>OX291549.1:31062393-32262393 GCA_946406115.1 Apoda limacodes | reverse complement strand
TCGGTCGCGTTCCCACCCTCTCGGCCCGCATCTAGGACTTCTATGGCCTCGGCCATATCGCAGTCGTCGGTGTACTCGGCCTCTGAGTCCGGAGACGAAATCTTTAGGGATGAGGACCTCCCTACCCTTCCGTCAATGCTCTCTCTCATCGAGGACACCCCGCCCAGGCCAGACCCGAACTCATCCACCTCAAATAAGGGCAGTCGCACTAGCCAGACCAGCAAAATAACTCCCCCAATCTCGGCACCAATAATTACTAACCCGCCATCAATCCCACTGCCGCGCAGAGACCCAAGGGTTCGCAACAGGGACTTTAGGCCGAGACCTTTCTCTCTCAGCCCAACGAAGGATCCTGCCGAGCGAGCACGCCTCGAGGCAAGAGAGGCCATCGCCGATCGGCAAAAATCATTAATAATCCAAGAGCTCCCCCCCCCACCTGAGGGTATGGAAGTCTCTGAGATTTCCCCCTCCCACCCGCTGCGCCATCTGCGCCTTCAACTTCAGTGCCACCGAACGGTCGTTCCTACGCGCAGGCAATTAGTGCGCCTCAAACCACTACGCAGACCGAAAAAACTCAGCCACCACAAGCAGTAAGTGCCCAAACAGCCCCTAAAGAAAACAACTGTCACCCCCCTATAGTCGTCGAGTCCCTTCCCCAATGGTCGACGCACCTAAAGAAACTGCATTCCATACTAGGTCACGCCGCCAACGCCCGCCCGTGCGGCAAAGGGGTCCGATTCTTTCCAAAGTCTCCTTTGGATTATCGTACGGTTGTGGCCTACATTGATGAGCTGTCTAAGCTGGACCCAGCAGTATCTTGGTACTGCTACAGCTTAGACAGCGAGCGGCCCCAAAAAATCGCACCCAAAGGACTCCCTCAAGACACCTCGCTCAACGAGATAGCTGAGGACCTCGCCTTCGCCGGCTTCCCAGTGTCGCACGTGCAGCAGATTCCTGCAGTTAGGGGTCGACCTAACTGCATTTATTATGCCCAGCTACAGCACAGGCATACTCTTGCTGAGCTGCAACAGCTGTACGCAGTAAACGAGCTGCTCAGCATGCCTGGCATAACCGTTGAAGCTTGGCGTACATGCCCCGGTCCGGCGCAATGCCATAGGTGCCAGGCATTTGGCCACGCCTCCTCTAACTGTCACCGCCCAATTAAATGTGTGCGCTGCGGCGGTGAGCACCCGGCGTCCGACTGCGATCGGCAAACGGTCGCAGTCAAATGTGTCAACTGCAGGCAAGCGCACACGGCCAACAGCCGCTCGTGTCCTGTATTCCGGCGCGAGGCGAGACGTAGGGGGGTGACTATCAACCCTCCACATCAACAAAGCCCAACGGGCTATAAATTTGCCCCCGCCATCGCCCACTCCCCTGCAACAATTGCAGCCGCAGGAGTGTGACCTTACTTCGGGCGCAAATTTAATACCCCCTGCCAACCCCCCCACCGATAGATCCCAAGCTCTCGGGAGAAAAAGGAGGCCACGCTGGAAAAAATCCGCCCCTAGGACCACAACAACCGTTCCGGCTTCTATCCCTGTAGTACCGGACACTTACTCATTTGTGCCCAATATTTATTTGCCACCCCCCAGTTTGCCGACCCCCCGCAACCCCCCAATACGTCTCATCCACCCACCACCAACCAACCACCAAAATCAAAATCGCGCACTGTCGCTGCTCAACAGCATCAACCCCCCGCGTTAACTCGGCCTAGTGGCACTCAATACACACAGGGCCCACCCCGCATGCAAGCTGGTGCCCTAAATGTTGCCAGAGCCGCAATAGCGGCGCTAAACACGGCCGTAGAGGCCATAGCCGCCGGCCAAAATCCCCTGCCTTTTAACGGCTTGGCACAACTCACCACAATTCTTACGTGGGAATTTAATGGGGCCTCATCGGGGCCTTAAATTAAGAATTGTGTATTGGAACCCTGGGGGCATAAACGGCAAGACAGCCGCCCTCAAAACGTTAGTCCAGGAACACGATGTTTACATTGTGTTACTGGGCGAAACGAAACTCCGAGGTGAGAATGAGCTCCGTATTCCAAATTTATTCACCTATAGGCGAGACGAAATTTCTCCCGCTAATATGGCCTTCAGGGGTACGGCTGTATTAATTAGACGTGACCTTATTCACGAATTACTACCCCTTCCCCAATTTACATATACTCGGTCTATAGGTGTAAAACTAAAGGTCGGCAATGCGGAGCTTAAAGTTTTCGCCGCATATAAGCCACCATCAACCCCCTTCGATCCAAGTGACATCGACAATATTTTTTGCGATACCACCCCCACACTTATTTTAGGTGACCTTAATTCCAAACACCAGCACTGGGGTTCACGAACTTCATCCAAATGGGGTCGTGAACTAAAAGCAGATGCTGAGCTGAAAAACTATTTAGTCATCGGTCCAGGATCACCAACGCACTACCCCTCTACGGACAATCACGCACCGGACGTACTGGACATCGCCCTGGGGCATAAAATTAGCTGGTCAATGTCGTTAGAGGTCCTCCACGACACTGACACTCAACATCTGCCAATCTCAATGGTCCTTGGAGTGTCCGCAACTGGTAAACCGCTCCCCAATCCCCGTAGAATCACAGACTGGGCCATATTTCACCGCGCCATGTTAAATTTTCAACTCCCGGCTGGTGGCATTTCTACTCCCTTAGAAGTCGAAGAGGCAGTAAGTACTTTTACAACTGCCATTGCACAGGCTCTAAGGGAGTCCACCAGTGTCTCAGCCACAGTTTCTGGCAAACAACTTTTACCGGCGCACCTCCGCGCAAAAATCAGGGAAAAAAGGGCCCTTCGTAAACACTGGTGCCAAACTCGTTGCCCAGTTGCTAAGAGGCACCTTAACAAGATCAGCGCCGAACTGCGATCAGAAATCGCCAATTACAGGCAGCATTCGTGGGACCAAGCGATATTTAAAGCTAGTGAGGGTGACACGGCTCTGTATCGCTTGGCCCGAAAAATCACTAAAACCCCCGCCCCAATTTGCCCTCTTATCGATACCGCTGGCATCCGCCATTATCACGCAGCGGAACGCGCGGAACTTTTTGCGGACCACTTTGAGGACCAATTTAAGCCGAACCCCATTATCGACCCTGACCACACGCTAGGAGTTACAGAACACGTAGAGCAGTTTCTCGCGGCCCCAGCCCCACCACTAAGAAGTGATTATTTTATCTCGCCTAAAGAGGTTAGGAAGGTGGCCTCTAAGCTAAATAAGCGCAAATCACCCGGTCCCGACGAGATTCCAAACACAGCAATTATCATGCTGCCTAGGAAGGGTCTGGTGGCACTCACCCGTATCTTTAATGGGATACTGCGCACTGGACATTTCCCATCTTCGTGGAAGATTGGCAAAATCATTGTTCTCCCGAAACCAGGTAAAGATCGTCATCGTCCAGAACATTACCGACCGATTACACTGCTGTCCAACTTAGCCAAGTTGTTCGAACGCCTACTTTTACTTAGGATATCCCCGCATATCCAGCTTAGGCCTGAACAGTTTGGTTTCAGAGACAGCCACAGTACCACTCTTCAGCTTGTACGAGCGCTCCATCACATGGCCTTCGAGCTAAACAAGGGCAGGCGCACAGTCGGAGTCTTTCTCGATATGGAGAAGGCTTTCGATCGAGTTTGGCACGAAGGCTTAATACACAAGCTGTTAGAGACGGACATCCCTCCGATGCTCGGGCGAGTAATAGCCTCGTTTCTGGACAAACGAAGCTTCTATGTCTCGGTCGAGAACAACCAGTCAGCATGTAAACCCAGGGGTACCTCAAGGCAGCTGCCTATCGCCACTGCTCTACGCGTTATTCACCAACGACATCCCCACTCTCAGTGACTCCGGTCTACCTGAAGGTGTTGAAGACGTCATCCTAGCCCTTTACGCGGACGACAGCGCCTATATGTCCTCCTTCCGCAAAGCTAGTTTAGCAGCCAAAAAAATGCAGCGACTATTGGACACTTTGCCTGGCTGGCTGGACAAGTGGAGAATAGCCGTTAATGCCAGCAAGACATCAGCAATATGTAACGCTTACGTTAAAACTTCGGAGTAAATAAAATATTTAATAAAAATAAAACTTAATAAATTTAATTATAAACCCTTAATTATATTAAAACTTAAGCTAATTAGTTCTTAACACTTAAATCTAGTTTATATTTGTATATCTAAACAATATTAACAATTTTTGCTAAAATACAAAAATAAACTCACTAACAAATAAATAATACACATTAAACATAGAATAAATCTTTCAAAACTTATAAAGGACAAATAAATAAATTCTATTAGTAGATATCTAATCACCTAATCGTCATCGCCCGGCTACCTCTGAACCGGTTTGGCGAGTATCGTGCTCGCGCCGCTCGGTCTAGCTTCCTCGACCACACTCTCACCTTACCAGTTATCGGCAAGATATGCGACTTACATTTTGTATTAAAGATAAGATTTTCTACCTTATACTAAATTCCTTCTAAAAGTAGTTCTTAATACTTACTAGTGAAAAACCCCAAAACTATAGGGTAAGTTGTTTAATTATATTATTAGTGTGATTAGTTATATTTTGTTAGTTGTAAATGTGACTAGCCTCGTGTTGTTTTGACATGGCATTGCCATGACCTCTAACCGTGCAAAGTGACACGACATACTTTAGAAAAGTAAGTTTAAACGTAGATTTGATTTTGAAACTATTATGTAATTATAGTACCTAGTATAAAAAGTATTTAACTCATCTTTCATCATCACTTTCATTATTTGTTTTGCTCATTGCTATTAGCTAAATTAAAATTATCTTGAAACTTCTCCTGTAAACCTTCTGCTTGTTTGCCATAAACCTTGACTGCCTCATCTCCATCACTAATTAGAGCACAAAGTCTAGCTTCTGCAAGTAGACGCTTCATTCCTGCTTTTAGTCGAAAGGATCATCATGTTGCAGTCATAGTGAAAAACTGGACATTGGACTAAATGGCCAAATAATGATTCCAGGGTTTTTTCAACTCTTCTAACAAAGCCGGTGAATACAACCACTAGAACTCCCTCTTGACGCCTGCAGTCTACCGGCAGGCGACTTCTATCTTACCCTGCTGCCGCCGCCTTGGTGAACTTCGACCCGCAGGGAAACCTATCATTCTACACTTAAGTAGACAATCCGCGATGCAATTCGAAGACCATTGGTAGTCAGAGTAAAGAACCCCGACCCTTCTAATTCGATATAGTCATTATTACTTACCTCAACTTACCTTTATTAATATAATTATTTCTTTCTAAACTCATTTTTTTATTATTTAATATGTCACCTTAGCTCAACGTAACATAATTGGCGCCCTTTTACGCGGTTCTGACACAATTTAGAGCCTTCTTACGGTTCTGATTCTAAAGGTCTTTCTGGTTGCATCGGGTCTAGTATCTTTTTAGTTGTCGTTGGTGTCGGTTGCATGGTTTATGTTTTGTACAACGATTATGTTTTCTCAACTAATGTGTAGAATGTTTCGCTAGAGATACTATTTGATTAGCTATTGTGTAAATAACATTATTAAGTTCAATTCTTGTACTACCCACTACGCATTAGTTGAAATTTAGCTTTATTTTGCTTTTGCAAATTTTTTTAAACTTTTAGTACACTTATATAACAGAATCGTTTCTTAACGTAGTTAAACCTTATTGTAACAGAGTGGACTCTGTATTCTGTAGTAAACTAAGGTAATTAAACAACCTACCCTAATTAAGATTTTTCAGTCTGTCAATATAAGTGGCTACTACTACAAATACTAAATACTACTAGTCTTAGCTACCTAAAATTGTTTTGCTTATCTTTTACTTATAAATTTTTAACATGACTCACCTAATAAAGTACCTTTCTTTGCAAAAGTCAGAGCTCGAATATGAAGTAGGTGTACGTTTAGAATTACCTGCTGATAGTGTGGTCGAGCTGCGAAGGCAGATAACTGAGTTATGTCGAGGTTGTGAGGCTGAGGACATCTTAGAATCACATCTTGAACCCACCGATGACATTAAAGGCGTCCGGGATAGTCTTTTAAAGAGCCAAAACAATTTAATTGTCCTAAAAACAAAATTAGATGAAAACCTTATCATGCGGACTGAGAACCTACTAAACCATGTCTTTCATGGACTAATTCGAATTTGTCCAGTAAATATTGAAGATATTAGAATCCTTTCATTAGCAAAATATAATTGAATATGCTTGTAAGTGTTTAACTATCGTAGCTATAGCAGAATAAAAACTTGAATAAAATATAAAGACACACACTGGTGTCAGCTTAAAAAAAAAATATTATAACTATCTAATGATCTATCGAATTATTTATCAATAATTATATACTAAAATGAAAATTATTAATACTGTTTGACATTTAAAATCATAAACAAAATAATGCAAATGAATACAATTGATTTGTGTGATAAAAATATCTATAATTATTTTCTTAATTTACGGACTACAACTACACTAATACAAATGTAAAATATAAACGGTATGCCTACGCTATCCTATCTAAAAACTACACAACTTGGTGCTAGGACCATTCTCTAAGTGCCAGGTCCGTCTGGGTAATTACCACCACTTTACTTATTTCTGTCCGGGTTACGTATGTAATTCCGAGCTGAAGGGTAAAGTAGCCAGTCTAATAAGGCACAAGAGGCAATCCATCTGAAATGTCTCAAACTAAGGACACATCTCTGCAGCTTCACTGCTCGTCTATAGATATTTAATAAAATCTAATGTCATATACTACAAGCTACATGACTTATCTTCAAAACTCGATGTGTCATTCTAAAATTTCATAATTTTTTTACGTTCTAAAAACTTAAATTTTACCTTAGAATCTAACGCAATCCTACATACTCCCTAAAACTATCTTAAATTAAATATATATAACTATGATTTTAATATCTTTTTTATAATTTTAACAACAAAATCTTTTAAAATTAAAACTAAGTCTATCTAAATATAACTAATAATCTACAATTACTTTGATTTTAACTACAAAATATTACTATATACTATATTTATAACTTCAGAGCATGGGAGGTGACCTAAAAGCCCCTTACGCTCGAAGCGGACTGGTTTACTTCGAAAAAATAAGCCTAAAAACCCGGGGCGGAAACACAGTGTGACCCCGTTAACAATAAGCCTTAACACTAGTGATATCTTTGGCAGCTGTACAGTTATGCTGAAACTGTTACTCCTGATCTTATCCCAAAGCTGATATTTATATATTCTTTGGTATTCACTAAACTTAAATCTTTTCTTAAAGTAATACCTAATACTAACTGTTTTTGCAAAATACATACAAGTCTTACATACTAAAATTAAAATGATTAAGAGTCTACACAATGCTATCTACTTATATACTACAATGCAATCATTTCTACAAATGATTTTACTTGTGTTTTTACCGACTAAAGGTAATGCCACTTAAGGTCATTTGTACAATAGACTTCTACCATGAACTGTTGTGAGCTGTCATGACTGCTATCATGTAATACTATCGTTTTTTTCAAAACCTTAAAAGACTATTTTAATACCTACAGACCATTGCGTTGAGTTTAGAGTCTACTCAAATACTCTGCCTGCTAGATGCGTCGGCTCAAATCTACCAAGAGTTCGCCGCTAATTGAAAGATGATGAATAATAGTTAGGATAGTGTGAGAATTGAAAGGTTTTGCAAGATTGAGGTATGTATGTTGTCATATGTTTGTTGTAAATGCAATAGTCAGTAAATTAGATATAGCAAATAGGTAAGTATACGGATTTTACTAAGGAAAAATCCTATCCCAAAAAGCGGGGTATGTAACGCTTACGTTAAAACTTCGGAGTAAATAAAATATTTAATAAAAATAAAACTTAATAAATGTAATTATAAACCCTTAATAATATTAAAACTTAAGCTAATTAGTTCTTAACACTTAAATCTAGTTTATATTTGTATACCTAAACAATATAACAATTTATGCTAAAATACAAAAATAAATTTAATTATACTCACTAACAAATAAATAATACACATTAAACATAGAATAAATCTTTCAAAACTTATAAAGGACAAATAAATAAATTCTATTAGTAGATATCTAATCACCTAATCGTCATCGCCCGGCTACCTCTGAACCGGTTTGGCGAGTTTCGTGCTCGCGCCGCTCGGTCTAGCTTCCTCGACCACACTCTCACCTTACCAGCTATCGGCAAGATATGCGACTTACATTTTGTATCAAAGATAATATATTCTACCTTATACTAAATTCCTTCTAAAAAATTATAGGGTAAGTTGTTTAATTATATTATTAGTGTGATTAGCTATATTTTGTTAGTTGTAAATGTGACTAGCCTCGTGTTGTTTTGACATGGCATTGCCATGACCTCTAACCGTGCAAAGTGACACGACATACTTTAGAAAAGTGAGTTTAAACGTAGATTTGATTTTGAAACTATTATGTAATTAAAGTACCTAGTATAAAAAGTATTTAACTCATCTTTCATTATCACTTTCATTATTTGTTTTGCTCATTGCTATTAGCTAAATTAAAATTATCTTGAAACTTCTCCTGTAGTCTTTCTGCTTATTTGCCATAAACCTTGACTGCCTCATCTCCATCACTAATTAGAGCACAAAGTCTAGCTTCTGCAAGTAGACGCTTCATTCCTGCTTTTAGTCGAAAGGATCATCATGTTGCAGTCATGGTGAAAAACTGGACATTGGACTAAATGGCCAAAATAATGATTCCAGGGTTTTTTCAACTCTTCTAACAAAGCCGGTGAATACAACCACTAGAACTCCCTCTTGACGCCTGCAGTCTACCGGCAGGCGACTTCTATCTTAGCCTGCTGCCGCCGCCTTGGTGAACTTCGACCCGCAGGGAAGCCTATCATTCTACACTTAAGTAGACAATCCGCGATGCAATTCGAAGACCACTGGTAGTCAGAGTAAAGAACCCCAACCCTTCTAATTCGATATAGTCATTATTACTTACCTGAACTTACCTTTATTAATATAATTATTTCTTTCTTAACTCATTTTTTATTATTTAATATGTCACCTTAGCTCAACGTAACAAATACTGAACGGCCTGCAAAAGTTTCTCCCACCGAAACTTGTGTTTCGAAGTCAAGTTATTGAGTGGCAACCCAGCGTAAAGTACCTAGGTTGTATTATAGACCGCCCCTTGCGCATGCGCAAAATGCTAGACCATGTGTCAGCAGGCGCGGTCGCGTCACGGGCGTGCCTTAGACCGGTACTTTCCTCTGACTTGCCACTCAGAACCAAAATTCTCCTGTACAAGTTGTACATACGGTCGAGACTGACCTATGCAGCCCCTGCTTGGTACGGTCTTCTATCTTCTATCAGCAAACGTATGCTCCAGGTTGTCCAAAATAAGTCGCTGAGATTAATCACCGGCGCGGGACGCTACGTCCGCAACTCCACCATCGCTAGAGACACCAAAACCGAGCCACTCGCAGAGTTCATATCTGGTTTGTCGAAACGACTATTCACCCGTGCTGATAACAGCCATCATACACACCTCAGGGGCATAGCGCCCCTACACGCCCGTCCGCCGGAAGGCAGGGCCCTCCCCCGAGAGTTCATTCCTGTGGGTGAATAAGTTTATTATTCACCCTCCTACCTTCTCACCTGCATCCTTCATTCCATCCCGCTTTCATTTTATTTCTGTTTTTATTTCGCTTTTAATTTATTTTATTTTCGTTTTTATTTTCGTTTTTATTTTCGCTTAAATTTTTGTTTTTTGCTCTTATTTCGTTTTGTTTTGTTTTTGCTTCGTTTTCATTTTATTTTAATTTCGCTCTTTTGTTATGTTTTTATTTTGCTTTATTTTGTTTTATTTTATTTTATTTTTGTTTTAATTTTAATTTTTTTTTGGCGCCTACTCTCGTATTATTACTTTCTGTTTTTGCTTCTGGCTATAAAATTATTACCCACAAGGTGGCCTGTAAAGTAGGCTTCCTTTTTAATATTTCACCGGGGGTGTTCAGCACCCCTGAGCTTCTGACCGGGTCATGGTGGGAGGTAAATTCCCCTCCCCTGACACCCGCACCTCAACACCCAGAAGGGTGTAAGAGAAGATACCCACGAGACCAATCAGCTTATTCAGCTTGATTGTTCGTTTGGAGTATCCTGTTTCTTTCGTTCCTTTCTGAATTGCTCCTAAGAACAAATCATTCTGCGTGAAAAACCTTTTATTTGTAAACGCACACGTACGCAACGTGTGCGTTTTGTGTGTTGCGGGTGCTTGTTCGAGCCGAAGCGTCATCGCTCAGCGTGTGCGAGCGAAAAGGCAACAGACTGCTGTCTCCTTCACTCTCGGTAGGCAATTTGGAATAGGAGTAAGTGTTTTTTTCTTATTTGCTCTGGTTCCGGCCGCCTCTGTGCGTGCCCGTCGAGGGATGTCGGTGTAATCAGCGTCTTCAACCAACAAGATGCCACCCCCCCCGTTCCGTCACCCGCCCCATAGGGGCCGGGGTGTACGGAAAAGACAGGTTTGGTCTAGGTCCCAACCACCAGCAATAGTGGCTCGTAACCTTTTCACAGGCCAGGTAACTGCCGCGGACGGCACTTTCGCCGCAGCCTTCTCACCGTCGCGGCCTCCGTCGGCTGCGTCTATGGCCTCAGCCCGCTCGGGCACTACAAGCTACGCCACCTCGGAGACAGGTGACGAGTATGAATATTTTCAAGACGAGGAACTTCCCGCCATGCTGTCTCCCATCCAGGCCTCTCCTCCATCGAACAAAGTCGCGCCACACAAGTTAATAGCCGGCTCCGCGGCTAACCCAGACATTGTAATACACGCCCCACCGGCGTCGCTCCCGCGCGACGTTTCAACTGTGTCCCAGACGACGACGAAGACGCCATTCAACCCAACGCCACGCGACAGCCCGCCTTCAATTGATTTTAAAACCAGCGACCCACGTAAGGCAAGGGGCCGCGAGATACGTCCTTTTTCATTGAGCCCGCTCCAAACACCTGCTGAGCAAGCCCGCGCGGCAGCTAGGGAGACATCAACCACCGAAAACCTAGACAGGCAGGTACCCGTCCCATCTAAGACCCCGCCGCAAGCAGCAGCTACCAATGATGCTGAGCAGATGGACACCAACTCTCCGCAAAATACAAGCCAGACCTACGCGCAGGTGTCGGCCATTCCTGCCACGCCTATACAAAGCCAGACTCAAAAGCCTAAGGAAACAAAAGCCAGGTACCCACCGATCATTGTCGAAAACCTGCCGCAATGGTCGGTGCATCTTAAAAAGCTGCACTCCCTCCTAAAGCACGCCCCGCACGCGAGACCGTTCGGCAAGGGCGTACGATTCTTACCTTAATCGCCGGTCGAATATAGGGTAGTGGCGGCCCATCGACGAACTTTCAAAAGCTGAGCATACCGTATCATGGTATTGTTATAGCCTGGATAACGAAAGACCGCAAAAAATAGCGATTAAAGGACTACCTCTCGACGCACCGTTGGAGGAGATAGCCGCTGAGCTGGAAGCACTTGGCTTCCCCCTGTCGCACATACGGCAAATTCCGGGGGCGAGAGGTCGCCCCTATTGTATTTACTTCGGCCAACTTGAAAAAAGGTTCGACCTAAGTGAGCTCCAAAATATTTATAATATTACGGAGCTCCTCAGTATGACCGGCGTATCCATCTCTGCGTGGAAGGCGAAGCCCGGGCCGGCGCAGTGTCATCGTTGCCAAGCCTTTGGCCACTCATCGGCCAATTGTCATCGCCCGATTAGATGTGTGCGCTGCGGAGAGGGCCACACCACGGCTGACTGCACACGCGACAGGGACGCCACGCCAACGTGTGCAAACTGCAAGAGAGAGCACGCCGCCAACGACAAGGTATGTCCGATGTACAGGAGGGAGGCTCGAAAAATGGGGGTAAAAAATGCCCCCCCGCCCCGAAACCGACACCTTCACGCAAAGATGCGCATCCGGCTCCGGCTCCAATTCCCTTGCCGGTCATAGAGACGCAAGAATATGACCTCACGCAGGGGCCTACACTTATGCCCCCCGCCAACTTGCCGACAGACAGATCGCAACCCCTCAAAAAAAGGACGAAGAGAGGTCGTAAAGGTAAGGGGAAAATACAACAGGCCAACATCGACGTGCCTACTCTGGTGTCCGCGGTTGAAAAACAGATGGCACCACCGTTACCCGTAGCAACGCCTACCGCTGCTGCTCCGCCTACCGTCGCTACCGCGCCCCGCGCCCAACCACAAGCTCCATTGCCCACTTTGTTTGAACCCCCCCAACCCCTCATCCCCGCAAGATCGCAAGCCCCGCCCACCGCATCGCAGCGCAAGGTAAATTTCAATTCCAATTCTTTACCATCAGTTGCCACCCCCGCGCCACCGCCTAGGGGTCGCGCATCTCTCTCTGGGGGTGCGTACTGTTTTTTTTTTTTTTTTTTTTAATACCACTAAGGTGGCAAACAAGCGTACGGCCCGCCTGATGGTAAGCGGTCACCGTAGCCTATGGACGCTTGCAACACCAGGGGTATCACTTGCGCGTTGCCGACCCTTCAGAAATCTAATAACTTCTTTCTTGAAGAACTCCATGCTGTAGTCCTTGCAGAATACCTTGGCAGGGAGCTCATTCCACAACTTAAGCGTTCGCGGGAGGAAGTTTCTCTGAAACCGCACTGTACGCGACCATTTAGGTTCTAAAGTGTGACAATGGATTCCCTGCCGATGGCGAGCGGTGCGATGGTAGAAAGTAGCCGTGGGCATCATTTCGAACAATTCCTCAGAACACAACCCATGGTACAAGCGGTAGAACACACACAGTGAGGCAAAGTCTCTCCTCAGACTTAAGGGCTCGATACCGCAAGTGAGTTTGGAATCGTCGACAATTCTCACAGCCCGTCGTTGAACCGAGTCAAAAGGGCCAAGCTGGTATCCGGGTGCACCTGCCCAGAGATGGCAGCAGTACTCCATATGGGGCCGAACTTGCGACTTGTAAAGTAACAACCTTTGCCCCGACGTGAAGTACTGCTTCTCTCTGTTGAGTACACCAAGTTTATTTGACGCCAGCTTCACCTTATCTGATAAATGATCTCGGAACTGAACATCGCTGGAGATGTCGACACCAAGGATCCCAATGCTCTTGGAGATGGAGAGGGGAGTGTTCTGGAATTGTGGGACTACAGAAAATGGAGTTTTCTTAGCGGTGAACGCGCACACTTGTGTCTTTGTAGGGTTGAATCGGACCAAGTTTACCCGTCCCCAGTCAGAGACCTGGGACAGTGTGGTCTCGATTTGAGACACAAGTTCTCCGCGGTTTTCCTCCACAACGGAACGAGGGATGTTTGCACGACCCGTGTAAAAAGCGTCTCCAGTACTGTCATCTGCATAGCAATGTATGTTGTTCATGTCCAACATGTCATTGATATGCAGTAGAAACAGCGTAGGAGACAGCACAGAGCCTTGCGGGACACCAGCATTAATGTCCATGCTATCAGAGCAACTACCGTCAACTACGGCTCGTATGCGTCTGCCGGACAAAAAGCTAGCCACCCATTTGCACAAACCATCGGGCACTCCGTATGATGGCAACTTCGAAAGAAGACCACGGTGCCAGACCCGATCGAACGCCTTCGCTATGTCTAGGCTACATGCCAATGCCTCCCCCTGACTCTCAATGGCTAGTGCCCATCGGTGTGTGAGATACACTAGAAGGTCACCAGTCGAGCGACCGTGGCGAAAGCCATATTGACGGTCACTGACCAGATCGTGTACTTCTAGGTATCTTAGAAGCTGTGTGTTGATCACACGCTCCATCACCTTAGAGAGGAGATAGGTAATAGCGATAGGCCTGTAATTCGATGGATCTGATCTATCGCCCTTTTTGGGCACCGGGTGCACATTCGCAGTCTTCCATGAAGACGGAAATTGCCTAGTGTGGTAGGAAAGCGCGAAGAGGCGCGTGAGTACAGGACATAACTCAGGAGCACACTGCTTAAGCACCACTGCTGGTATACCGTCTGGCCCACTCGACTTATGAACTAGAGAAAGTAACGCCCGCCTGACCTCCCGCTGCGTTATGGAGATTTCCGGCATGGTCTTACCGCACCACGGTATAGTAGGTGGTACAGCGCCTTCATCGTTCATATTCGAGTTCGAGGCAAAGAGATTGCCCAGTAGATCGGCTTTCTCTTTACCACTATGGGCCAAGTCACCATCGGTCTTTCGCAGTGGTGGTAACGACGACTGGCAGAAGTTCCCTTCGGCAGCTTTGGCAAGCGACCAGAAAGCACGACTCCCAGAAGGATAGCTCGCAAGTCGCCCACCTATTTTGTCGATGAATTGGAATTTTGCTCTGGCAGTTGCTTTCTTACTGAACCTCGAGGCAGCATTTAATTTGCGTTTTAACTTAGAAATATTCGGATTCTTATTAAAACGAGCCGTGGTCCAAGCCTCATATGCATTTTGCTTAAGAATTTTAGCTTTTCTGCAAGACCTATTAAACCACGGTCGTTTTTTGACGCCGGCAGCTACTCGAGGGTTAGGAATATAGCATTTCATACCAGCAAGGATTGTCTCAGTGACTGCGGCTGCGCAGACGTCAGGATCTACTGAGTTAAAGCAGATCTGCCTCCACGGGTACGATGCGTAAAATTCTCGCAATCCATCCAAGTCTGCCGACTTATAGTGCCACACACGACGCCAATTAGTTGGCCCAGAAGGATCAGGTTGTGTGCATGACACTTGAGTCCGAACGAGACAGTGGTCCGAGGAGCCAAGAGGCGCATCCACTGAGACGGAGTATCCGTCCGGACGAGTAGTCAGCGGAAGGTCCAGTAAGGAGCTCGTATGTTCCTCTATATCTGGTATTCTCGTTGGAGAAAGTACCAGCTGAGAGAATCCATAGGTCAGAGCAAATTCATGAGCAGATATCCCAGCATAGTTATTGGTTCGAGAACTGAGCCACTCGCGATGGTGGGCGTTAAAGTCTCCCAAAATAACTAGTTCTGCTGTGGGATATTGCTCTAGAACTTTGTCAGTCGTCAAACTCAGGTGCGTGAAGAGTCGAGTTACGTTCGTGTCACCGCTATGAGACCTGTATAGGCACGCATAGATACGAGTGTGGCCGCCGTAATCTACGCGCACCCACAATATCGACAGGTCCCTGTCTTCAAGGCTATGAAGGCGGCGACAGCAGATATCCCCCCGGACGAACATACATACACCGGCACGACTCACAAAATTGTGCTCAAGTTTGTAACCGGGATAATGAAGGTATGGAGTATCGGCCGGGCAGGATATATGCGTCTCCGTTAGAAAAAGAATGGTCGGCTGCGCAGTCTCCAGATGGAGGTGGACTGCGTTAAGATTTGCGTGAATACCCCTAATGTTGCAAAAGTCCACATTAAATGTGGATGTAGCGGCCGCTGAATAAACTCTTTTTCTTTTATTTCTTGCCATTTTTTTTTTTGAAAGGGTTATTTAGATTAAAGATGAGGATTCACTGTACTGACAGCTTAGAGGACAAAAGGTGCGGTACTAGAACTGCCCAAGCTCGCCACAGATGATACGGTTGCTGGCACGGCGGGCGGAAGGGCCCCTGATCCCCCTCTGTTGTAGTAGCCGGGTCCACTCCGGTCTCCTTCTCCGGCATGACTACCACTTCAGATACTTTACACAGGCTGGCGAATCAGCCTCCCAGGGCGGAGATTAAGTGATCCCTGGGTTCGGGATCCCGTTCAACCTGCGGGCGGCCAGCGGTCAGCCGTTTCATCAGGTCTCCCTGACCGCCGAACCAGCACGCCGAGCATGACAGCAACAAGAACCGCCGGTCCTCCGCTGTCCTCGCAGCGAATCCTCAAAGAGCTCTGGCAACCTTACTTACCGCCAGGAACACAACACTACTCAATGTTAGTGTTATTATGGCCGCGGTTTTCTGTAAGGTGGAGGTACTTCCCCAGTTCGGGCCGCTCATTCGAGCAAGTACTCGCTATGCCCTGCTTTAGTTGTTCGGGTGGCTTATTCGAGCGAGTACTTGCAGTGCCCTACCTCTCTTTCGCCTTTGCCACTGTCACTCAGCATAGCCAGAGCGTCCATCGCTGCGCTTAACGCAGCTATCGAGGCCATCGCGGTCGGGTAAAACCCGCTGCCCGCATTGCTGCACGGCCTGCAGCAGCTTACCTATGTGGAAACCCGTCTAAATAAACTGTAGTGAAGACAAGCCCTAACACGCAACGCAAAGCTGGTGGCCTTGTCTTCGGTTTTCGCGGCAACGACAGTCGATATTACGATCTGACACTGTGAGGCCGCTCGCGCGAGCTTACTGGCGGACCACTTTGAAGACCAATTTAGGCCCAACCCCATTGTCGACCACGCCCACACAACATTGGTTGAGGAGCGCATACAACAGATCCTTGCCAGCCCTATTGACCCACTTAAAGGTGATGATTTTATCTCCCCTAAGGAAGTCAAAAAAAATATTTCTTACTGAAATAAAAAGAAATCCCCCGGCCCTGACGGCATTCCGAACACGGCCCTATTAATGTTGCCTAGAAAAGGTCTTGTGGCCTTAATCCGTATTTTTAACGGGATCCTGCGCACAGGTTTCTTTCTCACGGCCTGGAGGACAGGCAAAATTATTGTCATACCGAAGCCTGGTAAGAGCCGCCAGAAACCAGACCATTATCACCCGATTACGTTACTTTCTAACATAGCCAAACTGTTCGAACGTCTTTTATTAAAAAGGGTATCACCCTTTATCAATCTAAGGCCAGAACAGTTTGGTTTTAGAAGTAACCACAGCACCACTCTTCAGCTTACTCGTGTTTACATCACATGGCCTTTGAGCTAAACAAGGGCAGGTACTCGGCGGGGTCTTTCTCGATATCGAGAAGGCCTTTGATCGTGTATGGCACGCCGGCTTATTGTTTAAGCTCTCTGACACCAATTTACCCCCCATGTACGGGCGTATAATAGCCTCCTTTCTGGAGGGGCGGAGTTTCTATGTTTCGGTTGACAATAAAAACTCCCCTACTAAGACCATCTCAGCGGGGGTCCCACGAGGTAGTTGCCTTTCCCCTCTGTTGTATGCACTTTTCACCAATGACATTCCCACGCTTAGCGATAGCGGTCTATCGCCAGGCATACAGGACGTCACCCTAGCATTTAGCCATGGGCTAAGTTACTCCGAACAACGATTGAATATGTCAAATATCATTCCGATTAAAAATACATATCCGCTTCGCATATCCATATCCGCTTAATATATCCGCGGAAATATTCAATTTTCTGGCACACCGCGGTCAAACGAATCCTTGGATCGATTTCGTACCTTTCAATCACGAGTGCACAAATCGTTAGTATATCCCTCGTTTGTTGATATATATACTATTTGATATCCCTTAATACTTGATAGGCTTAGGACTATCAAACAAATAGTTATGAATAAACATATTTAATTGGCGTATTTAAAAATGAAATAGTATGTACAATGATTTTCTGTAATAATTTACATAATTTTTTTATTTTTTGGTTTTTATAATTATATGAGTTGTGATAGGTATGAATCGGGCTTTGTTTGAATAGTCATTTCTTAGGTTAGATACAATTTCAGACTATGACTGTAACATTTATAAACTATGTTTTATATTCACAATACACAATTTTAACTCAAAAAATTTATAGGTGTAAATGTTTACACAGTTTAGTACTTACACACAAACAAATCCTACCAGGAAAGTAAACGATAATAATTATTTATAAACAAATACTCATCAAATGTACTAGTAATTAAAGTAGACAGATATTCACGTGCACGTCACAAAGCAGAGGTGATACTTAAAACTATTGTAGTGAGTTCTAATCTATAGTATGTACATACCTACGTAAACAAACAATTGAATTGATGACAAAAAATGTCCACTTAATAAATAAGCGGTTTAAGTGCTTTAAAGCGTATTGCATGGAAATTCGTATCCCAATGCATATACATTGGGTTTAGCAGGCGTGATTTTAAAAAGCGCTGAGATCGATTATTTATAAGCAAGCCACGACAACGTTACTATTTCGCTCTCTAGTTTCAACGCTAGCTCTCTCTCTCTCATCTTCAGTGATATGCATGCATCGCTATACAGCCGCTCCGCGCCGAGGACACTGGCGACACGCTCCGCTGTTTATTTGAATTCGTTCCCTCTCTCTCTCACTCCCTGGATATAGGACATGTTTATTTCCCGCAAAGTGATGGAGTTATAACATATCCGGCCTCGGATATCCAATGATATAGTTATGTCCGGAGTTACCCAAGGCTACTAGCATTGTATGAAGACGATAGCGCGTACATGAGCTCATCCCGTAAGTCCTACTTAGCTGCCGCTAAAATGCAGCGATTATTAGATATCCTCCCATGCTGGCTTGACAAGTGGAGGATAGCAGTAAACGCCTCAAAAACGGCAGCCATCTTAACCGGCCAACAGAGACTTTTATATAAGGAGCTTGTATTCCGCGGGCAGGTAATTGAGTGGCAGAGCAGTGTAAAATACCTCGGCTGCGTTATCGACCGCAAGCTGCGCATGACCAAAATGGTCGAGCATGCTGCAGCCAGAGCAGTCGGCGCCAGGGCGGCCCTATAGCCATTATTTTCAACTGACCTGCCGCTTAAAACCAAAGTCCGGCTATACAAGCTCTATGTTAGGTCCCGGTTGACGTACGCAGCGCCGGAAAATAAAAGGCGCCCTGCTGTTTGAAATGGCGAACAACAGTGCGCACCCACACCTAAGGGGCATTTTCTTTTTTTTTCTTTTTTTTTTATTTAAAGTTCTTATTCAAGTAGGTCACCTTCGGACACTTTTGAACGTCAGTTTATAATAAACAAGTGTGAATTAATAAATATAACATAACAAATATTTGTCAATAAAACTAAAATAGCTAAGCTATAAAATATAAATTTACATTAAAAAATTAAAACAAAAACATCATAGCCATATGTAAAAATTTCAAATTTTATGTGTCGATGATATTCCAAACATCCTTGTCTTCTATATAATCTAAAACTGTATAGTAAGCTTTTTTAATTAGAACATGTTTAACATATTGCTTAAATTTGCTTTCAGTAAAATTAGTTATTCTCTTTGGAATTTTGTTATAAAATTGTATACCGTTTTCTATAAATGTCTTTTTTTGTGTCTTGTGCAGTCTAAAAACAGGCATTGCGAGTTTCCCTTTATTTCTAGTATTAAGGCCGTGTATCTCCCCACGTTTTGAGAACAAATCAATATTTTGCCGCACATACATTATGTTGGCATAAATGTAAGCAGATGGCATAGTCAAAATGTTAATTTTTTTAAAGAGTTCTCTTAGAGATTCACGCGCATTCATCTTGTATACAGAGCGGATTGCCCTTTTCTGCAAAATAAAGACCGATTCCCAATCGGCGGCTGCACCCCATAATAAAATACCATAAGACAAATTGCTATGAAAGTAAGCATAGTAGACTAACCGCGCTGTTTCAACATTTGTTAGCTGTCAGTCGTCAAACTCAGGTGCGTGAAGAGTCGAGTTACGTTCGTGTCACCGCTATGAGACCTGTATAGGCACGCATAGATACGAGTGTGGCCGCCGTAATCTACGCGCACCCACAATATCGACAGGTCCCTGTCTTCAAGGCTATGAAGGCGGCGACAGCAGATATCCCCCCGGACGAACATACATACACCGGCACGACTCACAAAATTGTGCTCAAGTTTGTAACCGGGATAATGAAGGTATGGAGTATCGGCCGGGCAGGATATATGCGTCTCCGTTAGAAAAAGAATGGTCGGCTGCGCAGTCTCCAGATGGAGGTGGACTGCGTTAAGATTTGCGTGAATACCCCTAATGTTGCAAAAGTCCACATTAAATGTGGATGTAGCGGCCGCTGAATAAACTCTTTTTCTTTTATTTCTTGCCATTTTTTTTTTTTGAAAGGGTTATTTAGATTAAAGATGAGGATTCACTGTACTGACAGCTTAGAGGACAAAAGGTGCGGTACTAGAACTGCCCAAGCTCGCCACAGATGATACGGTTGCTGGCACGGCGGGCGGAAGGGCCCCTGATCCCCCTCTGTTGTAGTAGCCGGGTCCACTCCGGTCTCCTTCTCCGGCATGACTACCACTTCAGATACTTTACACAGGCTGGCGAATCAGCCTCCCAGGGCGGAGATTAAGTGATCCCTGGGTTCGGGATCCCGTTCAACCTGCGGGCGGCCAGCGGTCAGCCGTTTCATCAGGTCTCCCTGACCGCCGAACCAGCACGCCGAGCATGACAGCAACAAGAACCGCCGGTCCTCCGCTGTCCTCGCAGCGAATCCTCAAAGAGCTCTGGCAACCTTACTTACCGCCAGGAACACAACACTACTCAATGTTAGTGTTATTATGGCCGCGGTTTTCTGTAAGGTGGAGGTACTTCCCCAGTTCGGGCCGCTCATTCGAGCAAGTACTCGCTATGCCCTGCTTTAGTTGTTCGGGTGGCTTATTCGAGCGAGTACTTGCAGTGCCCTACCTCTCTTTCGCCTTTGCCACTGTCACTCAGCATAGCCAGAGCGTCCATCGCTGCGCTTAACGCAGCTATCGAGGCCATCGCGGTCGGGTAAAACCCGCTGCCCGCATTGCTGCACGGCCTGCAGCAGCTTACCTATGTGGAAACCCGTCTAAATAAACTGTAGTGAAGACAAGCCCTAACACGCAACGCAAAGCTGGTGGCCTTGTCTTCGGTTTTCGCGGCAACGACAGTCGATATTACGATCTGACACTGTGAGGCCGCTCGCGCGAGCTTACTGGCGGACCACTTTGAAGACCAATTTAGGCCCAACCCCATTGTCGACCACGCCCACACAACATTGGTTGAGGAGCGCATACAACAGATCCTTGCCAGCCCTATTGACCCACTTAAAGGTGATGATTTTATCTCCCCTAAGGAAGTCAAAAAAAATATTTCTTACTGAAATAAAAAGAAATCCCCCGGCCCTGACGGCATTCCGAACACGGCCCTATTAATGTTGCCTAGAAAAGGTCTTGTGGCCTTAATCCGTATTTTTAACGGGATCCTGCGCACAGGTTTCTTTCTCACGGCCTGGAGGACAGGCAAAATTATTGTCATACCGAAGCCTGGTAAGAGCCGCCAGAAACCAGACCATTATCACCCGATTACGTTACTTTCTAACATAGCCAAACTGTTCGAACGTCTTTTATTAAAAAGGGTATCACCCTTTATCAATCTAAGGCCAGAACAGTTTGGTTTTAGAAGTAACCACAGCACCACTCTTCAGCTTACTCGTGTTTACATCACATGGCCTTTGAGCTAAACAAGGGCAGGTACTCGGCGGGGTCTTTCTCGATATCGAGAAGGCCTTTGATCGTGTATGGCACGCCGGCTTATTGTTTAAGCTCTCTGACACCAATTTACCCCCCATGTACGGGCGTATAATAGCCTCCTTTCTGGAGGGGCGGAGTTTCTATGTTTCGGTTGACAATAAAAACTCCCCTACTAAGACCATCTCAGCGGGGGTCCCACGAGGTAGTTGCCTTTCCCCTCTGTTGTATGCACTTTTCACCAATGACATTCCCACGCTTAGCGATAGCGGTCTATCGCCAGGCATACAGGACGTCACCCTAGCATTTAGCCATGGGCTAAGTTACTCCGAACAACGATTGAATATGTCAAATATCATTCCGATTAAAGATACATATCCGCTTCGCATATCCATATCCGCTTAATATATCCGCGGAAATATTCAATTTTCTGGCACACCGCGGTCAAACGAATCCTTGGATCGATTTCGTACCTTTCAATCACGAGTGCACAAATCGTTAGTATATCCCTCGTTTGTTGATATATATACTATTTGATATCCCTTAATACTTGATAGGCTTAGGACTATCAAACAAATAGTTATGAATAAACATATTTAATTGGCGTATTTAAAAATGAAATAGTATGTACAATGATTTTCTGTAATAATTTACATAAATTTTTTATTTTTTGGTTTTTATAATTATATGAGTTGTGATAGGTATGAATCGGGCTTTGTTTAAATAGTCATTTCTTAGGTTAGATACAATTTCAGACTATGACTGTAACATTTATAAACTATGTTTTATATTCACAATACACAATTTTAACTCAAAAAATTTATAGGTGTAAATGTTTACACAGTTTAGTACTTACACACAAACAAATCCTACCAGGAAAGTAAACGATAATAATTATTTATAAACAAATACTCATCAAATGTACTAGTAATTAAAGTAGACAGATATTCACGTGCACGTCACAAAGCAGAGGTGATACTTAAAACTATTGTAGTGAGTTCTAATCTATAGTATGTACATACCTACGTAAACAAACAATTGAATTGATGACAAAAAATGTCCACTTAATAAATAAGCGGTTTAAGTGCTTTAAAGCGTATTGCATGGAAATTCGTATCCCAATGCATATACATTGGGTTTAGCAGGCGTGATTTTAAAAAGCGCTGAGATCGATTATTTATAAGCAAGCCACGACAACGTTACTATTTCGCTCTCTAGTTTCAACGCTAGCTCTCTCTCTCTCATCTTCAGTGATATGCATGCATCGCTATACAGCCGCTCCGCGCCGAGGACACTGGCGACACGCTCCGCTGTTTATTTGAATTCGTTCCCTCTCTCTCTCACTCCCTGGATATAGGACATGTTTATTTCCCGCAAAGTGATGGAGTTATAACATATCCGGCCTCGGATATCCAATGATATAGTTATGTCCGGAGTTACCCAAGGCTACTAGCATTGTATGAAGACGATAGCGCGTACATGAGCTCATCCCGTAAGTCCTACTTAGCTGCCGCTAAAATGCAGCGATTATTAGATATCCTCCCATGCTGGCTTGACAAGTGGAGGATAGCAGTAAACGCCTCAAAAACGGCAGCCATCTTAACCGGCCAACAGAGACTTTTATATAAGGAGCTTGTATTCCGCGGGCAGGTAATTGAGTGGCAGAGCAGTGTAAAATACCTCGGCTGCGTTATCGACCGCAAGCTGCGCATGACCAAAATGGTCGAGCATGCTGCAGCCAGAGCAGTCGGCGCCAGGGCGGCCCTATAGCCATTATTTTCAACTGACCTGCCGCTTAAAACCAAAGTCCGGCTATACAAGCTCTATGTTAGGTCCCGGTTGACGTACGCAGCGCCGGAAAATAAAAGGCGCCCTGCTGTTTGAAATGGCGAACAACAGTGCGCACCCACACCTAAGGGGCATTTTCTTTTTTTTTATTTTTTTTTTATTTAAAGTTCTTATTCAAGTAGGTCACCTTCGGACACTTTTGAACGTCAGTTTATAATAAACAAGTGTGAATTAATAAATATAACATAACAAATATTTGTCAATAAAACTAAAATAGCTAAGCTATAAAATATAAATTTACATTAAAAAATTAAAACAAAAACATCATAGCCATATGTAAAAATTTCAAATTTTATGTGTCGATGATATTCCAAACATCCTTGTCTTCTATATAATCTAAAACTGTATAGTAAGCTTTTTTAATTAGAACATGTTTAACATATTGCTTAAATTTGCTTTCAGTAAAATTAGTTATTCTCTTTGGAATTTTGTTATAAAATTGTATACCGTTTTCTATAAATGTCTTTTTTTGTGTCTTGTGCAGTCTAAAAACAGGCATTGCGAGTTTCCCTTTATTTCTAGTATTAAGGCCGTGTATCTCCCCACGTTTTGAGAACAAATCAATATTTTGCCGCACATACATTATGTTGGCATAAATGTAAGCAGATGGCATAGTCAAAATGTTAATTTTTTTAAAGAGTTCTCTTAGAGATTCACGCGCATTCATCTTGTATACAGAGCGGATTGCCCTTTTCTGCAAAATAAAGACCGATTCCCAATCGGCGGCTGCACCCCATAATAAAATACCATAAGACAAATTGCTATGAAAGTAAGCATAGTAGACTAACCGCGCTGTTTCAACATTTGTTAGCTGTCGAATTCTTCTCACTGCATATGCAGCGGAGCTTAGTTTCTTACATAAGTTGTTTGAGTGCGGACCCCATTGCAGTTTCTTGTCGATGGTAAATCCTAGAAATTTAGCTGTGTCAACCATCTCCAGGGATCTCCAAGAAAAGGTCCCAAAATAGATCCGTGAGGCACACCTATGTTGACCAAAGCACCCGATGACATTTCACCATTAATTTCCACTCTTTGAACGCGATTTGCTATATAATACGAAATAAGCTTTAACTTATTTAATTTTTTTTTTTTTTTTTTTAAGTGTTTGATGATTAACACAGTCAAACGCCTTGGACAGATCACAGAATATTCCTATGACGTCCTGACATTTCTCCCATGCATCCATTATATGCGTTACTAATTTAGGCCCTGCATTTACTGTCGATTTACCTTTTGTAAAGCCATATTGCTGTTCATGCATGATATTATACCTATTAAAATGTAATTTTAGCTGATCAATTATAATTTTTTAAAAAATTTGGCCAATAGCGGGGGGATGGAAACTGGACGATAATTTGTAGGAATATTTGCACATCCAGATTTAAATATGGGAATCGTTTTACTTAGTTTTAAGAGATCAGGATAAATACCTTCGTCCATGCAGTGATTAAATATAAATGCTAAGATAGGAGCTATGTCTTCGATAATTGACCCAATTAATTTTACAGAAATCCCCCATACATCCTCGGTTTTCTTTTTTTCCAAAGATTTGTACGTTTTTAATATGTCATCTTGTGAAACATGTCTAAATATGAAGTTGGTAGAATCGATGCTTTTCATATTTCTCTCTAAAAGGAATTTGGATGACCCGGAAACAGACATAATAGAAGTTGATATTTCTAGTGCTATGTAAGCAAAAAATGTTTCAAAGGTATTTGCTACTGTTTTACGGTCGGTTAAAATATCGTTGTTGATTTTCAGCTCGACATGGTTTTTATGTTGTTTGTTTTTTCCAGTTTCCTGGTTAATCCATTTCCAAACAGATTTTATTTAATTTTCTGAACATTCAATCTTATTTCTTATATACCGAGCTTTTGCTTCAATACACACATGTTTGAAAATTTTTGAATATTTCCGAACGTAAGCAATAAAATTTCTATCTGTTGTATATGATTTTCTTTTATATAGATCGAATAAATTCTTCCTACTTTTCCTTATGCCAGTTGTAGCCCATTGATTAAAACACAATAGCTTTTTAATTTTGAATTTTTTGTTAGGAAATATTTCCTGAAAACTACCATGAATAGACTTAAAAAATGTCTGATAAATTATTTTAGGGTCGCGAGGGTTCAAAATTGATACTTGATATATTATTATTTATTTTATTTTCGAATTGCTTTATTTTACTTTATGTCAGTTGTCTACATTTGATATATGATTGTTCAAATGGTTAGAATTAAATTTAATTATAAGACATTTGTGATCTGAACGTACTCCGTTTATTAAAAGTTTATCTATAACTTCACAAATTAGAATTATATTATCAATAGAGGTAGCGCTAGTGGGTGTAATTCTTGTGGGTTCATGAAATATATATTTTAAATGAAACGATTCAAAAAGCGAATTAAGCCTTCGTTTCTCGGAAGAGTCTGCAAGTTGGTCAATATTAAAATGACCGCAGACAATCACTGATTTACTGTGCTTGAGTTTACCTAGAGCATCCTCTAGAACTAATAAAAATGACAAGAAATTAGCTGATGGTGGTTTGTATATACATAATATTACATGTTTTTTTTTTTTTTTTATACCACTAAGGTGGCAAACAAGCCTACGGTCCGCCTGATGGTAAGCGGTCACCGTAGCCTATGGACGCTTGCAACACCAGGAGCATCACTCGCGCGTTGCCGACCCTTCAGAAATCTAATAACTTCTTTTTTGAAGAACCCCATGCTGTAGTCCTTAGAGAAAACCTTGGCAGGAAGCTCATTCCACAACCCAAGCGTTAGCGGGAGGAAGTTTCTCTGAAACAGCACTGTAAACTGTTGTAAATTGGAATTGGCGTCGTGTGTGGCATTATAAGTCGGCAGACTGGGATGGATTGCGAGAATTTTATGCATCGTACCCGTGGAGGCAGATCTGCTACAGCTCAGAAGATCCTGACGTCTGCACAGCCGCAGTCACTGAGACAATCCTCGCTGGTATGGAATGTTTCATTCCTAACCTGCGAGTAGCTGCCGGCGTCAAAAAACGACCGTGGTTTGATAGGTCTTGCAGAGAAGCTAAAATTCTTAAGCAAACTGCGTATGAGGCTTGGACCACGGCTCGTAATAATAAGGATCCGAATATTTCTGAGTTAAAACGCAAATTAAATGCTGCCTCGAGGTTCAGTAAGAAAGCAACTGCCAGAGCAAATTCATCGGCAAAATAGATGGGCGACTTGCGAGCTATCCTTCTGGGAGTCGTGCTTTCTGGTCGCTTGCTAAAGCTGCCGAGGGGAACTTCTGCCAGTCGTCGTTACCACCACTGCGAAAGACCGATGGTGACTTGGCCTACAGTGCAAAAGAGAAAGCCGATCTATTGGGCAGTCTCTTTGCCTCTAACTCGAATGTGAACGACGAAGGCGCTGTACTACCTACTTTACCGTGGTGCGGTAAGACCATGCCGGAAATCTCTATAACACAGCGCGAGGTCCGGCGGGCGTTGCTTTCCCTAGACGTTCATAAGTCGAGTGGGCCAGACGGCATACCAGCAGTGGTGCTTAAGCAGTGTGCTCCTGAGTTAAGAACAGGGTCTTGGTAGCAGCTTCCAAAAGGTTTGATTGCCCCATTTTGCGAGAGTGTGTAGGTGTTCATATAAGACGACGTATGTGAACACTTGTCAATCTCGCAAAATAAAATAATAATAAAAAAATAATTATTTGTTTAGTATTTTGTTATATAATCTGTACAACTAACATAGTTTTTAAGTATATTTGTTACTAACACACTATGGACCAAGGTCTGAAATAAACATTTATTATTATTATTATTATTATTATTATGTCCTGTACTCACGCGCCTCTTCACGCTTTCCTACCACACTAGGCAATTTCCGTCTTCATGGAAGACTGCGAATGTGCACCCGGTGCCCAAAAAGGGCGATAGATCAGATCCATCGAATTACAGGCCTATCGCTATAACCTCTCTTCTCTCCAAGGTGATGGAGCGTGTGATCAACACACAGCTCTTGAGATACCTAGAAAAACACGACCTGATCAGTGACCGTCAATATGGCTTTCGCCACGGTCGCTCAACTGGTGACCTTCTAGTGTATCTCACACACCGATGGGCACTAGCCATTGAGAGTCAGGGGGAGGCATTGGCATGTAGCCTAGACATAGCGAAGGCGTTCAAACGGGTCTGGCACCGGGGTCTTCTATTGAAGTTACCCTCTTACGGAGTGCCCGAGGGTTTGTGCAAATGGGTGGCTAGCTTTTTGTCCGGCAGAAGCATACGAGCCGTAGTTGACGGTAGTTGCTCTGATAGCATGGACATTAATGCTGGTGTCCCGCAAGGCTCTGTGCTGTCTCCTACGCTGTTTCTACTGCACATCAATGATATGTTGGACATCAACAACATACATTGCTATGCAGATGACAGTACTGGAGACGCTTATTACACGGGCCGTGCAAGCATCTCACGTTCCGTTGTGGAGGAAAAGCGTGAAGAACTTGTGTCAGGCGCATCCACTGAGACGGAGTATCCATCCGGACGTGTAGTCAGCAGAAGGTCCAGTAAGGAGCTCGTATGGTTGGAGAAAGTACCAGCTGAGAGAATCCATAGGTCAGAGCAAATTCATGAGTAGATATCCCTGCATATTTATTGGTTCGAGAACTGAGCCACTCACGATGATGGGCGTTAAAGTCTCCCAAAATAACTAATTCTGCTGTAGGATATTGCTCTTGAACTTTGTCAGTCATCAAACTCAGGTGCGTGAAGAGTCGAGTTACGTCCGTGTCACCGCTATGAGACCTGTATAGGCACGCATAGATACGAGTGTGGCCGCCATGATCTACGCGCACCCACAATATCGACAGGTCCCTGTCTTCAAGACTATGAAGTCGGCGACAGCAGATATCCTCCCGGACGAACATACATACACCGGCACGGATTAAAAAAATTGTGCTCGAGTTTGTAGCCGGGATAACGAAGGTATGATGTGTCGGCCGGGCAGGATATCTGCGTCTCAGTTAGAAAAAGAATGGTCGGCTGCGCAGTCTCCAGATGGAGGTGGACTGCGTTAAAATTTGCGTGTATACCCCTAATGTTGCAAAAGTCCACATTAAATGTGGATGGAGCGGCCGCTGAATAAACTCTTTTTCTTTTATTTCTTGCCATAATTTTTTTTTTAAAGAGTTATTTAGCCTAAAGATGAGGATTCACTGCACAGACAGCTTAGTAGACAAAAAGTTGCGGTACTAAGACTGCCGAAGCTCAACACAGATGATACGGTTGCTGGCACGGCGGGCGGAAGGGCCCCTGATCCCCCTCTGTTGTAGTAGCCTGGTCCACTCCGGTCTCCTTCTCCGGCACGACTACTACTTCAGAGACTTTACACAGGTTGGCGGATCAGCCTCCCAGGGCGGAGATTAAGTGATCCCTGGGTTCGGGAACCCGTTCAACCTGCGGGCGGCCAGCGGTCAGCCGTTTCATCAGGTCTCCCTGACCGCCAAACCAGCACGCCGCGTCTACGCCGAGCAATGACAGCAACAAGCACCGTCGGTCCTCCGCTGTCCGCGCAGCGAATCCACAATTCCAGCTCAACACACGCAATTTTACAGATACGTTCAACTGATAGTTTAGCTATGTCTTTCCTTTCCTTATACTTAATGCTACGCCGAACAAGAATTATAGCGCCTCCACCTTTAGCAGACTCTCTATTAAACGCACAAGCAACATCAAAATGATTTACATAGAACAACATTCTATCTGACCTCAACAATGTCTCGGCTAAACAAATAATATCAATCTTAAATTGCTCAATTAATAATTCTACATCTAAAATTTTGCCAGAAAAGCGATTTATATCTTGGTTTGCCAAAGTAAGGCAGGCATTAAGCCGCTTTTCTGTTGTCTTTAAGTTTAGTTTAAAGATTGATTAGCAACTAAGATAGAACTACTACTATTAGATGCGTCGTCAATTACAATATATCCTTACATTTACGTACATTAGTCTTTAGTCTTAATGTTATATGCTAATAAAGTCGCTATGTTTTTTTTATAATGTGAAGAAATATATTGTTTATTCCACCTCAACCTAAAATTTTTTACAAACTTATTTGTATCAAAAAACATAAAATTGTCACCATGACGACAAGTTAGATTATGAATCAATTTATTCAGTTCAAAGATGTAATTATTTTGGTATATTGTCAAATAGCTTGAAAATGGTAGCGAACAAAATATTATTTAATTTAATTTGAAGTTTAATAATTTAGAAAAGCAATATCTGATATCCTGTTTTTTTATCATTAATGAATCCCCTATAAGGATAACTACATTAGTCAATTCACTAAGTTCAGAAGCTGCGATTTTCTTGATAATCTGTGATATCGTACAATTTGGCATAAAGTAATTGATTATATTGTGATTAACATTCATATTAAGCAGATTTCCGAGACCTACACCTATTTCATCAGAAAAAACTAGTGTATTTTGTTGAGTGGAATGATTGCTGTCCTCTGAAGACGAGCAGTCAAATAGTTTTTTGACAATAGAAGGCTTAAGAGACATCTTTTTTACATTCGATTGTTGTCCAGGAGATAATAATAGATCAGAACGCTGAACTTCAACAGGAAAATTATTTCTTGTCTTAAAAGTGTCAATCGTATTTGCAGATTCTTGTATTTGTGTCCCCGTCAGTGTAGATGAAGCTAAGAGTGGACAGTCGCAGGAATGGTTATTTGCAAAACACTGTAATCGTTGTTCACATTCTTTGCACAAATTTAAAAGTTTTTCTGTAGCCTGAATATGTTCACAAATCTCCTTTTGGGCTAAAGAATATTTGTTAGAAATCTGTTTAAGAGAATTTTCTAAAATCTTAATTTTTAAGTTTAGTGAGTGTGTTTTAGTGTAATACATTTTATTCCTTTTCACTAATTCAGATTCATGTAGTTGTAATTTATTTAATAGAGAAAATCGTTCTTTTTTCAAAATATTATTTTGGCGACAGTAAACTCGCTTATGTAGTAACTTTTGTGATTTTCTTATTAATCTACGAATTTTTAAACTTTTTTTATACGAAACCGCTTGCTACTATGGGAATCTTAAATAAAAGCCTCGCATTTTAATTCAAGTGTCGAAAATGAGTTCAGTTTTGAGTTCAGTGTTTCGAATTATGTTTTTTTTGTTACGTTACAGACATGTTATGCTTAAGCGATCCTAGCGCCACTATACTGTTATTGGTTTTATTTTATTCTTTTGGTTTTACTCTATTTTATTTTTTCTCCATTTCTTTCTTCGCCACTTTTAAAAAGTGGCTTTTATGTTGGTAGGGGGTCTGAAAAGTAGGCCTTATCTAAAAAATTACCGAGGGTGCGTTCACCCTCGAGACTCGCCCGGGTCATGGGTTAAAACGATCCTTTTTATCACGACACCCGTACCTATTTTGCCCGTACAGGGGTGAAAAAGATGTCCACTTAAGTAACCAATCAGATTTCTTACGCGGCGATTACTTTTTCTCGCCCAAGGAGGTGAGTAAAATGATATCGCAACTTAAAAAGCGTAAGTCGCCAGGCCCGGATGGCATCCCGAACACGGCTCTAGTTATGCTACCGAGGAAGGGAGACGTAGCACTGACTAGAATCTTCAACGGGATCCTCCGCACAGGGCATTTCCCCGCAGCCTGGAAAGTTGGCAAGGTTATTTATTGTTCTCCCTAAGCCCGGAGAAGATCGCCGCAGACCAGAACATTACCGTCCAATAACATTGCTCTCTAATATAGCCAAACTGTTTGAACGTCTCTTGTTGACGCTGATTTCCCCCCACATTAACTTGCAACCAGAACAGTTTGGCTTTAGGAGCAATCACAGTACGTCGCTCCAGTTAGTAAGAGTACTGCATCATATGGCCTTCGAGATGAATAAAGGTAGAAAGACGGTCGGGGTCTTTCTCGACGTTGAAAAGGCCTTCGATCGTGTCTGGCACGAAGGCCTACTCTTTAAGCTGCTGGAGACGGACGTACCCCCAGCTATTAGACGGGTAATTGCGTCTTTTCTGGCGAAGCGGAGTTTTTTCGTGGCGGTTGAGAACAAAACTTCCCATGTCAAGCCCATTCGAGCAGGCGTACCGCAAGGTAGCTGCCTTTCTCCCACCCTGTATGCGCTCTATACGGACGACATCCCCACCCTGAGCAATACTGGGCTAGAACCAGGTATCGAGGACGTGACCTTCGCCCTGTACGCAGATGATAGTACTTATTTGAGCTCCTCTCGTAAAGCGCGGTTAGCGGCTTGCAAAATGCAACGTCTCTTGGACAACCTTCCCGAGTGGCTAGATCGGTGGAGGATAGCAGTTAATGCAGGCAAAAGCGCTGCCATTTTAACCGGCAATGAGAAAAAATTACCCCCTAAGCTTGTATTCCGCGGTCAGGAAATTGAGTGGCAGAAGGACGGCAAATACTTAGGATGTGTCATAGACCGCCAACTAAGAATGACCAAAATGCTGGCACACGTGTCGGCACGCGCCGTCGGCGCGAGGTCGGCTCTAAGACCAGTCCTGTCGTCGGACCTGCCACTCAGATCCAAGATCCCGATATACAAGCTTTACATCAGGTCAAGGTTGACGTATGCCGCACCTGCGTGGTACAACCTGCTATCAGCCATCAATAAACGCAAGCAACTAGCCGTCCAAAGCAAGTACATTACAGGAGCCGGGCGTTATGTCCGCAACTCAGTCATCGCCAAGGACACTAAGACCAAACCGCTCGGCGACTTTATAGCCCGTCTTGCGACCCGATTGTTCGACCGAGCGGATAATAGCCCATTTCCACACATTAGGAATATCGCCCCGCTGCATTCGCGGCCTCCCGAGGGCAGAGGTCTGCCTCGTGAGCTTATTACCCTGTGTAGTGACTGATAGGGTGACTTTTCGATTATTTTCATAATATTTTCATATTTTAATTTTAATTCCATCCCATATTTTTAAGCCCATCTGGGTCCCTGACAAGTAAAAAAATTCACCAGGGGCGTTTTTGTACCCCCTGAGACCTGACACTCTTTCTCTTACCCCGACACCCGAACCTAGTTTCGCCCTCGTAGCGAATCATAGAACTAGTTGACCAATCAGAGCACGCGGCTATAAATGTGGTATTATTATAAACTTACATAGCAAATGAACATAAACTCGAAACGTAAATGAACACATTTAGAAATACCTATTTTTACACTATCACATTAGTTTAATACAATATACTATAAGAATTTACTATTTACCAAATGAAAACTATTAAATCAGAACACTTTCACTTTTCACTGAAATACTGATTGGTCAACAATGTACCTGTTTGAAGTGACTATCCGGAACATACACAATACATAAACCATTTCCTAAGACAATTATTATATTGCTTAATCGTGTTGTGTGATAGAGATGCCAACATTACTGGGATGGAGGACTGAGGAACTCCTCTCTGGAGCAGGGACGTCCTGATAACCTCCCGGCAACCAGCGTAATTTGTCGATGCACCGCTCGCTCCCTACAATCAAAAATGATAAGATCACCCTTACAGTGTAGAGATAAGGGCTTTTCTGTAAGTAAACTCTTAAAGAGAGGATACCACGGCTGCGTGGGCCACAGTGGTACTATCAGAACGCCAGTCGCTTGGTCGTTAATGATTTTTCGCAAGGTTTTTAGAATGATCGAAATAGGTGGAAAGGCATAAAATAAATAATTAGTCCATGAAATTGTAAATGCATTGATTGCGAAAGCATCTGGGTCTCTAAGCCGGGATACATAATTTTGACATTTAAAGTTTGTTCGGCTTGGAAAAAGATCAACATAGGGAAGGCCAAAGCGATCTGTGATCTTACTGAAAGCATTATGTGACAGCTCCCACTCTATACCTGGGTGTGATTTTTTTGACTCTGCGTCTGCAATCACGTTGTCAAAAGAACGAATATAGTCAGCGTGAATCATGATGAGCTTTGTTCACACCACTGCCATATTTTTTAGTTATGTCTGTTAAATGGGGAAACTGTACTCCCCCATTCGATTAATATAGGATATAGCCTTTATCTATGCGTAGTAATATCTGACAACCCGAAAAGTTTTTCGTAAAGCTTTTAAGGCCCAAGAATGCAGCTAACAAATCAAGGTGGTTAATATGTAAGGAGCGCTCGTGCTGGGTCCACGGACCATTGGCGGTATTGTTACCACAAGCTGCCCCCACCCCGTCGTTGAGGCATCTGTGAATATTTCCAGAGAATACTCATCGCTTTTAATTTTGCTTACTTAGTTGTCAATAACCTTCGCCCACCAATGAAATACAGAATTCAGAGATTTCGGTATAACCATAAATTTATCAAAATTTTCATCGCCTTTGAAATTCAGATATTTACATCTCTTAAAATCCTTCGTATACAACTATATTCAACTATATTCAACTATATTCAATAGCTGGCAAACCTAAAAAACGCGCGAAATCTCTGATTTTTCATCTGTTAATATTTGAAAATCTCATTACTTCCTTTTTAATTCTGTCTTTTTTTTTTATCGTTAATTTTTAAATCTATTTGAGTCTATGCTATGTCCTAAAAATTGACAGCTGTTTTTAGGCGTGATGTTACTTTTTTCTTCACGGAGAAAAAAAATATTGTTCGAATTAAAAAACTGTTTATTAAAATGCGTTAAAACTAAATTTTAATAATTTAAAATATTTTTTTCTGGAAATAACAAAACAATATAAATTTTAGTACATTTTATTAATTCCATAAAATAATTACAACAAAACAGTTTAATTCACTTCCGTAATTAATAATTTGTACTTCGGATTACAGAATTTTACAAATCCTATAAAACTTTCCTCGAATTTATGAGTAGGGTAATTTATATCAGCATATAAAGCTTACTAAAGATTACAAATTTTTTTATTAAAGTGGGCAGATAAAACACTACTTGTCATTACAGTGAAGGCTAATTAACGTTTTCAAACACCTTTCTAAGAATTAGTGAAGTTTACTAATAAGAAACATCATATCGTACTGCTACGAATTAAGGTTGACATCACGCGTCTTACATCGCGCTATCGAAGGCGTTCTCCAGGTATAACTCCTTACCTAGCGGGGGATTCCCCTTTACTGCCGCTCCACAATTATTAACCCTGAGCTGATCGGATTTGACGCACTATCCGCCGCGCCCTTCCTTCATTTACTAGGTACACTGATCAGTTATTATCAACCGTACGGTTTTAAGAGTACGCATATTGTAAGAGTTTTTTATACGTTACTTGCATTCCATTAAATTTTACTTGTTTTTAGTAAACAACACTGTTATTCCAACAAGACTAGTTTTATTTCTGTTAATAAATACAATAAGTAAAACTCATTGGTAACCGCCAGTGTAATTGACTTGTCCTCTGAATTACTTATATTTTAGTGGTTGTTAGTATTATTTACTTGTAGCTACTAAAGTTTTTTCTCCGTTCATTAACATACAATGATAAACCCTAAAGACTCCAATAAGGATTTCGTATCATTCAGGTTTTGAACATATGATTCACCGATTAAAAAAAAGGTCATCTAAGTAAAATGTGAAAAGATAACCTATAGAGCTCAATAATTTTGCAACTGGTTTGAGATTTTTTGTGAATAGCCACGTTTAGTCCAAAGGGTAGGACATTAAATTCGTGTAGCTTTGATTTACCCTGATTAAAAAATACGCATCTTTTAAATCAATTGAACACATAAAGGAATCTTTAGATACTAATTTAATAGCTGTTCTTAAGTTCTCAAGTTTGAAATGCTGTGCAGTTATGAACTTATTTAGTTGTTTCAGATAAAACGCTTCGACCCGTCCGATTTAGGCATGAGAAAGATGCTAAAAATAAATTGGTCCTTACATGGATGACACAAGGAAATAGCACCAGTGGATATAAGTTTGTCGATAGAAACTTTAAAGGCTTTAAATTCTGATTGAGAATATTGAGGTTCAATAGGTGTAATTGTTTGGAAGACTGTTCGCGCAAAATTAATATTTTAACCTGATATCCATGATAGTATAATCGGATTATCAGATATCTTGCACCACTGTTTGTAAAAATAAGAAAGACGGCCTGCAGGCCTTACCGTGTCTGGCGACTCTAGCGCCTGTATTGAGTCGGCCCCTAACGCGACGACGTCCTGTAGCCTGAGCCCTGCTGTGGCACCGTCGATGTCGCAGCCCTCGGCAGGTGCACTGGCGGCGCCGGTGCATGAGGTGGTCGTGCCGACTGACCGGCGGACTGCAGGGAAAGCGCGCCAGTTTAAAGGTCGGCTGGGTACCTTTGAAGGTCTTTACGCTTGATATTTATTCACAGGCGCTGATTTAATATCTGCTCCAGATTTGCTAATTATTTTTGCCGTTTTTAAGGTTTCAGGTAGATAAGTACCGAAAAGTGTTTCATCAATTTTGGTTTCTTCCAATTGATCTTTAATATCCTTCTTAACCGTAGAAAGAATGAAAAACCGTCGTAAAATCGAGTCACTGTGTTGAATGTCGCCTAAAGTTCGAGCCGTGTCCATTAACACTTTTAGCAGTTCTTGGTTTTTGTAATCCGAGGAGTGTAGTATTGTAATAGCTGTACCGAGGGCTGACAAAGCACAAAATGTCATCGATTACCTATTTTCAATTCCTTTGTCCCGTTTTGCTTGACTTTCTTGTAGGGAAGCACGAATTTCAGGATTAAGGGTAGGTGCCTTGATTTGTTTACAGTTACCTGGTATTTTATATTTTTCTTTTAACTCTTTTCGGTTTTCTTTAGTTAGTCCGGAAATTGCGATATGATTTATTCTAATAGCTAGGTCTTTTTGTATTTCGGGTACGTACTCCTTAAGCGACGTGGAATTTTCTTCCAATATTTCTAGTACCACAGTGTGCGTTGCAGGCGGTGACCGTACAGCAGCAGGTGCTGCGGAAGTGGTGGGCGCCGGGCTAGGCATCGGAGAGGGCGGCGCAGTGGCGGCGCTCCGCTGTGTATCCCCATCAAAATGGTCAATGTTCCAGAACGAACATGCACCAACGTCGTCGTCCAGAACAATCTTCTCATTCTCTGTGAGAGGACAAAAATTTGCTTGATAAGCAACTAACGGGTAGTTTGTGAGACTCCTGTGTGAGAACACGCACAACCAATCTTATATTATCATAATAACGGGTAGTTATGTAAGATTTCTTCATGAGAAACACGAAACCCAATCTTAGTTATTTTAATTATACTTGAAAATGGAAAGCCCCTATGTGGGCGTCCCGGTTTTCATTAAAAGTGAAAAGCCCCTACTAGGCAGTCCGGTTTTTATGCGAGACCACACTTTATGTACCGGTAAGTATATAATATACGTCTTTTTTTTTTTTTTTTTTTTTATACCACTAAGGTGGCAAACAAGCCTACGGTCCACCTGATGGTAAGCGGTCACCGTAGCCTATGGACGCTTGCAACACTAGGGGCATCACTCGCGCGTTGCCGACCCTTCAGAAATCTAATAACTTCTTTTTTGAAAACCCCATACTGTAGTCCTTAGAGAAAACCTTGGCAGGGAGCTCATTCCACAACCCAAGGGTTCGCGGGAGGAAGTTTCTCTGAAACCGCACTGTACGCGACCATTTTGGTTCCAAAGTGTGAGAATGAATTCCCTGTCGATGGCGAGCGGTGCGATGGTAGAAAGTAGCCGTGGGCATCATTTCGAACAATTCCTCAGAACACAATCCATTGTACAAGCGGTAGAACACACACAGGGAGGCAAAGTCTCTCCTCAGACTTAAGGGCTCGATACCGCAAGTGAGTTTGGGATCGTCGACAATTCTCACAGCCCGTCGTTGAACCGAGTCAAAAGGGCCAAGCTGGTATCCGGGTGCACCCGCCCAGAGATGGCAGCAGTACTCCATATGGGGCCGGACTTGCGACTTGTAAAGTAGCAACCTTTGCCCCGACGTGAAGTACTGCTTCGCTCTGTTGAGTACACCAAGTTTTTTGGACGCCAGCTTTACCTTGTCAAGCAAATGATCTCGGAACTGAACATCGCTGGAGATGTCAACGCCAAGGATCCCAATGCTCTTGGAGATGGAGAGGGGAGTGTTCTGGAATTGTGGGACTACAGTGAATGGGGTTTTCTTAGCGGTGAACGCGCAGACTTGTGTCTTTGAAGGGTTGAATCGGACCAAGTTTTCCCGCCCCCAGTCAGAGACCTTGGACAGACCGCTCTCGATTTGAGACACAAGTTCTTCACGCTTTTCCTCCACAACGGAACGTGGGATGCTTGCACGGCCCGTGTAATAAGCGTCTCCAGTACTGTCATCTGCATAGCAATGTATGTGGTTGATGTCCAACATATCATTGTTGTGCAATAGAAACAGCGTAGGAGACAGCACAGAGCCTTGCGGGACACCAGCATTAATGTCCATGCTATCAGAGCAACTACCGTCAACTACGGCTCGTATGCTTCTGCCGGACAAAAAGCTAGCCACCCATTTACACAAACCCTCGGGCACTCCGTAAGAAGGCAACTTCGATAGAAGACCCCGGTGCCAGACCCGATCGAACGCCTTCGCTATGTCTAGGCTACATGCCAATGCCTCCCCCTGACTCTCAATGGCTAGTGCCCATCGGTGTGTGAGATACACTAGAAGGTCACCAGTTGAGCGACCGTGGCGAAAGCCATATTGACGGTCACTGATCAGGTCGTGTTTTTCTAGGTATCTCAAAAGCTGTGTGTTGATCACACGCTCCATCACCTTGGAGAGGAGAGAGGTTATAGCGATAGGCCTGTAATTCGATGGATCTGATCTATCGCCCTTTTTGGGCACCGGGTGCACATTCGCAGTCTTCCATGAAGACGGAAATTGCCTAGTGTGGTAGGAAAGCGTGAAGAGGCGCGTGAGTACAGGACATAACTCAGGAGCACACTGCTTAAGCACCACTGCTGGTATGCGCTCTGGCCCACTCGACTTATGAACGTCTAGGGAAAGCAACGCCCGCCGGACCTCGCGCTGTGTTATAGAGATTTCCGGCATGGTCTTACCGCACCACGGTAAAGTAGGTGGTACAGCGCCTTCGTCGTTCACATTCGAGTTAGAGGCAAAGAGACTGCCCAATAGATCGGCTTTCTCTTTTGCACTGTGGGCCAAGTCACCATCGGTCTTTCGCAGTGGTGGTAATGACGACTGGCAGAAGTTCCCATCGGCAGCTTTAGCAAGCGACCAGAAAGCACGACTCCCAGAAGGATAGCTCGCAAGTCGCCCACCTATTTTGCGCTTTAAATTGGAATTTTGCTCTGGCAGTTGCTTTCTTACTGAACCTCGAGGCAGCATTTAATTTGCGTTTTAACTCAGAAATATTCCGATCCTTATTATTACGAGCCGTGGTCCAAGCCTCATACGCAGTTTGCTTAAGAATTTTAGCTTTTTAACGTCTATGTGACCTGGGTAAATATCTAAGTTGAACGGTGCTTCAACTCGAACCATTATTTAATTATACATAAGTAATTGATGTGCCGTAATAATAATAAAGGGTTACACGTAAAATATTAATTACGTAGGTACTTACCCTGCAGGCTTTGAGATGTCGATTTATCACTATCCGGATCCGAACTAAAGTGTCGTTGACGCTTTATTTTTCTTTCTATCTTTTTCAGTGTCTTAGCCAAATAATAAATTTCACTTTGATCACTTCTTTTACGTTTAGGCATTACTAATTCGATAAAATCACTAATTTCAAAGTTTAAAATCACAATTTTAAAATCAAATATCACTAATTTGATAAAATAAAAGTATTCTAGAACACTAGTTTAAATACGTACAATACTGCGAGGCACTAAAATGTGAATGAGAAGCTAAAGACGACACGGCCGGCGCGGGGGCGTAGACTACCTCCAATTCTTTTTTGTTATTATAATAATTTCTCCGAAATACAGTGCGATAAGGCGAGTCCAATGTGAATGTGTGACTACATGTGTGAATATACTAATATTGAGAACGAAGCCCGAAAGTAATATAAAATGATTGAGACAAGGCCAACGCTTTGGTACAATGGTGTGTGAGATAATATTATATAATATTTATGTCTTGTCCTTATATAATTATGTCTAAAAATACTGTTAGAATCTTTCACATGAAAGTTATTGTTATTGCTAGACATAGTATGCAAAGCTAAATTTAACTCACATCTAAGGTTGTTTTCCTCCTGTGGCAAACCTTTACAATAGGGAAATGTAAACAATGCAATGCAATTTTTTTTACTTTAAGTGCGCTTATATTATTATAATACTTTCTTAATTCACTTTTATTTACATTACCCCTGTTACCGATAAATATTACTAATGTAGAGGATGCAGTGATTTGGTCAGACTTTATTAAACTTCTCATCCTATTAACATAATTGGCATTCGGCATACAATTATTTAAAACCCTACACTTGAGCTGAGAAAGTGTCCAAAACCTTTTCTTATTTCATCGCAAAACATTACTACGTTGCCATCAACATTACATTTTTGTGAAACACGAGTTGAGTGAGAACTGTTGTGAGCATATTATGATTGTTGCACGGATTCCAAACTGACTGTGTTGGTGAAGGTATTAACAAGGCTGCACAATCCGGCTGTGAATTGCTTAGGCATGTACAATCACACATACTGTGTGTTTAGTAAAGAATGAATCGTCAGATTGGTGTCCGGATCGTTCAAGCTAGGCATTCGTTCTTTGCATACTCTGTGCGCTAGTCAGTCGCCATTAATCTGTGCGCAACGTCGAGGCTGTTGTTTTATCGATCTTATTGGGATAATTTATAATTAAGTTCTGTTTGCGTGAAATAACCTACACATACACAACATATACAGACACCACACCACATATTCAGACAAAACGTTATACAAACGACTGACTCCAAAATTGGGAAAGTCCTTATAATTTTCCTTACGGCCTACGTGTGGCCTTTTTAGTAAACAAGTTGGTAGACAGAAGCGTCGGTTCTGTTATAGTTATTTATTTGTTTTCGTATTTGGGTCGTTTTACAAATCATTTGGGATTTACTGGTAGTCAGGTCATTACATATTACAAATCGTGACGTTGGGTCGCGTCGTTGATAGGCATGGTTAACCGGTCGTATAGCATTGTTCGTCGGTTATTCGCCCAGTATAGCTAATTACCCACTTTTTTTTGTTGTTGCGGTAAAAATAGATCGGAATAAATAGGTTTTAAAATAGTTGTTTTGTTAGGATTACGATAACGTAACAATTTGTGTAATTGTGTAGTCGGGGTTTTTAAACCCTAATTACCATGGTTAGGGTTTTTTAGGGGTTTATATAGTAACTTGGTTGCTGTAACAAATTGTTTATATAACAAACAGAGTCGTTTGTTTGTGTGTTGGTTTTTGTTTTGGATTGTTTATTGTGTGTTAATTTAGTTATAAAATATGACGTCATCGGTCAAGGAGTTCAGGGCTATTATAACGAATTTGGTGAGATGGTTTTCATGTTGTTTAGGGCTCGTTACACGGGAGGATCGGCTGTTTGCATTAAGGCAAAGAGCAGCTCAGTTTCCGACAAGAGTAAATAAGCTGGATAAGGCATACCAGAGTCTCTTATCGTCAACGGATGACGAACTATCCTAAAGGCGGCACATTCTGACTGTGACTTTTGTATGTCAGTAGTGGACGAGGTTAACGAGGCTGCGTCAAAATTAGAGGCTACCCTGCAGCTGGCAAGTAGGAAGGTTTCGGAACAAAAATGCAACGAACGGTTGTCAACCTCGGATATTTTTCATTTTAGCGGATCATTGGATGAGTGGACTAATTTTATCACACTTTTTTGATAGCATTGTGCACTGACGGACTGACTTATCTGACTCACAAAAATAAAGTTACCTTCTAACGTCTATTAGCGATGAGCCTCTCTGTTTAGTGAAACATTTGGACATCACCGATGTCAATTATAATATAGCCAGGGAGTTGTTAGTGAAGTGGTACCAAAATAACCGTCGCATTGCGGATACACATGTAGCTGCCATTTTAGGTATTCCACAACTGTCGTCGGTTAACCAGCTGCGGTCGGACTTGCTTAACCCTATTTTGGTAGCGACGAATGCGTTAAGAGGTCTAAAATTCCCTGTAACCGAGTGGTCATTTTTGCTGTTACACATTCTTTTGAATAAATTGCCCAATGACGTCAGGGCTCGTTTCGAACAGTTGCACGGAGGTGACTCGGCGTCACACATACCTACTTTTGACACTTTAGTGTCGTTTTTGGAGGACCAGAGTAGGAAGCTGGAGAATTTACCCACCGAGCCACAATCGGGACCGTCACGATTTTTGGCCCCGCCTGGACCCCGTCAACAACCCCAGTCTGGACCCTGTCAAGAACCCTGTCCCGGGACATCGCGAGGTACCGGGTCGTTTCGGCCCACCAGAATTTTGACAGTTGAACGCACTGAACGCTGAGGAGTGGATTGCCACCAGTTCTGGGGTGGCCCTAAAACGATTTCTGACCCGTAAGCTAGGCCTATGTTATTATTGTTTGGGGAGCACCTAGCCAAGGAATGTCGACAGCCGCGACCTTATCTAAAGTGTGATGGGGGTCACCACCAGGACTTATGTATGCCCATCCGAGAGGATGGTCCTCGGATGACTCATGGAGGTGTGTCTACCAAATTGCCCCCGTCCCCAGTGCAACATCGATCTTCCCCGCCCCGCTCACCGCGAGCGAGCCCACGGGATGGTCGTCGGTCACCACCCTCACTTGCCCCTTCCTCTCAGGTAGGTATTGCGGAACGGGCACATTACGCAGATTTTGAGCCTCTGCCCCTCCCTATCGCGGAGCGTCCTCGCGTTACTCGCGAGTTGAGGGCGGAAACGTGTGGTTATCGCGTGCTGCCGATGGCGCGCGCGTTTTGGCAGCCACTTATGCCCGCGTGGGACCCGTATGCTTATACGTAGCTTATACGGGTTCAAGCGTGGGGCATTATGAGCCACAGGAGCCCCGGGGCCAAGTATGGCGCTCGGGTCGGGCCAACGCCCGTTGACTCGTGGCAGCCGCTTGGCCAGTCTCTCCACCACCTGTCACAACTGTTTTGCCCACCGCGCAGGTTCTAGTGAATTCGCCGCGCGGACCTGGGGTTGTTGTGCGCGCCATTTTGGATTCAGGCGTCTATTGTCGCTGTGGCTGGTGAAGCGTCTCCGCTTACAGGTAAGTTCGCGGAGTCATGGGATTTCTGGAGTAGGGGGTCTACGGGTGGATAACGTCGTGGGTACAGTCTCGTTTTCTTTTTCCTACTTGCTCCATCCTAGCCTGCAGTATCATCTAGGAGCTGTTGTCCTGAGGGATATTTTAGGTCATCACCCTCAGGTGCCCTGTCGACGGACGTGCTGGATCTCTCGTCTGGTCTGCAGTTGGCCGATGAAAGGTTCCACCTACCTGATCCTGTGGAGCTTCTGCTTGGCGCTAATGGCCTTGAATTGCTCGGACTGGTCAAGATAGATAGAAAGATAAATTAGTTTATTTACCACACATATAAATATCAAATACAGAGTACTTACTTAACTAAATATATTTAGTGCTTATTATTAACATAAAAAAAATCAAATTTAAGATTTAAGGTTGTGTTTAAGTCATTAGGTGTGCCAAAAAGGCCACAGCTCAGCACTAGCTGCGTGTCACGTAGACACACAACGCTGATTTTCAGCTGAAGCCCGGGCTGAGTCACGGTCGAAGAGACAACATTATACTTATACTCTAATTTAATTCTAGTTACATAAATAAGTAGCCTTAAATTTATAAAATAAAGCACAAAAGGTTTTAACAGAATAAAAAATTTTGCCTAATAAGATCAAAAATATTTAAAACAAAAACATTGAAAATTGAAAATATATTGTCACATATATTACGCAAAGCAATCAATAATTTTTTTTTTTTTTTTTCTCATAAGTGTTATGTAGAAACCTTACTAGCTAAAAAAATTCCGATATATTTATATTAATATTCTCATATTTTTTTTGTAAATTAAGTAAATATCCTTTCAACTTTATTTTTAAACTCTTAATGTATTTTAAGTTACGAATTAGTGGAGGTATATTGTTCCAACATTTGGACGCCGAGTATCGGAAGCTGCCACGGAACGTAGCCGTAGCGTGACGTACAGTGCCAAGCGGTTGTGAGCATGAACGGAGAGAATGTTTAGTTCTATAATGGTATGGTATTTACACTTTGAAATACATTGTGCTATAAAAAAGCAGCGGCCCTAACATTTGAACCTTGTGGTACTCCTCTCGTAACTGGAAGTTGATTGGAAGAAACAACAGAACCATCACTTTTTCGCATTTCGACTATTTGCTTTCTGTTGCTTAGATAACTGTTGAACCATTTTATGGTTGAAGTGTAAAACCCATAATATGACATTTTAGATAATAACAGAGGGACATCTATACAATCAAATGCACGTGAAAAATCTAGTAATACCAATCATATTGTACACATTCCAGAATCTTTGAGCAATTGGGACTCTCGCTCGCTCACTCCATTCAGCGCTTTTGGAAAATTGAAGAGCACCCCCCCCCCCCCCACCGGCGTCATGGACTCGACCAGTTGACGACGACTGCGAGTCGTATTTTCTCGCCAATACGGGTCGTCTAATTTCTGGCCGGTTTTTCACTCGACTGCCTTTGTTACCCCGACATCACGCCGTTTTTAAAAATGGTGAGATACGGGTGGTGTTCGATGGGTCAGCGCCTACATCTTCGGGTATATCCTTGAACGACTGCCTGATGTCGGGACCTAAGCTTCAGATAGACAACTCGGACATCTTGACTGGTTTTCGTCGCCACCAGGTTGTCTTTACGGTTTCTCTAACGCGTCGGAATCCGGTTATGCGGCTGTCGTTTATCTCCGCACTGTTGACAGCAATGATCATGTTCGCGTCAGTCTGGTGGTCGCAAAGAGTAAGGTTGCACCTTTGCCGACCAAGTTGACGATCCCCAAGCTGGAGTTATCAGGAGCTGCATTGTTGACTCGACTCCTCAACCATGTCTTCTCCACCTTGGGTCAATGGGTCCAATTTGACTCCGTCACGGCATGGACAGACAGCCAAATCGTGTTGTCTTGGCTTAAGGCCTCCCTTCATGCCCTAGAGACATTCGTGGCCAATCGTGTCTCGCAAATCCAGTCTTCTGCGGTGTCTCTAGATTGGCATCACGTGATTGCGGAGAAGTCTTGCTCGTCTTAATTTGATCCTAGACGAGTCAGAGTTTTTGCGAGTGGGTGGTGGGCTTCGTAGCTCAGAATTGCCCTATGGGGCTCGGCATTCTCTCTTGTTGCCCAAGAACGGTCATTTTATTGAGTTGCTGATCAGGGACTGCCATGTTAGGAACTGTCATGCCGGTCTCAACGCATTGCTGGCTTGTCTGCAGCGATACTTATGTCCGCCAGACGATAAGCTCGGAGCTTCATTTTTAAATGTATCCCTTGTTATAGGTTAAAGGGAACCTTGACTCAACCACAAATGGGTGGGCCCTTTTTAATAATAAAAACGTTATAGCAATAGTAAAAAATGAATGTTAGTCATATCACAATATTCATATTTATTAAACTATTTGCTGTTAGTTCTTGTACTTGCGATGCTTTCACTAATATTTTCACAGATAATTAGATCATATAAGCCCAAATCACGATGGTCCAATTATCTGGTTAGAGCGACAGGGATATCCTGGGTGCAAGAAACTCAAGACACGTTATAGAAAGATGTGGGGAAAGGGAGGGAAAGGGAGGGCTACGTTTAAGAGTAGCTGAGATGATGATGACGCGAAGAGTGGATTTGAGAAATGTCTTACAAAAAATATTGTTCTTTTTTTGTTATATGTAAGAAAAAATATTATTTTGTGCTTTTATATATATGTATCAAATAAAAACAAACAATTTGTAATTTTTATCTCATAATTAGTTTTATTGCTTATCTACCAAATGCGCAGTATTATATATTTATATTACAATGTTACTTTTGACCCGTGGCGTGTTACTTTCGACCTGACCCTGAGGACGAAAGTAACAAATGACAGCATTTTTAAAGTATTGTAGCTCTTTAAAAACAATTAATATCATAGTTAAGAATATCTGTTTTTGTAAAGCATAGACGAAAACTATGTTAATTTAACCGCATGGATATTAGACTAACCGCAATAATACGAAATGTGTAAAGTGTTACTATTGCACCCGGTCTCCCTACACGTAGCTAAAAAAATCGGTGTTCGCATTTGTCATAGATTTGTAGAAAAAGGTCATACCCAGCAAGAGGGTAATAGCGTTCGCGCCTTAATCGAACGATCATCCAAAAATAAAATGTTTTTTTGCCGCAAGAGTGGTATAAGTACTTGTATAAGTACTCGTATAGGTACTTGTATAGGTTCTTGTATAGGTTCTTGTATAGGTACTTGTATACTTACTTGTATAGGTACTTGTATAGGTACTTGTATAGGTACTTGTATAGGTACTTGTATAGGTACTTGTATAGGTACTTGTATAGGTTCTTGTATAGGTACTTGTATAGATACTTGTATAGATACTTGTATAGATACTTGTATAGTTACTTGTATAGGTACTTGTATAGGTACTTGTATAGGTACTTGTATAGGCACTTGTATAGGTACTTGTATAGGTACTTGTATATGCTGGAGTAAAACAAACGATCAACCTAATGAAGTCGAGATAAATCAAAATGATATGAATGGGTAAAAAAGTAAAATAGAATAAAGCGCGCAAATTAGCGGTGGAATACTGACAACCCGATAAAATATTTTATAAATACGATTTGAGTGAGAGATCTACCATGTATATTGATAGTTCTAAGAGGACAAGCAGACGTGTTTCCCATGTTAATAATAATACAACAAAGGTTGGGAAAGTTTATAGTGAATTTTAGCTACTTTGTTGCGTATGGTGGTATTGGGGAATACCTATGCAGTGTAGCTAAGGTGGCGTGACTTGACGAAGGCAATCAAATGAAAAGGTTCACTTGAAACAATTGGATTTATTTTGCTATATGCAAAACGTAAAGTTAGGTTACAAATTTAGCTTAGAGCTAGGAACCCGTACTGGGTGTACGGATGCGCGGTGGTGACTGGTGTCACGGGCTAGCGGTCTTGGCGAGGTGTGGGACTTAGTGCTATGTCAGCACAATTGCTTGTATAGCGATGTCGCTATATCACTCCCCGCTCTATCTTTTTTTGAAAAAAAAAAAATAAGGATTGGAGTGAAAATGCTGTTGCTATACAAAACAATCCCGCTTTTTTCAAGTCGGTTAAGTCGTCGACTTGGCTTGCGCGCGTCACTGGAATGTACTGCGTCCGTTCATTTTGCGCGCGCCTGGCCGTTCTGCTTACTGCTGCGGTTTGATTGTCTGACCTTGCAAATGCACTGGGTACAAGTTACAAAGATATTATAACTTAAAATTTATAGTTAAATTTAATCTAGGTAACTTTTACTTTGTACTGGATTATGTAGAAAAAGAAATATATAATTTTGACACATCATTTAGCAAACACAAAAAAGTTTTTAAAAATTAATTAGGAAAAATTGTATTATTTATTTTATTTTTCATACACCATTTAGTAAGGTTGCTTTATTATTACATTTTACATACACCTATCAAAAAGATTTTATTATTTAATAAATTAGAAACTAAGAAAATAATGGTAGATAACCATTTGTGCGGACAGACCCTTCGATATCTGTGGCACAAGGTTTTGCCCGTGACAAGGAGTTTCTTCTTAGGCGCTTGAGATATTAAAAACGCGTATATGCACACAACAGACCGATTTTATTTCACTTATTTCTAACTTACATTCTAACACATATGTACAAAAATTTTACTTCTTAGCTTTCATAGCTATTGACTTGTTGAAGTTTTCTTGAAGACTGAATGAATACAAATTTTATTCTATATTTATAATAAAAATAAAAAACCCCATCAGAGGGAGAGGTTATTCCATAGAACCTTCTAGATTTAGTACTTAACTTATTGTACTTACTGTGGTGACTGAAAATCTAGCCCACACAAAAACTTAGTGAAAGACAACATATAGTAGTCGATATAGACATATATCGAAAGTGTAGGTATATATACCTAGCTATAAATCGCTACTGACAGTTGGGGTCTCTATCGGCTATTGCCATCCAAGTCACACGATTCGTGGCTTGACTATAAAATAACGTTTTTTTACATTTTCAGTTTTTATAGCCAAACGGTAGGAGCTATAATGACGATTTAGGTGTCCTAAGATAGAGCTTTCGGAGACGGTTCCAACGACGTATAGTGGTATGTTCCATCGTCTACGGTTAGGCCGTAGTGAGAGAAGAGCTGGAATTCTAGCTCTCAGGGCTTTCTGCTTATACTAGATGACTATAGATTTTGTGATATATGTCAAAAAATAGACCTAAAATTCGGACATACCTTTCAGTATTTTTGGTGTCTGTCAGTATGTTTAATCATGAAAAAATGTGTGATACAAGTTTTCAGGATTTTCCTTGTGCTCTTGTACTTCAGGGCTTAAAGTTACCTGTATAAAACCTATTTATCTCGGTAGATGCCTATGAGAGGTATCTAATGATACCTACATTTACTTTTATCCTAAGTAACCCGGTTGCTGAGTTATAAGCTATTGTATTTCATAAGTTTACATGTTTGCAATTTGCGCCCTAACCATACTACTTACCGTAACGGTGTAAGTACCTACGTATAGGGGCAAAGGTGTGCATTCAACCTGTGATACTTATTTTAGGCATAGCCTAAGGACTGAATGACCCTAGCCAGGTAAAGTTTCAGACAGTCTTTCTCTTTTTTACCCATACCTTCTGTATCTCTATCGCAGTCTATTATCATAGGAGTGAGGGAGAAAGAATGTACAATACTCAACACGCTAACTGTTTTCACCTGTAACTTAATAACCGTACATACGGTCTATATAGAACTTTACATAGTAGTTCTGTACATTTTTGCACAACAAATGGCATATGTTTTACATACATATATTAAACTAAATTTCCCGCTTTTTTGGGGGATAGTATGGCATACAAAGTCGACAACATGTCGGTATTCACACAATATCTTTTTTGATATCAACAAATAGTAAAGAGGGGAAATGAAACAAACCTTCTCTACTTTTACCTAACTTAATACAATTTTACGCTTATTGTTATTACATTTTCTTAAATCTAAACCCTATAAGGAAAATAGTTTTTATTATGTGAATATTAACGTGTAATATTGCGAAACATAATGAATTATACAAATGCATTTATAGATGCAATTTGTGTTGTATCCTTGCAGCGATGATAACACGATGTAGCGTGTGGTGTTAACAAAGCCCCCCGTAGTTAACAAAGGGTGTGCAACATACTGCGATAAAATTAAGGACACCGTACGTTACCTGTTCGATGACTTTTACTTTACGTTAATTTTAACAAGTACACTAAATTTTTTTTTTTTTTTTTTCTGAGCTGACTATGCAGTTGGCTGTTGCAGCCATTACTGCTTCACCGGACTTTTGGGGCGAGACTCTGAAGGAGCCTCAGCCCATATAGCGCGGGGGAAGCCTCGGCTTGGGTTGTCGCTCTCGGGGGCGTCCCTTCGACCGGCGTGAGTCTCGAACCCGAAGGTCAGTCACCGCCAGTAGGGGAGTTACCCGTTACGCGGGTGCGGTTGCGATTGAGTGGGGGCGAGAAGCGCCCCGGCACTCTTTGATACCTAGTGTATCCTTGTGGGCGCCGACGAGCCCGGGGACGTCGGCGTCGTGTTTGGAGGGAGGCCCTATTCGGGGAGGTCGTAGAGACTAATCTCGCTATCCGGACAGCGAGATCGTCATCTGGGGACGTTAGTACGTGCCGAGGCCGCCTAACAATAGTTTTACGACCGTGACCGGGTCGATCGGGGGGATGATACGTTGTGGATTGCACAATTAATCGATTCGGGTGATTTTGCGTACGCTCGAAAAAGCGGACTGCCAAGTCTTTAAAGTATTGGGGAATCGTGGGAAGTTCGAAGTTTCTGTGTAGGTCCGCATTGCGAACGTACCAAGAGGCTCCAGAGGCCGCTCTGAGAAAGCGGTTTTGGAGGGTCTGGAGTTTGTGGAGATTGCGCTTGGACAACGCAAAGACTACGCTAGCATAAGCTAGTATGGGGCGGATACAAGTTGTGTAAAGATTTAGCTTATTTCTAAGCGACATCTTACTATACTTGTCTATCATGGGATAGAGACGACCGAGGACAAAAGCGGCTCGGTCTCTGACTATTTTGGTGTGAGCTTGGAAGTTCAAACGACTATCCATGGTCACACCGAGATATTTGGTCTTATTTTGCCAGGGAATGGCACGAACGAAGAGAGAAAGGGGAGGTGGCCGCGGAGAAGGACGGCAGAGCTTTTGTCGGGATTCACCTCGATTCTCCATTTCCGAAACCACTCGCCTAGGGCGGAGATAGCGGGTTGGAGTCTCTCAGTGATTCGACTCACTTGCCTATCGGTGGTATAGAGAGCGGTATCGTCCGCAAAGAGGGCTAAATGGGTACCTATCGTTTTAGGGATATCGTTAGTGTACAGAAGGTACAAGATGGGAGCGAGCACGGACCTTTGCGGGACTCCTGCTTGTATGGGACGGGGGGAAGAGAGAGTGCCTTCAACTTTGTAGCGAAAGCTACGATTCGACAAATAGTCTCGTATGATGAGCACGAGACGATCTGGCAACTGAAAGTTGTACAGTTTAAAAATTAAACCGTTGTGCCAGACTTTGTCGAAAGCTTTCGCTACATCGAAGAAGACAGCGCCCGTGTGACGGGTCTTACCTAACGCTGGTTGGAAGCCAGTAAGAATATGTTTCGTTATGCGGAGGACTTGATGGACGCATGAGTGTTTGGCACGGAAGCCGAACTGCTCGTCTATTAAAATGCCTCTGGAGACTATAGCGTTCCGTAGGCGAGCGAGGAGGAGGCGTTCGTAGAGTTTACCAAGGGCCTTTAGTAAACTTATGGGGCGATAGGAGGACGGCGCGGTACGAGCTTTGCCAGGCTTATGGATGCCTATAACAATTGCATCTTTCCATTGAGAAGGAAAGCTGCAATGTTACATAGCAGTGTTAAAGATCGCTACTAGGAGGCAGATAAGGGGAAGAGTGAGGCGCTTTAGGATATCGTTAGAGATACTGTTCGCACCGGGGGCTTTACGGGGGCGCAGGTCTTTGATGACTTGTACGACTTCGTCGACAGTGACAGGGGGCAGGGGGTCTTGTGGAGGCAGAGAAGTTCTGCGCTCCACTTCGCCGTCTACCTCGCGCACGTGGTCGGGATCGAAAGGCTGTGTGCTTAAGGCACATTGGGCTTGGAGGCTAGACGCTAGGCAATCCGCTTTTTCGTCGTCATTAAACGCGGGAACGTTGTTGGGACGAGTTAACGGAGGGAGAGAGTTGACGATGTCGGATTTTAGAGCTCTGGCTAAGTGCCAATAAGCTTGGTGAGAAGGAGAAATGTTCTCCATAAGATCACCGAAACGTTGGGCGCGAAGCTTAGCTACAGCGGTTCTTACACGGCGGTGTAAGTCATTGAAGCGAGCTTTATTTTCGGTAGTGGGAGCGCGATCGCGTGCGCGGCGGGCCGCGTTACTCTCAGTCATTAGCGACCTGATATGCTGAGGCAGGATTAGGTGGTGATAATCCCCAGCCGGCACCTGTCTTGAGCACTCGCCAACGGTGGCGGCCAGGTGGCTAGTGAGTGAGTCGATAGCTACGATTAGGTTGGTCGCGGAAGAAATTACGTTGTGAACGCGGTCTAGATGTGGCGAGGTGGGATTTTCGAGCAATTGCCCAAATTTATTCCAGTCCGTCACGGTTCTGGTGTCGGGAGGAGAGTCCGAAGGGGAACCTAATCGGAGGAGGACAGGGCGGTGGTCCGAGTCAAGTTCGTCAAGCACCTCTATAGAGCGAAAGCCTAGCCTTACATTCTTTAGAAGTGCTATGTCGAGTACGTCAGGGTTATTCCGAGTATTGTGGGGAAAGTAAGTGGGCGTCATGGGAGCGATGATGTCAAAGTTTAGTCTGTCACCTAAATCGTCGAGGAGTCTGCCTCTCCGTGAAGTTACTGAAGAGTTCTAGCGGCGATGCTTGCAATTTAGGTCGCCGGCAAGAATGACGGCGTAGCCTAAATTTAAGAGCGACTGAAGGTCTCTCTCGAGCAAGTCTTTTAAGGGAGAAAGATAAACCGATGCAATGATGATCGGCTGATGGCCGGTCATCGCTAAGCGGCAGACGGATGCGAGTTCGTAAGTGGTGGAGGATCGATAGGGGAGCAATGCAGGGAGCGCCTGTAATAGATGAGAGTGCCTCCGAGATTGGAGGAAGTTCTATCATTACGGACGGTGCGATAGTTCGCGATCGAAGGGGTACGGACAGCGGGCTTTAGGATCGCTTCCAGGATGAGGAAGACGTCCGGTTTTTGGGACGAGAGGAATTGCGATAATTCCTCTCTTTGGTTACGAAGACCGTTGGCATTAAACTAGCCTAAGGAGACGGACCGGGGTTTTTTGCGCGCGGTTGTGCAATCCATTTTGGTTTTAAGGTTTTGGGGCCACCCTGCGGAGGGCGGCGAAGAAGTCGCGATGCTTAGCCATGAAGCTGAGCATTTGATTGAGATCGGTGATTTGTACGTATTCGGCGTACACGATCTCGAAGTAGGCTGGGTCGCAGGCCCAAGAAATTTCGGTGAGAATACCGAAATGCTGCTGCTCGGCCGTCCGAGAGAGGGGAGCGGGGGGGGGGGGGGGGGGGGGCAAGACGCGTTTGCGCGAGAGGCGCTGGACGCGGGATGTCCCGGGACATGAGAGGGGCGGGATAGGGAATACCCGTGACAGATACGGGCCCAGGGAGAGCAGACAAAAGTTTGTCTGTCTCTATGGATTTGGACGGCAGGGAGGGGAGCAGGCACGAGCGGAGCCTGTTGACGGAGGGCGGGGGGGCGCGATTTACCCTGTTTGGGTTTACGCGAGCTCTGTTTGGGAGCTTTGGGGCACCCGCGGTAATGCGCTGGGTGGCCTTCGCTCCCACAGAGTACGCAAGCGACCGGGTCGGATGCGTTATCGCGATTGCGATCACAGTCCAGAGTGGCGTGATCGCGCAGACATTTCACGCAGTTGCGTTGTGCGTGGCCATACAATTGGCATCGGTGGCATTGCCCTGGGTTCGACCGCTTGTGCGGAGTCTCGACCCGGACGCCCTTGAGGCTGCACACATCTTTTATATTAAAGATGGCTTTGCCTTCTTTGGTCAGATCGAGCACTACGAGCACCATATCGTAGCACTCTGATTTGTTGCGGCCATTGTACATACGATGTACTTCCCGTACGGGGAGGCCTTGGACGATTAAGTCGTCCTGGACAGTCTTAGTGGAGAATTCCTTAGGGACTCCCCTTATGACTGCCCTGAGAACGCGTTCTTCGGCCAACGAGTACGTATGGTACTCGTATTTTTGGGCCGTAAGAAAAGCCGTCAGATTTCGGAAATCTGACGGTGTCGGGACCTGCACTTTGATGCCGCGCTCGGCATCATTGCGGGCGTGCGTATAATTTATACGCTTGGCCTTCATAGCGTTAGCTATATTTGGCCAGGCCCCTTTGTCTTTGATGACAATGGAGGGCGGAGTTTTTTCCGTCCGTCCCGAAGTGGGACAGGCGGCCTGCGAAGAGGTGGCGGCGGGGGTTGTGTCCATGGCCGCTGGCTCAGGGCTGGCCGCCAAGGTGGACGGAGAGGGGGAAGCGCTAGATGCTTTGAGGCGTTTAGCCTCGGAATCGGAGGGAGGAGGAGTAGAAGACTCCTGAGCGGATGCCGCCGAAGCCTTTTTCGACTTGGCGGACTTCTTCCGCTTTTTCCCTTTTTTGTCCCCAGGCCAACCACTTTGAAGCCTTCGTCGTCCTCAGACAACGCTGACTCAGCGGACATTACGGCTACCGGAGACAGGGGTGCGGTTTCGGAGGTTGCGGGGGGCGGGGTAGCGAATGACCGAGAAAGGGTCTCATCGGCTACCGGAGTAGGGGGGCGATTTGGCACAGGGGCCCGAAGAGCGCGGCGAGCGACACGCGGGTCGCGATAGCGGGGTTCGCGGGAGAGAGAGCGCGAACGAATGTTGCGCGAGCGAGAGCGCGAACGAGTGCGCGAGCGAGACGGGGAACGCGGCGGCGAACACAGGGAGGGTACCGACTTGTCGTACGCTTGATGGGCAGCCACAGCCTGGGAAGCGTAGGCTTGGACCAGATCTGAGTGATCACGAAGGAAAGCCTTGATGATCACCCATATCTGTTCCTGGGACATGCCAGTGAGTACTTCGGCCATCGCGGGAGTGGCCGAGGTGTAGGTTGTGAGTGCCTAGTGACTCCCCACCATTGCTGGCGAGGAGCAAGAATACCTAAGTGTGGCCAGGCGCCCCTCAGTGCTACGGATTGCCTGGTGAGTACCTAACTCCTACTCCTACGGCCGGGGTTACGTTGTCACCGTTAGGTTTTCCCCCAGCAACGAGACGTTTACGAAGAAGAAACGATAGGTGGATCGCAACTCTGAAAAGAGCTATACGATCTCACCCACCAGCCCTTGAGCACTCGGAACTGGATTTCTACAAACTAAACGCAATCGATACATAAAACGCGAGAATGCGCGGAGCGGCGAACCGCTGAAGCGGAAATACTACACTAGCGATTTAACACAAAGCCGGACTCAGACCAGGGCGAACCGGTAACAGTCAAAGAGGCAAGCGAGGGTCACCGCTATGCGTAGTAGTTCCGCGACTACGAGAACACACACTCACGCCGAAAAACACACAGTATCGCTTAATATATACTAATATATTAATAAACTTCGAGTTATGGGCGCGTTAAAAAGCGCGCAAACACACTCAGAGCGGGCCGAGAAGCAATTTCCCAGCCAATACACACTGCCGAGCAGCGCTCAACACTCAGGTCGATTTTCCAAGAATTGCGGGCAATGATCCAAACAACAATTGGAGGTCGTCAGCGCTGAGGCAAAACACCACACAGGAATGCACACCAGCTGAGTCACCACTGCACGGAGCACTTAGAGAGCACTTGACGCTCTAGAACACCACCGCACAACACGAAAGTCGAATCGGGAATCCACACTCAATACTTATACATTCAACTTATTGGCTTTACGAAGGACCAGTAGGTTCATAACCTACAATTTATTAACTTATTTTAATTTCCTATACAAATTGGGGAGTGAATAACAACCGGAATACAATCTCTATTTTTACGCAGTAGGTACACAAATATACATAACATTTTACAAACAATATTTTTCACTTAAAGTCTGAATTACAAAGTTAGACTTTTTTACTAATGACTGTCCTTTGCGTCATTGTATTTTTACATTTACACAAATTATTTATAAGTTAGTGTTTACACATATAAAAACTTATACGCTGTAGTTACAATACAACCTTGCGTCACATATTTGATTTACAAATGTGGCACTTTTTACAAATATTGTGCTTAAATTTTACGTTTTGCCGCAGTGACTGCGACATTAAGAATTTTCACCCTAGCTGCGACTCAGCTGATACCTTTTTATTTAGGTCATTGACTTTTATTATTAGGTTTTTACACTCGATACTATTCTAAAACTTTGCCTACCTACTTTAATACTTCCCATGAGGTTTGCAATCGATTTTGTGATCAAAGATCCTTAACTTGTTTACTAGGTAAACCAGCACCCATTACCTCTAAATTCCCCTTGACATTTATTACCCTCTTGTCTCTCTGACAAGTTACTTAAAGAGAGAATATTAGCCAGGCACTTTTACTGATTGCAAAGCAAAACACTTATACAGTAGGTAGGTAAGACAGATAAAATATACCTAATTCGAGATAAATACCTAAGTTTCACTTGAGCTTGCGGATCAAATAACTAAATCTGTTCGACATCGAAACTGTACCCATTACCTCTAAACTCAAACATGTTTAGCCAAGTACTCTAAGCTTGATCGCAAGAACAATTACCTTAAAACATTACTTAAAAATTATATAGCAAGTTGACCTTTACAATTTGAACTTTGAATATAAAACACATATCAAGTTACAATAAGTTCACCTTAACTTAGTGTTCTTATTGTACTTAGAGTTCTTAAAAACACCAGAAATATACTTTTTCACTTCATTAATAACTTCATTGGGACAATGACTTTGCTCATCACTTTTGTCAAGGCACTCGCGATCAAATTTTTGTATTAAAAAACGGCACTTAAGAAGTTCTTTTTCTTTCATTCTTTATCGAGACGTTTCTAGAAGAGTTCGGTCTTCTTTTCTGCAACCCTGGTTCGCCTTTCTGGTGTGTTGTTTCTTTGTAGGCTCGACGTTTAACCGCCCGCCGGGCTGTGTCAAAGAAATGTTCGTTTCTTGTGAGGTGCGAATAGGTATCGCGTCGTCCGTTTGACAATACCCGATGAAAAGAAGAAAGAAAGAAAATACTTTTATTTAGCAAATAAGCAACACATTATAGGTACAACAAAACATTCAAAAATACAAAAAAAAAAGGTTAGCAACTACAAGTTTTTTGTGTTGCATAATGCCAAATAGGGTATCCACTCAGCATAAGCTGCGGCCAAAGCTACAACACTGATTTTCAGTGGAGCCCTTTATTCGCCGTCAGATCTCCAAAAAACATACATGCTCGCAGAATTGGCTAAATAAACATATCCTATACCACAGAACATTATACAGAGAAAAATAAAATATAATAAAAAAATCTATTTCTTTGTTTAATAACTATCTCTAAAGTATTCTTAACTACCATAACAAAAAAGAAAGAAAGATAAAGAACTAAAATTATGTAGGTACAGCTAACTATTAACACATAAATGTTTCAATTAAAGGGATACAGCGGTGATATTTCAAAAAAATTCAAAGTAAATGATATTTAATTAAAGATACATCACCATCATACACGTATGAAAACTGATCAACAACAAATGCAACAGGCAATACGGAACGGATAAATCAGAATGAGATAGCTAAATTAAGTGAGTTTCGTTCTCTACACAAAGTAAGGCCACCGACTTAATTCCGATGCATACTAGTACTATCTACCTATTTCTATACACGATCCTTGACTTCCTCTTACATATACAATATCTACATTACTTTAGAATACGATGAACATTTGCATATATAAAGATACATATAATATAGACATAGATTTAAAATATCTACAACTATGATTATTTGATATTAAACAACAGAAAAATAGATACGGTTTAAGGTAATTACTAATTTGAAGACCAGGCTGTATGGCGTAGTCCTTAGCCTCTCAAGCAAGGATAAACTAAACACTCCAATCAAAGAGAATATAATCATAGATATGCAAGTTCAGTACTATATACATATAGTAAATATAATCACCACACATTGTTACAAACACAGCTTAGAACAACAAAACAATAAATTTTATGTACATATGAAGTTAAATGAAAACTATATTAAAATATTGTATAATATTGCTATTTTTATAACAGTGTTCCCTATCAATAAGGTGGACCATGTGAAGCTCAAGTAAGAATATTACCCATTCTTTAAATTTACACTTTTATTTGTTGGTCTAAAAGATATTTCCTTAAGCTTTTACTGAATGCTACTTTCGATTTTGCTGCTCGGCAGGGGCAAAATCGAAAGTAGCATTCAGTAAACACAGTCGTGTATTGGTTGTTTTGCGCCTTCAGTTTTGCTATGTAAAACCCATCCTAGTTTCGTCTTCGAAGCCACGGGCTGATCCGGTTGGCCTCGTTTCCATTTCCTTGTGACGATAAGTTCCCAGTTGTCTTGGCCGAGCAGTATAGTGGGAACGGCTTGTTCATAACTCAGCTGATCGGCTATCCCACTGAGATGTTTACAGCCTTCGATGTCACTGCGTTTGATAGATTGCGTAGTGAACTTCAAACTGGGTACGGTTCTCGCACCTTTGACGATCAGCTGATCCTTTTGGTGTTGCCCACGTATACTGAAGGTGACACTTTTATCACTTTTATCTTGCCGGAGATGCCTCGTATTGTCAATTTTCGCTGTGGTCAGGTGGCCCCAATCTTATTTGCCAAGTCTTCCGTTAGAATGGTCACACTGGAACCCTCGTCGAGCAGGCAGTTGGTGTTGAAGTCTCCATTGGGACCGGAGACAACAACGGGTGCAATTTTAAGCAGCACCCTGCCTTGAGTGGTCGCTGCGGCGACATGTTCGACCATTGGTTCTTCATGTGGCGGTGGCGGCGGCGGAGCGTCGGCCGGGCGTTCGCGTCTTTCCCTTGTTTCTGGCATCTTTCTGGGCTCTTTCGGTTGCAATTGACCAAACTTCTTCAGCAACCGAAATTTCTGGTTCTTCCAAAATTCGGCTTAAAGCTGACCAAATTGTGCGGACAGACCCTTCGAAATCTGTGGCACAAGGTTTTGCCCGTGACAAGGAGTTTCTTCTTAGGCGCTTGAGATATTAAAACGCGTATATGCACACAACAGACCAATTTTATTTCACTTATTTCTAACTTACATTCTGAAACATATGTACAAAAATTTTACTTCTTAGCTTTCATAGCTATTGACTTGTTGAAGTTTTCTTGAAGACTGAATGAATACAAATTTTATTCTATATTTATAATAAAAATAAAAAACCCCATCAGAGGGAGAGGTTATTCCATAGAACCTTCTAGATTTAGTTCTTAACTTATTGTACTTACTGTTGTGACTGAAAATCTAGCCCACACAAAAACTTAGTGAAAGAAAACATATAGTAGTCGATATAGACATATATCGAAAGTGTAGGTATATTTACCTAGCTATAAATCGCTACTGCCACATTCCCGATTCGACTTTCGTGTTGTGCGGTCGTTTTCTAGAGCGTCAAGTGCTCTTATTGTGCTCCGTGCAGTGGTGACTCAGCTGGTGCGCATTCCTGTGTGGTGTTTTGCCTCGGCGTTGACTACCTCGAATTGTTGTTTGGATTATTGCCCGCAATTCTTGGAAAATCGGTCTGAGTGTTGAGCGCTGCTCGGTTGTGTGTATTGGCTGGGAAATTGCTTCTCGGCCCGCTCTGAGTGTGCTTTTGCGCTTTTCAACGCGCCCATGACGCGAAGTTTATCGAAGCGATACTGTGTGTTTTTGTGTGTGAGTGTGTGTTCTCGTAGTCGCGGAACTACTACGCATAGTGGTGACCCTCGCTTGCCTCTTTAACTGACGCTGGTTCGCTCGGCCTGAGTCCGGCTTTGGGTTAATCGCTAGTGTAGTATTTCCGCTTCAGCGGTTCGCCACTCCGCGCATTCTCGCGTTTTAAGTATCGATTGCGTCTAGTTTGTAGAAATCCAGTTCCGAGTGCTGAAGGGCTGGTGGGTGAGATCGTAAGTCTACCTAACGTTTCTTATTCATAAACGTCTCGTTGCTCGGGGGGAAACCTAACGGTGACAACGTTACCCCGGCCGTAGGAGTAGGAGTTAGGTACGCACCAAGCAATCCGTAGCACTGCGGGGCGCTTGGCCACACTTAGGTATTCTTGCTCCTCGCCAGCAATGGTGGGGAGTCACTAGGTACTCACAAACTACACCTCGGCCACTCCCGCGATGGCCGAAGTACTCAAAGGCATGTCCCGGGACCAGATAGGGGAGATCTTCAAAGCTTGTCTCCGTGATCACTCAGACTTGGTCCAAGCCTGCTTTTCCCAGGCTGTGGCTGCCCTCACAGCGTATGACAAGTCCGTGCCCTCTCTGTGTTCGCCGCCGCGTTCCCCGTCTCGCTCGCGCTCTCGTTCGCGCTCTCGCTCTCCCCGCACGCGCTCTCTCTGCCGCGACCCCCGCTCTCGCGACTCGCGTGTCGCTCACCGCGCTCTTCGGGCCCCTGTGCCAAATGTCTAAATCGTCCCCCCACTCCGGTAGCTGATGTGACCCTTTCTCATTCACTCGCTACCCCGTCCCCCGCAACCTCCGAAACCGCACCGCTGTCCCCGGTAGCCGTAATGTCCGCTGAGTCGGCTTTGTCCTCAAACAAGGACGACGAAGGCTTCAAAGTGGTTGGCCTGGGGACAAAAAAGGGAAAAAAGCGGAAGAAGTCCGCCAAGTCGAAAAAAGCTTCGGCGGCATCCGCTCAGGAGTCTTCTACTCCTCCTCCCTCCGATTCCGAGGATAAACGCCTCAAAGCATCTAGCGCTTCCCCTCTCCGTCCACCTCGGCGGCCAGCCCTGAGCCAGCCGCCATGGACACAACCCCCGCCGCCACCTCTTCGCAGGCAGCCTGTCCCACTTCGGGACGGACGGAAAAACTCCACCCCCCCCATTGTCATCAAAGACAAAGGGGCCTGGCCAAATATAGCTAACGCTATGAAGGCCAAGCGTATAAATTAAACGCACGCCCGCAATGATGCCGAGCGCGGCATCAAAGTGCAGGTCCCGACACCGACAGATTTCCGAAATCTGACGGCCTTTCTTACGGCTCAGAAATACGAGTACCATACGTACAGTTATAAGGGGAGTCCCTAAGAAATTCTCCGAAAAAACTGTCCAGGACGACTTCATCGTCCAAGGCCTCCCAGTGAGGGAAGTACATCGTATGTACAACGGCCGCAACCGATCTGAGTGCTACAACATGGTGCTCGTAGTGCTAGACCTCACCAAAGAGGGCAAAGACATCTTTAATATTAAAGATGTGTACAGCTTCAAGGGCGTCGGACGAGACTCCGCACAAGCGGTCGACCCCAGCACAATGCCACCGATGCCACGCCACTCCGGACTGTGATCGCGATCGCGTTAACGCACCCGACGTCGCTTGCGTTCTCTGAGGGAGCGAAGGCCACCCTACGAATTACCGCGGGTGCCCCAAAGCTCTCAAACAGAACTCGCGTAAACCGAAACAGTGTAAATCGCGCCCCCCCGCCCCCAGCCAACAGGCTCCGCTCGTGCCTGCTCCCCTTCCCGCTGTCAACCCCTGGAGCCGTCCTTCAGCGCTTATTGACGCAACAAAAGCTAAAGAGACAGACAAACTTCTGTCTGCATTCCCTGGGCCCGTCTCAGTCACGGGTATTCCCTACCCCGCCCCTCTCATGTCCCGGGACATCCCGCGCCCAGCGCCTATGCGCACCTCTCGCGCAAACGCGCCTTGCCTCCCCGCGCCCCTTTCTCGCGCTGCCCCGCAACGCCGCTCAGACGGCCGAGCAGCAGCACTTCGGCATTCTCGCCGAGATTTCTTGGCCCTGCGACCCAGCCTATTTTGAGATGGTGTACGCCGACACCGATACGTACAGATCACCGATCTCAATCAAATGCTCAGCTTCATGTCTAAGCATCGCGACTTCTTCGCCGCCCTCCAAATGGATTGCACAACCGCGCGCGAAAAACCCCGGTCCGTCTCCTTAGGCTATTTTAACGCCAACGGTCTTCGAAACGAAAGAGAGGAATTATCGCAATTCCTCTCGTCCCAAAAACCGGACGTCTTCCTCATCCAGGAAACGTTCCTAAAGCCTGCTGTCGGCACCCCTTCGATCGCGAACTATCGCACCGTCCGTAATGATAGAACTGCCTCCAATCTCGGAGGCACTCTCATCTATTACAGGCGCTCCCTGCATTGCTCCCCTATCGATCCTCCACCACTTACGAACTTAGAAGCATCCGTCTGCCGCTTAGCGATGACCGGTCATCAGCCGATCATCATTGCATCGGATTATCTTTCTCCCTTAAAAGACTTGCTCGAGAGCGACCTTCAGTCGCTCTTAAATTTAGGCTACGCCGTCATTCTTACCGGCGACCTAAATTGCAAGCATCGCCGCTAGAACTCTTCAGTAACTTCACGGAGAGGCAGACTCCTCGACGATTTAGGTGACAGACTAAACTTTGACATCATCGCTCCCATGACGCCCACTTACTTTCCCCACAATACTCGGAATAACCCTGACGTACTCGACGTAGCACTTCTAAAGAATGTAAGGCTAAGCTTTCGCTCTATAGAGGTGCTTGACGAACTTGACTCGGACCACCACTCTGTCCTCCTCCCCTTCGGACTCTCCTCCCGACACCAGAACCGTGACGGACTGGGATAAATTTGGGCAATTGCTCGAAAATCCCACCTCGCCACATCTAGACCGCGTTCACAACGTAATCTCTTCCGCGACCGACCTAATCGTAGCTATCGACTCACTCACTAGCCACCTGGCCGCCACCGTTGGCGAGTGCTCAAGACAGGTGCCGGCTGGGGATTATTACCACCTAATCCTGCCTCAGCATATCAGGTCGCTAATGACTGAGAGTAACGCGGCCCGCCGCGCACGCGATCGCGCTCCCACTACCGAAAATAAAGCTCGCTTCAATGACTTACACCGCCGTGTAAGAACCGCTGTAGCTGAGCTTCGCGCCCAACGTTTCGGTGATCTTATGGAGAACATTTCTCCTTCTCACCAAGCTTATTGGCACTTAGCCAGAGCTCTAAAATCCGACATCGCCAACTCTCTCCCTCCGTTAACGCGTCCCAACAACGTTCCCGCGTTCAATGACGACGAAAAAGCGGATTGCCTAGCGTCTAGCCTCCAAGCCCAATGTGCCTTAAGCACACAGCCGTTCGATCCCGACCACGTGTGCGAGGTAGACGGCGAAGTGGAGCGCAGAACTTCTCTGCCTCCACAAGACCTCCTGCCCCCTGTCACTGTCGAGGAAGTCATACAGGTCATCAAAGACCTACGCCCCCGTGAAGCCCCCGGTGCGGACGGTATCTCTAACGATATCCTAAAGCGCCTCACTCTTCCCCTTCTCTGCCTCCTAGTAGCGATCTTTAACGCTGCTATCGAACATTGCATCCTTCCTTCTCAATCGAAAGATGCAATTGTTATAGGCATCCATAAGCCAGGAAAAGCTCGTACCGAGCCGTCCTCCTATCGCCCTATAAGTTTACTAAAGGCCCTTGGTAAACTCTATGAACGCCTCCTCCTCGCTCGCCTACGCTATAGTCTCCAAAGGCATTTTAATAGACGAGCAGCTCGGCTTCAGTGCCAAACACTTATGCGTCCATCAAGTTCTCCGCATAACGGAACATATTCTCACTGGCTTCCAACCAGTATTAGGTAAGGCCCGCCACACGGGCGCTGTCTTCTTCGATGTAGCGAAAGCTTTCGACAAAGTCTGGCACAACGGTTTAATTTTTAAACTGTACAACTTTCAGTTGCCAGATCGTCTCGTGCTCATCATACGAGACTATTTGTCGAATCGTAGCTTTCGCTACAAAGTTGAAGGCACTCTCTCTTCCCCCCGTCCCATAGAAGCAGGAGTCCCGCAAGGGTCCGTGCTCGCCCTCATCTTGTACCTTCTGTACACCAACGACATCCCTAAAACGATAGGTACCCAACTAGCCCTCTTTGCGGACGATATCGCTCTCTTTACCACCGATAGGCAAGTGAGTCGAATCACTAAGAGACTCCAACCCGCTATCATCGCCCTAGGCGAATGGTTTCAGAAATGGAGAATCTTTACTGTAGGCTGCCCTCCGCGGCCACCTCCCCTCTCTCTCTTCGGTCGTGCCATTCCCTGGCAAAATAAGACCAAATATCTCGGTGTGACCATGGATAGTCGTTTGAACTTCCACGCTCACACCAAAATAGTCAGAGACCGAGCCGCTTTTGTCCTCGGTCGTCTTTATCCCATGATAGGCGATACAGTAAGATGTCGCTTAGAAATAAGCTGAATCTTTACACAACTTGCATCCGCCCCATACTAGCTTATGCTAGCGCACTCTTTGCGTTATCCAAGCGCAATCTCCACAAACTTCAGACCCTCCAAAACCGCTTTCTCAGAGCGGCCTCTGGAGCCTCTTGGTACGTCCGCAATGGGGACCTACACAGAGACTTCGAACTCCCCCCCGGGTTCGTCGGCGCCCACAAGGATACACGAGGTATCAAAGAGTGCCGGGGCGCTTCTCGCCCCCACTCAATCGCAACCGTCCCCGCGTAACGGGGAACTCCCCTCCTGGCGGTGACTCACCTTCGGGTTCGAGACTCACGCCGGTCGAAGGGACGCCCCCGAGAGCGACAACTCAAGCCGAGGCTTCCCCCGCGGGGAGGCCTTGAGCGTTGGGCGCTATATGGGCTGAGGCTCCTTCAGAGTCTCGCCCCAGAAAGCCCGGTGAAGCAGTAATGGCTGCAACAGCCAACTGCATAGTCAGTTCAGAAAAAAAAAAAAGCTACTGACAGTTGGGGTCTCTATCGGCTGTTGCCATCACAGTCACACGATTCGTGGCTTGACTATAAAATAACGTTGTTTTACATTTTTATGTTTTATAGCCAAACGGTAGGAGCTATAATGACGATTTAGGTGTTCTAAGATAGAGCTTTCGGAGGCGGTTCCAACGACGTATAGTGGTATGTTCCACCGTCTACGGTTAGGCAGTAGTGAGAGAAGAGCTGGAATTCTAGCTCTCAGGGCTTTCTGCTTATACTAGATGTCTATAGATTTTGTGATATATATAAAAAAATAGATCTAAAATTCGGACATACCTTTCAGTATTTTTGGTGTCTGTCAGTATGTTTAATCATGAAAAAATGTGTTATACAAGTTTTCAGGATTTTCCTTGTTCTCCTGTACTTCAGGGCTTAAAGTTACCTGTATGAAACCTATTTATCTCGATAGATGCCTATGAGAGGTATCTAATGATACATTTACTTTTATCCTACGTAACCCAGTTGCTGAGTTATAAGCTATTGTATTTCATAAGTTTACATGTTTGCAATTTGCGCCCTAACCATACTACTTACCGTAACGGTGTAGGTACCTACGTATAGGGGCAAAAGTGTGCATTCAACCTGTGATACTTATTTTAGGCATAGCCTAAGGACTTAATGACCCTAGCCGGGTAAAGTTTCAGACAGTCTTTCTCTTTTTTACCCATAGACCCATCCCTTTTGTATCTCTATCACAGTCTATTATCATAGGAGTGAGGGAGAAAGAATGTACAATACTCAACACGCTAACTGTTTTCACCCGTAACTTAATAACCGTACATACGGTCACTGAAGGTGACACTTTTGCTTCTTTGAGCTTTTATCTTGCCGGATATGCCTCGTATCGTCAATTTTCGCTGTGGTCAGGTGGCCCCAATCTTATTTGCTAAGTCTACCGTTAGAATAATCACACTGGAACCCTCGTCGAGCAGGCAGTTGGTGTTGAAGTCTACATTGGGACCGGAGACAACAACGAAAACGTGTGTACAAGTATGTAGGTCTGTATGTACGAATATTGTCCTTGAGTCTGTGTTTCTTGTGTGTTTGGGTTTGAGATTCCCTATTGTTTGGCGTAAATTAAGTAAGAATTCGGGTGAGTCTCCTACGTTCTTACTTAAATTGTCATAAAATTCGCCTGGAAGTCGTAGCGTCTGTCCGTATGTCATTTCAGCAGAGCTTACTTGGTTGTCAGTTTTGGGTACTGACCTTAGACCGAATAGGACAGTAGGTAGCTGTTCTACCCACGACGTTGTGTAGGATTGCAGTCTAGCCATAAGGGCTGCCTTAAGACTGCGGTGAAATCTTTCCACTGTTGAATTACTTTGGAGGTGATAGCTCGTTGTACGTATTCTTTCAACCCCTAAGTAGGCCATAAGTTCTCTGAAAAGCGAAGTTTCAAACTGTGTACCTTGATCCGTGGTGATCTTAACCGGGCAACCAAAGCGTGTGACCCAGCCTTCGTACACAATTTTCGCAATCGTTTTTGCAAAAATATCTTTAATGCTGAAAGCCTCAGGCCATTCGATCGACCATTGTGACGCAATACCTATAGTCGTCCGGTGACGTTGGTAGTGGCCCTACTATGTCCAAGTGGACATGTTCAAAACGATTACAAGACAGAAAAGTACCTAATTTTGAGACGGTGTGTCGGTGTACTTTCGATTTATCTTAGGCCAGAAGTATTTGTATGGCTCAGGTTGTGAATTAGGTCAAAGGCCCATTGTGTTGTGATACATGTTTTTTCGATGTCTGACGGAAAGATCCTAATATTATGGTAGGCCCTATCTAAATCAATTTCGGTGAAAATTTTCTTAGCAGACAACATGTATGTGAAATCTTGTAACCGTAGTATGGGATACCGGTCCGGCTTAGTTATCGTGTTCAGCGCGCGATAGTCGCCCTAAGGTAGAAGGCCAACGTCTTTTTTGGGAACAACGTGTAGAGGGCTGGCCCACTGGCTGGTTGCTGGTTCGCAAATTCCCATTTCCTGCATAATTCTAAATTCCTCTATTACTTTTTTATACCTATCGGGAGGAAGTGGCCTTAGGTGGGCAAATACTGGTGGGCCAGTAGTCTCGATGTGATGGAAAACATCGTGAGGCGGAATCTCTTTAAATGACATCGGTTTGGTGATATCTGGGAATTGCGTGAGTAGCTCATGGTAGGGGTTACGCTTATCGATAGTGTTCAACGATGCGGTGTCGCATCTCACAAGCGGACAGCGGATGTTTAAGTCTGTGTCACTATCAATTAACCTACGCTTACTTAAGTCTACTAATAATTTATGCTTACTGAGGAAGTCAGCCCCAAGGATGGGCTGCTTCACATCCGCGATGACGAAATTCCAAGTGAATGGTCTGCGGAGACTTAAATTTAAAGTTATTAACTTCGTGCCATAAGTTTTTATTTCACTGCCGTTGGCGGCGTAAAGTAGGCTGGGCCTTATGTCGTTGCACACTAACCTGTACCTTTTGGGCAAGACTGAGATACACGACCCAGTGTCGACGAGGTACCTCAGTCCTGACTCCACGTCTCGAACTGTGAGGCGGCTGTTCATCGGGGACGTACAGTCATCCGCCATGGACTGCACGGCTGCTAGTTTCCTGGAAGCTGCATACGCGCCTCGGCTACAGCTGTTGGCTGCTGCAGGCGCTGCTGGTTCGCCCAGTTGCACGGCGGGCGGCAATAGCGTGCGTCCGCGCCGTACCTGTGGTGTATGAAACACAGGCTGTTGTGGTTTTGCTGCTCTCGGGTCCCTTGAGTGGCTGCTTTCTCTTCTTGGTTGCCAATCTTGTCGCCTAGGTTGCTGTCTTCCTCTGGAGCTTGATCTCAACCTGCTGTTCTGCTCAAGTTTTTTTAGTCTTGCGCTGATTTTGTTTAGCTCTGACCAGATTGCAGTGGTATTTCGCGCGGCGCTGCTGGGTGTACTTGCAGGCGTTCTGATTTCGGCAATTTCTGCCGAGCTGGTTGCCTCTACAATCTTATTGGCAACCGTTGCCAGTTGATTTAGGTCTTTATCTTCCATGATTGCGAGTACTCCTCGTGTTGCTTTTGGCAGGTGATTTTGCCACAGTACCTTCAACGTGCTGTCGTTGATTTTGTCCCGCGCTTCCTGGTCCTTCATATAGCGCAGCAATTGTGAAGGCTTGCGGTCTCCTAAATCCATCTCTCCGATTAGTTTCTGGATTTTTCTGCTTTCTGAGTCTTCGTAAATTTCAAGGAGTTTATTTTTTATTGTCTAGTACTTCTGTGCTTCTGGCGGGTTTGCAAGAATGTCGACTATTTGGCTAATCGCTTCCTCTCCTAATTTGGACACGACGACGTTGTACTTTTATTCGTCTGACACCTTTTGAGGGTTTAGAATTGCCTCTAATTGTATGAACCAGACCCTTGGTTGGTCTGCCCAGAAGTCGGGGATTCTTGAGGTTACTGATATCTGTGCCATGTCCATTTTTGAGTCTTCTTGCCTTGTCGTAGTATTATTTCACTTCGCGTGTTAAAACTCGCGTCGGTGAGATAAACGAGCGAAAATGTCCAAGGAGTTACTTAGTAGGACACGCAATAGGCGTGGAGAAAAAAAATTTGGAAAGAGAGTTGTAAGAAAATAAAAGTAAAACTTGTAAAAGTTTGGGAACCTGGGTACTAGTCCTGATTTTGAGTGCACCGCTGTGTGCATTGTCCGTAGAAAATTTTAGTTTTCGTCAAGCCACTTAGAATTTTCCAATGATTTTCTTCTGACTCCAATTTCGAGGTTGCCCCTATTTTGTTCTATAGTAGGGGTCACCAATTTAGCTACTTTGTTGCGTATGTTGGTATTGGGGAATACCTACGTAGTGTAGCTAAGGTGGCGTGACTTGACGAAGGCAATTAAATGCAAAGGTTCACTTGAAACAATTGGATTTATTTTGCTATATGCAAAACGTAAAGTTAGGTTACAAATTTAGCTTAGAGCTAGGAACCTAGTACCCAGTACGGATGCGCGGCGATGACTGGCGTCACGGGCTAGCGGTCTTGGCGAAGTGTGGGACTTAGTGCTATGTCAGCACAATTGCTTGTATAGCGATGTCGCTATAGAATATTTACCTACTACTACAGCTTTTCCCGACCAAAATATCATGATTTTTATAAAAATATGTAGCATGGCAGCATCATAGAAGAATCAGAAGTTCAGATGTCGTTGAATTTTAAGAATAACTTCCAATTAATTTAGAATAAGTTTTTCTTCTTTTTCCCCTTTTTTTTTTTTCCTTATAGAATTAGTAAGACAGTGATAATGTCTAAAGTGCTTATTGTTTTGTTTTTGTGTTTCTTTTTCAGTTAAATCCTGACGAGTAACTATTTGTCTTTGAGTGATTAAAGAACTAGTCTAATTTTTCCTGATAATGTTTATATTTTGGATATAAACATACATCAGGCAGGTATCTTCTTCTACGTCGAAGTATTTTCTTAGCACAAAATGACATCTACATTACTTCACTAAAACAACGATTTAGCGATAAAACCTGTTATACAATCAATAAAGAAGATTATTATATTGCATCATATAAAAGCAAATATAAAATTTCAGTTTAGGTTAAATCCGAGTTTTTCTAATAATAACGTACAAACGGACGTAAGGCAGATGCCTCCTTCTACGTCAAATTTTTTTGAGAAGAAAACATTTACATTATTTTAGTAAAACAAGGATATAGGAATAAAACATGTGATACAATCAATACGAAAAGTAATTTAAATGCAAAATTTCACGTTAATCGGTACAGAACTCCCAAAATAGTCATTATTTTTTACTAAAATATATGCTGTCCTGTAAAATTGAGTTTTTGTAGATGTCTTTTTCTACTTTGCTTTTTTTTTTGACTAGGCGCAACTGAGAACAAAAGTTCATCGAAAAAGATTTTGTGTTTGGTTATATACATATATATATATACCTATGCATTAATAAATAGAAGAGCTTAAATATGTATATTGAATAAATATTTAAACATAAAACACGTAACTACATATCAAATACTATATTAAAAATATATACATATTCTTACTTACATAATATACCTAGAACATAGTTCATAGACGTTCACAAAATATACTTAAACAAAATAACATGTCAATCGTTTTTCTATTAAATTATTAGTGTGACCGATAATAGTTTGTAACCAGTGCAGTGTAGTGCAGTGCAGTGCGGTGTAATGTTAAGGAGTACCTATAGCATTCCATAGTTTTATAGATGTTACCGTAAATGAATCTTTGTAAAACTGAGAGGAATGTTAAGGAATCCTTAGGAGTATATTTGTAGAAGAAGATTTTGTAGAGAGGCACCAAGTAATTGTAAGCGATTCTTAAGATAGGTTGGTGATGAATGTAGGAACATAGCATAATGAAAAGAAAAATAAGGCGTTGTTCCGGCGTTGGCGAAAGGAGAGTTACTGGAGCTTAGAACAAAACTTTGATACGGATACATTTTGAAGTCGCTCAAGTTTGTATAACTGCGTTACAGTGAGGTCGGGGCAGCTTTGAGCTTACGTTACAGTGAGGTCGGGGCAGCTTTGAGCTTACGTCGGCGCAGTCGAGAACTGGGAGGAGAAATGATTGTGCAAGCGCTATTTTAGTTGACAGTTCTGAAGGTTTCCTCATGATTTTATAGAAGCGAACAGTTTTCTACGAATTTTTTTCAGCTGATGGTGCCGGGATAGCATGCGATCGAACTAAATACCTAAGTTTTTCACACATTCGCTGAAAGCAACACAAATATAACCTGTATAGTAACTGTTATACCTAGTAGTAAACAGTGTTGAGACTTGTACTTAGTACGAGTGTGATGGAACGTGTTTTATTTGGGTTTATCTTTTAATTGTGTGAATTAATTACCTATTGCTTTATTAGGATTTTCAGAGTTGGGTTGTGAGTGGATTTGGAGATCATCTGCATAGATATGGTAGAGAGAAGAAATTTGAGATGTAAGAAATAGAATTTATGAAAATAGTAAAGAGAAGTGGAGACAACACGCCACCTTGCGGTACATTGGCGAATGTACCTATCACACCAGGAAGATGAATAATCATCGACTTGAATGCGTTGCCGACGTCTACACAAGTAACTGTGAAACAAGTCAATTGCCGTTGGAGAGCGTAAGCGTGTAACAGTATGTCAAAATCAACAGTATTTAAAGCAATGCTAGAATCAAGTAATGAGATTACTGTAAGCTGTTTGTTTTCCATCCCCAACTGAATGTCATCGGTTATTTTAACTAGCGAAGTAGTCGTACTATGTAAGTAGCCGTACTGAGACCTGGTCTGACATGGTGTAACTTTGTGTGACCTGGTCCAAATGATTTAAGCGGACACTTGAAGTGCACAAAAATATAGCCCGATTCTGATGTCAAATAAACTGAATCAATGTACAAATAAATATGTAGGTTATTTGAGTGTCGCGGGGTCCAGACGTTATACCTACCGGTAACTGAAATGTTGGCTCGTCCAAAACCCCATCACCCGATAATAGGAGGAGACCGGGTGGTGGAGTGGGTCGACAGTGGCGCTGCAGTCAGGTCGGGCAGGTTATCGGGTCGGTGGTGGTGGTGGTGGTGGTGGGGGCGGGGCGCGGCGCCGCCCCCGGGCCTGGCGCCAGTCGTGTGCGTGTCCAGTCCAGTCAGTCACTGTCGGTCGTCACCGTGCGCCAGTAGTTACTCGGGCCCAGTCCGTGTCGGTCGCCCGCCGCGCTCGCCGCGCCCGCGCCCGCGCAGCGACCACGCGGCCACGTCTCACCGCATGCTGAGTCGGAGTAGCGGTTCGCATCTTACCGGGCAGCATTAGAGTTGTCTCGTTTTTTTCTAATACTGTCAGGTAAAGATGTCGTCCGCGCTCCACGTTCGACGTGAAGAATCGGTAGGGCGTCCGGAGTACAAGGATCCGACTGGACGTTGGTCGCCGTAATCAGAGTTACATCACATGCGTCGGACCGGTTTCTATAACTTGGAACGTTTCTCGATTTGTGACCTCATCAAGAATCCACGCCCACGTTCGTCCTTCGTGACATCCTTGAAGTGTCCTGCTGGATTGCGACCGGATCGTTCTCATCCCTGATGAAAATCTGCGTTTACTGTACAGCCCAAGGTATCATCGTAAATGAGTTTTGGAAGTTCCGTGATACAGATATAAGTACATTAGAGGGTAGAGTGTTGACAGGGTTTCTGTATATCCCGCATGTGGCGAGAGACGAGTGACGAGTGGCGAGTGGCGGGTGGTGTGGTGTAGCCGTGTAGTGTATGTAGGTGACGCCGCGCACGCCGCTCGTCGGCCGCGGCGTCCGGCGCCCGCGCCGCGCACGCTTCTAACCCACTTTGCTAATTAACATTCCTCGTGGCCCGTGGCGGTAACCAACGTGAGTCTCAGCTCATTAACTTCGCGCACGATGCGCCCGAGCGATCTAATGTCAAAACCTCTTTAATTATTCCTTTTCGAATCGATTAAATTTCATGTTCTGGTATTGCTACGTTCTATTATTGCTAAGTTTATCATTGAATTCGTATCATTACGTGGGGCCTAATATCATTAGACGGGGGGGGGTGGGGGGTGGGGGGGGTGGGTTGTGGGGGGTTTAAACCACTTGTCTAAACTTAAGTGTCCCTACCTTATATTTTTGATATTTACTGATCAAACCCTGTGATATTTTGTAGACATGATATCAAGACAAATATATATGTCTATGGTTTTCCTAAATCCTAAAAAATTTTTTACTAACTTGAAATCTTAATTGGGACCATTTGTATGAGAAACTAGAATCTTCTATAACTTCTAACCTATACCTATAATTTAATAGAAAACTGGCAAACTGCAGTCCTAGGAGATGCTTTTAAAATTTCATGATGTTTGATTAGTTAGTGTCAAAAATAAATGGAAACATTCGTTTGTATAACGCACGCTGCGAGGCGACGCGAATCATATTCTCTGAAATACGCTGCACAAATGGATTATTAATGAACAACAAAAGATAATCCAATTAACTTAACTAAAATGGTGAGTTACTAAAATGGTTATTCGTAACTATCATCTTGGCCAATCGATTTGATGTGTTGTGAATTTTGATGTTGCGATGTCTACTGAACGTAGCTTTGTAGGGACTCGTAGCTCGTAGGTCTCCCATAACAGTTATTACTACAACTTTGCTCTTCTGCAGGACTAACATGTCCTACTCCGCAATCTGCAATCCTGACCACATCTAGTTCTTATAGGATCGTCCTACTTTGCACTTAGGTAGGTAAGGTAGACAGATACTCTCACTTTATAATTTATCCAAGTTATACCTACTTTGATTCCTTTTAGCAGTTTCTCCTCCGAACGTGCGATCCCTGGCCGGGTGGTCAAACTTCAGTAGTAGTATGGTCGAGTGTAGGGTAAATTGGAGGGTTGTTGTCTGTTGGCCAATTTACGGTTGTGGCTGGATGATTCTCATCTCAAGAGCGGGCAAAAGCTATATCTTTGTTGCTATGCCTTTGTTCAAATAACACTTTCACGTTAATATTGCTAAACACACAAAATTGATTGTTAAAAAATTACACTTTTTTTGTTTCCCGGCCACATACAATTGATTTTCGACCGCTTGATAATTCAGTTTTTGGCCGTCAACGTCTTCGTCAATTTATCCATAAGAATTATTATTATAGGCATGAAAATACGCCGTTTTGATTTTTTTAAATATAAGTATAAGGTACTGATTTTTCAAGTTTTTTTCTATTATTTCCATTCAATTAAAAACAAAATTTTGATCAGAGGTTGCGAACTTAGGAGATACAAACGAACCTTTTATATGGTGGTTAGTGGTGACCGAGAACCGTCTACAGGAACGCAAGGAAACTGAAAAGGCACAAGTATGTAATTACAATTAAAAATAATTATTTTGATATACCATTAAGTTGCAGAGAAAGAGACCGTTAAGACAAATAAAAGAGAATTTTATATCACTATAGATAGACAGAATAAGAAAGCAACGGACATAGCAAATACTGTTCAGTTTTAGGTGGTCCTCGGCTACCCGGCCGAGAGCACAATTTTGTTAATTTCGCTACTCCGTTTTCGGCGACCACGTTTTTCTACGAAAACAAATAAAGATTTATATACATAACAATAAATCTAAGGCTGATTAGTTTTTTTCAAGCTATTGACATTCTGGTAACACAAACATTGCAACTAGTTGCAATTTAAACTGACCTAGAACTCGGTCCTAGCTCACTACTCTTTTGTTGTATTTTGTATAATGACACGTAGGTACATCACTTTACTTTACACACAATAATTCCAAAATAATCGTAGTAACATTGAGAGGACGGGGTTGAGGTCCTTATTGATAGATATAACTTTGTAATGGCAAGTCTGGTGTTTTGTCTTATTATTTAAAGGTAAAAGTAAATGTGACCGACAGCAGATTGTGGCCGGTAAAACGGCTTATTTACCCTACCACCTTGTTTCAGTACCATATAAGCTTCACAAATAAAAGGTATTTTTATTTCCATAAATATAAGTAGGCGAAAGCATATCTTTTGGCGGCGGCTCTAAAACAAAGTCTAAAACCGGAGCGGGGGTCGTCTCCTACGACCTGAACATCAATATATGAACAACTTTAGGTAGCCATAACACTATTTTCCAGTCAGAATGTGTTGGGATTACCCGAGCGGCAACAGCCGTCCTGTCTAGAAACATAAGCGATCTCTCGAAACGCATTGTCGCCGACAGCGCCGCTGTGCTTCAAGCTCTTAATAACATAAGCGATCTCTCGAAACGCATTGTCGCCGACAGCGCCGCTGTGCTTCAAGCTCTTAATAACATAAGCGATCTCTCGAAACGCATTGTCGCCGACAGCGCCGCTGTGCTTCAAGCTCTTAATAACATAAGCGATCTCTCGAAACGCATTGTCGCCGACAGCGCCGCTGTGCTTCAAGCTCTTAATAACATAAGCGATCTCTCGAAACGCATTGTCGCCGACAGCGCCGCTGTGCTTCAAGCTCTTAATAACAACAGCATCAATAGCGGACTAATAATGGAGTGTCACTGTGAGCTGCAAAAATTGCACTGAAGAATTGGGTCACTTTTCAGTAGATAAGTGGTCACAGTGGCAAAGAGGGGATCAGAAACTAAAAAAATGAGACCCGAACCGATTGTGCTGATATCATTTACCCAAATTTAAACGTGGTTACGCTACAGAACCACAAAACCATACAAAAACAGGGTGCAGAACAAATACGATCCCTCCACCTCCCATGACCTTACCCATCCGAAGATGATGAAGGCCGAATCAAGTTACAAGTTATTTTTCGTATTTCCTATACTATTTAGCTTAACCACAGCCTTAGCTCCTGCACAACACAAACGGGCCTTTCCGCTCCCCGGGCTAGTCTAGTTGCATGACCCTTTTTGCGTGCCATTCTTTTGCGAATTGTTGTAGTGCCCTGAATTTCACTTCCGCGCTCATAAGATCCGCGTGACCAATCGGTCCGGCTCCCCTCGGCTTGACAACCTCTAACATTCTTTCTCTTTCATCATTATATAGTGTGCAACTCCACAATATATGCTCACGAGTTTCCTCGTCAGCACCACATTCACACCCGCCACTTTCGCACAATCTCATATCGCTCAATCTTTTCCTAAAACTTAAATGCCCTCCCAGTAACTGTGATAATTTGTAATCTGGGGTTATATACTTCGCTCTCATACGTTCTCTGACATTTGGAAAGAAGGAAAACAGTTCCCTGCCTTTGTCTGTTGTTTCCCAACGCTCCTGCCATGCAGGGTGCAGAACAAAGGGACTGCCAACAAGCCAAGGCTGCTCTCGCAGCCCTGGACGAGCACCTGTCGCACAAACTAAGGCTGCTCTCACAGCCCTGGCCGAGCACCTGTCGGTCGCAAAAGCTAAGGCTGCTCTCACAGCCCTGGAAGAGCACCTGTCTGTCGCACAAGCTAAGGCTGCTCTTACAGCCCTGGATGAGCACCTGTCTGTCGCACAGGCTAAGGCTGCCCTCACAGCCCTGGACGAGCACCTGTCTGTCGCACAAGCTAAGGCTGCCCTTACAACCCTGGCCGAGTACCTGTCTGTCGCACAAGCTAGGGCTGCTCTTACAGCCTTGGACGAGCACCTGTCTGGTCGCACAAACTACTGCAACTCCTCCTCCGCCACATAACTGACATAATGATAGGTCACTGCCAACTTAATAAACATCTCGTTAACATCCGCATCACTGACAGTGACAGACTGACACTATATAGAGTGTAGAGGCTGCTTGGATGCTGAGTAGGCACCAGCTCACGTGATGTTAGAGAACTGTAAAGCTGTAAATTGCGAAAAAGTCCCCTTAATCCTAGTCCAATCTCATGATTTTAAAACGTTTAAGATATTAGAAACATTATTACATTTTGTGTAAAAAAAATCCAGCTTAACAGTCCTTGCTACTCTACTCTCCTCCTCTACATTGCTTATTCTTATTTCCAGCGTGTTTAACTGAGTTTTTACATTGTATGTGATCCTGGTCCAAAGTGCACAAGTCACCCTTGCCTAATGTGAGAGTAGGCCGGTGCCTCAACAGGGAGATATATGACGCTAGTAACGATATAATCCGAAGTGATCAGTTAGAATTTTCCACTGATAAACAGAAGCTAAAAACAATGTGAACTTAGTGAACTACCTCAAAGAACAGCAAAGTGATGTATTGCATAGTACAAACATGATTGAAGTTATATTAGTCACATGCCTCTAGACACAGATATCTAGATTCGTGTTTGGATCTCAACTTTTTTTTTTAATTTTAGTAGTCTTCCTTTTAAGACACAAAATGTATACTCATTTACCAATAAATGTTTTATTTTAAATTGTGTGCAACACTATTTGAGCGGGCTGTATACAATTTATTTTTCCTAAAACTTACATGCCCTCCCAGTAACTGTGATAATTTGTAATCTGGGGTTATATACTTCGCTCTCATACGTTCTCTGACATTTGGAAAGAAGGAAAACAGTTCCCTGCCTTTGTCTGTTGTTTCCCAACGCTCCTGCCATGCAGGGTGCAGAACAAAGGGACTGCCAACAAGCCAATACTCTTAAAATGACTGCTGCTGCCGAGAATGCTATAAGTTACAATATGCAGCTGGATGAGCGGGCAGAAATAAAGCGGCTACGGCGCCCCTTCATATCTGGCGCTCTGGGCGGACGCCCAATCGCGCCCTTTCCTAACGCCGCTACTGGTTTCATACACATATAACATAACGTACAATACTGGTACCTACCTACTTAGTAGGTGTGCGGTAGGCACTACTTTAGTTCATTTCAAACACATTTAGTTAATTTGACACATGGATTGTATAGTTCCCGTTTAACAGCGTAAGTACTGCCACTGCCGGTGGTGCTGAAAAGATGATGGATGTATCTTGCCATCAGGGTGGTGTTTAGTGAGGTCTCATCAGCTGACTGAGAGACCTGATCACCTGATGTATGCGACCAGCATACACATTTATTCATTTTTAAACATTAATTTACTTCTTTGTTTTATGACGTTTAAATTCACACAAAACCAATGGCACGCTGCGCACCGCACACCGAGCACCGCACACCGAGCACCGCACACCGAGGACCGAGCACCGCACACCGCACATAGAGCACCGCGCGAGCGGTTTGCAATAAAGCGATAAGTGGTGTGCTGTTGAGCCGTTGACATAATATACTCGTTGAGCTCTATTTTAGACTTTTACCTAATAATGAATCTTTGATGCGAATCAATTGTATTAATAAATTTGTTTCTTCTAATTGGCCCCGCACTAGTCGCCGCTCGGCTCCACAGATCGCTAGCGAACCGCGCTTTGCTACATTTTGGGCGACCTCATTTCCTTGAATCTTAATTACAATTAAACGTCGTTCACGTTCAAATAATTTCTGTTGTGGACATGGATGTTGTTGGGAACGGTGCGTGGTTCGTGGCGTGTGGCGTGTGGCGTAGGGCGTGTGGCGTGTGGCGTGTGGCGTGTCGCCCGTGGACGGAGCGGCGCGGCGTTGCCAGGAGCGCTATCGGCGTCGCCGGGGTCGAGGGTCGAGAGATATGGATTGTTTTCGTTTCTGGAGGATTCGCTCGCGTTATCGCCTGTCGTAAGTGTCGCAACCGAGCTGCGGCTACCCGCGCCCGCGCCCGCGCCTTCACTCTCAAACATGTTAGGTACTTACGAGTAGGTACATGTACCTTATTGGACAGTCTACGTCACGGCTCGCCGTTGTCGATGCCGGCGAAAGTTTTTGTAAATTAATCGTATTCAGGTGGACCCGCTTTCGAATTGAATTTTTATCGGTATCTCGTATGTGTCGCCGTTGCGGGGTGCGGGGTGCGGGGCGCCAGTCCCGACCGGTTCTTAATTTCCTATAGGTGTGCGCCTCGCGCATCTATTTCGGGAGTCGTTGACCGCGAGTTTGGCACTAGCGCTGCGCTCTCGCTACATGGGTCGGTTGTTCTGTCGGTCGCGTCAGAGCGGGCTGGTGCCGGGAGACATCATACACACTACGCGTTTCAACGCGCGTATTTCAGGCGATGACGTAGGCGCGGCCGGGACCGCAGTGACGTTTTGTAGACACTCAGTGCGCGGGACCATCCCGGTATCACCGTACTAGTCTCAGGACTGCTTTAAGTCTAACAAAAGACACTGTCGTCAAGGTTTTATTGTATGGTATTGGCGTATAGGTAATAGGTACGTCTACCTCTTACCTTACCTTACTTCTTACCTTACCTCTTACCTTCCTACTTAGTATCTAGGTTCTAAAAGTTTCGGTGCGACCTTACCTACTATACTTGTTATTTACGTAACTCTCTTTCTCCCATACTTGTTATTTACGTAAATATGTCAAAATATTTGTTTTGGAGTCTGGTTTAAATTCCAATATTTTTTTTTAAGTAATCGCAAAGTCAATTCCATACATGACATTAACTTTGTGATTTGCGGTGTGTCTGCTCGACCTGTTGCTCGTTGCGGTGTGTCAAGCGTATATTCACACTTCCTTTATTCGTGGCCGTAGGTAGGGATGAATTGTCTACCGTCAGTTTTATAAATATTAGATAGTGATACCTAATTACAAAATACTAGTTGCCCTGGCAGATGTTGACACTCATTACCCGCTGCATTGCTGGGTTTATTTAATATTTTTAGATAGGTGTAAGTAATAAACATAAGAAGCTTGGTGACAAACACGCGTGACGAGTGGCGCGTTATCTGGTCAGTGGGGCGCAGGGGGGGCGCGGGGGGCGCTGGGGGCGGGGGACGCGGGGGCGCGGGCTATCGCACGGCCGCGACCTCGCGTGGTACCGTAGCACTCACTCCATCCAGCCCCAGATGTCACTATTGGCTCTACTTCATTTACTATCCCGGGATAGCTATTATATTATCCTGATTTGTGATACTGTGGTAATTACTATTGTAAAGTGGGGCTACATGGGCACCTTTCCCTTTTTAAAGAAAGAACAATAAAAAAATACTTATTATACCGAGCTTATCTTTTTGTATTAACAAATAACCGTCATGAAAATTTTATAATTATTGACTGAGAAAACAATCGGTCAAGTGCGAGTCGTTCGAGGGTTCCGTAAATGGTATACTGTATTAAGGGACAAACTTAACTTTGCCGTTGGACGACTGTTGTCTCAAAATATCGACATAAATCGTGATTAGTTTACCAACAACAAATAAGTTTATAGTCGCAAAAACAAAATTATTAAAATATAAATAATATATTTTGTGATGTAACAACTAATTTACGGTTTTCAGTTTTTTTCCTTTATGTGTGCTACACGGCATTGCCTTTTCCCCATAAATTCTGATTTATTTGTGTATTCTCTGATTTATTTATAGGCATATTTTTATTATTTTTAATTGCATTCACTTAGAAGCTTGATTCTTTTACAACTTTAAGTAAACTTTAGTATTTGATATTCATTTCAACTTAATAAGTTGAACTTAACGCGTTCTTGAGTAAAAGGGTCTTGTCAGACAGACAGACAAACTTGTTTTTGTGTGTTATAACTACAAATTAACAAATTTTGGATTTTTTCCTATATTTGTGATGTAAGACCTTGCTTCGCGTGTTATTTCAAGATTCTAGCACAACTGGAAATATCCCATAGGTTTTATTTTATTTGTGACGAAATATGCGACAAAATGGCCGCATTTTTTTATTGCGTTTATTTAGAAGCTTGATTTTTTTACAGCTTCAAGAGATAGTCTTGACAGACAGACAGACAGACAGACAGACAGACAGACAGACAGACAGACGGACAACAAAGTGATCCTATAAGGGTTCTTTTATTAATCTAAAGAGCAAAGGAATGTTTTCTTTCAAAAGTTTCAAGTGTTTCCCACTAGAGGCGTTGAAAATAAAACAACATCATTTCGATTTACTGATGACCGTTTGATATTTGACGAATCCTGATGGAAAAACATCAATTAAATCTGGTCCTGGAGTCTTGCCCTTAAATACTTTGATGGTTTTATCTTGTTTGTCCAAGTATTTCTTCACCTCGAATAATAGGAAGCCCCAATCGGCACAACAGAAATGCAAAGGTATCAGGGAGATCAGCTGCTTCTCATTCTTACAAAGGTATCAGGGAGATCAGCTGCTTCTCATTCTTACAAAGGTATCAGGGAGATCAGCTGCTTCTCATTCTTACAAAGGTATCAGGGAGATCACCATTGACGTTTTGCAGACTTAAAGACTTCACAAACAGCATCTAAATTCGTTGTTTATCTTAATCTAAAAAAAACAAAAAAGTTATGTAAGTGTTTACATAAAAAGCATGTTACTTTTGTCCCCGTGGTGTAATGTTACTTTCATACCCACTCAATTATTTGGTAATAATCACGTAATAATTTAATAACTTAATGTTATTTACATAAAACAATCATAATCATGTACAAGCAAACTAATAGAGAGTCCAAAAAATATAGTCACAAAGATGTACACATCTCAACCCTACGTAAACACTAAGTTAATAAAAGTAAGAAAAACCCGGGATACGCGTTTTTCATATCGATGGTGGAAACCGATCTCAGGCATGGGAAGTGTTACAAACTAACCTTCAATGCCCGCGGGCATTGATTAGACCATTAGACAAATCTACAGAGCTGTTGTTACTTTCGGCCCGCCGTTACTTTTGTACCTGGTCTGCTCTACCTACGTAACTAAAAAGTAAGTTACTTATTGATCAAAACGCACATGAATTCTGACACATACTAAAGATATCGTCGTCCAAGCCGCGGGCGTTTCCTCTCTGGCGAATTTGAGATTTCGCTTTTGAGATTAGGTTTAAATTTTTCTATAATATATATAACAGGTTAGTGGGTACCTAACTATATGAAATATTTATTTATTTAACGACAAAATTTTAAAAAAAATGGTCGCGAGTTGCTGCGGACAAATTACAGAAACTCACTGGGTTTTGACAAAGTAACAAAATTTACTAGGTGCGTTTACTCACTAGCTTTGACGAAGTAGTTAATTTATCTATGTGCGTTTACTCACTAGCTTTTAACGAAGTAGTTAATTTATCTATGTGCGTTTACTCACTAGCTTTTGACGAAATAGCAAGATTTAATATGTGCGTTTATTCACTAGCTTTTGATGAAGTAGCAACATTTATTAGGTGCATTTACTTACTAGCTTCTGGCCGCGCCTTTGATTTGCATTAAATTATCTAAAAAGGTCAATGTCATTAACATTGAGGAAATATCGCTGTTAGCGAACAAAATTCGCAATGCGTCGACGGCGACGCAAAGACTTTCGGCCGTCCTCGAGCACGCAGCCCTGCTTAGTGCTTTAGAGCACTTTGCACCACAAAACTATTTTTTTTTATTTCTGATGGGGCTTTTAGTAGCCCCAAGTAGAATAAAACCGCGCTCTATTTCGATTGCGTTTTGGAACGCAAACGGCCTTCAGGCTAAGCGCGATGAAATTTCAAAAAAAAAATGAAAAATGATTTTTTTTTTTAAAAAGGGTTATTATTTACATAGTACACATGAGTTGAGTTAAGGCAGACATCGGCCCGCACCACAGGTACCTACAGTTCGTGGCTGCAGACATCGGCCCGCACCACAGGTACCTACAGTTCGTGGCCGCAGACATCGGCCCGCACCACAGGTACCTACAGTTCGTGGCCGCAGACATCGGCCCGCACCACAGGTACCTACAGTTCGTGGCCGCAGAAGAGCCTAAAATTGCCGCGAGGCGTCGCTCGAGCTCGCCCTCATTGTTTGTTACTTTGCAATACCTACCTACATATGATGAGAAGGAACTAACATTATATTCAGTTTTTCGGAAACACTCAACGAATTAAAATGCACAGAGCATCGAGATAAAAGAAAAGAATGTCGGCTACGAGTATACCAGTTCCGCGGAACCGGCCGCACCGGCTTTCGACATTTTATTACCTTATCGATAGGAATAATCCGCTTTATTCAAATGATACCTAGCATTTATACATCGTGGTCGGGTGTTGACCCGACGCACCCGACGCACCCGACGCACCCGACGCACCCGACGCGTCGCGCCGTCCGTCGCACCTCGCACCTAACGACGCGTCGCGCGCGGCGCAAAGTGGGACAACTCCATGCAAACGTTCAGACATAGGGATCTAAGGATATGTTTATTCAATGTATTCCACTAAACGATAGAAATCAAAAAAAAATACGATTGCGATTTGACTTCAACTTAATTTGAAGAAGATTTAGTTGAGCTATATTGCAAAATATTATACTGGTAATGCACTACTTATACAATGTACTACTCATACAATGTAATACTCATACAATGTAATACTTATACAATGTACTACTTATACAATGTAGTCTTAAATATTATGGTAACTGCGCTTAACCAAACCACAAATAACAATTATCATAATTATAATCTAACAAAGAAATAAAATAAAATAAAAAATAAAATAAATGCTAAGCTTGAATATATAAATAAATTTAAGTTAAAACTAAAATGATCCTCTAACTAGGATTTACCATATATATTACATTATGCTTTTACTTATGCATACTATTCTAAAATTTCTGATACATCTTTTTATAATGTGCCACGCTTTTTGAGAATCAACATTGGTAAAGTTATTATAGGTAGGTAATAATAACCATGCGATTGAGAGGTTAACGAAAACCAGCATTTGTGCGGGAGTTTTTGTATGAAAATAATTGCTGTTTACAAGTTTTTCTTGTCTGTGAATGAAATGAAATAAATTATGACCTTAATCGTGCTATATTTATGAAAATATTAACGTAATATACTTGTTCCCACTGTGCACGGTTCCACTATGCAGGATTCCACTGTGCATGGTTCCACTGCCTGGTCCCACATCTCATCAACATCAAACAATAACCCAGTCTCCCTTCTAAAATCTTCCTGAATTTTATGTTTTATCGTCTCCATCTTTTTTCTATAATTATTCTTGCCAAAGAAATACTTCATACACCTGATTCAGGCATGTAGCGAACTTATCCCGTATTTAAATATATCTTTGCTAACAGGTTTTTCCATGATACTTGACATATTCACTTTTGAAGGTTCAGCTCGACATATGTCATAGACGGATGCTGCAGCGCCTGATATATAACAAATTACTTTACCTTCGATCAAGGTTAGCAACATCCAGTAGTTTTTTTTTTATAGCACTAAGGTGGCAAAGAAGCACACGGTCCGCCTGATGGTAAGCGGTCACCGTGGCCTATGGAAGCTTGTAACAACAGAAGTATCACTCGCGCGTTGCCGACCCTTCACAAATCCAATTACTTCTTTCTTGAAATACTCCATACTGTAGTCCTTAGAGAAAATCTTGGCAGGAAGCTCATTCCAGAACCGAAGACTTCACGGCAGGAAGTTTCTCTGAAACCGCACTGTACGCGACCATTTCGGTTCTAGAGTGTAAGAATGAATTCCCTACCCATGGCGAGCGTTGTGATGGTAGAAAGTAGCCAGGGGCATCAATTCGAACAATTATTCAGAACACAACACATTGTACAAGCGGTAGAACGCACACACGGAGGCAAAGTCTTTCCTCAGACTTAAGGGCTCGATACCGCAAGTGAGTTTGAGATCGTCGACAATTCTCACAGCCCGTCGTTGATCGGTTCAAAAGGGCCAAGCTGGTATCCGGGTGCACCGGCTCAGAGATGGCAGCAGTACTCCATATGTGGCCGAACTTGCGACTTGTAAAGCAGCAACCTCTGCCCCGTTGTGATGCACTGCCTCGCTCTGTTGAGTACACCTAGTTTTTTGGACGCCAGCTTCACCTTATCTTGTAAATGATCTCGGAACTGAATATCGCTTGAGATTTCAACGCCATGCTCTTGGAGATGGAGTGGGGAGTGTTCTGGGATTGTGGAACTACAGTGAATGGGGTTTTCGATTGGCGATGAACGCGCGACTTGTATCTTTGTAGGGGTGAATCGGACCAAGTTTACCCGTCCCCAGACAGAGACCTTGGACAGTGTGGTCTCGATTTGAGACACAAGTTCTCCGCGGTTTTCCTCCACAAAGGAACGAGAGATGTTTGTACGACCCGTGTAATAATCGTCTCCAGAACTGTCATCTGCATGTTGTTGGTGTCTAACATGTCATTGATATGCAGTAGAAACAGCGTAGAAGACAGCTCAGAGCCTTGCGGGACGCCAGCAATAATGTCCATGCTATCAGAGCAACTACCGTCAACTACGGTTCGTATGCGTCTGCCGGACAAAAAAGCTAGCTACCCATTTGCACAAACCCTCGGGCACTCCGTAAGATGGCAAATTCGATAGAAAACCCCGATGCTAGACCCGATCGAACGCCTTCGCTATGTCAATGCCTCCTTATGACTCTCAATAGCTAGTGCATCGGTCTGTTAGATACACTAAAAAGGTCACCAGTCCAGCGACCGTGGCGAAAGCCATATTGACGGTCACTGACCAGGAAGTGTTCTTCTAGTTATCTTAGAAGCTGTGTGTTGATCACACGCTCCATCACCTTGGAGAGGAGAGAGGAAATAGCGATAGACCTTTTATTCGATGGATCTGATCTAGCGCCCTTGTTGGGCACTGGGTGCGCATTCGCAGTCTTCCATGAAGACGGAAATTGCCTAGTGTGGTAGGGAAGCGCGAAGAGGTGCATGAGTACAGGACACAACTCAGGTGCACACTGCTTAAGCACCACTGCTGGTATACCGTCTAGCCCACTCGACTAATGAACGCCTAGAGAAAGCAACGCCCTCGGGACCTCCCGCTGTGTTATGGAGATTTCCGGCATGGTCTTACCGCACCACGGTATAGTAGGTGATACAGCGCGTTCATCTTTCATATTCGAATTTGAGGCAAAGAGACTGCCCAGTAGATCGGCTTTCTCTTTAGCACTATGGGCCAAGTCACCATCGGTCTTTCGCAGTGGTAGTAACGACGACTGGCAATAGTTCCCTTCGGCAGCTTTGGCAAGCGACCAGAAAGCACGACTCCCAGAAGCATAGCTGGCTAGTCGCCCACCTGTTTTGCCGATGAATTGGAATTTTGCCCTGGCAGTTACTTTCTTACTGAACCTCGAGGCAGCATTTACTTTGCGTTTTAACTCAGGAATATTCGGATCCTTATTATTACGAGCCGAGGTCCAAGCCTCATATGCAGTTTGCTTAAGAATTTTAGCTTCTCTGCAAGACCTATTAAACCACAGTCGTTTTTGACGCCGGTAGCTACTCGCGGGTTAGGAATATAGCATTCCATACCAGCGAGGATTGTCTCAGTGACTGCAGCTGCGCAGATGTCAGGATCTAATGAGCTAAAGCAGATCTGCCTCCACGGGTACAATGCATAAAATTCTTGCAATCCATCCCAGTCTGCCGACTTATAATGCCACACACGACGCCAATTAGTTGGCCCAGATGGATCGGGTTGTGTGCATGACACTTGAGTCCGAACGAGACAGTGGTCCAAAGAGCCTAAAGGCGCATCCACTTTTCCGGACGTGTAGTCAGCAAAAAGTCCAGTAAGAAGCTCTATATCGTCCTCTATATCTGGTATTCTTGTTGGAGAAAGTACCAGCTGAGAGAATCCATAGGTCAAAGCAAATTTATGAGCAGATATCCCTGCATAGTTATTGGTTCGAGAACCGAGCCACTTACGATGGTGGGCGTTGTAGTCTCCCAAAAAAAAGAGGTTCTGCTGTAGGATACTGCTCTAGAACTTTGTCAGTCGTCAAACTCAGGTGCGTGAAGAGACGACCTTCGTCCGTGTCACCGCTTTAAGACCTGAATAGGCACGCATAGATACGAGTGTGGCCGCCGCGATCTACGCACACCCACAATATCGACAGGTCTCTGTCTTTAAGGCTATAAAGGCGGCGACAGCAGATATCCTTCCAGACGAACAAACATACACCGGCACGACTCACAAAATTGTGCTCGAGCTTAAAGCCGGGATGATGAAGGTATGCCGTATCGGCCGGGCAGGATATCTGCTTCTCCGTTAGGAAAAGAATGATCGGCTGCGCAAAAAAAAGTTACTTAGACTAAATATGAGGATTCACTGCATAGACAGCTTAGAGGACAAACGGTGCCGTACAAGAACTGCCAAAGCTCGGCACTGATAATAAGGTTGCTGGCACGGCGGGCGGAAGGGCCCCTGATCCCCCTCTATTGTAGTAGCCGGGTCCACTCCGGTCTCCTTCTCTGGCACGACTACTACTGCAGAGACTTTACACAAGTTGGCGGATCAGCCTCCCAGGGCGGAGATTAAGTGATCCCTTGGTTTGGGAAACCGTTCAACCTGCGGGCGGCCAGCGGTCAGCCGTTTCAACAGGTCTCCCAGACCGCCGTACCAGCACGCCGCGTCTACGCCGAGCAATGACAGCAACAAGCACCGCAGGTCCTCCGCTCTCCGCGCAGCAAATCCTCAAAGAGAGCTCTGGCAACCTTACTTACCGTCAGGAATACAACACTACTCAATGTAAGTGTTATTGTGACCGCGTTTTTCTGTAACGTGCTCATTCGAGCAAATACTCGCTATGCCCCGCTTTATTTGTTGTGTACAGTGCCCTACCTCTCTTAAAAAGTAGGGCTTGCACTATTCGTTCAATTTAACTATATTAAAAAAATAATACCCTTTGCATGCTATTTGAATAAAAATATAACATGTCAAGAGAATTTCAATATTTACTTAAATTTAGTTTAGTTTAGTGTTTTCAAAATCGAAAAGAACGAAACACAACATGTAATATACACTTTTTGAAACACAACACGTGGGATACACTTTATGAAACACAACACGTGGGATACATTTTAGGAAATAAACAACGGTAACATTTTAAAAATATGTTAAATGATAAATAAGAAATACATAAAGACTACTTTGAGTGGAATAGTTTTCAACGAATTTGGTTTACAATATTTTATACACGAAAACTTGCCATTTTTCGCGGCGTTTTTAAAAGTATTTCAGATATTCGCAATAACTGTAAGTTAGGAACTCTAACATGACCTATATCATACCAAGCCTGTGTAATTTCACCCGATTTTTACCATGCTTGGTGCATGCATCAAGGAGTTGCCGTATGTGTCCCGCGCCAATCACCGATTCATTAGGTATTGTCTTGAAATGTACGGTACGATAGAATCGTGTCGTGTCGCTCGACGGTAAACTATAATAGCGTTCAATGAATAAAATTTACGTATTTACCGTTTTGTTGTCAAATTTTTTTTCTTTGACTCAATGCATTGGATATAGATAACAACCAATTTTAATTATTTAACAGGCTTTCATTACAAGCAAATGCAACACACGCGTTGAAAATTTGAACAAGTGTTGAAACCATGGTCACTGCCAGGTTTGTTTTTGCATATTGAATACAATAAATGAAAATAACTCATTAAGGTAATGTAATAAAGTCTAGACAAAAGCATGTTTTATAACATAATATAATACTATATTGAGTCTATATCGAGGCCTTAACTGTCTAGTTTAACTTCTTTCATACAAATAATAAATATATAATAATAATAATAAATATTTTTGGACATTATACACAGCGCCGTCTGGCCCCAAAGTAAGCAAAGCTGGTGTTATGGATACCAGACAACGGATACAAATACATATATATAACTTTTTTTTTGTACATACATACATAATTACACCCAGACTCAAGACAAACACAAATGTTTATTACATAAATGTTTGTCCAGTGCGGGAATCGAACCCCCACCCTCTGCACAGCAGCCGGTCACACTACCAACTAGGCTGCGATGAAGTTGGATATTATATGTACTGTAGAGGCTACGACCTCGACCTTTTGTTAGGTTGAAAGGAAGTAGAAATGCTAGCGAACGTCTTATTGCAGTAAATACTTCATACGGGTATTACGGAGCTATAAGAGACAGTGTCGGATAGTTTTTGGAATAAAAACATTCGGGACGCCGGGATTGTTCCTTTTTGCCATAAGATGATATTCAAGGGTAAAATATAGACCCGGAAAGTGTAACTAATTTGTAGGGCGATTCCTGTCTTTTACCAGGAAACCCAAATGTATTATAGAATAGTGTAGCCAGTAGAGTCAACGTCAGACACTTCTGTGTCAAATATCTGATAGAATCTCTTATATTATAGATAACTAGTATATACCAAAAGCAATTGTAAACCTATTCAGAGGAAGGTTCAGGAAAGAGGTCACTGGACACCAGGGATATCAAGAGATAAGTTGTCTTTGTTTAATAAATGTCGTATAGGAAATTTAACGCAATGATGGTCACCTCAGATGATAAAAGAACATGAACATACAAAAGATCTCCCTAATTAACCCTCGCTACTTCCTGTCGCTCCCCCAAGAGAATTTACGATTTTTACGCGTTAGATCAGTTAACGGTAAAGCGATTTTAGCGAAATTGGCTATGAAATATTCTTATAATATGATAGCGAACCTACAAATGACCTTACTTCTCTTACATTATTTGGCGTTTTATACCATCTAATCTACCTAACTTTTCGCGATCAGGTCATATTCCCTCACTTGATATAACATGGCCTAATAATTTCAACTGCGTGAAACCGATTGTAAATTTGGAGCGTTTCAATGTCAAATTAGCTTCGCGGAGCTTTTGGAGACATATGGCACTGAAAAGTGGTCTCTAACTATGGGCCTTATAAGTAAGCTCAAAGTCAAACAACGAGCTATGGAGAGGGCTATGCTCGGGGTTTCTCTGCGAGCTTGAATCAGAAATGAGGAGATCCGTAGACGAACGAAAGTCACCGACATAGCCCAGCGCATTAGCAAGTTGAAGTGGCAGTGGGCAGGGCACATAGTACGTAGAATACGAATGGAGGCCACGGTCTGGCAAACGCAGTGTCGGAAGACCGCCCACAAGGTAGTCAGACGACATAGCGAAGGCCTCAGGAAGACGCTGAATGCAGGCCGCTTCCAACCGTTTTCTTTGGAAATCTATGGGGGAGGCCTAAGTTCAGCATTGGACTTCTTGCGGCTGAGATGATGATGATGATATTTTGTCTTTTCAAATTGACTAAGCAGTCATATTACTGAAAAAAAACTTAACCTAGAATGGGAAATTGTCAGTCTTCTGCTACAATAAAATCAACTTCAAATGCTTCTTCGGCGATTTTGATATAGATGCCACGCAATCTTTATCTTCGGAATATAGCTCCATTGGCGAATACCATACATACTCCTTCTTCTTGTCGCCTTTTCCTATCCACAAATAGCCTTTAAAAAATTCTATTGGCCAAATAGAGACTTCGTTAGGTGTCTCCCTAATTAAATTATAATTGACAGCATAACCTTCAACCTTCAATATTTCCATCATATTCCTGCTGAATATAATCTTCTTGGCTTTTCCATCCGCCTTCTTTCTCGTCGTTACTGCATGCACTATACTCGCCTCACAATTCTCTACGTCTCAGGTTGTATGACGAGCATCCTAATTCGCCTGGTTTAATTAGCAGTTAGATCCCGTACCTGTAGGTATTTTATAGGAAAATCAGCATTACCTACTCCCCCGCCCGCTGCACATGGTGGAGTTCGCCGTTGTCTGCTAATACAGGTAGAAAAGGGATACACAAAGGTAACATTTTGTTAGATTAGTTAGGCATAATAATGCGTTATTATGAAATGTAGGCACGTACGTATAGATAGGTGGGTCCGGAATATTTTAATAGGTTAAAAATATTTCGTCTGAGATTACCCTTATAAATAGGTTATTTTAACTAACCTACTCGGTAAAATAAATAAACGGACCGATCGATTTATTTATTATAGACTAGCGACCCGCCCCGGCTTTGCACGGGTGCAATTCTGATAGTAAATATACTATAGAATGTCTTTATAAGTATACAAAGTTCACAGCTTATTTCCGAAAATATTCATTTAAATTACATGCTGTAAAGGGCCATATTGATCTATATTAAATGCACAATAAATTTAAGGTATTTAATTGGATAAGGATTAATGATATATTGCTTAAAATTGCTTCGTAAATAAGCCAATATTTCAAAAAATGTTTGTTGTGGGTTATCCCTAAGAGATAGACATATACCATCCCAGACTTTTTTGTAGACCTTCTTGAGGTATACAATACTGTAGTACATTTTTTTGATCAATCTCGTAGCCAGCGTTTGCAATGTAAGCGCAAAAAAATGTGTTTATTTACGACATCAAATTAGAAACCTCTAAAATTATCAGTATTTCTCTTCTATGTTATGTATGTATTATACATGTAAACCTTCCTCTAGAATCACTCTATCTATTAAAAACCGCATCAAAATCCGTTGCGTAGTTTTAAAGATCTAAACATACATAGGGGCAGGCAGACAGCGGAAAGCGACTTCGTTTTATACTATGTAGTGATAATGGAGTCAGGGGATAAGGCTAGTCAAGCTAGATTAGCATTGGTGTGGTATAGGATTTTCAAAATTCAAAAAGTCCTTTTGCGGACATTGCTAGTATTTAAAAATTAATTTAGGCGTATAGATTATTTAGTTATAGGTAGATTTAGGTATAAGTTAGCGGGAAAAATCAAAGGGAAATAGGTAATTCCGCAAAAGTTTTTAAGTTTGAAGGTCAAGCTTTGTTCATGTCAAGTGATAATGAAACGTCATTATGTGATAAGACCAGTAAGGGTTATCCGATAAAATATAATAAGTATGTTATGGAGCGTAGGATGTTATTTGAGTCGTCATAGCAATAAAGGTTTTTTAAGGTAAGGAATGGATGAGCGAGCCATGTTATTTTGGTTGTCATGGTATCGTAAAATAACAAGGTATTTTTATTTACCTGGGTAATATTATAATTAATAGTTTTTATAATTAGGTAAGATAGAATGTGGTTCAATGCTGCTAAAGAAGAGAGAGACTACGGTCATAATAGTGGGAGAGAAGTAGGAAAGAGTACAGAAGGAGGAGAAGGCAACTAAACCATACGCAGCTTACGCCTTGTACATAATATGTATAAGTTGGGGATCCGTATACATTGTTGGATTACAGAGTGCGAAGAAGAAGAAGACAGGAAACGAGGGTTAGGTAAGTTCATGGTAGTAGAAAGTAGTTTCGTAGTAGTAGGATTTGGTAGGGAACATGTTTCGATGTGTGTAAGTTAGTTTATCTAAAATATTTTTTTTTTTTTTATACCACTAAGGTGGCAAACAAGCCTACGGTCCACCTGATGGTAAGCGGTCACCGTAGCCCATGGACGCTTGCAACACTAGGGGCATCACTCGCGCGTTGCCGACCCTTCAGAAATCTAATAACTTCTTTTTTGAAGAACCCCATACTGTAGCCCTTAGAGAACATCTTGGCATGGAGCTCATTCCACAACCCAAGGGTTCGCGGGAGGAAGTTTCTCTGAAACCGCACTGCACGCGACCATTTTGGTTCCAAAGTGTGAGAATGAATTCCCTGTCGATGGCGAGCGGTGCGATGGTTGAAAGTAGCCGTGGGCATCATTTCGAACAATTCCTCAGAACACAATCCATTGTACAAGCAGTAGAACACACACAGGGAGGCAAAGTCTCTCCTCAGACTTAAGGGCTCGATACCGCAAGTGACTTTGGGATCGTCGACAATTCTCACAGCCCGTCGTTGAACCGAGTCAAAAGGGCCAAGCTGGTATCCGGGTGCACCCGCCCAGAGATGGCAGCAGTACTCCATATGGGGCCGGACTTGCGACTTGTAAAGTAGCAACCTTTGCCCCGACGTGAAGTACTGCTTCGCTCTGTTGAGTACACCAAGTTTTTTGGACGCCAGCTTTACCTTGTCTAGCAAATGATCTCGGAACTGAACATCGCTGGAGATGTCAACGCCAAGGATCCCAATGCTCTTGGAGATGGAGAGGGGAGTGTTCTGGAATTGTGGGACCACAGTGAATGGGGTTTTCTTAGCGGTGAACGCGCACACTTGTGTCTTTGTAGGGTTAAATCGGACCAAGTTTACCCGTCCCCAGTCAGAGACCTTGGACAGCGTGGTCTCGAATTGAGACACAAGTTCTCCGCGGTTTTCCTCCACAACGGAATGAGGAATGCACGACTTGTGTAATAAGCGTCTCCTGTACTGTCATCTGCATAGCAATGTATGTTGTTGATGTCCAACATGCCATTGATATGCAGTAGAAACAGCGTAGAAGACAGCACAGGGCCTTTTGGGACACCAGCATTAATGTACATGCTATGGTTCGTATGCGTCTGCCAGACAATAAGCTAGCCACCCATTTGCACAAACCCTCGGGCACTCCGTAAGATGGCTACTTCGATAGAAGACCCCGGTACCAGACCCGATCAAACGCCTTCGCTATGTCCAGGCTACATGCCAATGCCTCCCCCTGACTCTCAATGGCTAGTGCCCATCGGTGTGTGAGATACACTAGAAGGTTACCAGACGAGCGACCATGGCAAAAGCCATACTGACGATCACTGACCAGGTCGTGTACTTCTAGATATCTTAGAAGCTGTGTGTGATCAACGCTCCATCACCTTGGAGAGGAGGGAGGTAATAGCGATAGGCCTGTAATTCGATGGATCTGATCTATCGCCCTTTTTAGGCACCGAGTGCACAATCGCAGTCTTCCATGAAGACGGAAATTGCCTTGTGTGGTAGGAAAGCGCGAAGAGGCTGTGTTATGGAGATATAGTAGGTGGTACAGCGCCTTCATCGTTCATATTCGAGTTTGAGGCAAAGAGACTGCCCAGTAGAGCGGCTTTCTCTTGAGCACTATGGGCCAAGTCACCAGCGGTCTTTCGCAGTTTTGGCAAGCGACCAGAAAGCACGACCTATTTTGCCGATGAATTGGAATTTTGCTTTGGCAGTTGCTTTCTTACTGAACCTCGAGGCAGCATTTAATTTGCGTTTTACCTCAGAAATATTCGGATCCTTATTATTACGAGCCTTGGTCCAAGCCTCATATGCAGTTTGCTTAAGAATTTTAGCTTATCTGCAGGACCTATTAAACCACGGTCGTTTTTTGACGCCGGCAGCTACTCGTGGGTTAGGAATATAGCATTCCATACTAGCGAGGATTGTCTCAGTGACTGCGGCTGCGCAGATAATTCTCGCAATTCATCCCAGTCTGCCGACTTATAGTGCCACACACGACACCAATTAGTTGGCCCAGATGGATCAGTTTGTGTGCATGACATTTGAGCCCGAACGAGACAGTGGTCCAAGGAGCCAAGAAGCGCATCCACTGAGACGGAGTATCCGTCCGAATGAGTAGTTAGCAGAAGGTCCAGTAAGGAGCTCGTATGGTCCTCTATATCTGGTATTCTCGTTGGAGAAAGTACCAGCTGAGAGAATCCATAGGTCAGAGCAAATTCATGAGCAGATATCCCTGCATAGTTATTGGTTTGAGAACTGAGCCACTCACGATGATGGGCGTTAAAGTCTCCCAAAATAACTAATTCTGCTGTAGGATATTGCTCTAGAACTTTGTCAGTCGTCAAACTCAGGTGCGTGAAGAGTCGAGTTACGTCCGTGTCACCGCTATGAGACCTGTATAGGCACGCATAGATACGAGTGTGGCCGCCGTAATCTGCGCGCACCCACAATATCGGCCGGTCCCTGTCTTCAAGGCTATGGAGGCGGCGACAGCAGATATCCTCCCGGACGAACATACATACACCGGCACGACTCCCAAAATTGTGCTCGAGTTTGTAGCCGGGATAGTGAAGGTATGATGTGTTGGCCGGGCAGGATATCTGTGTTTCCGTCAGGAAAAGAATAGTCGGCTGCGCAGTCTCGAGATGGAGGTGAACTACGATAAGATTTGCGTGAATACCCCTGATGTTGCAAAAATCCACATTATAAGTGGATGGAGTAGCCGCTGTAAAAACTTTTTTCCTTTTCGTTCTTTTGGCCATTTTATTTAAAAAAGTTACTAAGACTAAAAATGAGCATTCACTTCACAGACAGCTTAGAGGACAAAAGGTGCGGTACTAAAACTGCCGAAGCATGGCACAGATAATACGGTTGCTGGCACGACGGACGGAAGGGCCCCTAATCCCCCTCTGTTGTAGTAGTCACTGGTCCACTCCGGTCTCCTTCTCCGGCACGACTACCACTTCAGATACTTTACACAGGCTGGCGGATCAGTCTCCCAGGGTGGAGATTAAGTGATCCCTGGGTTCGGTATCCCGTTCAACCTGCGGGCGGCCAGCGGTCAGCCGTTTTATCAGGTCTCCCTGACCGCCGAACCAGCACGCCGCGTCTATGCCGAGCCAGCACGCCGCGTCTATGCCGAGCAATGACAGCAACAAGCACCGCCGGTCCTCCGCTGTCCGCGCAGCGAATCCTCTAAGAGCTCTGGCAACCTTACTCACCGCCAGGAACACAACACTACTCAATGTTAGTGTTATTGTGGCCGCGGTTTTCTGTAAGGTGGAGGTACTTCCCCAGTCGGGCCGCTCATTCGAGCAAGTACACACTATGCCCTGCTTTAGTTGTTCAAGTGGCTTATTCGAGCAAGTACTTGCAGTGCCCTACCTCTATAACAAGTTAAGTATGAGTAGAAGTAGGAAGTTATAGGAAGGAAGTTCCGCGACGTTCGGAATAAAAAAAAACCAGCCAAGTGCGAGTTGGACTCATGCACCGAGGGTTCCGTACGTACCACCATTTACGTACTTTACAAACACAAACAAAAAAACATGTTTTAATTTTTATATTTGAGTTGATTGAATGAAAGGTAAATTCCGGTTAACGATTTATGACGTATTAAAAAAAAACTACTTACTAGATCTCGGTCAAACTTTCGGTGGAAGTTTGCATGATAAAATACATCATATCGTTTTTTTAGTTTTGTCATTCTCTTATCAGTTTAGAAAAAAATAATATTAAAAACCTTAATATCATTTTTGAAGACCTATCCATAGACACGTATGTGTTTGATTAATTAAAATTTGAGATTCAGATCTAAGTATGGGGAACCCCCAAATTTTTTTGTTTTTTTTCTATTTTTGTGTGAAAATTTTAATGAGGTTCACAGAATACATCTACTTATCAAGTTTCAACAGTATAGTTCTTATAGTTTCTTAATTTTGAAATTTTGATGAAAAAGGCTAAACGAGGTTCATTGTATTTATAGATTGTTTATTATTTTTTTGAGTGCCTTCCTATTCAGAAAAAGGAGATGCTGAGTTAAGGATATTTTCTGTATGACTACTGCAGTTGGCTGATGCAGCCATTACTGCTCCACCGGGCTTTTGGGGACGGTATGTCAAAATGTTCAATTAAGTATATAAAGTTATGCTAAAGATATTATAATAAACATTTCAACGAAAAAAACAGCAATAAAAATGAAAAAAAAATTGTCATTCAGAATTGTTTTGCATTCACAGTGGCAGCTCCATGACTTTGTAGCGGACCATATCGTACTGCTACAAGCAACGCTGACATCCTACATCGCGCTATCAAAGTTTCTTCGGCAGTTCAGCATACATAGAAAGCGAAACGCAAGTTAAGTGGACCATGGCGGTCCCCAGGCATAACACCTCGTCTGGCAGGAGATCTCCTCTTTGCCGCCGCTCTACCAATTCTTTAAATCATAGAACTACATCTGCAAGAGCCAGGTCCTTAGTCTCTCTTTGAATATATTACCGGAAAAAGCATCTCTTATCCGCTGCGGCAGACTGTTTTAGACTGCAGAACCGATCACATAAACAGAGTTCTCCGACCTAGATAGCCGATGAGACACCATGCTTCACTCTTCCCGGTGCCGTATAGTGTACGTATGACGTGTACCCCGTTTGGTAAACCTGGCTGAGACGTCGTCCGGCACCTCGGCCATTGCTCGCACTGCTCGTTTCTGAGTTACGAAGGACCGGTTTCTATCAGCCTATTGTACAAGCGGTAGAACAAACACAGGGAGCCAAAGTCTTCTCAGACTTAAGGGCTCAATACAGCAAGTGAGATCATCGACAATTCACACAGCCCGTCATTGAACCGAATTAATAGGGCCCAACTGGTATCCGAGTGTACCCGCCCAGAGATTTCAGCAGTACTCGATATGGGGCCGAACTTGCGACTTGTAAAGCAGCAACTTTTGCCACAACACGAAGTAATGCTTCGCTCTGTTGAGTATACCAAGTTTTTTGGACGCCAGCTTCACCTAGTCTTGCAAATTATGTCGGAACTGAACGTCACTGGGGTGTCAGCACCAAGATCCCCAATGCTCTTGCCGATGGAGAGGGAAGTGTTCTTGAATGATGGGACCACATTGAATAACCCCATTCTTAGCGGTGAACGCGTAGACTTGTGTCTTTGTAGGATTAAATCGGGCCAAGATTTCCCGTTCTTAGAAATGTCATTAGAAAACATGTGTAGTCCATAATTCCTGAACATAAAATATTATCTACCCAACGACATAACGACACAAGCGTCAAACTATAATTCTCCTTACTGTAAAACTTAATTTGGGCAAAAACGACATTTACTTTTAAGTACAAATATGTATAATAAAATCTCTAAAATTTAACAAATAATAAAAACTTTAAGCTTTGAATGCAAAAAATGTTAAAATGTTAAACCCTTAGATGTGGGAAGTCGTAAGGTAATAAACTAAATTTCAAACGGAATTAAATTTATTAACTAGCTTATACAAAAATAATTCTAAGATATACACAATATGGTACAGCACCATTAATATCTTGAGCTACCCCCTTATTGTGATGAGCCATGAAGTACTAACTAATAACGGTGTTCAGAGTCTCACTATAACGTTATCCTAGTTAGACTAGATACATAAGTAATCAACTAGTATTATCACTGGTTACCGCTTAATTGTGAAAAGTCGTGAAGTTATAAACTAAAGGCCTAAAAGAATTTAATCATCGCCTACCATTATTATCTCTATTTATATCTCTCGCTACTCTCCTATTGTAACAAATCGTGAAGTACTAGCTAATGATTGTATATAGGAGCTCACTATTATAATATACTAACTAGACTAGGTTCGTAAGTAACCAACTAGTTATATCACTGGCTACCCCTTAGGTTCGAAGAGTCGTGACTTGTGAAGTTATAAACTAAATTTTAAAAGAACTAAACTTAAACTATTAATATCCTAACCTAATACTATAATTAAAGGTATTTGAAGTTATGAAACACCATCAATATTCCTACTTACCTTCTTCCTACAGTAACAAACCGAAAAGAAGCAGGTAATAACTAATCCCATCAAAAACATAAATGTGAAGTGAGAGCCAAGTTCAATATTATAATATATGTGCCTTGGATGTTGACTTCAACGACTAAAGAAGTGACATCTAAATGGGTTTCAAGTTCAATGGTCAGTCTTGAAATTTATTTATAACAACATAAAATATCATTTCTTCTTATAACTTAGGATAATATATTGTAGCCTAATGTCTGACTTTGATAGTTCTCATATACGAATTATTATGTTCGATGGCTAGTTAATACCAGCAAGCCAAATTTTTGGAATAATAAAATAAGAACCGACAAGTAACAGGTTTACAACTTGCGAAGGCTATAATATAATTCGTATATGAGAAACTAGGCAAGCCAGACTCTCATTTCACATTTATGTTTTTGATGGGATTTCATTTCTTTTTGTACATAAATTATTAGTAGGTATTTATTTATAACAAAATGAATACCAAATGGTTTTGTTAAACTACTGTACTTTCCTACGTTTACGACATACATACTCTACTATAGTCTCACGTAACCTATTTGTTTGTTGTATATTACTATAATTCAAACAAAGAATATGGAATTGGCGGCTTCCATCGGGAGGCATTGGAATAATTCGGTGTAAGGTAAGTGTGTTAATATATAACCCACCCGTAATTCTGTTGTACGACTCATTGTCAACTAATTACCTATCTGCATGCCAAATTTGAACTTTTGAGGTCATCTGGAACTGGGTTAGAGTTTTGATCTATAGGTCAGTTAATATCGAAATAACCGTTTGAGATGTGCTTATGAAATATATGTATCTTGCAAGTCTTAATATATGAGCCACAAGTTTATGTGAAATAGTTTTTGAGTTATGAGGGGGTCAAAAGTGGATCCAAATGGTTCGTGTAATATTACACACGGTGCTGCTCGCCAGTTCTGTTACTTGAACTTGGCTTATCAAGCTACCGCGTGTTTAGATACTTGTATACTACACACATGAGGCACTTTGTGCACCTCACTATACCCATATTTTTATACTAGTTAGACTATGTACATATAGTGGCAGGTGTACAATGGCAATTTCGCTCGAAAACCGCAAATCGATGTAGAGTTTAGCCGTTTGGCACACAGGTACTTTAGTGCAAAACAATAATTTTGAGCCGCAGTTCCCCAAAATATTTCCCTTAGGGGGGGGGGGGGTTATGGTGTCATCAATTTTTTGTATGGAATTTAAAAAAAAAAATTTCAGAAGCCCATCGTGTGGGGTATCAAATAAAGGGCTTGATGAGCCGGTTTTAAAAATATACCACACTATTACCTTTGGGCTACTTTTTTCTTGAAATCCAAAAAATTTTCAAAACATACCAAGTTTGGGCCCCTCCAGGTAGAAGACGGCTCAGTATTTTTCTCTAATATATACCGTAAATGATAGTTTATATCCTCATTTTTGACTCCCTAAAAGCATTTTGGAAAATATTAAATTTTAGTTTTTTTTTTGAATTATTTATTTATTTTAACTACATCTTTAAAATAAAATTTTAGTAGTAATAGTAGTAGTAGTGTCATTGTTGGTTGGGTACTACTATAGAGTACTGGATAAATATGAAGAGGTCTAGATAAAACGGCCTTATTATCCTAAAACAATATAATCCTAAAAGAATATTAATATAACATTAGTAAAGTTCCATTCAAATAATCTGAAAGGTCATACCATAACGCGGAATACGTGAAAACCAAGAGAACTAATTTCTATTTATTTAAAAAAAAATATCTTTATTAAACCTGTTGTCTTAAAACTTAATTAAGTACGCCCCAGTAACCCCCTGTGGTGTGTGGTGGGGTCAAAGTCAAAGTCCAAATTTTTCATTCAAATTAAGATTTTACAAACACTTGAATCGTCAAAGTTATAAAATACTATTTTTTGTAACCTCCCTCAGGTTCACAATGTTGTTGATTTCTACCGAGAAGAATCCTACAAGAAACTAAATACAATCAATGTTTTAAATAAAAAATTTAAACCTTACATTTTTATATTATTTCCATTTTAATTTGGTTTACCTATGCATCCTGTTATTGAGCATCATCAGTACCAAGGATTTTTATCAATTACATAGTCTGCAATATTGTAGTATGGCTTTTTACAAAGTATTTGTTTGATAAAAGATTTCAATTTAATTATTGATAGCTTTTGAATATTATTAGGAACTTTGTTGTAAAAGTGTATCATTGCCCCATAAAAGAGTTACTTATTTTGTGTAAACTTGTATCATGCACCAACAGCTTATTTTTACTTCTAGTATTTACTTTGTGAACGTTACTTTTCTTGCTGAAACTATTGATGTTTTTATGAACATATAAAAGATTTTCATAAATGTACTGTGACGCTAAAGTACGTACGTACGTAGTAGTACGTACGTAAAGACTCTAAAGACAGTAAATATTTACTTCCCTAACCCTATTCCTCAGAGATATCCTAGATCCTGATTTATAAATAGCACGAATTGCCCGTTTTTGTAACAAAAATATTGTATTTATATCAGCAGCGCTACACCACAACAAGATACCATATGTCATTAAACTATAGGAATAGCTAAAGTATACTATTTTTGCAGTGTCGAAATCGGTCATTTGTCTTATTTTGCACCGCATACACAGCAGAGCTAAGTTTTTTGGTTAGGTTATGAATATGAGGACCCATTGAAGTTTGGAGTCCAGCGTTATGCCAAGAAAGACTGTTGAATTAACAAGTTCTAATTGCTCGCCATTAATATTAATACAAGTCTTTATCTGACTAACATTTGGTAATGTAAATTACACACATTTGGTTTTTTTCTCATTAAGTAACAAATTATTAGCGTAAAACCAATTTACAATTTTAGAAAGAGCATTATTTAATTCATCATAACATGTCTGTCGTCTCTTAATTTTAAAAAGTAAAGAGGTGTCATCAACAAATAAGACAATGTCATGGTTTTTTACATGATATGGGAACTCATTAATATAAATAAGAAATAGTAGTAGTAGTGACTGCTGATCCCGGAGATCTTTCACTGTTGACATCTATTTTCTGTACTCTGCTACTCATGTAGGAGGTCAAAAGGTCGAGAGCTTTGCATCTAATACCATAGTGATGTAGCTTCCTGATGAGATTTTTATGTTGGACACAGTCAAATGCCTTAGCTAAATCACAAAACCTTCCAAGAGCATCATGCGAATCCTCACAGACGTTAAATATATTTTGTAATAGTGCCACTCCTACATCGGTTGTGTACCGGCCTTTCATAAAGCCAAACTGTTTACTTCTAAGAAGGTCATTAATACAGAAATGGCTTGACATTTGACAAAGTATGATTTTCTCAAAAACTTTACTGAGTACAGGTAGTATTGAAATAGGCCGAAAATTATTAGGATCTGTTGAACTACCTGATTTAACACACCACTATCAACAGAACTATTAAAAATTATGGCTAAGGGTTGCGCTATAACATTAATTATTAAGTTTATAATTTTTATAGAAAGTCCCCAAAGGTCTGTGGTGTTTTTTATTTCTAATGTTTTAAATGTATTTATGATATTCGTAGGACTAATGTTTTTAAATACAAAGGGAACTTTACATTCAGGAACATTGGTTTTTATTATTTTTTCTGCTAAAATTGGACTCGAGTTAAATATTGCTAAAAAAAAAGGCAACTGCTACCTCAGATTTTGTTTTATACTAGTATTATCTAAAATCAACTCAAAGTTCTGACAAGAATTCCTAGTGTTACTAGTTTTATTATTTATTACGTTCCGTGTAGATTTTATTTTGTTTATTGTATTTTTTACTTTATGTCTGAGATGAATTGATTTTGCAATAAGACAGACTTTTTTAAAGGTTTCTGAGTATTTTTTAAAATATTCCCTAAATATTTGGCTATTATTATATGTTCTTTCTTAATATAATTCATACAGTTTACGCCTACTTTTATAAATACCTGGGGTAGCCCATTCACTAAAACTAAAACGACTGGAAATAAATTTCTTTTTTGCAGTAAATATTTTATTATACTCTGTAGTAATAGTGTCAAGAAGTAAAAGTGTAAAGTACATTTCATTTGGGTTGCCATTATAAAGTAAATCCGGAAGTTTACGCAATAAGTTAGATTTAAATAATTCAATCCGTTTAGTTGTTATTGGTATAAATTTAATTTCCTTTTTAGTAATACTATTCTTTCTTTCTGGTGTGTACTCGGTACTTCACCGCCACTGACTAATATAAATAATTTTGCAATAAAATATGACTTGAAGACAGTCATGCGGTGATCTTGTTCACATTAAATTATAATAAAGACTATCACTTAAGACCGACATTTAGGCTACGAGGCTGAATCTAATATTGCTTCAACTTTAGTTTCATATTTAGCAGTTAGCTAAACGACCGCGACCGTCAAATGTGTTTATTTATATATTTAAAGAGATCAACAAGGAACACCATACATTGTTATTTTGTGTAGTAATTGTGTACATTATTATTTGTTCATTATTTTATTACATATTTATAAGATATTTATGTAATGAGGTAACGCCAAATGTTTATACCTAATTAGTGATGTCTGTCTGTCTGTTACAAAACTACATATATAGTTTTTTATTTGTATTAACAAATAAAAAACTGACATTAGTAAAAATTTAAAAAAAAACCCATTCAAATCTAAAGGAGGATCTATTATACAAGCAACTTTTTTGAGCAATAATTGCGAGGTGTAGTGGAGCCTTTAATTTCTTTACCATCCAAAAATTATTTTGGTACTTGAATATTTTCCTCCTGAAACTTGAAAACACAAAATTATTTTTTTTCTAATAATTTCAATACTTAGTTGAAAAATTTCATCAAATTTTCCTTTCCCTACTCTGTGACAGACGAGGGACGGACACAAGAGTGATCTCAGAAAGTTTACGTTTTATCTTTTACGGCACAGAGTGTATTACTTTTTAAAGAGAAAGAGAACTTAAGGTTCCCGGAGTTACCCGAGGTCTGAGAAAACTCAACGTAAAGATGCAATCCAAAATGATAGTCTTTTATCACTCATTTTCACTTCACTTTTTAAGCACTAAAGTGTTTTTTTTAAATACAAATGAGTAAGGTACGTTTGTGTGTATGTAATGTATGATTGTTTTTAGTGTTATAATTATATATTATTGTTCATACTATAAAATAAACAGAGGAACAAAATTCTCTGATAGACATGAATTTCAACGCGAGATAAATACCTTACACGACTTTCTATAAGCAAGTTCCCAAAAAAGAAAACCTATTTTCCCTACGACCCTAAGTCTCAGGCCTACCTTCATTCCACCCTGAGATCTTCTGACGATGAAAGATGTTATAGCGTGTCACCAGCAAAACCGTCCTATCTGCACTACGCCCCCTAGTTTGCTAAACTATGTATTTTCAAAGCATCGATCAAATTGTCTGATCATCTCCAGGTTTGACACCGGGGCACTGACGTTCTCGTAGGACGTACAATATCACTTACTTCCTCAGCTCAAACCTATTTCACAATCAAACTTCTCTCCTGAATGGCTGCATTCACATGCACCTACACTTTTAAGGCATAAAATGTTTAAATCTCAAGGATGTCCATGTTGAAAACGAAACAACTTTTACATGTATTGATTTAAGATTTTGAATTTATATTTTCCTAGTCTAGAATCATTTTGTGACGATATTTTCAGTTCTTCGACCACACAGGAAACAATACTATGACCACTCGGGAAACAATCACATGGAGCATTCAAACTCAGCTTCTTACACAATGATTAAAATCATAAATTCCACCGACGTTTATTTAAACCTCTCATATTTTCTTTCACAGACTCAAAAATAACGCTAAACATAGCTGGGTTTGTCATCCGGTATGTGTGTGGTAAACAGAGTTTCTCCTTATACATCTCAACTTTTCTGCGAAAAGACAAAGAAATTATCGAGCCACCTTATTCTCCAATAAATTTTGGAAGAAGTGGGTTGAGTTTCTAAATGTATAATGATTTCGAAAATAAAATTACTTTTGCAATAAAAGTAGTATTTAAATTACTTTTAAACATCATAAGGACTCGCTTATCTATCGATTATTTAGTTAAAATTAGCTGGAAGTTTAAAAAACTTTGATGTGCTTAAAAGAAAATATTATTACATATAATATATGAAGTAACTTCAATTTGCCACTTAATAAATTTCAGGGATATAATTAATCCAGGAATAATAACTCTGAAGAGTAAATAAGGATAACATTATTCTATAGATTTCATAAATTCTCGACGAACGCATGATGTATTTTTTATATAAATACATTTTTATATGGCAGTTGTATATTTCTTTCTAGTTAAGTAATTCTTTTTAAGTAATTTGAACACTTTCATTGCGTTAGGTTTTTCCGATGTAGATAAATAATTTTAATATTAGAAAACATCAAACAAAATAATTTAACAAATTCACATACATCCCATCACTCATACAATATTTATGAATGGCAGCTAAAACAAAAGAGTCTGTCACTTACTCAACTGAGATAAATAAATTGAAGTTCAGCATCTTGAAGTTCACTCGTTCAAATACCTGTGTAAAGAGGATAAATCCCTACTTAAGACTTTCAGGATTTATCCTAAGGTGTCTAGATCTATTTTATAACACATAAAGAATAAAGAAACGATGACGACAAGACGCAGAAACTTAGAGAAATTTGTACCTTACTGCAAACTAGATCTGCATCTGCTACTACTACCTCGGCAACGCCCGTGCTGACGCGCACACACAGATCGTGCTGACGCGCGCACACCGCTCGTGCTGACGCGCGCACCGCTCGTGCTGACGCGCGCTCCGCACTTTAAACATCATTGCTACAGATCTGGACGTGATCTGTTGCACCCAAAGTGAATTCACAAGAATAGCATTATATTTTGTGTGTTATAGGATGTAAAAAATGTAAAGTATGACACTTGCTATACTATCGCACTAAGTTATAAGACCTGTAATTATAGTCTATAAGTATTGTAAATAAATAAATAATCTAAACTAAGAATAAGTATAAATACGTTTTTGTTAATACTGTAACACTTTACAATTTACTTTTAAAATTATTTTTTATTAGAAAAGAACGTTCCTGGTTGAGAGTTCGCGATTGACTACCTTGACTTATCGCCCAGGTAGACCGTGTAACGTCCCCCCCTTACTAAATCTATACATATAATATAACTGTAGAGGTCGAATGTCTGTACATAGAAAAAAAATGCTTAAAACCAAGTAAGGGGATGTAAAAAGAGGGAAAATACCAAAACATGTTTTTCTAAAATTTTTTGTTTCTCTGTCTGTTTGTCTGTTTGTACGGGCTAATCTCCGAAATGGCTGGACCGATTTCAATGAAATTTTGCATGGTGATACCTTTTATCCCTGGTCAACATCTTAGATACTTTTTATTCCGGAAAATTAAAGGGTTCCCGTGGGATAGTTAAAAAACCGTAGTAACTTGGCATCTTAGTACACACAACTTATGTACGTACCTTATGCTGATAATTTATATTACCGCTCGAATTAAGTATAAATCTTATAAAAGTGTCGGGATTCAGCGGGAAGGAAAATTGCTACGGATCCCTATTCAATGCGTGGCCTGATACACACTTGGCCGGCTGAACTTCAACAGGTTTAGTAATCTGTGAAAATCTCATCCGACCTTCTGGCTTTCCCAAATCAATTAAAAAACGAGATATTATTTTAATAATTAGTTTAGTTAGTTTGTGGTTAGTATTTTTTAGTTCCATTCTACACTACAGAATCGTTCTCTAAAAATATAGATGGCGCATATCGTTTTTCCAACGCGCCTACGGAATTTTTTGCGAGTTCTAAAGTGGGTGACTTTTTACCCTATACTTTACGGCAAATTTTCAATAGCTGGCGCTGTTAGGTTTTAGAACGCACTATTGAAATTAATCAAAAGTTATCAAGTTGATACGCTCGCCTACTTAGAAATCTCCGACTACAGTATTTTTCTGGGAGAATAACAATGATCCAATTATTAAATTGACTTGGCTTAGGCAATACGGATACTGATATCGCCTTGCGATTTTGTGAATGAAAATTGTTTTCTGCTTATTTAGCTTAGGAAATATGGATTTTGATATAGTTCTACGATTTGGTCAATAACAATTGTTTTCTTTGTAACTTGGCTTCGGCAATACGGATTCTGATATATAGCTCTGCGATTTGGTCAATAAAATTTTCCCCTCAATCAATCCCACGAATCTAATGAAGATCATGAGGCAAGACTTACTGCGACTCGAGACGCCAGGCTACAGCTCGCGCTATGGAAAATCCTTCTCAGCGTAAAGCCCGACTAACAAATGATCGGGAACGCTATTTTTGTCTCGAGTCCGAAACGAGAGAGAGAACCGCTTGAGCTCTCACAGCGCACCCGCACAGCTGCTTCTCGGTCGCTGGAAACTAGTGTGGAAAGAGAGCAACGACTAACAGCTGATCGTTTACGCCATACGTTGTCGCGAGTCTCAGAGACATTTAAGGAAAGAGAGAACCGCTTGAGCTCACAGCGCACCTGCATGCATGGGCGTAGCCAGCTTTTGGATTAGGGGAGGCAGGCTTGGCCAGGGGGGGGCAGACCTGATAGAAGATGTCATTTTAATATGGTAAACATGTTCATTTTGAGCCAACTCCTTCAGGTTATGGGCACCTAAGGGGGGCAGCTGCCCCCTCTGCCTGTACCTCGCTACGCCCATGCCCGCATGGCTGCTTCTCGGTTGCTGGAAACCAGTCGAGACCGAGAGGCACGTCTAACAGCTGATCGGGAACGCCATACGTTGTCTCGACTCTTAGAAAATAGTGAGCAAAGGAATTGAGCGCTGATCGTGAGCGCCATTCATTATCATATGCCTCACAAACTTTTACCCAACGTGAGGAACGCTTAAGTAACGCTCGAGGTCGTCAAAATATTGTTAGAGCTTTAGAAAGGGATGATCAACATCAGCAACGATTAGAGTTATCCAGAGAAAACTATGAACGTATACGTCAGGGTCGTGAGGATTTATAACTGAGAGAAAGAGAGATAATACATAAAATACGACAACATGAAACTGTATCTACGATTTACGCATTAATCCAAACTTTGTATTTTTGTTTTATTTATTTTTTGCTGTATAACAGTTAATCGCGTGATTAAATTAAATACACGCGGACGAAGTCGCGGGCAACAGCTAGTTATAAATACAATTGTTATAATTAATAAAATGTTCTTAGAAACCTCGAAACTCAACGAGAGAAATCAAAAGAATATAATAACTAATTCGATGTAGATAAATATCTTATTTGGCCAAGCGTGATCGTCAAAAGTGGAAGGACCCAAAAACAGTTGTGTTAAATAAGTAGTAACCCTAGTTTTTTTGGATATACGTCAGAGTAATATAGCAAACAATAGTACACAAAATTAGCATAAAAGAAGATAATCGACAAAATAAATACAGCTAAAACTACGATCATAAATAATGCCTACCTTGAGTTTTCACGTTTTCTGAAGTCAGTACAAAAACACCTAAACAAAGCAAATACGCGAATATCAGAACTAAAGGACATAGGTACTAAAGAGTTATATGTTTTTTCTGTCATCCCTACGCAAAGGAACCCTAATTTTCGCTACTTCCACATTTGAAAGTCAAATCCATACGAACGCTTACTCCTTTCGCTCAGTCACTCAAAATACTTCGGAAGTCACGGCTGGATTAAATGGATAAGTGGATAAAAGACAGTGACACAGAGAAACACAAAACATTCTAATTCAGCGACACACTGTGCATTTTCCACAAAACGTTATACAAAACAACTGATGCCAACGGGTAAGTCATTGTAATTTTTCTTAGGGCCTACGTACGGCCTAGTATTAGAAACCAATTTTTTGGTAGGCAAGAGCGTCGGTTAGTTAGTTGTTATCGTATTAGGCTTGTATTACTAATAATTTGAGATTTACGGTTTGTTAGTTTGTTAGGGTTCCGTACTGTAACTGTTAGGGTAATTAGGAACCCTATTACTAAGGCTTCGCTGTCCGTCCGTCCGTCATGACTGACGGATAGTTAGACAGTTGAAATTTTCACAGAAGATGTATTTCTGTTGTCGCTATAACAAAAAAATAATAAAAAATAGAACAAAATAAATATTTAAGGGGGCTCCCATACAAAAATTTATACTTATTAATTTTAATAATAATTATAATAATCTTTTTGCTCGATTTTGCTCGATATTGATATCGGCAACAGGTAGACGCTTCGCGCGTCCGGTTATTTAGTTGGTGCTTCATACGCCTAAACCCCGTAATGGGACCTTGCGCGTGCGAGGGGTTAAAATATGCACAGAATATTTAGTTATATAGTCACTAAAAATAAATAATTAAATTAAAATAAAACAAATATTTAAGGGGACTCCCATAAAACAAACGTGATTTTTTTGCCATTTTTATAGATAATGGCACGGAACCCTTCGTGCGCGAGTCCGACTCGCACTTGGCCGATTTTTTTGTATATTGGATCATATTACAATTCGTTCGGATTTAAGGTAAATAAATAAATTTACAAATTGTGACTTCGGGATCACGTCGTTTAGGTTCTGTAGAAACCCCCCTTCACATAAAATAAATAAAATTAGTTATATCTGAAGTGGAGTATACCGACTTACTCGCCAATTTGAATACGTGAAGACATGTGTAATTCTAACATATTATTGTTGTCTTTATTATTATAAAAATGTTAATAGTATTTTGTAACCGTTAATGTTATTATTAAAGAAAGCTAATATTTTATTTGGCTGTGATCGTCTAGTGGCGTAATCGTCTATTTGGACCCCTCGTTGTGACCGATAATAACCCCAGATCCTAAGAGGTATGGATTCAATCAGTCCCAGGTGTGAAAGAATAAAATCAAAACCCTAATTTTACATTATACCTACATTAAAACCAATGGCCTATAACTAATCCTTAACCGCAGAACCACTAAGTCCTGATCAGCATTAGACCAGAATTTGAATTACTAAATGCGAGTTTCAGATTAAAATATATGCGATTTATTATCCTAACGTAGTCGAAGTACCCTAGCCTAAGTCACCCTATTCACCAGCCTAGCTACCTCCTTACAGCTCCGAACATGTCTCGTAATAACACGGTTGGCCCTCGAACACGATAGGCCTTAAAGTTATAACGACTAAGACCGCATACCCCTTAAGTGAAGTCGTAATCCTATAGTAATGTATGAAGTCGCCTCAAAGGAGAACTCTTAAACGGTAAGTAGTCCATCGATACGCTAGTTATCTTGCCCTTAAGTAAACTTGTGACCTCATAGTACTGTAGGAAAATCACCTTAAAAGGAAGAACCCTTAGACATATGAAAGTACTAACCACTAATAAACTCACTGGCTTCCCCTTAACTAAAGTGGAACCCTTAGACATATGAAAGTACTAACCACTAATAAACTCACTGGCTTCCCCTTAACTAAAGTTATACACTTATAATATAACGAAATCATCTAAGAGACAGACAGACCTATTTAATAACTAAATAAATTATTAGCAGATACGCTATTGATCCCTTAATTAACCTATAACCTACACAACTAACCTGTCGCCAGTTCTCTAGCTTGCGCTTAAGTGAAGGTCGAAACTAATAACAACATATATAAGGCATTAGGGAGACAAGCGGACCTATTAAGTACATAGATAAATTATTAGCCGACTAGCTGTCGATCCCTTAAGCGAAGTTATAAAACTGTAATGTAATATGAAAAGTCACCATACGGATGAACTAACAGATTGAATATATATATAGATAACACACGAATATACTCGCGGCCTGGCCCTTACGTAAATTACACAACCCTCTTAATAACACTAAGAATGCACCACAGATGGGCCGACTGGTTTAGTAGTTGCATAATTATTGGTTGACAACCCGTGAACAACCCCTATGTGAAACCATAAAGTCGTAATGGTATTCGAGAAGCCACCCCAAGACAAATAGACAATCTAAGTATATAATGAGCCTACCACTATCTTTACTAGCTTCTCTTCAAATCTTATCTTATAATAATATATGGAGAACCGCCGTAAAGACAAACTAACAAATTAGAAGTAAATGTAGACCTAAAATACAACTACAGCCTACCTTTGAATAAAGTTATGACATGGTTCTAACCGTATCCGGAAATCCTCATACATTCATGATTATTATTTTACCACTGTGGCTCACGCCATCTGTGTAGTAATCGTGGAACTACTCGGTCGATCGATATCTTAGCTAACTGTCTAATAATCTTGGAGACATTGAGGAGGTCTTATAGAGGACGCTAAGGGCGGACGATTTAGTATGGAAGTCTATCTAAATCTACCAATCCTAGTTTCCAGGTCGTTTCCGGGTAACCCTAACTGGGAATCATCCAGGAAAATTCACATATACAACCATTCCTTAAGGGTTCGTAAGTTGTTCTATTCAGAATTGTTGGGCCCGCCACCAAATTATCCCTTCGGCCAATTAAAGACTGAACGGTCAGACTTTTCATACATTTGCCTGTGCGTCGAAGTGCCCAGCTGGCGTCTCGTGGTCACGTGGGTGCGCAGAGTTCACACTTTAGTCTTCTGCGCAGATACAGAGTCTAATCGTGTTACTCGACCTTCCTTCGACTAATTTACGTTGGTTCGGTTTTGGTTTAGTATCTCGCGACCCGGTCAATACGAATTTCGTTATTAGATCTAAAATTGGGTTTGTGTTTACAAACTATGGCGATTATCTACACTAGAATATAAAGTTTATGAAAACAAAACTATAAAATTGAGACAAAACCTAACGCTCGCCTAACTTATACCCTAGGTTGTTCCTACTTGATCGCTAAAATGAATGTTGAAAATTAATTATGTATAACTTGAATTTGAATAGCCTTAAGGGCCTAGGGTACCGTCTGGCCTTAAGCGTTTGTCAAATGTATCGTACCTATTATCTGACTAACGTCTTGGAACCTTTAACAAGGAAGGTATATAACGAGCAACTCCTGACAGCCTCGTAGATAGGTTTAATCAAACTAGCTTACCTTGTGGCTTCGCCTTCCTGTCATTTAGTAATCGAGTTAATAGATAACCTTTATCCTTCGTGCACTGTGCCTTAAACTGTCCTTTAGGATAGGTAAGTAGTGCTCCCCGCCTACTCCTACATTTATAACGCCACGGAGGTGGCAAACAACCAGGCGACCATGTATTTATCCTTACTACTATGACTAACTACGGAACTAAGGGGACCATTTCGTTATTATTTGAATATAACCTACGATCGGTCGGTTCGAACCCGAGGCTCCTTAAGTTTAAATAGCCGCTAGTCCGGAGAAGCTACGCTCGCCCGAAACATATGCCGTGCAAGCTAAGTTCACAAGAAATAATAAAATAGGTGTGCAATTACGCACATGGTTAAGTGGTAAATTGTTCATCAGAGTAATTAAGGCGACAGAACACCTAGTTTGACACACAATAAGTATGTTTAAGGTGGATTGTAAGGAAGACATATTCACACTCAGGACCTGGCACATTAGCCAGATCAAGTAAGGGTTAGCCCTTTTCTGAGTGTTTAGAACTTAACGTTTCGGCTTTCCATACAACAATTCAGAGCCTCATCAGTTAGTAGAGAATTGTGTATGATTATACTAATACGTCTTCAACGGGGTGATTCATGGTGAAGAATAGAACAAATCCTGACCCACTAATGTCACCTCATAGCCTGTTAATAAAGTTTGGTCAAGGTTGAAGTTCTGTCATATTTATCTTAAATGGCTCAGTCAAAACATAAATTAAACAGTATAAAGCAATAAAATAAAGCCTAGATAGTCTAATAAAAAAATAGACTCGCTAGATTAATGTCGCGGCCCTGAAAAACATATGAGGTTTACGTTTATTTTTACACAGGAAACAAATATTTAAATATGAACACAATAATACTTAGCTTTCCAAATCTATCCGTCGCAGTGATGGGTGGAGTGGAGGTTTTATTTATATACGAATTCCTTAAGGAGATTGGGTTAAAAATCCCACATTAAATTTTAGCCACCCATTACCTAAACGGCATCTAACAGTTCAGCTTCCCCACTCGACGCCGGTGAAGGGTGGAACTGGAGCCAACCCAGATTTAGGTTTTATCAGCCCCCTCACACCCTTAGATTCCTGAAGCCTGCAGTTATTCTAGTATGTCTCTAACATCAAGCCCCAATCTTCCCTAATCTTATAACAAGCCAGACCCCGCTTGAAGAACCCCTACTGTGATTGCCCCGTCCTCACCTACCTCTATCTACCAAGGGTCTGCTTGCTTTGGGGGTCACCCATACCGCAACGCAACAAGACATCGGGACTAAAATGATTGAGATAGTAAGTAGCGGATATAGAGATATCATTAACATAACCATCAATTACATGTAACATAACTGTACCATTCTAATGAGCATCTACCAAAGCGTGTAGGATTTTCATTAATGAAGATACATATACACAGGACAGGATTTACACAAGGGTTGCCTGCCAAGTCATGTAAGCATGCCCCGTCACCTCGAATCCGATCAAAGCGCGAAGTCGATGCTCAGGACTTGCGTAGGGCTTTCATCAATAAGATATACATATACACAGGACAGGATTTACACAAGGGTTGCCTGCCAAGTCATGTAAGCATGCCCCGTCACCTCGAATTCGATCAAAGCGCGAAGTCGATGCTCAGGACTTGCGTAGGGCTTTCATCAATAAGATATACATATACACAGGACAGGATTTACACAAGGGTTGCCTGCCAAGTCATGTAAGCATGCCCCGTCACCTCAAATTCGATCAAAGCGCGAAGTCGATGCTCAGGACTTGCGTAGGGCTTTCATCAATAAGATATACATATACACAGGACAGGATTTACACAAGGGTTGCCTGCCAAGTCATGTAAGCATGCCCCGTCACCTCGAATTCGATCAAAGCGCGAAGTCGATGCTCAGGACTTGCGTAGGGCTTTCATCAATAAGATATACATATACACAGGACAGGATTTACACAAGGGTTGCCTGCCAAGTCATGTAAGCATGCCCCGTCACCTCGAATTCGATCAAAGCGCGAAGTCGATGCTCAGGACTTGCGTAGGGCTTTCATCAATAAGATATACATATACACAGGACAGGATTTACACAAGGGTTGCCTGCCAAGTCATGTAAGCATGCCCCGTCACCTTAACCCTAACCTTAAACGATTTCTTAACTAATCAGATCAGAGCCTAATTACGGGGTTTCTTCCCACAAAGTATCACAAAATTTACAACATCATGTTAAGAGACGCCGATCCCGGCAGGAACCCTTTTCTCCACTAAATTTTCTGCAGAAATCGGCAATCTCTTTTCCTTTAAGAGTACATAGACAACAATGTCAACAAACTACCTCTGCATTTTTAATAAGCAAGGGTTTTTTCCTTCTCTACTCCAAATTTACAACTAGAATCCCAACCAAAAAGTCAACCACTTTCAATTTTCCCCAACCAACCCTTCACTTTAACCAAGGTGGCATCTTACACGGTCCCTTACACAGTCCTTACGCCATAGTATAAAGGAAGTCCCTCACAAAGCCCCATAGTACAAACCCATCAATAATAAGTTGACATTGCTAGCCTCAGTTCTCACAAAAGACACTTACTGATATTTGATGTAGGCGAAACGTGCACGGCGTCGGTATTAAATTTCTTCAAATCTTTGTTCGTCCTGTCCTTCCCGCTTCCTCAGGAATCTCGAGCACGGCCAGCCTCTCGGTACGACGACAGTGGAAAAGGGTGCCGCAACTGACGCCTATCGCTTATAACCGTTCTCCCCTCCCCCCCGATAGACGCGGCCTGAACGCGTGGCGTGTCTAGGGATTGTGGCGCCAGTTAATTTCTTCTTTATTTTACTTCCACGTGTACCCACGTGCTTCGCATTTTAGTGGCCAGTTACTTTATAGTAATAATCGAACAATCATATCGAAATCGTCACCCGATTCTACTAAACTCTTTACCTGCCGAACTAGTTTCTCCGCTTCTTTGTGACTCGATTATACAGCTTCGATTAATTTACACATTGAAGGCTCGTCGTAAGCGGCGCGGAGCCTACTCTACTATCCCTCTCGCACCCTACGATATTTATAACAATTAACTGAAAATAATCAATCGATATTCTCCATATATTTTAACCTCCTGGTTATCTGCTACTTTACGAATCGGTCGTATTTAACGAGTAATTATTTTTCTTTGTGTTGATGATTTTAGGATCCCACTGCGATTTACGCCTTATGGCGTAGATATAAATATATTAATCTAAGACCGGTGAGGACATCCGGGCCACTCACTCACTTAATGCTTCATCGATCTCGATAGTATTCGATTGGTATGAATTACGAAGGTGATTGATCTAATTTATATTTATTATTAATGAATCCCATTTTCTTTAATTTACCTGTTCTCTTAAGACTTAATTTAGCAAATCAACACCGTGTCGTGGGGTCCGGATTGCTACAACTCTCTATTAAAGGCTTGGGTCCACTACAATCCTCCCCAACAAGTCATAAATGTACACTTATCAGTTGTGACTTGTTTCTTAAAGGTATACTCGACAGGGTATCAAGAGGAAACTCCGTCACCAATAGATATCGTTTATTTATATTAATACACTCCTCTTTGAATAATGACCACGATACAAGTTAATTAAAAAAAAAATGATTTTCTCCCAATCCCCCCCCCCCTCCCCCATCTCAGCCGTCGCCCCGGGAAAACGGAATAACAGCATTGACTAACTGTAATATCTAGACAAATGTATGGCATTGAACTTCCCTCTTATTTGCTTGTTGATTGGATTCATTAGAACATATACATTCGGGAAGGGGACTGCCGCAACCACATAAGGCCCCTCGTATAGTAAAGAGAACTTTTTTATTTGTTTAAGCATAGCAATAGATTTATTGTGACGACGCACCTTCACTAAATCTCCTATCTGGAAATTCACCAACCGGTGCGTTCTATCGAAATATTCATTTCGCCTTTTACTAGTTTCCACCAACTTCTCTCTAGCTCTCCTCCTCATTTCCTCTAACTCACTCTCGCTTACCACTTCACTAGTCTTCCCATCCATCGCCAACCTCGTCTTCCGACCGTACAATAACTCATTCGGGGTAAACCCGGTACTGAGGTGAAGGGTATTGTTGTACAAATCCTCTATCCTCCTTACCTGGTCGACCCACCCCTTGTGATTTTTATGACAATAAGTTCTAAACAGACGCCCTAGTTCTCGATTTACCCTCTCCGTGATATTAGGCCGCGGGTTCCTAACCGTGGTGTAGATAGGTCGGATTCCCATCCCCGCTAAAGATTCCTTCCACTCTCTACTAACGAATTGACTACCGTTGTCCGTCAGAATCGTTTTTGGTTTTATAAACCTCCCGTATAGTCTAATTCTAGAAACTACTCCTTTAGCTGTGGCCTTCCTTAGTTCGAATAACTTCAGATATTTGCTGAAACTATCCTGTACTACTAGTAAATAACTTAATCCATACTTCCCCTTGGGCAGAGGCCCGTACAAATCCGCCATTACTACATCTCCTATTTCCCCAGGTAGAATGGATTTACAGCTCCCGACTAAGTTCACGTTGTTCGGTTTAGACAATTGGCAAATATGACATCTCGATATCACCTCCTTTACGCGTCTTCGTAAGTTCGGCCAATAATATCTGTCGCGCATTAGTTTTACTGTTTTCAGAGCCCCTAAGTGGCCCATTTCCGTATGCACTTGCAATATCACCCTCTCCTGTAAAACACTAGGTAAAAATGGTACCACCCTATTTCTCCCCGAACCCACAAAGCACAATACTCCATCTATTATTCGACTCAAAACCCCAATTCGCTTCAGCCTACCAGTGGCGGCCCCTCGCCCTTCCACTTGCTCTCTCAATAGTCGCAACAAAGTGTCCTCCGCCTGATACTCGCACAAACGGGTTAGATCGCTCCTCAACTCCCGGTCCAGTGTTACCCCCATATAACTAATTTCGGGACCTAAAACTTTGTCCTCCTGAATGGATAAACCCTCCGGCAAGTACCTGGATAACACATCGGCAACCAGGTTATCCTTCCCCTTTATGTGTTCCATAGTATAATCAAACTGCTCTAAAAACAGAATCCAACGAGTAACCCTACTATTAAACAGCCGACAAGATTTCATAAAAGTTAGTGCTTTATGGTCAGTCCGTATAATCACCTTAGCGCCTCGTAAGTAAGTCTCGAATTTCTTTATCCCATATATAACAGCCCATAGTTCTTGTTCGGTAACGGTCCACCTCAATTCCGCTCCTCTCAACGACCTGCTACAATACCCCAGAACCTTCATATCCTCCCCCTGGCCCTGGTATAGCACCCCAGCCACCCCTACCCCCGAACTGTCTACCTGCAGAATATATGGAGATCCTATATCAGGGTGGTGTAACCTAATCGTACTCATGAAGGCCCCCTTCAGCCCTTCGAACGCTTCTCGAGCCGACATATCCCACCTCCAATGTATTCCCTTTCCTAATAACCTACACAAAGGCCTTATTAATTCGCTGTAACGCGGAATAAACCGGCGATAATAATTACAAAGCCCTAAAAACGCCCTTAAGTGTTTTATCTTCTTAGGCGCTGGGAAATCCCTAATGGCTTCCAATTTCTGTGGGTCAGTCCGGATGCCCTCAGTGTCGATTATGTGCCCTAACATTTTCACCTCTGCGCATACAAACCTACATTTGGACAATTTGCAGGTTAGACCGGCTTTGCGCAATCGACCCAATACGACATCAAGGTGACCCAAGTGTTCCTGCAAATCACCACTAGTAAGGATAGCCAGATCATCCAAATAATTGACACAAAACGTCCTAACCTCTTGCCCCAATATCCTATCCATTGCCCGACTAAAACTACCAACCGACGTTTTCAGCCCTTGCGGTAGAACATTATAGACATATGATTTTCCATTAAATGTGAACCCAGTGTATCTTTTACTGCCCTCGGCCAGGGGAATTTGAAAATAGGCGTTGTTAAGGTCAATGGTGCTGATAAAACGTACCCCATGAAAGGAGTTTAACACATCTAATTGAACCGGAGGGGCTTCAGACTCCGCTATCATAACTTTATTTATCTCCCTAGCATCTAACAAAACCCGTAGATCCCCATCAGACTTGAATCTAAAAGTAAGTGGACTACAATACGGAGTGGAAGCTCGGGAGATGATCCCTTGCTTCTCCATTTGTCCCAGTTTCCTCCCCATCTGGTCTCGATAAGCGTACGGAACTGGATAAGATCTTTTCATCACAGGTTCCTCCGATTTCATGATAATAGTATGTTCATAACAGTTAGCGCGTCCCAACTCCCCCGTAAAAAGATCCTTGTACTTCACTATAACCCCCTTAAGTAGAGCCCTTCCTACGTGGCCAATCTCCAACCCTACAAGTATGTTTTCTTCGAGTTTATCGTGGTGCAAGGCGGGAGCTCCCACCAAAGGACTAACCGACGAAACGCAGTTAATCTCTCGGTTTCTCAGATCCAACGAAACCTCCTCTCCATCAATCGTTATAGTAATTACTACCCTCGTGGGCCCCATTTTTAGTATCACCCCATGAAGGCGCATCCAATCAAATCCTAAAATTACCGGCCTTATTAATTTCGGGACTATTAGGAAAGGAGAATCAAGTCGATGTTTCCCTAGCATTAGAGGTAAAACCACAGCCTTTTGAATTTTCGAACTACGTTGACCCACCGCCCCTCTGATCTGTAAGCATCTTATCGGAAATACCGCCATATCTGTCCTGTCCTTATGTCTAAATACAAATTCTTCGCTGACACAAGTGATATCGCTACCAGTATCTAAGAGGCAATCGACCCATTCCTCCCATATATTCACTTTCATCTCACATTTTAAGACTTCCCCCTCGCATCCCACTGCTTTCTCCTCTTCCTCGAACACTGAATTCACCCCGGGTGTGACCCTAACACTCAGAGGCCCTAGTCCTTCATTAGCCTTATCTAACAACCTATCTCTCACTCCGACGACTGGATCGGACAACACATCATCGTTACGAAACCCGAGACCCTGAGTCGTGGTCTGCCCCTTTAAAATTATTGGTCTAAGTATACCGTTACCTCTCCCTAACCCCAAACCAGGCAACCACCCTACATCCAACATTTGTTTTAAAGGAAAGTAGGACCGTAACTCTAATTCCCCTGGGTAACGAGCTGAGTAGGGGATCGAATCGTCAGCTCTTAATAGTTTCCCAAGGGAGTCTCTTCCCTTTCTAAGTTTACTTCCATTAACCGCGGCATCTGGCCTCCAGCACCAGGCGACCGGTTGGGCCCAGATCTTGTAAAGCTCTTCTTTGCTTCGGGACGACCGTACCTCCAGTTTCCTTTACTTCCAGCTTGACCATCATGGATGTGCCTCACCTTGGATCCTCCCACTCCCTCTAGAAGCCCCTTCTGCTTATCTATGTTGTCTAGTCTTCTCAGAAAACTAGTGGCCTTTAGTAACCCGAACCCTTCTTCTCTTGCCACTGTCCAAGCGTACTGTACTTCCTTAGAAAAGTGTCGTATAATGTCCCCCACCAATTGTTGCTCCGGAATGGCATATGTCAACATCTTAGCCTGTCCGGTTAAATGTAAAAAATGTCCCAGCATCGTAGGATGAACCTTCTTGTCCCAACCAGATTGTACTATGTCCCTTCTCAAAGCATTTTGTTCATTTTCCCCCCAATATGTATCCAAGAAGTCCCTTTTGAAGTCCTCCAGAGACCCCCATGTCTCTTTATACACTCGAGCCCAATTTCTCGCCTCCCCCTCCAAGCAATCAAAAATTCCATCTATCTCATGATCCCTAAAAGGTGCTCTCTTTAGGTAATACGTCAAATTTTCAAGGAACGTTACTGGATGCAAGCTCTCAGGGGTGCTAAACTTGGGTCGTTCCACCCCCCCATATTTATACATAGCGCCCACTTGATTGCAGCACTTTATTACCTCCTCATTAACCGTCGGGGGGGTCAGATCGACAATTGGCTCCGGGTTAGGAATTGGAAGGTTGATCGAGGGGGATGCCGACTCCACAGCCAATCCGACCCTTTCCTCTATCCTTTTCTCTAATTCTTGTATTCGCTTAGTTAAGTCCGCAATGGTCTGTTTATAAACTTCGTTAGTCGCTCTGAGATCCTCACTATCGCTGTTCTCATCGTCGCTCCCCTTAGCTTGTCGTTTTCTAGGACGTCCCATGATTCTCCTTTCCAAAAATTTTCTCGATAACCGTGCGCCCCTTCCGCGAACCCTGCAACAACCAAGACGACCGTCTGGGTAAGACCCTAAACTTATTTCCTCCTGTCCTAATTCCTAACAGGGCTTTAACAACCTAACTGGGCCTACGACCTAACACACTATTCTTAATAAGCCAAAACCAAGAATTTCTTATTTAGATAAAGAACGGAACCTCTTAATGACCTCTCGAGATAACACACGTGAATTGGTTAATAATAGAAGATGGCGTCCTCTCAAGACTATAGACCTATCAAGGTAACAAGGAAGGATACAGCACCCATGGAAGGGAAAAACAAAGGGGAGAAAGAAAAATAAATAACCCCTATTGAGCCCCTTACCCTCAACTCGCAACCACCCCAGAACCCACCCCGTCGAAACAAAAGCAAGCCCCTGCAGCTCTATAATAAGAAACACCAGATATACTCGTTAGACATGAAGAATATAGTAGTTCGGGAAAAAGGTAATGATGGTTGGAAGCAGCCAACTGAGGTTGTCCGCTATTTGTCACCGGTAATCAGGACGGATATGACTGACATACTTAGGTTGAGGACCAAGGGTCTCACTCAATCTAGGCTCATTATAATGTATACGCTTCGATTAAGGACCAAGGGCCTCACTCAACCTCGGCTCGTCATGATAGATATTTATAGGTTTAATATGGCGATTATATTTGAACGCAAGCAGTTGAGTTTAACTATTATTAGCCGTATTAAATTACAATAGATAATTAACCATGACGATGATGTTTGGACGCAAACGGTTGAGTTTGTTCGTTCTAGCAATAAATAGCTAGGACGGATCTGCTTTAGTTAAGGACCAAAGGCCTCACTCAATCTAGGCTCATTATAATGTATACGCTTCGATTAAGGACCAAGGGCCTCACTCAACCTCAGCTCGTTATGATAGATATAGTAATTAGAATATGGCGATGATGTTTGGACGCAAACGGTGGAGTTTGTTCATTCTAGCAATAAATAGCTAGGACGGATCTGCTTTAGTTAAGAACCAAAGGCCTCACTCAATCTAGGCTCATTATAATGTATACGCTTCGATTAAGGACCAAGGGCCTCACTCAACCTCAGCTCGTTATGATAGATATAGTAATTAGAATATGGCGATGATGTTTGGACGCAAACGGTGGAGTTTGTTCATTCTAGCAATAAATAGCTAGGACGGATCTGCTTTAGTTAAGGACCAAAGGCCTCACTCAATCTAGGCTCATTATAATGTACAAGAGTCTGAATAGGGCAATGACGTCCGAGGGTTGTTTATTTAATGATATTAAGAAGCAAATATTAGATTTTTATCAGCAACTATAAGAACCGGTTGTAAAATTTGAACCTTGTGTAATAATGCTGATACTAGAGCGGCCTAATCCCATACTCCGCATATCCCCCTCCTCCCCTTAACTAACCACCCCTCATTCACGTTAAGCCTAACTTCCACTAACGACGTATACATATGTACGCATACCTCCACACTCTTATCCAACCATACACCGGAAGCGATCCACCAAAACGGCAGTCGCCGGAACCTTAAAACCTCCCTGAACCCCACAAGGCAAGTTTGTCTATCCTAACAACTCACAACTTTCCCCCCCCTTTTCTTTTTTATTTTTATCTTTTTCCCGATGACTTAAGCACATCTCCAGCATAACACCCTTTGCTTCTTCAGTTAAGGACCTGACTCTCCCACCATCATGCAGGGCCCGACCTCAACTTCGACACATATACACATGTATGCATACTAATATGTATACACACGCATAGACATGCACCGCCCGCGGTCACTCAGGGATCGTACCTGTCGAACCATCACGACCCCCTGCAACTCACACGGCAAAAATCACAGGGGTTACACTAGCCATGTATAAAAAATCCAAATCATTTCAATTCAGGCCCTAACAAATTACAATCTTTACCCGCGACGATTTAAACACACCCTCAGCATAACCCCTTTCGCTCTTTCAGTTAAGGACCTGACTCTCCCACCATTAAGGCAGGGCCCGACCTCAACTTCGACACATATACACATGTATGCATACTGATATGTATACACACACATAGACATGCACCGCCCGCGGTCACTCAGGGATCGTACCTGTCGAACCATTACGACCCCCTGCAACTCACACGGCAAAAATCACAGGGGTTACACTAGCCATGTATAAAAAATCCAAATCATTTCAATTCAGGCCCTAACAAATTACAATCTTTACCCGCGACGATTTAAACACACCCTCAGCATAACCCCTTTCGCTCTTTCAGTTAAGGACCTGACTCTCCCACCATTAAGGCAGGGCCCGACCTCAACTTCGACACATATACACATGTATGCATACTGATATGTATACACACACATAGACATGCACCGCCCGCGGTCACTCAGGGATCGTACCTGTCGAAACATTACGACCCCCTGCAACTCACACGGCAAAAATCACAGGGGTTACACTAACCATGTATAAAAATCCAAAACCATTTCAATTCACGATTCGTACCAACCTAAATAATAACCTTGTCCTACTCGGCTGGGTTTAATAATTTTGCCTTAGTTTCACATCTACATAGCAGATAATAGTATCTATCCACGTTCTAGCTCACCTTTCACCTTACGCTGAACCTAATTTATATATATATTTATATTTCATGTGAATCCTAATTCTGAATAAACGTTAATGCAGTTTAATAAACATTTATTATGTTGACTCCTCCCCTAACAACTTAGCGATTTATACTGTGGTACCCTCCCCTCTCGTAATGTACATTTCATTTCTAACCGCCCTTAACATGACTACCCTAACAAAACCGGTCCCTGACCTACGTCAATGTTTTTACTCAGCCATCAACCCCATTTCTCAATTGCTACATATCGCCTACTCGACAGAACCCTTTAAACAGATAATACCTATTAACAATAACCTATTTAGTTCAAAAGGAACACGCTACCAGGCATACCCGACCTGAACACCACCTAATACCTGCCATTGTCCTATCTTACCTTTAAGTACATTAAATTTCCTAATCCGATTTGTATATATATATATATATATACATAAGTACACTTCCCGTTTACATTTCAGTATCACACTTCCAATTTATTACCTTCATAATTAATATCACAATAGGTTAAACCCTTTCACATTACTGGTCCGCCTAGTAATAAAATATTTATCGACAATCAATATAATTTGGCAAGCAAAACCATGATCCAAAAGTATCCTAAAATCTGAATCTAATAGCCCGTGAACGGTAGCAACGAATCTATAAAAGATGACCTAAACCTAACGTCTACATTCGATCGCACAGAATCACCCCAGACAGCTCCGTCGGCCAAACACCTCACGCTCGCGCCAAAACCCCGGGAAACTCCGAGTTCAAATCCCCGCTCGAGCGCACACCCTTTTCTCCCCCCGTTTATATTATTTGATATAATTTTCTTTCACCATATCGTATCCCTAAACTAACAACTTACAAAGTACATTTAGTCGTTTTAACATCTACTGTTTACTTTGTTAAGGTTACCTTCTACCAGACATGAATCTTCCCGTTGGAGGAAGTTCACCTGGTCTAAGGGCTTAACAGACGTCACCGTCAAGTGAAACAGTAATTAGATGTTCGTACTTTGGAATACCCCTTTAACTAAACTTATAAACCGATAATTACACATATATACTGATATGTCTAAATGGCCTATGGGGATGATCCCAACTTACTAAGTCAGCGCTACTTAGTATAAAATTAAAGTACTGAGATGGATGAGGCCTACTTTAGCTAATATCTTAGTGACCTTATGACCTTACTCCTGCATTAACATTCCAAATGCTCGCTATCCCGCCTTTCAATGCATTCCCTAATCATAAAATAGCTCACTCTAACTCTTCAATAGTAAAATGATACATTTAGGCTGCACCCTACTTTAATGTACAGGTTTCTGCTTGGGTTTAAAATCGATTTCGCTGTCCTATGGCAAGTTCCAAACCGAAAATAACATGGCCTTCTACATTCTTTGGCTAGCAGATTACTGCATTTGGTTGCGCGGTTTCTGTCCAAACCAATTTTTTTTTTTTTAAGAAAATTACAGCCGAATTTCCCGTTTTCTATTTTTAATTCATAACTCGTTATCAATAAGTAGCGAGAGCATAATTTATTCCATGACATGTTAAATAACTACATAGCTAGAAAATTACTGTAATTTAATTTTTATATCGCATGTGATGTAACTGTAATCAAATATTTCCCCCCCTTTACGCTAAGTTGTGGGCCTATCTATAATATTTTTACGCCACTGGAAAACGAGCTCTATCTGAACCTAACATTGTCGACTCCCGCTACACACCCGTATAGCAAAGGTATATGTGCGTTGGGGCCCTCTTAAGTGCTCGTTATTTTATTATGTCCTCCCCCTCCCCCAGCATATAAGACCTTTATTCCACAGTGCCCCCCCCCCCCCCTCTTAATAATAATTCTACGTATATAGACAGCTCATTAAGGCCACCCCAACTATACTGATCTCTAATCTATGTCCATACGGTAATATGCCTCGCGACGGCCACTAAAGTCCATAAGGGGGTTCCCCTTTTTATAAATAGTACGGCTAACTCCTCCACTTTATCAGTTGACAATCACAAGTTCAAGAATCCTTCCATAAAACACCTGCGAATTTATATACTTATCCACATCTACTTACGCACACATATACGTACAAACCAACACTCACAAGCTTATTCGAACCGTACTCACAACATTAAGCTAAGGTCCATAATTATTGAATAGTGCTATCCAATAATAAATTTATTCGAATCTAGTTTTTAAACATTTCCTTGAACCTATGCTATGACAATAAGCATATAGGTACTACCACATAGAAGTTCAGATTGAACGAGACTAGTAAGATTTATCTTACGAATACCGTTCCCTAGGTTTCGGATGATTGAGATATACGAATATGTATTTATAAATAAGGTTATTAGATCATACACATACCCCTGCCTACCATTCTATAAATGTAATTTTAATTTTGCGTATTAGCCGTAATTTTATGTCTACATATTACTAGTAATGCCTTCCTATATCTAAGCCTAAGTCGTAGAATATATCTTACTAAACTAGTACCTAAATAGATGTACTGTACTACCTAACTAAAATAAACCCATTCTTTTACACTAATTTAATATGGTTTTATCCTAAACTTGTGTCTATAATTAGCTTTACATAACAACTAATTTACAACCTACCTTCTAAAAGACATCTCGATATAGTATGGATTTAAGACTATTATTCCGCCTTTCGGTCTCTCACATGGAAAAGGGAGAAAACAAAACGATCTACCCCTTAGGTTACCGATCCAATTTCCAATCTACCCTCCTTCCAGAAAATTTAATATAGTTCGATGTTATACCAGCATTATTTGTATCATTCACTCCGTGGCCGTGAAATCGTCCTTTAATAACCCCATTTTGTTTAAAAAATAACAACCCCTGAAATCCCAAATGGCCCGGACCCGAGGGGAGTATTCGAAGACCGGCTCTCGTCTGGTCGTAGAGGGGAGGCCCTCCGAGCTTATTATTATGTCCAGTGGCGTTATCCGCCACATTCTCGATGTCCCAGGCGGAGTCTCCGCTCCTTCTTTTCCAACGTGTTCCAGCGTGGTCAATCCCGGTGACCTTCCTGTCAATCACAATGCGTCTCCTGACCACAACGCCGAGGGTAGGCCACCGCCACCGGAATCCGCACCGCAAGAGAAGAGGAAACGACGGAAGCGTCGAGGTCGTCGCAAAAAAAATGGTGGACATCACCGGGGAGTGGTGCGACTACCTAAATACCTCCGTCCCCAGGTTTAATAACATTTTGATTTTTTGATTTTTTGATTTTCTTTTATTAAACATACCTTAATCTCAGTATCTTTGTGTATTTCTGCCTGCTGGCTAGCCTTGGGATCCAATATAACGTTGGTCTCCGTCTACCTTTACTAAAGTGAAAGCTTAGGTATGTACCTTACTTCTCATTCTGTCACCCCTGTTCTTCTGGAATCCATTTTAATGACCTCCCATCCGTTGTACGACAACAAAATGTAGGCTTTTACAAGCCTCCTTTAGTTCTTTATCCTATCCTGGTAACGGCAACACATAATGTAGAAACCCCCCTTCACATAAAATAAATAAAATTAGTTATATCTGAAGTGGAGTATACCGACTTACTCGCCAATTTGAATACGTGAAGACATGTGTAATTCTAACATATTATTGTTGTCTTTATTATTATAAAAATGTTAATAGTATTTTGTAACCGTTAATGTTATTATTAAAGAAAGCTAATATTTTATTTGGCTGTGATCGTCTAGTGGCGTAATCGTCTATTTGGACCCCTCGTTGTGACCGATAATAACCCCAGATCCTAAGAGGTATGGATTCAATCAGTCCCAGGTGTGAAAGAATAAAATCAAAACCCTAATTTTACATTATACCTACATTAAAACCAATGGCCTATAACTAATCCTTAACCGCAGAACCACTAAGTCCTGATCAGCATTAGACCAGAATTTGAATTACTAAATGCGAGTTTCAGATTAAAATATATGCGATTTATTATCCTAACGTAGTCGAAGTACCCTAGCCTAAGTCACCCTATTCACCAGCCTAGCTACCTCCTTACAGCTCCGAACATGTCTCGTAATAACACGGTTGGCCCTCGAACACGATAGGCCTTAAAGTTATAACGACTAAGACCGCATACCCCTTAAGTGAAGTCGTAATCCTATAGTAATGTATGAAGTCGCCTCAAAGGAGAACTCTTAAACGGTAAGTAGTCCATCGATACGCTAGTTATCTTGCCCTTAAGTAAACTTGTGACCTCATAGTACTGTAGGAAAATCACCTTAAAAGGAAGAACCCTTAGACATATGAAAGTACTAACCACTAATAAACTCACTGGCTTCCCCTTAACTAAAGTGGAACCCTTAGACATATGAAAGTACTAACCACTAATAAACTCACTGGCTTCCCCTTAACTAAAGTTATACACTTATAATATAACGAAATCATCTAAGAGACAGACAGACCTATTTAATAACTAAATAAATTATTAGCAGATACGCTATTGATCCCTTAATTAACCTATAACCTACACAACTAACCTGTCGCCAGTTCTCTAGCTTGCGCTTAAGTGAAGGTCGAAACTAATAACAACATATATAAGGCATTAGGGAGACAAGCGGACCTATTAAGTACATAGATAAATTATTAGCCGACTAGCTGTCGATCCCTTAAGCGAAGTTATAAAACTGTAATGTAATATGAAAAGTCACCATACGGATGAACTAACAGATTGAATATATATATAGATAACACACGAATATACTCGCGGCCTGGCCCTTACGTAAATTACACAACCCTCTTAATAACACTAAGAATGCACCACAGATGGGCCGACTGGTTTAGTAGTTGCATAATTATTGGTTGACAACCCGTGAACAACCCCTATGTGAAACCATAAAGTCGTAATGGTATTCGAGAAGCCACCCCAAGACAAATAGACAATCTAAGTATATAATGAGCCTACCACTATCTTTACTAGCTTCTCTTCAAATCTTATCTTATAATAATATATGGAGAACCGCCGTAAAGACAAACTAACAAATTAGAAGTAAATGTAGACCTAAAATACAACTACAGCCTACCTTTGAATAAAGTTATGACATGGTTCTAACCGTATCCGGAAATCCTCATACATTCATGATTATTATTTTACCACTGTGGCTCACGCCATCTGTGTAGTAATCGTGGAACTACTCGGTCGATCGATATCTTAGCTAACTGTCTAATAATCTTGGAGACATTGAGGAGGTCTTATAGAGGACGCTAAGGGCGGACGATTTAGTATGGAAGTCTATCTAAATCTACCAATCCTAGTTTCCAGGTCGTTTCCGGGTAACCCTAACTGGGAATCATCCAGGAAAATTCACATATACAACCATTCCTTAAGGGTTCGTAAGTTGTTCTATTCAGAATTGTTGGGCCCGCCACCAAATTATCCCTTCGGCCAATTAAAGACTGAACGGTCAGACTTTTCATACATTTGCCTGTGCGTCGAAGTGCCCAGCTGGCGTCTCGTGGTCACGTGGGTGCGCAGAGTTCACACTTTAGTCTTCTGCGCAGATACAGAGTCTAATCGTGTTACTCGACCTTCCTTCGACTAATTTACGTTGGTTCGGTTTTGGTTTAGTATCTCGCGACCCGGTCAATACGAATTTCGTTATTAGATCTAAAATTGGGTTTGTGTTTACAAACTATGGCGATTATCTACACTAGAATATAAAGTTTATGAAAACAAAACTATAAAATTGAGACAAAACCTAACGCTCGCCTAACTTATACCCTAGGTTGTTCCTACTTGATCGCTAAAATGAATGTTGAAAATTAATTATGTATAACTTGAATTTGAATAGCCTTAAGGGCCTAGGGTACCGTCTGGCCTTAAGCGTTTGTCAAATGTATCGTACCTATTATCTGACTAACGTCTTGGAACCTTTAACAAGGAAGGTATATAACGAGCAACTCCTGACAGCCTCGTAGATAGGTTTAATCAAACTAGCTTACCTTGTGGCTTCGCCTTCCTGTCATTTAGTAATCGAGTTAATAGATAACCTTTATCCTTCGTGCACTGTGCCTTAAACTGTCCTTTAGGATAGGTAAGTAGTGCTCCCCGCCTACTCCTACATTTATAACGCCACGGAGGTGGCAAACAACCAGGCGACCATGTATTTATCCTTACTACTATGACTAACTACGGAACTAAGGGGACCATTTCGTTATTATTTGAATATAACCTACGATCGGTCGGTTCGAACCCGAGGCTCCTTAAGTTTAAATAGCCGCTAGTCCGGAGAAGCTACGCTCGCCCGAAACATATGCCGTGCAAGCTAAGTTCACAAGAAATAATAAAATAGGTGTGCAATTACGCACATGGTTAAGTGGTAAATTGTTCATCAGAGTAATTAAGGCGACAGAACACCTAGTTTGACACACAATAAGTATGTTTAAGGTGGATTGTAAGGAAGACATATTCACACTCAGGACCTGGCACATTAGCCAGATCAAGTAAGGGTTAGCCCTTTTCTGAGTGTTTAGAACTTAACGTTTCGGCTTTCCATACAACAATTCAGAGCCTCATCAGTTAGTAGAGAATTGTGTATGATTATACTAATACGTCTTCAACGGGGTGATTCATGGTGAAGAATAGAACAAATCCTGACCCACTAATGTCACCTCATAGCCTGTTAATAAAGTTTGGTCAAGGTTGAAGTTCTGTCATATTTATCTTAAATGGCTCAGTCAAAACATAAATTAAACAGTATAAAGCAATAAAATAAAGCCTAGATAGTCTAATAAAAAAATAGACTCGCTAGATTAATGTCGCGGCCCTGAAAAACATATGAGGTTTACGTTTATTTTTACACAGGAAACAAATATTTAAATATGAACACAATAATACTTAGCTTTCCAAATCTATCCGTCGCAGTGATGGGTGGAGTGGAGGTTTTATTTATATACGAATTCCTTAAGGAGATTGGGTTAAAAATCCCACATTAAATTTTAGCCACCCATTACCTAAACGGCATCTAACAGTTCAGCTTCCCCACTCGACGCCGGTGAAGGGTGGAACTGGAGCCAACCCAGATTTAGGTTTTATCAGCCCCCTCACACCCTTAGATTCCTGAAGCCTGCAGTTATTCTAGTATGTCTCTAACATCAAGCCCCAATCTTCCCTAATCTTATAACAAGCCAGACCCCGCTTGAAGAACCCCTACTGTGATTGCCCCGTCCTCACCTACCTCTATCTACCAAGGGTCTGCTTGCTTTGGGGGTCACCCATACCGCAACGCAACAAGACATCGGGACTAAAATGATTGAGATAGTAAGTAGCGGATATAGAGATATCATTAACATAACCATCAATTACATGTAACATAACTGTACCATTCTAATGAGCATCTACCAAAGCGTGTAGGATTTTCATTAATGAAGATACATATACACAGGACAGGATTTACACAAGGGTTGCCTGCCAAGTCATGTAAGCATGCCCCGTCACCTCGAATCCGATCAAAGCGCGAAGTCGATGCTCAGGACTTGCGTAGGGCTTTCATCAATAAGATATACATATACACAGGACAGGATTTACACAAGGGTTGCCTGCCAAGTCATGTAAGCATGCCCCGTCACCTCGAATTCGATCAAAGCGCGAAGTCGATGCTCAGGACTTGCGTAGGGCTTTCATCAATAAGATATACATATACACAGGACAGGATTTACACAAGGGTTGCCTGCCAAGTCATGTAAGCATGCCCCGTCACCTCGAATTCGATCAAAGCGCGAAGTCGATGCTCAGGACTTGCGTAGGGCTTTCATCAATAAGATATACATATACACAGGACAGGATTTACACAAGGGTTGCCTGCCAAGTCATGTAAGCATGCCCCGTCACCTCGAATTCGATCAAAGCGCGAAGTCGATGCTCAGGACTTGCGTAGGGCTTTCATCAATAAGATATACATATACACAGGACAGGATTTACACAAGGGTTGCCTGCCAAGTCATGTAAGCATGCCCCGTCACCTCGAATTCGATCAAAGCGCGAAGTCGATGCTCAGGACTTGCGTAGGGCTTTCATCAATAAGATATACATATACACAGGACAGGATTTACACAAGGGTTGCCTGCCAAGTCATGTAAGCATGCCCCGTCACCTTAACCCTAACCTTAAACGATTTCTTAACTAATCAGATCAGAGCCTAATTACGGGGTTTCTTCCCACAAAGTATCACAAAATTTACAACATCATGTTAAGAGACGCCGATCCCGGCAGGAACCCTTTTCTCCACTAAATTTTCTGCAGAAATCGGCAATCTCTTTTCCTTTAAGAGTACATAGACAACAATGTCAACAAACTACCTCTGCATTTTTAATAAGCAAGGGTTTTTTCCTTCTCTACTCCAAATTTACAACTAGAATCCCAACCAAAAAGTCAACCACTTTCAATTTTCCCCAACCAACCCTTCACTTTAACCAAGGTGGCATCTTACACGGTCCCTTACACAGTCCTTACGCCATAGTATAAAGGAAGTCCCTCACAAAGCCCCATAGTACAAACCCATCAATAATAAGTTGACATTGCTAGCCTCAGTTCTCACAAAAGACACTTACTGATATTTGATGTAGGCGAAACGTGCACGGCGTCGGTATTAAATTTCTTCAAATCTTTGTTCGTCCTGTCCTTCCCGCTTCCTCAGGAATCTCGAGCACGGCCAGCCTCTCGGTACGACGACAGTGGAAAAGGGTGCCGCAACTGACGCCTATCGCTTATAACCGTTCTCCCCTCCCCCCCGATAGACGCGGCCTGAACGCGTGGCGTGTCTAGGGATTGTGGCGCCAGTTAATTTCTTCTTTATTTTACTTCCACGTGTACCCACGTGCTTCGCATTTTAGTGGCCAGTTACTTTATAGTAATAATCGAACAATCATATCGAAATCGTCACCCGATTCTACTAAACTCTTTACCTGCCGAACTAGTTTCTCCGCTTCTTTGTGACTCGATTATACAGCTTCGATTAATTTACACATTGAAGGCTCGTCGTAAGCGGCGCGGAGCCTACTCTACTATCCCTCTCGCACCCTACGATATTTATAACAATTAACTGAAAATAATCAATCGATATTCTCCATATATTTTAACCTCCTGGTTATCTGCTACTTTACGAATCGGTCGTATTTAACGAGTAATTATTTTTCTTTGTGTTGATGATTTTAGGATCCCACTGCGATTTACGCCTTATGGCGTAGATATAAATATATTAATCTAAGACCGGTGAGGACATCCGGGCCACTCACTCACTTAATGCTTCATCGATCTCGATAGTATTCGATTGGTATGAATTACGAAGGTGATTGATCTAATTTATATTTATTATTAATGAATCCCATTTTCTTTAATTTACCTGTTCTCTTAAGACTTAATTTAGCAAATCAACACCGTGTCGTGGGGTCCGGATTGCTACAACTCTCTATTAAAGGCTTGGGTCCACTACAGTTCTCATTATCATTGTTCGTCGGACACATTCGTACAGTGTAGCTATTTAGGTACTTACCTACATTTATTTTGTTGTTGTAAAATAAATCGGAATAAATAGGTTTTAAATATTTTTGTTTTTTGACGGATTGTAAGATAACGTTTTTATTTGTGTAATTGTGTAGTCGGGGTATTGTACATTGTAGTTGGAGTTTTTGGGGTTTCTATCTATCTTGTAATAGTTATGACGCTACTAAATAGGTTGCTGTAATAAACTGCATATATAACAAACAGAGTCGTTTATTTGTGTTTCTGTTTTAGTTTTGTTTGTGTGTTAATTTCATTATAAAAAATGACGTCATAGGTCAAGGAGCTCAGGGCTATCTTAACGAATTTAATAACATGGTTCTCGTGTGCGGCGTCATTTTTTAAACGAGAAGATAGATTTTTCGCCTTGAAGCAAAGAGCTGCACAGTTTCTCTTATCGATAACGGATGACGAAACTAATCTAAAGGCGGCAAATTCCGATTATGATTTTTGTATGTAGTGGACGAGGTTAACGAGGCTGTGTCGAAATTAGAGACTACCCCGCAGCCGGAAAGTAGGTTTCGGACCAAAAATGCAACGAAAGGTTGCCAACCTTCGATATTCCTAATTTTGCCGGATCATTGAATGAGTGAACTAATTTCATCACAATTTTTGATATCATTGTAAACAGACGGACTGAATTATCTGACTCACAAAAATTAAGTTACCTTGTAACGTCGATCAGGGTGATACTCTCTGTATAGTGAAACATTTGGACATCACCGATGTCAATTATAAAATAGCCAGGGAGTTATTGGTACCATAATAACCGTTGCATTGCGGATACTCATGTGGCTGCTATTTTAGGGATTCCTCAACTGTCATCGGTTAACCAGCTGCGGTCGGACCTGCTTAACCCTATTTTGGTGGCAACAAATGCGTTGAGGGGCCTAAAATTCCCTGTAGCCGAGTGGTCATTTTTGCTGTTACACATTGTTTTGAACAAATTGCCTAATGACGTCAGGACTCGTTTTGAACAGTTGCATGGAGGTGACTCGGCGTCACATATACCTTACTTTCGATACCTTAGTGTCATTTTTGGAGGACCAGAGTAGGAAGCTGGAAACTTAACCCGCCGAGCCACAACCGGGATCGTCACGATTTTCGGCCCCGTCTGGAACCCGTAAACAAACTTGTCCCGGTAACAGCGCGAGGTACCGGGTCGTTTCAGTTACCCAGAATTTTGACGGCCGAACGGACTGAACGGTATGGGGTGTGTTACGAACGAATTGACACCAGTTCAGAAAATCTGGGGTGGCCCGAAAACGATTTCTGACCCGTAGGCTAGGCCTATGTTATTATTGTTTGGGGGAGCACCTAGCCAAGGACTGTCGACAGCCGCGACCTTGTACAAAGTGTGGTGGGGGTCACCACCCGGACTTATGTATGCCCATCCGAGAGGATGGTCCTCGAATGACACATGCAGGTGGTCGCCGCTGAATCGAACCCAATCGCCCCCGTCCCCAGTGCGACATCGACATTCTTCGCTCCGCTCACCGCGGGTGGGCCCACGGGATGGTTGTCGGTCACCACCCTCACGTGCACCTTCCGCTTAGGTAGGTATTGCGGAACGGGCACATTATGCGGAGTATGAGCCTCTGCCCCTCCCTATCGCGGAGCGTCCTCGCGTTACTCGCGAGTTGAGGGCGGGATCGGGTGACTATCTCGCGCAGCCGATGGCACGCGCGTCTGTGCAGCGACCAGTCGACGACGAGTGCGAGTCGTATTTTCCCGCCAATAGGGGTCGTCTAAATTCTGGTCGGTTTTATCTCGACTGCTCTTCCTATCCCCTCGTCCGCGCCTGGGTGACTCCCGGAAAATAGCCGAAAAAAGGTTATTATCCATGGAGCGCCGGATGCGTCGTTATAAAGAATTCCGCACAAAATACGTGGATTTTATACGTGAATACGAATCTCTCGGTCACATGTCGGTTTCGCAGTTCCAGTTGGAAGGCAACAAACATTATTTTGTTCCACATCACGCCGTCTTCAAAAATGGTAAGATACGGGTGGTGTTCGATGGGTCGGCGCCTACGTCTTCGGGTGTATCCTTGAACGACTGCCTGATGTCGGGACCAAAGCTTCCGGTAGACATTAGTCGAGCCCGTTTATAGAAATTCGCTCGTTGCTACATTTGGCTGATCGTGATCGTCTGAATTTCCCGCGCGCAACTGCTGTCTTCCCTTCTGACGCCTACGTCGACGATATTTGTACGGCGGGGTTATCACCAATCTTGCGGGAGCAGAGCAAGAGCCTAATATTTCGCAATAATCGCTGTAAAACACCAATTTCGAATTATGAAGCAGCGGTCGCGATGCAAGTAGCAATAAGTCGACGCTAGCGCCTGTATCAGGCGATTTAGGAGTTGAATGCATTTTCAATTGCTACGCGTCGTAGAAAGCTCCAAAATCGGAATTATGAATGACAAAAATCACGATTAGCGAGCGGTTAGCAAGCCATATGAACTGTCAAATTTGCGTTTACCTTTTTAATGGCTGCAAACTGATCGCTTTCTGATTGCAAAGCTAATATCAAATTAATTAAAGACTTTAGACATTTTCAAAACATTGATTTTTAAATCAGATATCCGCAAGAAATGAATCAAAGTTAAGTAACACAACAGAAACCAGTGTGCGAGGTCAGAATACGCTTTGTCGTACCTAATAAAATTTTCTGTTTAAACTAGTGTTTTGGTTAATTTTGTGTGTGTTTGTGAATTTTAACTCGCTAATAATAATGAAAAGAATACCAGAAAAACTGTCTGTGCTGATTTAAAACCCAAAATTGCCAATAAAATACTGTTACCTTAAGACAACTTTAAGAATTATACTGTAAACATAGGTAATCAAAGTGAATTAGAAGAAACCTACCAATTTTTATATTTATATAAGGCAGAGAGCAAATACTGTCCTACAGCATAGACTACAGGTGTTCTTAAACACAATATTGCAATTAAAAAGTAGTTGTGGAACAAACTTAAACAGCCAATTATTACTCAACAGAATAATCATTATAAAATATTTGTTGGTCAATTCTAATAATTTTTTTTTTTTTTTTTTTTTTTATACCACTAAGGTGGCAAACAAGCTTACGGCCCGCCTGATGGTAAGCGGTCACCGTAGCCTATGGACGCTTGCAACACCAGGGGTATCACTTGCGCGTTGCCGACCCTTCAGAAATCTAATAACTTCTTTCTTGAAGAACTCCATACTGTAGTCCTTGCAGAATACCTTGGCAGGGAGCTCATTCCACAACTTAAGCGTTCGCGGGAGGAAGTTTCTCTGAAACCGCACTGTACGCGACCATTTAGGTTCTAAAGTGTGAGAATGGATTCCCTGCCGATGGCGAGCGGTGCGATGGTAGAAAGTAGCCGTGGGCATCATTTCGAACAATTCCTCAGAACACAACCCATTGTACAAGCGGTAGAACACACACAGTGAGGCAAAGTCTCTCCTTAGACTTAAGGGCTCGATACCGCAAGTGAGTTTGGAATCGTCGACAATTCTCACAGCCCGTCGTTGAACCGAGTCAAAAGGGCCAAGCTGGTATCCGGGTGCACCTGCCCAGAGATGGCAGCAGTACTCCATATGGGGCCGAACTTGCGACTTGTAAAGTAACAACCTTTGCCCCGACGTGAAGCACTGCTTCGCTCTGTTGAGTACACCAAGTTTTTTGGACGCCAGCTTCACCTTATCTGATAAATGATCTCGGAACTGAACATCGCTGGAGATGTCGACACCAAGGATCCCAATGCTGTTGGAGATGGAGAGGGGAGTGTTCTGGAATTGTGGGACTACAGTGAATGGAGTTTTCTTAGCGGTGAACGCGCACACTTGTGTCTTTGTAGGGTTGAATCGGACCAAGTTTACCCGTCCCCAGTCAGAGACCTGGGACAGTGTGGTCTCGATTTGAGACACAAGTTCTCCGCGGTTTTCCTCCACAACGGAACGAGGGATGTTTGCACGACCCGTGTAAAAAGCGTCTCCAGTACTGTCATCTGCATAGCAATGTATGTTGTTCATGTCCAACATGTCATTGATATGCAGTAGAAACAGCGTAGGAGACAGCACAGAGCCTTGCGGGACACCAGCATTAATGTCCATGCTATCAGAGCAACTACCGTCAACTACGGCTCGTATGCGTCTGCCGGACAAAAAGCTAGCCACCCATTTGCACAAACCCTCGGGCACTCCGTAAGATGGCAACTTCGATAGAAGACCGCGGTGCCAGACCCGATCGAACGCCTTCGCTATGTCCAGGCTACATGCCAATGCCTCCCCCTGACTCTCAATGGCTAGTGCCCATCGGTGTGTGAGATACACTAAAAGGTCACCAGTCGAGCGACCGTGGCGAAAGCCATATTGGCGGTCGCTGAGCAGGTCATGTTTTTCTAGGTATCTCAAAAGCTGTGTGTTGATCACACGCTCCATCACCTTAGAGAGGAGAGAGGTAATAGCGATAGGCCTGTAATTCGACGGATCTGATCTATCGCCCTTTTTGGGCACCGGGTGCACATTCGCAGTCTTCCATGAAGACGGAAATTGCCTAGTGTGGTAGGAAAGCGCGAAGAGGCGCGTGAGTACAGGACATAACTCAGGAGCACACTGCTTAAGCACCACTGCTGGTATACCGTCTGGCCCACTCGACTTATGAACGTCTAGAGAGAGCAACGCCCGCCTGACCTCCCGCTGCGTTATGGAGATTTCCGGCATGGTCTTACCGCACCACGGTATAGTAGGTGGTACAGCGCCTTCATCGTTCATATTCGAGTTCGAGGCAAAGAGACTGCCCAGTAGATCGGCTTTCTCTTTAGCACTATGGGCCAAGTCACCATCGGTCTTTCGCAGTGGTGGTAACGACGACTGGCAGAAGTTCCCTTCGGCAGCTTTGGCAAGCGACCAGAAAGCACGACTCCCAGAAGGATAGCTCGCAAGTCGCCCACCTATTTTGCCGATGAATTGGAATTTTGCTCTGGCAGTTGCTTTCTTACTGAACCTCGAGGCAGCATTTAATTTGCGTTTTAACTCAGAAATATTCGGATCCTTATTAAAACGAGCCGTGGTCCAAGCCTCATATGCATTTTGCTTAAGAATTTTAGCTTTTCTGCAAGACCTATTAAACCACGGTCGTTTTTTGACGCCGGCAGCTACTCGCGGGTTAGGAATATAGCATTCCATACCAGCAAGGATTGTCTCAGTGACTGCGGCTGCGCAGACGTCAGGATCTTCTGAGTTAAAGCAGATCTGCCTCCACGGGTACGATGCGTAAAATTCTCGCAATCCATCCCAGTCTGCCGACTTATAGTGCCACACACGACGCCAATTAGTTGGCCCAGAAGGATCAGCTTGTGTGCATGACACTTGAGTCCGAACGAGACAGTGGTCCGAGGAGCCAAGAGGCGCATCCACTGAGACGGAGTATCCGTCCGGACGAGTAGTCAGCAGAAGGTCCAGTAAGGAGCTCGTATGTTCCTCTATATCTGGTATTCTCGTTGGAGAAAGTACCAGCTGAGAGAATCCATAGGTCAGAGCAAATTCGTGAGCAGATATCCCAGCATAGTTATTGGTTCGAGAACTGAGCCACTCGCGATGGTGGGCGTTAAAGTCTCCCAAAATAACTAGTTCTGCTGTGGGATATTGCTCTAGAACTTTGTCAGTCGTCAAACTCAGGTGCGTGAAGAGTCGAGTTACGTCCGTGTCACCGCTATGAGACCTGTATAGGCACGCATAGATACGAGTGTGGCCGCCGTAATCTACGCGCACCCACAATATCGACAGGTCCCTGTCTTCAAGGCTATGAAGGCGGCGACAGCAGATATCCTCCCGGACGAACATACATACACCGGCACGACTCACGAAATTGTGCTCAAGTTTGTAACCGGGATAATGAAGGTATGATGTATCGGCCGGGCAGGATATCTGCGTCTCCGTTAGAAAAAGAATGGTCGGCTGCGCAGTCTCCAAATGGAGGTGGACTGCGTTAAGATTTGCGTGAATACCCCTAATGTTGCAAAAGTCCACATTAAATGTGGATGGAGCGGCCGCTGAATAAACTCTTTTTCTTTTATTTCTTGCCATATTTTTTATTTTTTGAAAGTGTTATTTAGATTAAAGATGAGGATTCACTGCACTGACAGCTTAGAGGACAAAAGGTGCGGTACTAGAACTGCCAAAGCTCGCCACAGATGATACGGTTGCTGGCACGGCGGGCGTGTATATAATAATCTGTGTGTGCAAAATTTCATTTCATCATTGTCACTAACTTAAACATATTCTATAAAGCATTAGTAGGATTTCTTCCATTACTCTTTTCAAACCCTAGAATATGCTGCTTAGCTCCATGACCTACTTATCATAACTTACTGTTTACCTTAATACCATATTGTGTATAGCTTATTTTCTAAATTATTTTGCAGATAATATGATGAAGATATGTTACAAGATTGATATACCGAGGCTGTCATGATAGCAAAATGGAATTAACACCTGAATTTGTGAATACTGCAACTTTTCTGCAAATAAAAAAGGACAAAGTGTAGTCAGCAGTACTATCTATATATTAATAAATAAATATTACTAAGGAATAAATGAAATATATACACAACAAGCAGACATGGAATAAAATATAATTGTTACCATAATACAACGTAATACAATAAACTATAAAAACAATCCGGCATTTTTTGTTATACCACTAAGGTGCCAAACAAGCTTGCAGTCCGCCTGATGGTAAACGGTCACCACAGAATATGGACATGTGCACCAACTAGGGCATCACTTGTAATAAAACTATTGACCTATCACTTACCAACAACTTATTTACAAACAAAAGTTCATAATTGTTGGTTGATGATGACTTAAAGAGTGTATCAACAAACCATACACTTAATATAATGAATACACAAGTTTTTGTTGTGTAACCACATCTAGAACTTATAAGGACTCAGGTTAAATTTTAAGTGTAGGAAATCAATATTCAAAGATGGCAGTCAACACTTACTTCTACAATAGATTATGGCCTTTAGTAAAAAGCAAGCCGTACTTTAGCCGCTAGATCATCTTCAACCATGATAAACTTTTGTCAACCAGCTGCAGCTTTCACCAAGTGTATAGGTCAAAAGTGGGAAATTTTATAAAACTGTGAGTAGTGCTCAGGACTGTTCACCTCATAAGCTCAAAACTGCTCTTCAGGCAATAGAAAGTGCAACGCTTGGAGATCCTTTACAGAGTAACAAGAGTGCTCGTAGAACTTATTAACAAAGGAAAAAGAAGGTTCTTGATTAGAGACCGTAGTCATAAGAATAATGAAATCTTCATTCTCATGACACCATCAATTCCAACTCAATGTGGTAGGACCAGGTTGACTGACAACCCAGAGGGTTGTCGTAGATGAATTTAAGTGGTACAGACCGATTTGTTTAAGAAATACATAGGATATGCCTATATCTAGCAGTGTTTGTAAGGCTGATATGTTAAGGAAATCATCAAATCGTTCAGCAGGTTACTTAAATTATATGCATAAGACATTTTGTTAATGATAGAACCGGCGGGAAGGTGGGAGGGTTCAAAAAATAATAATTTATAACTTTGACGATTCAAAAGTGATTGTAAAATTCTTATTTGAATAAAGCATTTTGACTTTGACTTTTTGACTTTGACTTAGAACAGTTATGAAATGATAGGTTTTAGTTAAATAATAGCACAAAATAAATTGAGAAGAATTTTAATTAAAATTTTTATTACATTATTTTAATTCTTGTACTTAATCTAATTCTACTGTGGTATGCCGCTACAATATTCGATCCATTTAAAGTAGCAATGATCCTTTGTTGATGTTTTCAGTACTTGACTTTGTAAGACTTTTGTTAATAGTGCATTTACAGTTCACTTTCTTAAACTTGCATTTCCAAGATAACTGAAACAATATAAAAAACATTACTTCACTGGTTGTGACAGTGACAGGCAACCTGAAATAAAAAATCAACATCATCTCTTTAATACTGTAACAAGAAAAATTATAAGATATCGGTGAATTAATTTTTAAAGAATTCCTTAGTATTAACTTTTTGTGCACAGCACAGACCTAAAATATGCATTACACATCACACTCAGCAACAGAAACTATTCTATATATTACATAATGAAGTATATTTTAAGTGTGGGCAAGATATTAAAAGATACAATTTTAATACCTATTATTCAGCGCCATAATTCTCAAGACTTGTCAATCAAATAAGTTCAACTATACATATATTAGGTTTAATCAAACTTAAGTTATGATAAATATTTTGGCATCATATTTAATAGGTCAGTCCCTGTACGAAGAATCATGTTATGTGAGTACTACAGATGAGTAGCTCTCAATGCTTAGTATACAATTTCAGTATAAAACTGCCATTAGATAAACATCAGTATAGAGAAAGGCTAATTTTAATTCTACAAAATCATGAGATTACCTATTTATCACTTGTATTTGCAGCGTATGTAGGGATCTAGAGTAGGTATTGGCTTTAAAGAGTGACTATAACTAAGATTTGTTTACATACCTTCGATTGGAATTATTGTTGTCCAGAGTGCTTAAGCCTTCAGGTACGACGTGGTTTTGGAAGATGCTACAAAGATTACGTTTTTAGATTGAAAGAATAACACCTTCTACATCTACTATAACAGCAACCTTCCTCATGGATTTCGTAATTATTTTCTTTGTAGATACTAGGTAAAGAAAAAGTAAAACAAGACGACGAGTCAATGTGCCTTTTTATTTTACGGCACAGTTTCAGGAAATTACTTTTTGAATTTCTAAATAACCTAATTTTAAAGATTTCAATTTCAATGTAAACAAAGCAGTGTTACATATCAAAAACTTCATAATACCCCAAAATGTAAAATATAAAATTTATTGTTTCTAAAGACTATCTACAATATTAATATGTAATATTGTTTGTTTATGACAGTCATTTAAAAAAGGACATTACATATCAAGTTTCTCAAAATATGAAGTTCTTTTAGTTTTATTAATAAGAAACTATGTGTAAAACGATCATAACAGTTTACAAATTCCAACATTAAAGGGCAAAATCAAAAAGAAGCAACGCTGACAACATTTTTAGTTAATACCGCTACTGCCTAATAGATGGTGCTAGTTTCGTACTTTGAAAATGCACTTTCAACCTGTGTTCAAACATTTAATAAGATGTACAGATATGTAACGTAACAGTAGAGATGGGAAATACGATTTTGTGTACGACAGAAAGAGATAGTGCTATACTTCAACAAAATATTGTCAATTTTTGAACAAAGCTGATCGCTGAGCGATTTCGTAGCCTTCAGAACGCTATTTCGTACATAATTCGATGTCTAGAGCAATACCGCGAACTGCTTGCGCGGGCACCGCGCGTTATCAATTTCTTGCTAACTCATTGTTAATAAGGCAGCGGGCAATTCGTCTGTGGAGGGGCATTAGTCCTGAGGGATAAGCTAATCTGTTTGTTACGGGCAGGTGGCTATGAACTGAGGAAATGTATTTCCAATTTCCCTGCCGTCTTGGAAGACTTGCCGTCAGAACATCAGCAGGAGCCCCCACCTCTTCCAGACGGCTTTTCTAACGCGTCGAAATCCGGTTATGCGGCTGTCGTTTATCTCCGCACCGTTAACAGCAATGGTCATGTTCGCGTCAGTCTGGTGGTCGCAAAAACTTGCACCTTTGCGGACCAAATTGACAATGACCAAGCTGGAGTTGTCAGGAGCTACATTGTTGACTCGACTCCTCAACCATGTCTTCTCCACCTTGGGTCATTGGGTCCAATTTGACTCCCTAACGACATGGACAGACAGCCAAATCGTGTTGTCTTGGCTCAAGGCGTCCCTTCATGCCCTACATACATACTTCGTGGCCAATCGTGTCTCCCAGATCCAGACGTCTGCGGTGTCTCTTGATTGGCGTCACGTGCCAGGGTCCTTGAATCCCCTAGATTGCGCTTCACGGGGTCTGATTGCCTTTCTAATCATAAATCACCCGCTCTGGTGGGGTCCTAATTGGCTGGCCTCTCCTGAAGACACTTTGCCTTATACAGTTGTGGAGTTTGTTGACCAAAAATGGACCCGCGAAATCCAACCCAACCTTAGCGAAAGGTCGAGCGGGCCGGACACGATCGGACGGCAAGTCACCCATTTGTGACTGGGTTAAAGTTCCCTTTAACCTATAACAAGGTATACATTTAGTATTAGTTTAGGGTCGCAGAGGTCTTGGTAGGATTCAGTACTAAGGCGTGCCGTCGCGGCGCTTTCCCGATTCCCAGTTGATTGATGGCTCTGGCTCAGTTTATCCTCACCCAGACACGGTCTGGCTGGGGCGGGGGTTTGTTCGGGAAAGAATGAATCATCTAGTTTGTATTCGGATCGGTCGAGCTAGGCATTCATTCTTTACTTACTCTGTGCGTGCGCGCGCTCAGTCACTCAAAATACACAAAACATTGAAATTCACAAACTGTAAATTGTGTTTTTTCCATTAAGTTTTCTTTATTTGGATAAAATTTATATAATTTTATACTACTTATATATTTATTTCATTATTATATTCTTCAGTAATAAATATGATTTTTATGACTGTGGGCAACAGTCCGCATTGTAAATACTTTTGAGTTACTGACTACCTGGACGGACTGGCAAGTAATAATTGTCATCCTTCGCGTAAAGAAGAAAATCGAGTAGGACGCGCCGGATTTTCAATTGTTTTTTTCTCTGATTTTGAGACTGAATTTGTAAACATGGATATTTTCTGTTCTTATAATTATTCCATAAAATAAATGTAAATTCATGTGCAAAATGTATATAAAACTTACACTACATAAAGAAAATAGTGTAATACAATAGTTTATGTGTATAGTGCATAAAACTGTTTGAATAAATTGTGAAATAGACTTCTATGTTTTCTTCTGTGTGAGTTAGTATTACTTAATGCTACATTGGTGACCCCTGTATTGAGCAATAGCACCCGCTGAAATGGCTTCGGACGATCAAAGCTCTACTGAAAATCCGCCCCAACGCTGCGATGAAAAGCCTGAGGTGTATCGCGTCGGCGTTCGCCTGCAACTATTCTGGCCTGAATAACCCAGGATCTGGTTCACTCAGGTCGATGACAGTTTTCTGTATCGGACATAACGCAAGACGAGACGAAGTACAATTATGTAATAGCCCAGCTAGACCCCAGATTTGCAAGCAAAGTCGAAAACATTATTACGGCCCCGCCTGCGAGAGATAAATACTTCAAACTAAAGGAGGAACAGATCAAGCGCCTGTCCGTTTCCACTGAGAAAAAGGTTCATAATGTTATCGCAGACCTTCTCAGTTTCTAAGCATCTTCAGCACTTGGTGGGGGCCAACAAGCCGGATAGTTTTCTTCGCACACTATGGATCAGCCGCCTCCCTAGCAACCTTCAATCTGCTGTTGCTGCTCAGCCGCCATCAGTTTCTTTAGCAGCTTTGGCGGAAATAGCTGATAGGGTGCATGATGCTGTGCCCAGCACTCCACTTTTCGCCGCCGCTTCGTCTGTCGGTGTGCACGAGGACATCATGGAGAAGCTAGAAGTGCTTACCCAGCAGGTGAACGCGTTATCTTCACGTGGCAATGCGAGACAGTCCGATCGTTCACGCGAGACTCCTGTATCGTGATCGGACGCTAACTACAAGAAGTACTCATTATGTTGGTTTCATTCTCGATTTGGGTCAAGACTACTAGATGTGTCGGGCCTTGTGATTTCAAGAATGAAAACTAGTCGGGCAGTCGGTTATGACGGCCGACGATTGCCCCATCTCCAGTGACCGCTTGTTTATTACGGACATCAAGTTAAAGTACCAGTTCCTCGTGGATACCAGCAGTGACCTGTGTGTCTTTCCACGTTTAGCCCTGCGTGACTGGCGTGTAAAGATCACATACCAGCTTCATGCGGCCAATGGCTCCAATATCGATACATTTGGGTATATTCATTTTAATTCAGATCTAGGCTTAGGTCGAGAATTTCCGTGGAAATTTATTGTAGCCAATGTTACTAAAGCCATTATTGGTGTAGATTTTTTGTCGCACTATAACTTAATTGTAGATTGTCGTAATCAGCGCATTATTGATAATACTACTACTAAGTGTACGGTAGATACTCTGCAGGGCTCTGCTGATATTTCTTCGGTAAAAGTTATTACTGGTAGTGGCCGGTATTGTAACATTTTATCCGAATTTCCAGATATTACCAGCTGGCACACCTCATACACCAAAACACAACACGGTACACCACATCCGCACCACAGTCCGCCGGATTCATGCTCCCCGCGGCGCTTAGCGCCTGACAAGTTGAAAATAGCGAGGCAGGAGTTCAACGCCATGATCCTTAACGGTACTGCTAGGCCTTCTGATAGCCCCTGGGCTTCACCTCTTCATCTAGCCCCTAAAAAAGATAGCGGCTGGCGTGGGGATTATAGACAGTTAAACGCGCGGACCATTCCGGACATGTACCCATTAAGCACATTCATGACTTTGCTCACTCCAGATCTGGTTCTAGAATCTTCACGATGTTGGATTTAGTTAAGGCCTATAACCAAATGCCTGTCAATAAGGACAATATTTGCAAAACAGCTATAGCAACACCCTTTGGTCTGTTTGAGTTCTCTTTCATGAGGTTTGGCTTACGAAATGCTGGACAAACTTTTTAGCGTTTCTCGTAGATGAAATGACGCGAGGACTAGACTTTGTGTACTGTTATCTTGACGAGTTTTTGGGTTTTTCGAACGATGAGCTGGAACATGACGGCATTTGCGCGTTGTCTTTGACCGTATGGCTAAATACCTGAACACAAACAAATGTGTTTTCGGAGTTCCGGAAGTAACTTTCTTGGGATATCGCATTTCCGCGGAGGGAACAAAGCCTCTTGTCACGAAGGTTCAATCCATCAAAGATTTTCCTCTCCCGTCCACTGTCAAAGAACTCCGGCGTTTTTTAGGCATGATAAATTACTATCGTAGGTTTTTGCCCTGAGCCGCCTCTATCCAGGCTCCTTTAAATGCTCTTCTTGTTGGGTCTGTGAAAGGGTCACACCCTGTGAAGCTCTTCAAGCGTTCAACAACTGAAACTGGCGCATCCTGACTGCACTGCCAAACTTGCTCTAGTCACCGACGCGTCCGATACCGCCATGGGAGCAGGGCTACAGCAGATTAAAGATAATGAGTGGCACCCTCTCGCATTTTTCTCGAGGAAATTGAGCCCCTCACAGCTTAAGTAGTCGCCGTATGAACGTGAGCTCCACGCTATTTATAAGGCTATTAAACACTTTTGGCACATGCTAGAGGCAAGGCATTTCACAATTTATACAGACCATCTAAAAGTAACTGTTCGCCTAGACAATACCGACATTTAGACTTTATATCCCAATTCACAACAGACAAACAGCTCATCGCGGGTAAGGAAAATGTGGTAGCCGACACTCTCTCGCGTATTGAGGCTCTCTCGGCTCCAGTGGACCTCGAACATCTAGCTGAGTCGCAGGCAGTGGATCCCGAGTTAAAGACTTTACTTTCTGCTGAATCTGCACTGCGGATGAAGAAGTTAACAATTTTGGGGGTATGGTTGAGTTAGAGTGAGATGTTAGTACACCGACGCCTAGACCTTTTGTTCCCAAAGTATTCAGAAAACAGGATTTCGACAGTCTTCATTCTCTTAGCCATCCTGGTGCTAACGCGACCGCCAAACTAGTTGCGCAGCGCTTTGTCTGGCCTGGTGTTAGGAAAGATTGCCGTGACCATACACTTACTTATAAAACGCTTGTGCTTAGCCTGCCAACGCGCAAAGGTTCATCGACATCTGTCTGCACCATTGGGCACATTCGATCTGCTGAGCGCCTGATTTGACTGCGTCCATATTGACTTGATCGGGCTGCTTCCCAGTTCAGAAGGCTTTCGTTATTGTCTCACAGCCGTATATTTTTAATAAACCGTGAATTTTTAGTGTTTTTATAATCGTGACCTTAGAACTGCTTTCGCGCGTGTTGGTGTTGACAGTGGCAGGATTTTGTGACGTAAAACTAAGGGTCTGCAGACCTGCCAGAAGCACCGCCATTGTTTTCGAGGTATTTATCCTTTCATACTGCTTCATTTAATAACCTTCCACAGCAGTTTTGAGATCTCCTCCTCCTTTCTCTGTGTATGTGCATTTTGGATTTAATAGTTCATCCACCTTACTTCTCCTCCCTCCTCGACGGATGTCATATATTTAATCGCTTTACATACTTTTCTAATACAAACGTTTTTAAAATTTAAGAGCTCTTTTGAATATTTCCCGCAATCTTGTAAGTAATTCGCAACTTATTTTCTAAAAATTTAGTTACTCGTTACGTTAAAATATTTGTTATTTTACTATTTCCGCAAAACATAAATTTCCACATCGTTTTAATGTTTTTTAGTTTATCGTAACGAGTTAATAGTTAATTTTTAAGTTATACGAACTACGTTTTGTGAACATAAAACGCATTAAGGATACCGCGTTTCGTTCGCTTATACTACCCGCGTGATTCATTGCTCGTGTCTTTCTTTGACACACTCAAACTTTAACCGAGATTACTTATGATAATATTCATCGCAGTAGTTGTACACAACCTTATTTAAACTTCTTGTAATAATACTAGTAATAGTAGGTAGCTACTAAACTAATTGGCTAGTTTAAAGTAACATCGTTATTGTTATTATATTAAGTATAACTTTTGCCGCATAGTATTTATTTCCCTTTGTTTACATACAACATATTTATTGGTAATAAAATAATATTTTTGTACTTACTATTCCTGTGTTTGCCTTTCAACGCTGTTTTGTTTTGCATTTTAGTTTATTTATTAACAGGGGTCATGTCTGAACAAATTTCTATTTAGGGATCGCTACTTGCTACGTATTTTGAACGTATTCAAAGTACTTGCATTTTGTCGCAGCATTTGGATGACGTTTCGGCTCTTGAATCGTTTTTGTCTAACTCGAAAACAATTGATGACATACGTACGAGTTATCAAAACACGTTAAAGCAAATAAATACGCAAAAATTAAAATTAAAACCCGATTATGTACCTAATTTTAAGTCTTGGGTCGCATTTGAAGATATTTTCTGTCGCATTAAGCGGAAATCATCAACATTGTCAGAAGGTTGTGAGGGTCAAAATTCGGATATTAAAACTGAAAGACCGCGTCTTCCGCCGTTAAGTCTCCCGGAATTTTCTGGCGATCCCCGTAATTGGCCACTGTTTTACGCGAGTTTTTTATAGTCCACAAAAACGAAGATATTACTGACGCAGAAAAATTATATTATTTAGTTGGAAGATACGGGCACGGCAAAATTTATATGTGCCTGCTAACACTAGATGACGATAATAATAATATTTGGCTTAATATGCTGGTAGCCAGATTTGAAGGCAAAAGAGTGCTATCAAATTCATATCTAGACCGAATATTTGATACTAAACCTATTTCATTCGCGAACGCAGAAGATTTTTTCATAAATTTGTGTCATCGGTAGGTGCGCTTAAAAATTAAAAATAAAGTGATCTTTGTGATTTTATATTTTTGTACATGGGGCTGAAAAAACTAGACTCTGAAACAATCCGTTTATTTAAAATACTCCATAGGACTTCGACGTCAAAACATGAAACTACGAAACGGGCACCGGATTGTAAACTGGAGTTGGCATCAAAATCAAAGGCACACCTTTATAAATACGGCACCCGCATCCACTAATTCACAATCTAAAACGTATTCATTGTGCAATGGAGTATCATCACATGAAAATTTTTATAAACATACAAAATTTCAAAATTTAACTGCTTTTGAAAGATTTAAATTCATTAAAAATAATAAATTTTGCGTTAACTTAAAAGTGATAAGCAAAAAACACTTTTTTGTAATTCAAGAATGTTTTGTAAAAAATGTTGTAATAAACATCACACGATGTTGCATTTTGATAACAATATGAATGCCACCTCCAATGATCCCAATACTTCGCACTCCGTGGCAGCTACGCATTCAGAATTAAAACCTGTTAGCCCTTATCAGTCGCTCGTGCTGCAGTCAGTGCCGTCACCGCCCGCACAGCCGCCTCTTAGACACTCACCGACAAACTTTACTCGTACTGACGTCACGCTTTGCATATTTTGACTTCACCTAGTACAATTTTACTAGCCACTGCTCGCGTCATCTTTTATTACCTAATAGGGTACAAGGTTCCTTAGGTTCTCCGCACGCTATTGAAACTGTTTTCGGGTACGTAGTTCTCGGATCCGTTCCCGCATTAATTGATACTCTCGCGTCTACTATTTCATGTTGCTGCATTCAACCTTAACGGGTTGAAGATTTAATTACAAAATTCTGGGAATTGGAAGAAATAAAATCTTCTCCTGTTCAAAGCCCAGCCTAAATTAAAAATTTAAGAAGTTATAAGCAAAAAAGTAAGAAATTTTTTATTAAAATTTTCTTCTTTGCTCTATAACTTTTTTTTATACATTTTACAAAAAAATTATCTCAGACCAATCTTGTAGATGATCTTTTGAGGAAAATTTTTCTCTGTAATTTTTGTTAATTTCATTCATTTAAAACGCTTTTACAGCGCTCCAAAGTTGACCGGCGGGGTTATCACCAATCTTGCGGGAGCAGAGCAAGAGCCAAATATTTCGCAATAATCGCTGTCAAACACCAATTTCGAATTATGAAGCAGCGGTCGCGTTGCAAGTAGCAATAAGTCAACGCTAGCGCCTCTATCAGGCGATTTAGGAGTTAAAAATGCATTTTCAATCGCTACGCGTCATAGAAAGCTGCAAAATCGGAATTATGAATTACAACAATTACGATTAGCGAGTGGTTAGCAAGCCATATGAACTGTCAAATTTGTGTTTACCTTTTTAATGGCTGCTAACTGATCGCTTACTGATTGCAAAGCTAATATCAAATTAATTAAAGACTTTAGACATTTTTAAAACATTGATTGTTAAATCAGATATCCGCAAGAAATGAATCAAAGTTAAGTAACACAACAGAAACCAGTGTGCGATGTCAGAATACGCTTTGTCGTACCTAATACAGTTTTCTGTTTAAACTAGTGTTTAGGTTAATTTTGTGTGTGTTTGTGAATTTTAACTCGCTAATAATAGTGATAAGAATACCAGAGACATTGACTGTGCTGATTTAAAACCCAAAATTGCCTATAAAATACTGTAACCTACTATTAAAGAATCTAGGAACAAAGTAAGAAAGTTGACAACAAAGGATTACTAAAGTCGAAGAAAATTGTATGTATTTAACGACAAGATACTGTGACCTACTTATTCATTACACCATAAATGAAGTAGGAAAACTTACAGTTAAAATATACCAAACAAATTGAAGGGGTATTTGTTTGAATTGCGATAGCTAACTAAAGGGTAGTTAGGTAGTTTTATGTTTTATGTTTGGTCAGTTTTCTGCAAGTATACCTACCCAACACTCACAACAATAGTATTTAATCATTAGGGCAATTCAATTAAAAAAACAACTTTAAAAATAATACTGTAAACATAGGTAATCAAAGTGAATTAGAAGAAATCTACCAATTTATATATATTTCTATAAGGCAGAGAGCAAATACTGCCCTACAGCATAGCCTACAGGTGTTCTTAAACACAATATTGCAATTAAAAAGTAGTTTTGGAACAATTTTAATCAGCTGATTATTATTGAGTAATACTCAACAGAATAATCATTATAAAATATTTATTGGTCAATTCTAATAATAATCTGTGTGTGCCAAATTTCATTTCATCATTGTCACTAACTTAAACATATTGTATAAAGCATTAGTAGGATTTCTTCCATTTCTCTTTTCAAACCCTAGAGTATACTGATTAGCTCCAGGACCTACTTATTATAACTTACTGTTTACCTTAATACCATATTGTTTATAGCTAATTTTATAAATTATTTTGCAGATAATATGATGAAGATATGTTACAAGGTTGATATACTTATGCTGTCATGATAGCAAAATGGAATTAACACCTGAATTTGTAAATACTGCAACTTTTCTGCAAATAAGAAAGGACAAAGTGTAGTCAGCAGTACTATCTATATATTAATAAATAAATGTAACTAAGGAATAAATGAAATATATACACAACAAGCACACATGGAATGAAATATAATTGTTACCATAATACAACATAATACAATAAACTATCTTTATAATAACACATTTTTTTCTGGTAGGTTTATGGTAAAAATATAGGTATAGTGCAATAAACTTTTCTTACCTGCTGACCTTGTGTGTTTGGTAAAAATAAAGCCAATGAGAACATTGCTTTCCGATTTCGTTTGATAAACGCTCGTGTATCACACCACGTCGATGAAAATATTGCTGGTTGATTTCTTTTGATAAACGCTCGTGTATCACACCACGTCGATGAAAATATTGCTGGTTGATTTCTTTTGATAAACGCTCGTGTATCACACCACGTCGATGAAAATATTGCTGGTTGATTTCTTTTGATAAACGCTCGTGTATCACACCACGTCGATGAAAATATTGCTGGTTGATTTCTTTTGATAAACGCTCGTGTATCACACCACGTCGATGAAAATATTGCTGGTTGATTTCTTTTGATAAACGCTCGTGTATCACACCACGTCGATGAAAATATTGCTGGTTGATTTCTTTTGATAAACGCTCGTGTATCACACCACGTCGATGAAAATATTGCTGGTTGATTTCTTTTGATAAACGCTCGTGTATCACACCACGTCGATGAAAATATTGCTGGTTGATTTCTTTTGATAAACGCTCGTGTATCACACCACGTCGATGAAAATATTGCTGGTTGATTTCTTTTGATAAACGCTCGTGTATCACACCACGTCGATGAAAATATTGCTGGTTGATTTCGTTTGATAAACGCTCGTGTATCACACCACGTCGATGAAAATATTGCTGGTTGATTTCGTTTGATAAACGCTCGTGTATCACACCACGTCGATGAAAATATTGCTGGTTGATTTCTTTTGATAAACGCTCGTGTATCACACCACGTCGATGAAAATATTGCTGGTTGATTTCTTTTGATAAACGCTCGTGTATCACACCACGTCGATGAAAATATTGCTGGTTGATTTCGTTTGATAAACGCTCGTGTATCACACCACGTCGATGAAAATATTGCTGGTTGATTTCGTTTGATAAACGCTCGTGTATCACACCACGTCGATGAAAATATTGCTGGTTGATTTCGTTTGATAAACGCTCGTGTACATATAAACGCTCGTGTACATATAAACGCTCGTGTACATATAAACGCTCGTGTACATATAAACGCTCGTGTACATATCGAAGCAAGTCGACGAAAAGGTGCTTTTCAGTTTAGTTACACAAATCAAATCAAACAAAATTTATTCAAGTTGGTTTCTGAGAACACTTTTGAATCGTCAATAAAATGTTAATAATGTTAATTTCTGCCAAAAAAGCTGACAACTGAAAGCTGAAATTCTATTTAAAGTAATATACATTACTCGGTCAATCAGCTAGTTTGCTCTCTAGCTCAATCTGTATAAGTTAGTAAGCCGCAAAAAAAAAGTTGTGATACACACACATGTCAATTATTATTATTTTTTTTTACGTATCATAGGGGGCGCACCATGTGAGGAGTCAAATATCGTCCATCGTGTGAAGGAATTCAGATATTAAACAGAAGGATGTTTAATACTACTAGTAGGATATTTACCTTTGTAATTATATTCTTGCACAATCATATGTATACATATACTTACATACACTTTAAAATATCGGATTTTAAATATACGGAAAAGGATGAAGGCTTTTCTTTCCGTAAAAATATAAAATAAAGTTTCTGGAGAAATTACCGAATTTCACGCGCACGAGCTACAGAGCTTGCTATTGCAGCTTTCTGATTATAATCCGGGAGTGGTCGTAGTAATCCTACGCCAATACAGCGCGAGCGGACCCATTGGCGACAACTAGCATATATATAATACATAACATAAAGACATTCATAAATATAGGTACATAAAACATAAACAGTGTATCAAAAATTAATACTACTTGAATATATATATTAAAATAGTATTTACGTATTATAAACGTAGGGAATTAAAGCGAGCCGTTGAGTATGACATTCTAGGTTTTAATTTGCGGTTGTGGTCGGTAGCCATTGTGTGGTTTGTGGTCGGTGGCCATTGTGTGGGTTGTGGTCAGTTGGCCAGGTCTCTACAAATGCAGTTAAGATTTTGAGTTAATCTACCCTCCTCTGTAACTTTTAAACCACGTCATATAAAGATGAGAAAAAATCGAAATAAGCAAGTGCTGTATAAATCCTTTTCACACAAGTTGTCTTATGAAAAATCGATCTATAAGTTTTTATAGTTTCCCCTACTATTTAAGAGGTGGATATCACCTTCAGGCACAAACCTACTTAAAAATAATTCTATTATTTATCGTTTCCGACTGAATGAAATGATGAACTGGTTATAAGTATTTAAACCAGTGACCCTCTTTTGGTTTAAATAGTGGTTTTAATACTTATTACGCCAAAAGTGGATACCTATTAATTTATCGTCAGTTTTCCTCCGAATTAGGTTGTAACTAAAAACTTTATCATCATCAGCATATCAGCTCATATTGGTCCACTGCTGGACATAAGCCTCCTCTTTGGCATCCAGCCACTACAAGACACCCTTTTAGGGGCGTCTGTTCACTGGGCTAAGACCGGGCTGCTCCATTGCGCACTGTGCAACTTTGAACTTGTGGAACAGCCCTGCTGAAAGTGTCAATGTTTCACCGGCGTACGTCATGACAGCTAGGACGCACTGGTCAAAGATAACTATTTAGACTCTGCGGTATAGATGACGTGAAGACTTGACAAAGCTTACGAAATGCTGCTCACCCTAGCTAGATCCTCCTATCGGCTTCCTTCTCAAAATTGTTTCGGTCAAGCTGGATTTTCTGTCCAAGGTACACATAATCCTGGACTACTTTGAGTAAGGTACTGGCGACGTATACTGGCATTGACACGACGTGTTGGTTGAACATGACTTTTGCCTTATCCAAATTTATGCCTAGGCCCGCTGGTCAAGAGTATTCATCTAGGCAGTGCAACATTCCGCTCAGTTCTTCCAATGACTCTGCCATAATAAAATTCAATTTCTCTCTCTGCAATTTCGTCGGTAAACCTTAGGTGTGCGATGTATTCGCCGTTTATGTGTACGCCCCGTTCAGTCCAGTCCAAGGTTTTGAAGACATCTTCTAGCGCGTTGATAAAACGTTTCTGGGATATGACGTCCCCTGTCCCTTGTCACTTGTCTTATGGAACTGGAACAGGACGGTCATCGTAGCAAAGTTGTAAAGATATCATAGCACCTCAATATATCGCCAGTCTATATGACATCGCTGCAGAGAATCTAGCACGGCCCAGGTTTCGATGGAGTAGAAGGCTTTCGCGTAGTCCACAAACGCCATACACAGCGGTTGCTTATACTCTTGAGTTTTTAGTATAATTTGCCGTACAGTATGAATGTGATCTACGATACTAAAGCCTTTCTGAAACCCAGATTGTACTGGCGACTGGAACTCATCAAGTCCTCCAGCAAGACTAATTGTTACGACGAGACGATTAGAAGTAATATCAGCAGGTAGTTCTTAAGTTGAATGTTATCTCTTATCTTTATCTATCCTTTTGAAGAAAAGTATAACCGCACTTTCACACCATGCCTCTGGTGTTCCGTTATGAATGAGGACATTAAAGAGCTTTGCTAACTCTTTAAGGAATGGAGTTTCGCAGACTTTTAAAAGCTGAGTCGTTATGTTTCTAAGCTGTTCCAGAGCCGCCCTAATATCGCTTTGGCCAACGTGGGATATCCTCGGTGAAGTTATTAGGGACCCGCATGTGACGGATAGACTTAAAAATAATATTTAGCTTCTGCCTAGATCTTTGGTGTGGAGGTGGCTATTCTGCCCATTGCAGTTTTTAGTCTCGTCAGATAGTTCTCTGCAAGTTGACGCGCAAAGAATTTCAATCCTTTATTTTGCTGAATGCATGGACCGTCGAAAGTCGAGACAAGTCATCTTACATATCAGCCCGTTTAGAGATTTTGCATCGGATAAAGGCCTTTAGGGAGATGGTATATCCTGCCTTTTTCTCATAATATCCAGAGTCAAATCCAAAACATTGAACTTTCTAGTTTTGTATTGCGATGGAAAAGATTGCGTCCCATTTCTTTTACGGTCTTCACCAAGTTGTTGGTCATCATGTCAATGTCGCCTATGGTTTCAATCGAGTCGAATCTATGTTAAAGTTCCAGATGAAACTCGTCAGATCCTACAGTAGCTTGGGACTGTAAAGGTTAAAGAGTTGACTTTATAAGACGATTTCTTTCGGCCTTGTTATTGATATTTTGATTTCCTCTAACAAGTCTGTGATTGAACCTTTTGATCACTGAAATCTCTAAATATGTTCTGCTTAATCTTAGTCACAGCATCGCGACTTCGCCAGGTCAACCTACTGTGTTTACCTACCGATTTGACAACTGCCCCCATGTTATTGCCCATTTAGCTAATTTGTTGCTCAATTCATCACAATGCACAAATCATTGTGGATGGTGTCCCAGGAGTTTCAAATTCACCTTACGTCCTGAGGGACAATTTAATTCAATGCATTTATTCCATAATTATGGATAATACAATGTCAAGACAGAAAATATGAAACAGCCATAATTTGCCCTTTTGAACATACGGAACTCAAAAATAAAAATTAAACAAATATGATAACAATTTGCTTACTTTTAAATTCAGCTTTTACGTAAATAAGAAACAATCAATGTCGACATTATATAAAGCACATGCATAATTACAATGTTAAAATAAAAGTTAAATTAAAAATAATTATAAAAAATTGAAAATGTCGTACTAAATACAAAATTGCGAAATTAAAAAAAAGTACAAAATTAAAAATAAGAAATTAGTGGATAAGTCATACGTGGTGCATCTTTAATGTCGTAAAGACATTTTTCGATGAGCCAATTATATAAACATTTTTTGAATTTTGGGGTAGGTAATGCAGCTATATCATCTGGTATGCTATTGTATATTTTTGTGGACATATAGATAACACTGTTTTCACTTATTTTAAGCCCGAAAGTTTGGTTTTTTAATGTTTTGTTTTTTATTGAAATTGTTAACTTTCTCAGCTTTCTCAAACGAGTAAGGATATTTACGTACAAAAATATACATCTCATAAATGTTGTAGTGTTGACAATGACTCTTTTCTTCATGTCTCAAGTATATTTATTATTCACACCATTGGCATTGTTGTTGATATTTTGATTTCTTCTTACAAGTCTGTGATCACTGCCGGTATAAAACCTATTGATCACTGAAACATCTCTAAATATGTTCCACCTGTCTGTCATAATAAAGTCTATCTTATTCCTAGGCACAGCGTCGGGACTTCGCCAGGTCAACCTTCTATGGTTACCGACCAATTTGAAAACTGCCCAAATCCTATTGCCCATTCAGCTATTTTGTTGCTCACCCAGGCCCAGGGCTCTCGATTTTACCTTACGTCCTGAGGGGCAATGAGTATTTTCTTCATTCCTCAAGTATATTAATTATTCACACCATTGGCATTTCGGTGAATGAAAACATCGTGAGGAAACCTACATACGTATTAAATAAAAAAAACGCATGTGAAGACCATGATACGCACTGGGCCCGTGTGTGGACTACGGCGCAAATCACCTTCGGCGAGTGTAGGCAGTGTCCCAACAGTGGGGACGTATGATGAGGCTGATAAGGAAGAAAAAGGACTGCTCATTTTTATCGTTATCATCTAGTTTATTTGTTTACTTATTTAAATATTTGTAACTGCTTGTTTTATTTATTTTTATTAATTAGTTTCTACCGCCCACCTTATTTTTAAACATGCTTTTGTAAAAAATATACTACAAATACTGACTGCATAAGTAGCTTAATTAAGTTTACTGCAAGACCTGAGATGTGCGGTTTCATTGCAGCCTATTGTCTTATGTAATTTATAGAAACACTGTGGGGTTTAATGGTACGATATATCTTCATCATTTTAGGATAATTTTCTACTTACTCATGTTTCTGCCATTTGGCATCATACATTTTTAACACTTACACTAAAAAATAAATTTTTGAATTTACGTATTTAGATGTTAATTTAGGTCCTGCCATATGAATTTGCTTTTAGTTACTAGCTAAAACGGTATAAATAAACTCAAATTTAGTCAATTTAACCTATATAGCAATAGTTTTACGAAACTTTTGTTTATAGGACGTATACAGATTGTTTTGTACTGTTGCTAACAGGGTCGCGCCTTACGCACGAAACGCAAGGTTACGAACGCAGCCTTTTTGTTTCTGGCAATACTGTGTGGTTGTCATTAGTCTGCAGATGATGAGATGCATATGATTAAGCCATTGTAGGCTTGCAGGAGGAAGATGTGGCTAAGCTTATAGAAGATTTGGACCAGGCTGAGGACTTTTGTGCCCAGATCATTATTAGGATTGCACAGATTTGTCAACCTGAGGCTAAGACCGTTGCCCTTAAGGGGGACCTCCTTCTTCTTTGCCAAATTTGGACCTGCCAAAATTTTATGGCGATTTAGCAGAAAGACGCTCATTGATAAATAGGTTTAATGGTCCAGTTCACAATCGGTCTGATCTTAACAATTCACAAAAGTTCTATTATTTGATGATGCGTTATGACATGAATTGGCAGATTTGTTGATTTGCAGGATGAGACCGGTTATAAAACCGCCCGGGACTTATTATATAGACGCTATGACAACATTAGGCAAATTGCTCATACTTTTGTCAGCGCCTTATTGCGGCGAGAACTGCTTAACCCTATGTTGGTTGTAGTTAATAGACTTAAGGGATTAGGGCTTCAAGTATAAGGATTGGTCCTTTTTTCTTGTCCATTTGGCCCTCTACCGTCTTACACCGGAATAAAGCCATTTTTAATTTTCTTTGTGGCGGTGAATCGGCCGCAATTCTCTCTACCTTCTCCGATATGGATAAATTTCTTGAAGACGAGTGTCGAAGAGCTAAGTGCCTACCTTCTGTACCCACTAAAGCCACCTCCACGCAGAGCTTTACAAGCACCACGGTAATTGCACCAAAGATCCCCTGCACCCCATCCGCCAATTTCGAGGGTTATTGGTATTAGCGACCTTTTGGCTTCGTTCCGTACATTTTGATGGCATCGTTCCGCGAACGAAAGCGAAGGGTGATTTATAAGCACCGCTGTATGGTTAGTTTGGAGTCGGGGCATATGATGCCTGATTTTGGTGGACCTGGACGGCACATCCTGGGGATCGTCACCACCGGTTTTTGTGCAGATTAACCAAGGGTGGTTTGCACCTCCTGAACTCATCCGGGGAAACAGCGGCTCAAAGTGGAAAGTTTAGAACTAGGGCTCTTTCGAGGGTTAAGGACAGTGGCTCTCCCCCCTCTCGTTTATCCACCTTGCCCGGGGAGCTTCACCTTATGGGAACTCTTTTAATAACTGTTGCACCTCCTTAACGCCTATCTCGATAGAGCTAATCTTATTATTTAATGAAGTCAAACTAATTTAAAATTCAAACATAAAATATTTTAGTTTTTAAATATTTGACTTCAGCTATAATATATCCCATAAGCCTTATTTTGTGTCCATTATATAAACACATTAACAAATTCGTCTTAAATAATTTAATGTGTGAAATATATTTTACATATAATGAATCAGATAAAACACTTGCGCCTGAACTAGAATCCAGTTCCATACGAATTTCGATATTATTTACAATTATGTATAATTTTATTGGTTCATATTCGACATACCTTAAATTAAATTACGCTGTAACGTAATGGTAATATTGAAAGATTTGTCGTTGTTATTTTTTGTTTTTGTCTCTTAAATAAGTTTTACAAAATTAAAGAGATTGAGATATTAGAGTTTGGGTGATCATAGCAAAGTGGCTTACAAATAATTTTTTTTTTTAATAAAAGTCAACTTCAAAGTTAATTATTGAAACTTTAATATTAGTAATTTAAGTGATTTGTACATTTATCTTGAGATTTCTGAATTTCAGTTGTCAGAAATACTAGTTTTCATTTTAGAATTGTAAATTATATAAAAATGTCAATACGACTTAGATAATTTCATAAAAGAAACTTAGGAGAGGCATGGCAGTGAACAAGCCAAGTTTAATTTTTCGATGACAAATAATTATTTATTTTGTATGAAAGAAAGTATGTTGGAATTACCACCTATTATTGAACATGTACTAAAGATGTTTTATTTCCTTAGATTCGAGATGCTGAATGGGGATTTTTAAATAGACTCGGGTAGATAATTCCGCGTACAGAATACTTGATCAATAAAAATTTGATTATTTATTTATGCTAAAATTATTTTAGTTATGCTAAAATTTTTAGATTTCAAGTATTATTAGGGAGGTTTAATACCCTGTCTTCAGGATTTTCCATCGATTTCCGGTAGGAAAATTAACTAATGTCACCTAAAGATCAACTAATTAGTTAATTTACCAGTTTGCATATGGCTGGTCAATTTCGCGTAATTTCAGTTCATGGCTCAGGTAAACTCAGTGAGTTAAGAGCATAGGGTTTCCCACCTTTGTTTTGCTCGCAACTAGTGTTGCATAATTGTTTAGTGGTTAGGTTAAATTAAAAATCCTAATCCGCAATCCTGATTGCTTTAATATTTTAACCGAGCGGTGGGAAATATGGAGCAGGCTATGTCCGCTCGCATTACTAAATAGGTCATATTGTACATAGAATACAAACCATTGAGAGGACCAGGATCTCCGCCCAAAAATAGAGTTAAGTGGGAACATTTAAATTAATCAGATTTAAATAATTGAATTTATCCTTTATAGCCGCGATAGCATTTAAGAATATACAAAGAACTCTCGCTGTATCCTTTTTATAACCTGGTAAGATTCCCGGGGAACTATATATACCTCAAGCAGCTAAGTGAAGTTAACTCCAAACAGCAGAGGGTTGCAGTCCTATTAGTAAGTAAGCCTATATGTACACTAGGCGACACATCAAGCTACCCACGAAAACATACATATAACTAAAACGTTTCGATATAGATAAATCGTAGGAAAGAACATATCTATAGATATATGTATACTAAAAACATGAATGAAAGCCGGCGCGGCAGGCGGGGCAGCGGGTCAGCGGGGCGACGTAACCGGGCTTAATCAACATCTAGGTAAAATCAAATAAATCAAAATTTAGTGTTATCCGTGACTTTGACACGATTAGGCGTGCGCTTAATCATTTGTTGCATCGCTACCTAATCTAACTAAAAAAGATATAGATAAGAGGAAACGGAGAGAGACCTATCGCCATAGCTTCGGCATGTTTATGTTAGAGCCACAGCTGCTGAGGAAGATGCGGCTATAAAAGTGGCTTACAAATGGAGCCGTTTCTCAATACTCAGAGCACTGCTTCTCAATATCACGTAAGTATCATTATCTATTACCGATGTATACACTCAATCAATTGATGAATCGTTCAGTCAGTGGTAGGTATGTATTTGCACTTTTATAGGTATAAAGATGCGCTATAACCGATAGAAAAATATATTTTACTGAACTATGGCATCGGTTTTATATAAAACTAGCTTCTGCTAGCGGCTTCGCCCGCCCTTAATTTGGTTATCGGCGTAGGATTATTACGGCAACTCCTCAATAATAGAAAAAAAACAAACATTTTCTCTTTATAATATGTAGTGTAGTGTAGATAGAAAGATATAGTTGGTATATAATACATTCGTGTCTGTGAAACCATGAAAATACACGTACAAAATTGCAACCTAATCGATCTAGCCGTACAGCAGCCACCTACCGGGTCTAATTGTATTTTTAAATCATCCGGGAAACCATCGAAATACCCTTATGAAATTTAAACCCAATCGGTTCAGGCGTTTAGAAGTTATGTGAAACAGATAAGTACGGAAGGATAATTCTTCCTACCCGTTGTCCTATTACCCGTTTATTATTATTATTTATTATTAAATATCGAGCAAAAAAGAGCAAAAAAATCACGTTTGTTGTATGCGTGTAACTTTGCCATTTTTTATAAATAATGGTACGGAATCCTTCGTGCGCGAGTCCGACTCGCACTTGGCCGTTTTTTAATTTTTGTTGCTATAACAACAGAGATACATCTTCTGTAAAAATTTCAACTGTCTAACTATCACAGTTCATGAGATACAGCCTAGTGACAGACGGACGGACAGACAGCGGAGTCTTAGTAAAAGGATCCCGTTTTTTACCCTTTGGGTACAGAACCTTAACATTTATTAAGAATCTTAGTTGAAATTAAGTAATTATTAATAATTACATTGTTTAAATAAATTTATGTATATGTATTATTTTCTCTAATTAAAAATAGTATAAAATTTAAAAAGTATTTTATTTATACACAAAACGCGGAAATAATTACTTAGTAAAATTATAATGATTACCTGCAGGTTATTTTATATGAACTCGCTTTTCTGTTAGCTGAATATTTTTCAAAGATTTTGATAAAATTAATAGTAATAAATTATGGCCACAAAAATATCACAAATCTTTGTCAAAGATAGTTTTAGAGTCAAATTTGAATAAATTCATACATGCTTACGTATTATGTATACTAACAGTATGTGAATACCCAGCGCGACACGAGGCGTGTTTGTTTGCTCAAGTGGTGCGCGTAAAGGTGACACACCTCGCAGAACTCACTACATCAGCTCAGCTATAATAATGCCCTGTTCATCAAGTACTTACGCCTATAAAGTACCAATTGTTACTAAAAAAACATTGTTGCCAATATAAAGGCTGAGAAGTACAATTAGGAGTTCGTCAAGGATCTATTTTAGGTCTCTATCTCCTTTTAATTTACATAAATGACTTGTCTTTTTTGTGGAGAATCTGCGAAAGATTGTATTACTTACAAATGACACTTTTCTTTCATTTAATGTTGACAGAAATAGTGCAGTCATTGAAGCGTTATTGCTCCGAGGAATTAGGCTCATCTTAACCTTACAAGTAAAAATGATCTGAACTCCGCACCCACCCTGGGGGTGGTTGCCACCTCTTCTCGGTGGTGTAATTTTTCTTTTCAAAATAATCGATAGAAGACCTAATTTTAAGAAAAAAATGATCTACAAAGTTTTTCAAAAAAACTCAATACTTTTCAAATTACTAGCAATTGAAAATTCGGAATTTTTTCACGTTTTTCATCGATTTTTTGCAAATATCTCCAGAAATATGCATTTTAACGAAAATTTTTGATCAACAAAATTGTAGCAGGTAAAAAACTAAACAAATTAGTTTTTTATTACGCGTTCTAAGTGCAATATTAAGCTAGATATTAAAGATCAAAGCCGTTCTTTATTTTGTCTGAAATTTAATCGATGTTATTCAATGCCATCTAGCAGATACATTTATGCATTCTAATGAAATAGGGTTTTTAGTGCTTAAGATGAGCACCGTTAAAAGTCTTTTGCACGTAAAATTAGTAAGCTGTAATGCAAATAAGAGGAACATCTATTGATTTTTCTTTTAAATCAATGGGTTTCATAAGTGTCATTTCCTCCAAAATAAAAATTAATCGTATTCCGTCTAAAATTAACTTTAATATAAAGAGTTTGATGGATTCTAGCAGTTTCGCTGCTCTAGGACACATATTTTTCAAAAAACGATTTGAAGTTTTTTTTTTTTTTCTGTCTCTCAAATATTGACGGAGATGTGATTGTTTAAAGAGCGCGCGGTAGCGCAATCACAGTCTCTCTCGAGCCCTTTGATCCTGCACCGTTTTATAATAAAAGGTTTTTCACTATATATTGTAATGAAAAAAGTGGTAGCTCTTTTAATTACCTTTAAAATGTTTTTTATAAGTTGTGATAGCATCAAAATTGAAGGAGTTATGGTCCAAAAACTAATCGTATTTTGTTTTACTTAGTAAACTGAAAATTTCGGAGTGTGAATATTTGGAGCAAAGTGAAAGTACACAGTAAAAGAGACCCAAAACTATTGTTTTATGTACATATATTATGGACATATATTTTGGAAACGTAGGCTTGAATACATACCAACGTTCATATATTGAGTCATGAACGATAATGTTTTTTTTATAAAATTGAATGAAAATTATGACTATGAGTTTTTTATGGTTTATTATGCATTGTCATGCTTTTGTTGCAGAATTTTGTAAAATGTATTACTAATTCAATCTGGTGCAGTTTTAGACAACTTGTAAGTTTATATTTTATTCAATAATTATTATTTTCATTTCACAAAAAAAATTGTTTTTTAAACATTTTTTTATCAAGTGGTGGTTTTTAAGGGTCGAAAGGGGGTTAAAAATTCGATAGTTAAGATAGACAATATAAAATATTATTTACTCTATACTTAAAATTTTTTTTTGTCATACCAAAGTAGTTTTTTGTGATTTTTTCAATGTAGGGGTGGTTTGTAAGGGTTGTAAGGTTTTCGAGGGGTTGAAAATGATTTTATGATTTATGAGGTAATTGTGTTAGAAAACACTTCACCCCTTAATATAAAACACGTTTTCTAGCAATAAAATGTCTCAATGTTAATTTTTCCATTAAAGGGTTGTTTACACCCCTTAAAAATAATAGGCAGAGCTCAGATCATTTTCAGTTTTGCATTTAAGGGTAAGAGGAGCCTAATTCCATAATTTCATGCAAATCGGTTCACAGTAAAAAAAATCGGAGGGAAGACCCTATTTTTCACTTCAATGACTGCACTAAAATAAAAGTTTCCACAACGAAAGTGCACTTTTTAAGGTTCTTTAGTAGTTTAAGTAAGTTGTGTAGTTTCTCGGGTTTTTCACTGCGTTACGGTTACTACGGTTACGGTAAATAACTTGCAGAACTGAAGAAAACTATTGTTGAATTAATAAACGTGCTAAATAAAAGTTTCATAAAACTACTAAACTTGTGTTTATTTATATCGTTTTATTTAGTAACTAAAAGCAAATTCATATTGCAGGACTTAAATTAATTTCTAAATAGGTAAATTCAAAAATAATTTCTAAGTGTAAGTGTTAAAAATGTGTGATGTCAAATGTCGGAAACATGAGTAAGTAGAAAATTATCCTAAAATGATGAAGATATATCGTACCATTAAACCCCACAGTGTTTCTATAAATTACATAAGACAATAGGCTGCAATGAAACCGCACATCTCAGGTCTTGCAGTAAACTTAATTAAGCTACTTATGCAGTCAGTATTTGTAGTATATTTTTTACAAAAGCATGTTTAAAAATAAGGTGGGCGGTAGAAACTAATTAATAAAAATAAATAAAACAAGCAGTTACAAATATTTAAATAAGTAAACAAATAAACTAGATGATAACGATAAAAATGAGCAGTCCTTTTTCTTCCTTATCAGCCTCATCATACGTCCCCACTGTTGGGACACTGCCTACACTCGCCGAAGGTGATTTGCGCCGTAGTCCACACACGGGCCCAGTGCGTATCATGGTCTTCACATGCGTTTTTTTTATTTAATACGTACGTAGGTTTCCTCACGATGTTTTTATTCACCGAAATGCCAATGGTGTGAATAATTAATATACTTGAGGAATGAAGAAAAGACTCATTGCCCCTCAGGACGTAAGGTAAAATCGAGAGCCCTGGGCCTGGGTGAGCAACAAAATAGCTGAATGGGCAATAGGATTTGGGCAGTTTTCAAATTGGTCGGTAACCATAGAAGGTTGACCTGGCGAAGTCCCGACGCTGTGCCTAGGAATAAGATAGACTTTATTATGACAGACAGGTGGAACATATTTAGAGATGTTTCAGTGATTAATAGGTTTTATACCGGCAGTGATCACAGACTTGTAAGAGGAAATCAAAATATCAACAACAAGGCCGAAAGAAATCGTCTTATAAAGTCAACTCTTTAATCTTTACAGTCCCAAGCTACTGTAGGATCTGACGAGTTTTATCTGGAACTTTAACATAGATTCGACTCGATTGAAACCATAGGCGACGTTGACATGATGACCAACAACTTGGTGAAGACCGTAAAAGAAATGGGACGCAATCTTTTTCATCGCAATACAAAACTAGAAAGTTCAATGTTTTGGATTTGACTCTGGATATTATGAGAAAAAGGTAGGATATACCATCTCCCTAAACGCCTTTATCGGATGCAAAATCTCTAAACGGGCTGATACGTAAGATGACTAGTCGCGACCTTCGACGCTCCATGCATTCAGCAAAATAAGGGATCGAAATTCTTTGCGCGTCAACTTGCAAAGAAATATCTGACGGGACTAAAAACTTTAATTGGCAGAATACCCACCTCCACACCAGAGATCTAGGCAGAAGCTGAATTGTTTTATGGTAAACTCTACGCGTCACATCTCTAGTAACTTCCCCAAGGATATTTTATTATATTATATATAAAAAAAAAACCTCGAAAGGGCTCAAAGTAAAGAGCTTGATGGTCTCTACATTTTAATTTTTTAAAACATGTATAATAAAATAGTTAAGTAGGAGTCGACAAAAACTAAATCTGAAAAGCTGTAAATAAAAATATATAATTAAATAAATAAAAAAATGCCCGACCACAAAAACATAAAGAACTAAAAAGAAATTAACAAGTTTGCCTAAAACATACAAAATATTTAACTATACTAACGGACTTATTTTAATGCAAGTTCAAATAGTAACACAGATATTCTTCAAACTATAGTAGGTAGTTACCTTAAATTCAGTTCTGTCTGATTATAATTAAATATTTGGTATTTTCTGGGTGTATTTGTTTATTTATTTTTATTTCTCAATGCTTTTGCAGTCGATATTATTTATTATCGAATATTTATATAATTATAAAATTTTTGTACTTGTTTTAATATTATATTTCTTTTCTATATGTTTATAAAAAGCAATTGACGTTTGTTAGTCTCATAAAAACTCGAGAACGGCTGGACCGGTTTTGATAATTCTTTTTTGTTGTATTTTTTATTTTTGGAACAAGTTTTACATGTCAGTGAAAGGGTTAAGTGCGAGTCGGACTCACGTAAAATTGATTAAATTCGGGTAAATTGATTGTAATGATTGCCAGGGGTATCACTCGCGCGTTGCCGACCCTTCGGAAATCTAATAACTTCTTTCTTGAAGAACCTCATACTGTAGTCCTTGGAGGAAACCTTGGCAGGGAGCTCATTCCACAACCTAAGCGTTCGCGGCAGGAAGTTTCTCTGAAACCGCACTGTTCGCAATCATTTCAGTTGTAACGTGTGAAAATGAATTCTCTGCCGATGGCGAGCGGTGCAATGGTAGACAGTAGCCGTGGGCATCATTTCGAACAATTCCTCAGAACACAACCCATTGTACAGGCGGTAGAACACACATAGGGAGGCAAAGTCTCTCCTCAGACTTAAGGGCTCGATACCGCAAGTAAGTTTGGAATCGTCGAAAATTCTCACAGTCCGTCGTTGAACCGAATCAAAAGGGCCACGCTGGTATCCGGGTGCACCCGCCCAGAGATGGCAACTACTCCATATGAGGCCAAACTTGCGACTTGTAAGCAGCAACCTTGGCCCCGACGTGAAGTACTACTTCGCTCTGTTGATTACACTAAGTTTTTTGACGCCAGCTTCACCTAGTCCTGGAGATGATCTCGGAACTGAACATCGCTGGAGATGTCAACACCAAGGATCTTGGAGATGCTCTTGGAGATGGAGAGGAGAGTGTTTTTTTAATTACTACTTAATTATACTCGTAATTAGTACAACCCTTTTACACTGGCCCTTTAAAAAAAAACAACGTTTCCAGCGAACGTCAGTTAGTTGAGAATAATAATAATAAGTTGTATTTCAGACACAATCTGTTCATAAATGGCAAAATAGAATTCAACGCCGAGGTGGGGCTGGGGCTATCATTGGTTAATTATTTGCTTTTAGAAATGGCAAATGACGTACAAACGTTATGCCTAATATAAAATTAAAAGATTTTCCTGATTGGGTTACGGAACGCAACGACTTTTATAAGCAAAAAATGTACGCATGGACGAACCGTATTTGACGATATTTGTAACGTATATATTTAAGTAAGTAAACCCAAACACAATGCTTGTCTAGGTTAGAAAATATATGTTCGTAATTTTCTCATCCTCTAAATTTTTATGACTAGATAGATACAATTTTAATTTTGCAGCATTGTATTATTGGAAGGGACCACGAGGAAAAAAATGATAAAGGGTATATATACATATAATCAGAATAAGACATTTCAAAATAATCCGAAAAGGATATTTAGTGATTTGGAGCAAATAAAGTGGACCAGTCTCCAGATCCCGAAGTGATGACAAATTTCTGGAGTAATATTTGGACAGTATACCAGTTTATGACTCGGAAGATGAAAGGATGAAAAATATTGAGCAAACATGCAAATTCATTCCTATAAGTCAAAAATCATTATTGATATTGCTATTTGTTTTGCATCCAACTAGAAATATCCTAGACCGCATGGATTACAAAATGTTTGGTTGAAATGGTTACGAAATTCACATGCCTGCTTAGCTACCCAATTCCAGGAGGCTCTCGATCTTGGGTTGCTCATATGGTTGAACATATTGTATACAAATCTGAAAATACTATGGAACCAAAAAATTATCTACCAATTACGTGCTTACCTACCATCGTTAAGCTATTTAAATCAATTTTAAAAACAAAATAACACTATGCATATTGATGCCCACAATATCATGGCTTATACACAATATCATGGCTTATACACAATATCATGGTTTATACACAAAATGTGTGAAAATAGTGTCTCGTGGTACGAAAGAACTCCTCCTTATTGACATGACCATATCAGTATTGACTCGAAGAAACCGGAAAAATCATTATGCATCCCGGATAGATTACAAAAAAAGCGTATGACTCAGTGCCTCATTCGTGGCTATTTAGAGTACTTGAAGTATATAAAATACATCTTACGATAATATAAAACATGTTATTTTTATGTATTTTGCAATGGAATACAGTGCGGTTTTGGACATACTTTCTCCCGCCAATGTTTAGGTTGTGGAATGAGCTCCTTGCCAAGGTTTTCTCTAAGGGCTACAGTATGGGATTTTTTAAGAAAGAAGATATTAGATTTTTGAAGTTTAGGCAACGCGCGAGTGGTGACTAGGTGTTGCAAGCGTCCATAGGAACGCTGTCATGCGGACCGTAAGCTTGTGTGCCACCTTAGTACTATATATATATATAAAAAAACGTAAGAAAATTGCATACTTCAAACACAAAAACACGTATGTGAAGCATGCAGTTAAGTAAATATTTACCTTAAGAGGATAAACTTCGCGGCGCCTCGCAGCGGTTTATGATGATTTTGTTACTGTTTAAAAAGTTTTTTTTATTTAATTAGATGTTAATTCAAAACAAACATTATAAGGGTGTTGTCTGTATTTGTATTTGTTGCATTTGTGACTCAGTCAAATCAGGTTTTTTTTATGAAGTATATGTATTTGTATATTTATATACAAGGTGTTTGGTATATGGTGTATACTCCCGTTACGTACGTGTGCACCATGTATACTCCCGTTACGTTCGTGTGCACCATGTATCATATGAATACAACGCCGATGTCAGAAGTTGGATATTGTGAACTATGTAAATTGACTAATTTTCATACAAACTAAATCAATATTTTTCTCCCTTTATTTTTTGCACAACCCTTACTTTAATCAAATACGACTTACGCGCCACGGCATAAAAATCTCTTCTGTATCTATGAGAGCTCATCCACTTTACGAGGTCAAAATTGCCTGCTTTCATAAGGGAAATCATAGACGCTACAGCCTCTACTGCTGAACCTTCCTCTACACTATACGCTAAATCATCCATGTATAGGCCAGTCTCCATTATTCCTTTAGCCAAAGGAAATGTGTGACCGTGATCTATCAAGATCTGTCTTGAGGTTCTCAATGCATGAAATGGACTAGATCGTAAACCGAAACATAAGGTATTGAAATGGTAGATTTTAAAGTCCTGCATAGGCGAAAAACGGTATAAAAACCGTTGAAACGTTCGGTCACAATCTCTTATGCCAATACATAAAAACATCTGACGTATGTCTGCTGAAAGCGCTACTGAAAATAAGCGGAAATTGATCAAAATAGACTATAAATTACCCTGTAAATTCTGACCATTTTACAATTAGTCATTTAAGGAGACCGAAGTAGTGGTCTTTGCGCTAGCATCGCACACCACGCGCAATTTAGTTGTGGTTTTGTCTTCTCTAAGAACGCCGTGGTGAGGTATTACATAAAAGGGGTCATTTTTTTTCTCTTCGGATAAAAGCGGCGCGGGTGACAAAATACCTTTGTCAAGATAGTCGCGGATAATACTATCATAAGCTTCTTTTAGTTGAGAGCAGGCTGTAAGTATACGTTCGAGGCATTAGAAAGCATCGCCCATAGTAAATACATCGGCTTTAAACGGCAGGGTGTACTGGCCGGTGGTTGGGTCGCGAGTAGTGGTGTGGCAATAAAATTCTTAGTATCGTCTGGGCTTTGAACAGGAGAAGATTTTATTTCTTCCAATTCCCAGAATTTTGTAATTAAATCTTCAACCCGTTAAGGTTGAATGCAGCAACATGAAATAGTAGACGCGGGAGTATCAATTAATGCGGGAACGGAGCCGAGAACTACGTACCCGAAAACAGTTTCAATAGAGTGCGGAGAACCTAAGGAACCTTGTACCCTATTAGGTAATAAAATATGCGGAAATAGCTCAGCGCCAATCAAAATATCGATATTACCCGGCACAGCGAATAAAGTGCGGATTCATTTACCTTTGTAGTAGGTAGACATTCGATTACCTTATCTACAACTAGAGATTTTACATTATAAAAAAAGGTGTCCATTGAAGCGTGAGAATATTTTAAAATGAACGGAACGCGTGAAAATGCAAACTTCAATTTTATTTAGGTATTAAAACTAACAAATAACTTACAGACTCTTTCTTCTCCTGCTACACGCATCCCACACCAAAAGCGCAAATCCACTAAACACAACACTACACAAAGACTACAAATACGGCTACTGAACTGCATTCGAGGTTCACAGTCACTATGCAGCAATTTCTGCATCTTTTGATAGTAAAACTACAAAACGGGTGCTGTTAATCTCTTGTGACAGTCTCCAATACTCTCCAGTGGCTGTCTTCAAGGACTAAGCCACCGCATCAGCGGTCAAAAATTATATCACTAAACACTGTCTGACACTCAGACATAGTCCACTACTGGCCAGATTTAATTCGTTTATCGGCATTTTCAAAGAGATCCGTAGCGCCGCGCCGGGCTACATAGGTGTTGCCATACTTGGTTATTTTGTATTTCATTGATAGATTTAACAAAATACCTATACGTAAAAGCTTTATTAAACCACTACTGATAACTCAGGTAAAGAATTCCCCTAAAATATGTTATGAAATTCAAATGTAAAATAACAATAAACAACTAGTACGTATTTCATTTACTTGCCGAATATTTTTCGAATATTTATTTATATTCACATAGGTCAGTAGAAAGAAAGTGAATTCCGTAAAATTTAGGGTACCGCTTTCGCTTTTTTTGACCTTATTGGGAAAAACTAGCTCTTGTTTTGCAGCCCTAGTACGTAAATTTTAGTTTTTGATGATTTTGGTGATATTTCGTACTGAGATGAAGAGGTAGGAAGTATGTATTTTGTTTCTTTATTCTGAGGTTTTGTATTGTTTGTCTGTTGTTATTAGTGTTTACATGTAATGAAATGGATTATTGCATAGTCATGTCGGACATAAAAAATAGTTTTCGACTTTATTTGATATATCTAGGAGTAAAAAATTACAAATAGCAAGTAGGTATCAAAATAATATTTTTTCAAATGTTTATAACATGTTTTTGAAAGTATCTACATCCGCCGGCACTTAGTCTGCACGGTCAACTAAAGTCTAAGATTCCGTGAGCAAAGAACATAAAAAGATACATAGAAACTGAGGCGAAATCCATACATTAGTTGAGCAGTACCAGTACTCTGGTAGTACACGAAAATACGTAAATTAATTTTCGAGAACCCTTCATAACTTATGAAAGAGAAAAATCTTGCTATCTCAGGTGCTCAGGGTAATTTCCCCAAAAATTAGGGTACCGTTGTCAGCTTATTTGACCTTATTCAAAAATACTAGTTCTTGTTTATGCAGTCTTAGTACGTAAATATTTTTTTTTATATCACTAAGGTGGCAAACTAGCTTACGGTCCGCCTGATGGTAAGCGGTCACCGTAGCCTATGGACGCTTGCAACACCAGGGGTATCACCCGCGCGTTGCCGACCCTTCAGAAATCTAATAACTTCTTGAAGAACTCCATACTGTAGTCCTTGCAGAAAACCTTGGCAGGGAGCTCATTCCACAACTTAAGCTTTCGCGGGAGGAAGTTTCTCTGAAACCGTACTGTACGCGACCATTTAGGTTCTAAAGTGTGAGAATGAATTCCCTGTCGATGGCGAGCGGTGCGATGGTAGAAAGTAGCCGTGGGTATCATTTCGAACAATTCCTCAGAACACAATCCATTGTACAAGCGGTAGAACACACACAGGGAGGCAAAGTCTCTCCTCAGACTTAAGGGCTCGATACCGCAAGTGAGTTTGGGATCGTCGACGATTTCTCACAACCCGTCGTTGAACCGAGTCAAAAGGGCCAAGCTGGTATCCGGGTGCACCCGCCCAGAGATGGAAGCAGTACTCCATATGTTTAGTTTTTTACTGATTTTGATGATATTTCGTACTGAGATTAGTTAAAGTAGGATTGTTGTAATTGTAATTAGTGGTTACTTATAAAGAAGAACATAATTTCATAGTATTCATGGATAGTTATGTCTTATAATAAAATTAATTTATTTTCGACTTAGGTATCTAGGTGTTAAAAATAAGAAATAAAGGAGGCATTAGAATAATATTTTTTTTGTTTTATAATAGGTACCTATTTGATAATATCGCCAAATTACATACATAACTTGAGTACACAAAAATAGATAAAAAGTCATTTTAATTATCGAGAACCCTTCATATTTTAAGAAAGAGATAACACAATTTAACTTGTGTGCGAGTATGTTGAGTGTGAGTGAGAGTTGCAGCACTTTCAAAGAGTTGGGCCGCAGATGCGAACATTTTACGGTAAAAACTTATGTGGTCTCATTTGTGCCTACAGTTCAAAAATAGTAGGTACAAATTACTTATTCTTATGGTTAAAATTTAAGAAATAGGTAGTAGTTGTTATCACTGCAGTTACTGTCGAACGGCAATCGTTCGAAAATAGGAACAGATTTTTGGGTTTTACGTATTAATTAGTCATATATTATGTATTACAATTTAATATTGTTATTAAATGTTATGATAATTATCCTAAATTAATTTAAAACCAAATATCATTTTGACTCCCTCGCAGCCTAGTTGGTAGTGTGATGGACTGCCGTGTGCAGAGGGTGTGGGTTCGATTCCCGCACTGGACAAACATTTATGTAATAAACATTTGGGTTTGTCTTGAGTCTGGGTGTACTTATGTATGATGTGTATGTATTTAGAAAAAAAAATTATATGTATATGTATTTATATCCGTTGTCTGGTACCCATAACACAAGCCTTGCTTACTTTGGAGCTAGACGGCGCTGTGTGTAATGTCCACTAAAAAAAAAAAAAAAAACGATAAAATAAAATAGGAATTTGCAGGATTGGTTCTCGGTTCGGCAGAATGATAGTATAGGTAGAAATAAACTGATTAGAACTATCTATTTGTATTTTTATTCTTTCGCCTGGTATTTTGGGGTCAACGGTCATAGTTATAAACAGCTGATTTTGAAATTCATAATTATGCTCTAACGTTTTAGGTACAAAAGGAAATTTGCTGATTGTTGGGAAACCTGAACATTTTCCGACTTTTCAAGGGTATTTTTCCGAACATCTACAAACCAACTCCGATCTGCCACTTTCGGCTGTATGTACACCATTTCCCTTACATGTTGTATATGTATTAATATATGTCTCTGTGTGTATACTTATATGGATATGTGTATGTGTGTATACTTTGATATGTGTATGAATACCTATTTATTTAATTACAACTTATAAAGTCCTAGTACATCAATCTTTCAAACACACCAAAATCTTCATAGAATTAAGAAATCTATACTAATCTATACTAATATTATAAAGAGGAAAGATTTGATTGTTTGTTTGTTTGTTTATTTGTTTGTGTTGAATAGGCTCTGAAACTACTGGACTGATTTGAAACATTCTTTTACCATTAGCCGACATTATCCCTGATGAACATAGAGTACTCTTTACCGCGGGACTACGAGAAAACGGGAAATAGGACAATCGGCAGTAAGAATTATCCTTCCGTACTTATCTTAATCACATAACTTCTAAACGACTGAACCGATTGGGTTGAAATTTTATATGGGTATTTCGATGGTTTCTTGGATGATTTAAAAAGTACAATTGGACCCGGTAGGTGGCGCTGCTGTCGGTATGTCAACTGATAAACGGCTTGACCCCAAATGAACTGAAAATGAAAATGAAAAAAATGAACCCAATCGGAGTTAAAATTTTGTATGCGTATTTCCATGGTTTCACATACACGATATATTATGCCATTAAGGGAGAAAGATTTGATTGTTTTTTTTTCTATAATTGAGGAGTTGCCGTAAGAACTTACGCCGATAACGAAACTTTGGGCGGGCGAAGCCGCTGGCAGAAGCTAGTGCAAAATATATATACATACATAGAAATAATCCTTCTTCGTTTATGACTACCTGAAGGTTAGAGTCTTAGCAGAAAATATATTATTTATGCTATATCTATGACTATATCAAATATTTCCTCTTTATTATAAGAATAAGAATAACTTTATTTTTATCTTTAAATATACAGTAGTACAGTAAGTCGTATACATCACAAAATATACAGTAGTACAGTAAGTCGTATACATCACAAAATCACAACAGTACATTGCTAAACATCTAGAGGTAATGAGGGTATTTGTATATTAATAATTAGCGTGCACTGTAGAATGAGCCTGTGTGTGTATACTGACTAAAGACTTTACTTCCCGTTATAGTTTTGAACTGTGTTACGGCAAAGTAATGATACTCGTCAAATACGTTCGGGTCATTTCCGAGTGCGCTTCACAAGTTGCTGTGAAGTTACAGCGATATGAATACAAATTGTTATAGTATACGTTAAGTAGGCAGATAAACAGTTTCACGTTCATTGATTATAAGTTTTACCGCAGAGAATAATGTCATATAAAACTCGTGATAAACCTATTTTTACCAAGTCCTATCGCTATTTTTCATATTAAAATACAAATTAATTAAAGAATAAAACATTGAGTAGTGTAAGTGTAGGTAATTAGTAATGTTGATTGGTGTTTGTTATGTTATTAATATAAATGTATTATTGTCTAAATATAACTACATAATAATAATAATAATATCATCAATAAAATATAAATAAATACTTTCATACCAAAGATGCTGTCAAAATATGACGCTCATTACGAGCGTATTTTCAGAACAAAGATGTTGGGATTTTCATCAGCCAGACTAGTGCCTCGATAACTCAGTGGTAGAGCACCTACACGAAATGTAAGGGTCGCAGGTTCAATTCCATAGCTCGAGGTAAATCTTTTGACTGCATCTTTGCTATAAAAGTATTTATTTATTTATTTCTTTACATGTTTGTAAAATATAAATACTATGTCTGTATCTATGAATATAACTTATGATATGAGAGTAACTTTAAACTCGTCACAGCATAATTTAAGTCTTTTAACGTATCACATGGTGCCCCCTAGGCAATCTGAAAAACAATAGGCAATTGAAATATTATTTAAATTATGTTTTTAAATCAAACTATTTAAATTATAAAGCTTGTTTAATAAGTGTTTTAAAACTTTATGTGTATTTATTAGTTGATTTACTAATATTATGTTTCGTTTGTAATTTTACAAAGAGTACCTACCTGTTGGACACACAGAATAAAACAGTATTGTAATTATTTGCCGGACAAGAAGCTAGCCACCCATTTGCACAAACCCTTAGGCGCTCCGTAACATGGCAACTTCGATAGAAGACCCCGGTGCCAGACCCGATCGAACGCCTTCGCTATGTCCAGGCTTTATGCCAATGCCTCCCTCTGACTCTCAATGGCTAGTACCAATCGGTGTGTGAGATATACTAGAAGGTCACCAGTTGAGCGAATGCCACCTTGACGGTCGCTGAACAGTTCGTGTTTTTCTAGGTATCTTAGAAGCTGTGTGTTGATCGCACGCTCAATCACCTTTGCGAGGAGAGGGGTAATAGCGATAGCCTGTAATTCGATAGATGCAAAAGTTCCCTTCGGCAGCTTAAGCAAGCGACCAGAAAGCACGACTCTTAGAGGGATAGCTCGCAAGTCACCCACCTATTTTGCCGATGAATTGGAATTTAGCTGTGGCAGTTGCTTTCTTACTGACTTTTTTTTTTCTCAAAAATATTGGAATCCTTATTATTAAGAGCTGTGGTCTCAGACTTATGAATTTAAGCTTTTCTGCAAGACCGATTAAACCACGGAAGTTATTATGACACTGGCAAATACTCGCGGGTTAGGAATGAAACATTCCATACTAGCGAGGATTGTCTGCGACTGCGGCTGCGCAGACATCAGGATCTTCTGAGCTAAAGCGAAGCTGCCTCCACGGTGACAACGAATTAAATCCTCGCAATCCATCCCAGTCTGCCGACCTTTAGTGCCACAAACGACGCCAATTAGTTGACCCAGATGGATTGGGTTGTGTCACTAGAGTCCGAACGAGACAGTGGTCTGAAGAGCCAAGAGGCGCATCGACTGAGACGGAATATCGGTCCGGACGTGTAGTCAGTAGAAGTCCAGTTAGGAGCTCGTATGGACGTCTCTATCTGGTATTCTCGTTGGAGAAAGTACCAGCTGATAGGATCTATAGGTCCGAGTAAATTCATGAGCTGATATCCCTGCGTAGTTATTGGTTTGAGAATTTTTGAGATTTGAATTGGTAAGAACGATATAAGACCTGAGGTATGAAAAAAATATGGGTAGTAAAATCGAGCGTAACAGTCACGTTTGTTGCTTTATTTAGTATATTATTTAAGAGATTTGGAGAGAGAAATACAGACAGAAACAGAGAGAGAAAGACCTTTGTATTAATCCTTGCTGTTTCAATACCTGTAGATTACTTTTTAAATTACTCAAATCGGACATTTTATTCAAAAGATATTACGAAATTAAAATGTCAACCTAAACAAAATACTGATAGAAAAATAAACGGGGCCGGGGCGCCGTCATACCGCGCCGCGATCGGCTCTTACACGCGGTTCCTCCCTACTCCCTACGCAGTAAACTCCAGTAGTGTTGCGGAGCTAACACACAGATTTTTGTATTTTACAATGTAAAATAGTTATTGGGGAATATTTTCTGAACTGCGGCTCAAAATAAATAATAAAATTGTTTTAACCTACCACCGTGTAGCAAGTGATTTGTTTACTTATATATTTTTTAGTCTGTAAATAACTTTAGTTCTCCTTTTGCGTGATTAATTCCTAAATTTATTGTAATTTCTATATCCATGGAAGAAATGTCAAACCTATTTACTTTGACATACCGGTTGACTTTAAAATTTGATTATGAAAAACTGACAGATAAAAAATGTAAAGATTAAAAATAAGTTTAAAACTGAAAAATTTGAGAGAGAAATCTCTCTTTAGTAGAGAGATCTCTAGTTTATACAAATAAAAGGTTTTAATGTAAAAAAAAAACCATATATACTTACTACAAAGTATAGTAATCGTTGGATTAGTAACTAATTATTAATATTAATTTTTTTAATATTAATAAAGGTCCACCAGTTAAAAATAATACGGATAAAAACGTATTATCGTTTTTTTTTGTTTTTTTAGACAAAAGGAGACAGCGAAAAGCTGTGTCAATTAATTTTTAATATTTGTCTCAAGTTAGGGGTTCTTTTATTACGTTATAATTCATAAAACGCTAATAAATAAAAAGTCCCTACAAATAATAATTTTATTTTTGTTGTTTCCAAGATTATCTCTGTCGATTATGTCTAACACAGTACTTGAAATAAGTGGGTTTGCACGTAAAACATCTTGGAAACAAGTATATTAATACTATATAATAAATACAGGGAGACTGTAATTAGTACACAAGTAATTAGTGGCAAAGTTTCCATATTTTTTAATTGTGTTATAATTAATTAGCGGTTCTGGAATATTGATGGTTCTAGAGGACTGTCTCTAGATAAAAAAGTTGCTAGATAAAAAAGTGGTTCAAATTTTTGATCTGAAGAGTTCCAGCATAGAATACAGAATACAGAATACAGAATATAGTCTTAAAGTAGTTAAAGCTTCATTACGAAATTTTTACTATTTTCTTTCAAGGAAGTGACATAAATTAAATAAAATTAAAAAAAAAGTAAAAATGGAAAAAAACTATTAAATATCATCTATTGAATAAAAACGAATTGATATTTGAAACCCTAGTGAGGTTTGAGAAACCAGCAGAAACATCAACAGGTCTAAAATGACTAATATTGAAGTTGGTTGAAAAATTACCAGCTAATGAGATACTTGAGACAATTCTAGATCCGAAAGGGGATATTGAAGGTGTTAAGGCTACTTTGACGTTTATTAATCAAAAATTAGATGACACAGGTATAAACAAAGAAAAAATTTAACGGTTAGAAGCGTTTTTAAACCATGTACATTTTAGGTTATTACGAATCGACATTACGGATGAGTTAAACTAAAGTCCTGAACTGACTACAGTTCCAAAAATTTTAAGACCTATGTAATAGTAAAATTTAAGAAACTACCGAACTCGAATTTAAGTCTTTGCATGAAATTTCTGATTTACCTGATGACAATGGGTCTGAAGTCGGTAGTTTACCTGAAATTAATCAGGTATCCCAAAAATTAATGAGACTGTAGGTCACACCCCAAGTATTCTTTAAAAAAAATATTCAATGTACAGTTTTGACTTTCCTACCATTTTATTATATGTATAGATAATAGGTATAAGTTAGGTATTATTGGGTCGTACAGTTTAAATAGAGAACTCGTGCGGACTGACCTACCTATTATATTACTGATATTTGTAGGCTAAGTTTAGGTACCTAAGTTTCTTATTTGTTTGTAGTATAGTTAATGATTTCTTTGTATAACTTGTCTCTGCCTTGGCGCGTAAGCGCACATGTTGTTACAAGGCATCGTTTATTTTGCCCGCACAAGGCTTGTCGATAGCTGGACATGTGCAAGTGGGGAAAACATGAGGTGAGGGGTTGTGTTGCTTGCATAGCTACAAGACTTGACTGACTCGACAGTTCGACATTATTCGAAAAGCGAGCAACACATACCCTCTGTATTGGTTGTGCTATTGTATCGACTGATTAACTGTGGTATAAGAAATTCAGCTGTTGCCTTTTTAACTTCGTCTTTAGACCAATCAACCCTGCGCCAAAAATTACTATTTTACATGATCCGGCGCTGAGGCAAAAAATAGAATAGTGACACAGCGGGTAGAGAAACAAGACGTCATGCGGAGACTGCGTCGCTTGCTTCCCTTTACCCCTCAGAACCCCGCGTCATCATTGTCGAACGAAACCCCTTGATAATTTTAAATCGTTCAAAAATTACGAAATAAAACCTACGGTTCGGTTTGAACCTAGATCCCCTACCAACCAACGGTTTATAGGAACCAAAATTTCAATCCGGTAAATAACGAGTCGCCTAGGAAAATTGCAGCGCTCCATGAAAATCGTCCGCCATTTTGTGTTCGATGCCGTGTACAGGGACACGAACTTAGTAAATACACATCTAACAACATTGACTGTTATCGATGTGGTCCTAAAAATGTAAGAACGATTGATTGTCCAAATTGTAATCAAGCTAATAATAATAACTATTAAAATAAACTAATTATAATCAAAAAACTAGATAACAAGGGTCATTGTAGACAAGATCTACATGACTGGTCGTCATGGCTTAATAAAGTCAAAATTTTTTTCAATTCCTTTCGTAATAATTCGATCCTGTTTAAAACGAAAACGATAATTTACAGCCTTTTTTTAAAATAAAAATAAAAGATACAGAATATATGGGTCTATAAGACACAGGTTCTTGCATCAGCGTTTTAGGCAATAATTCACATCTAGCCATACAAAAGCTAGGTTTTACGCTTTATATTGATGAAAATATAAAAGTTTCGACTGCTGGTAAAGCAATACACCAAGCTATTGGTTATTTTCTATTGCCAATGGTATTTAATAAACAAAGTAAGATAATTAAAACATTTGATGGACCATTCGGTTGTCTTGCTTCAATTTTATTTTAAAACACAAGAGAGGGAAGAACAATGTTGTTCCTGATATTTAATCTTGGTCTACCCCTATAATGGAGGACACATCAACTGACGTAGATATAGACGTAGTATGTCATAAATTCGTAGAACCAATCGATACTGATCGAAGTATGATCTGGTACGAACAAAAGCGTACCAATTGTTTAAACTGATTGTTTAGACGTCTGTATTAAGGACGGAAAACTACTGAAAAAGTGGAAACGGAACCTGATAGTGACTATATGTGGAAGGAGGTTCCAAATCCTAACGATAGGCTTAATATTATTGCGGCTAAACATACGGAACCGTCAAGCATTTTGGTGCTTTTAAGACTTTTAAAAAGAAAAGTTATCAAAGGATTTTTATTCGCCAGGAATGTTCTGCCAGATTTCTAATTATATAGCTGATTGTGCTACATGCTTAGCTTACAAGCATCAAAACCATTCCCCATTTGGTGTTATGGGAAAACCTAAAATTTGCTCACGTCCTTTCCAATGTATCTTCATTGACTTAGTTGATCATCTACCAATGACAAGGGATAGAAATCAAAACATCTTAGTGGACACATGGTGTTTTAGAAAATATTGTTTAATTTTTCCTTTAAAAAAAGCCACAACAGCTAATGTATTAAAACTTTGGAAAACAACGTTTTCTTAGTTTACGGAGTACCCCAAACAATAATTATGGACAATGGTTCACAATTTACCAGTCACGATTGTTAAAATCTTTGGGAAAAATATAACATTCCAAAAGTATTTTAACTCCACGTTACTGTCCACAAGTAAACACAGTGGAACGTTATAATAAAACTATTATTACGGCTATTGCAGCCTTAGTAGGCGAAGACCACCGAACTTGGGACACATTTATTCCACAAGTACAAATGGCAATTTATTCATCTTGTAATCATGCGACTGCCTATTCAAGAGCGTTGAACTAGTTTTCGGCCGCGAATTAGTGACCGAAGGTAATATTTTCGCGAAGTACGAGGACTTCGACAATTTTGTATTTATGCCCAGGGATATTTTTGCTGAGCATACCGGTTTTCTTGCGAATATATATTTAACAAGGTCGAGTTAGCCTCATACAAAGCACATCAAAGAACGCAGAACATTATAATCTGCGTCGTACTTTTAAAGAGTTTAATGTTAATGATTATGTTTGGAGACGCAATCACGTTTAAAGTGATGCTGGTGCTTATTTCAGCACTCAATTAGCTCCGAAGTTCGTAAAATGTCGCGTTATACGTAAAGTTTCACCGTTAGTATATGAACCGGTGGACTTAAATGACAAAAGTGTTGGCATTTACCATATAAAAGATTTTAAATGTTAAAGTTACCTTTGAACTTGAGGGCACATTGTTTTAACTAAAATTGTTTTATTATTACAAAAATTACCAAAAAATTGGTAATGAAAGCATTTACTTTTAAGATTATTGGTTATGAAGCAAATAAATGCTTATTTACTTGGTTAACAACTAACTTGATAGTTAGTTATGTATTTTTTTAAATTACTAAACACTATATGTTGTTTTATACCTCTTCAAAATTCTAAAAGTCATCTAAAATTCACCGTCGTTATTATAAAAATAACATTTAGACCTAATTTAATTTGTATTCTTTTTTTACTTCATCAAAATTCTAAAAGTCATCTTAACGACACCGTGGTTTTTATAAAAATACCGTTTAGACCTCTATTAATATGTATTCTTCTTTTATATCCTTTAGCGTAAGCATAATTTTATTTTATTGTCAATTTTTTTCTATAACATAAAAAAAATGCTCTAATTTGTATTTTTATTTAATTATAAATACAATTTTTTATTAACGTCGATAGGACGCCTTCTGCTAGTCAATATTTGAACTGATACTTAAAAAAACAATTGTTGTTTTAAGTCAATTAGACGTCATTTATTCAGTATTTTTTTTTTCTGAATTGACACGTAAACACCAAAATAATGGTAGACGTAATTATAATGTTATACAATAGTACGTCATTGTATATGTTTTTTCCAAAATTACTAGAACGATGACCCATGTCAAAACCAAACAAAAAATGTAGGTATTGGTAATTCAATTCCTGAACTCCATTAATCCTTCATTATAAATAATATCTTGCTTGAGGAAGTTACACTATTTTTCTCTTTTTTTGGTGCGCTTCACACGTAGGTGCTCTCTCAAATATTTTAAATATAAATATATAAATCACTGTATTTCAGACTACACGTGTCCATAAAAAATTTGTTAGTATTTCAATTATTCTATGTTAGTATACAATTTATATTTGACTACATTAAACATTTAACTTATGATTATAATTATCTGTGCCAAACTGAAACACTAGGAATTGCAGTTTTCAAATGCAGTTTAATCCAGTGCTTCAGCATGACGCAGTCCGGTTTGTTAACAATCGTTTTTATTATGCTGTTGGTGCTACTCCTCACTCGGTACATCGGGGACGCGACTCTTTTCCGTATGATAGCGTGAAAGTCATCTGTCCGCGACGCGGCAAACATCTCCGATGCACTGCAGTAGCGAGGCAGGCCCAACAGAACCCGAAGGCCATTATTATTATACTGAACACGGAGAGCATTGTAGGCTTTTTGTGTATATTTGACCCACAGGCTGCACGAGTAAAAGGACTGACAGTAAGCCTTAAACAATGTTATTTCAACCTGGGGAGTACAACTGGCGAGTGCAAACCTGCGAGCCAGCATGTTACATTTGATGGACAATGCTCTCCGCCCTCTCTCAATATCTAAGTCGTCACAAAGGTTTACAGTGACCCAATGACCTAGGTATTTAAACTCGGTAACCCTGCGTAGGTGAGCTCCATATTTCAGTTTTAAACTGATTTTTAATTTTTACATTTTTTTACCTGTCAGTTTTTCAAAATCAAATTTTTAAATCAACCGGTATGTCAAAGTAAATAGGTTTGACATTTCTTCAATGGATATTGAGATTACAATACATTTTGGAATTGATCACGCAAAAAGAGAACTAAAGTTATTTACAGACTAAAAAATATTAAACTAAACAAATCACTTGCTTGCCGGTTGTACGGCGTGAAAGGTTCCAGTGGCAAAGTTACAGGCTGCCCCACCGCCAGGGCACGCCAGGGTGTCACTGGTTCCAACGCTCTTTATTCAAGAAACGATGCTATAGAAAGTCATTTCCATCATCACCACCTGAAGTCCTGTTCTGTTACAACACACAATGAGTACACTGGATCGAATCAGGTGGGTGTGGTCCGCCACGCTCGGCCCGAGGCACTCTGAACATTGTCCACACAATTATTTTTAGATATTATTGTATTTATTGTGCGCGTTGTGTTGTGTACAAACAGATGTGGCACTTGTTTATTTGTGTACGGTGTGAGTGTGAGTGTGTGTGTGCAGGCGACAATGTTTCGGTGGTGGTTTCACTAAAAATATCTCGCGTCGATGTTGCTGCTACAGCGCTGCGCCGCACATAAAACGCTTGTCTTTAGCTAACTAACACTTTGGTTTGCATTGGTGTGGATTGATCCTAAACAGACTAGTGCTGAAACAATCAGAAACAAAAGTAACAATAGGAAAGTTCATGTTAGATGATGATATTATCAGTAAGTACTTGTTACCTGCGCTGTGGTGCGATTGACCATCCGAATTGATTGGATCCGAAACGACTGTGACACACATTGTCCGTTTCGTTCGTTTTAATAAAAAAATGTGTAGAATAATTTGATGGTTATGACCTGCATTGCTGATAAAATCTTTATTCTACACATAATGGAAATATGTATATATATGATTGTAATAATAAATATGATAATAATACGATGTTCATACAGATCAACTTCACATACTTTGGCATCTAATTTACTTGACTTTTTCGACAAATAATCGATCCTTTTACATTTAATACGGTTAGCAATATAGATAAATGCTCCACCATGTTGATGTTGTGTTCTACAGAAGTAATTTGCCAGATGATAACTCATAGTATGCGTTTGTTCTATTTCATCTTTTTTTATTCAATGCTCTGAAAAACAAATTACTACACGATTTTTATTAGTTTGCATTAATATTTCCACGATAGTCAATTTACAGTCTAATTTTCTTACATTTCGATGTTCGTTCGTTTCAGCCAAAAGACGTCCACTGCTGAACGTAGACCTCCCCCATATGTCTCTACACCGGCCGGTCCTGAGCCGCCCGCGTCTATCCGACTCCTGCGGCTCTGACCAGATCATCTGTCCACCTGGTAGGAGGCCGATTCACGCTGCGTCTTCCGATCCGTGTTCGCCACTCGAGAACCTTTCTTCCCCATCGGTTATCGGTTTGACGAGCAAAGTGGTCTGCCCATTGCCACTTCAGCTTGCTAACTGTTTGAGCTATGTCGGTGACCTTAGTTCTTCGGCAAATTTTCTCGTTTCGGATTCTATCGCGCAAAGAAACACCAAGCATAGCTCTTTCTTAGGCTCGCTGATAGACTCTGAGCTTATTTAAGAGGCCAACAGTAAGAGACCACGTTTCTGTACCATAAGTCATCACTGGCAACACACATTGATTGTAGACATTCGTCGTAGGCACTGAGGTATTTTGGACGAAAAGATATTGAGTAGTAGAAGTTTCCCGAACGCTGCCCTACCGAACTGGATTCTTCGGTTAACCTCTTTCTCAAAGTTTGACCTACCGGATTGGACTACTTGTCCTACGTATGTGTATTCATCAACAACTTCGAGAGTAGCGTTCCCAACAACAACCGGTATAGGCGCGACATGGACATTGAACATCACCTTCGTTTTATCCATGTCCATTTTAAGGCCAACCTGTTGGGAAACTCTGCTGAGGTCTCCGAGCGTCTTGCCTAGGTCTTCCAGCGATTCTGCCATGACCATTATGTCGTCGGCAAATCGAAAGTGAGTGATGTACTCGCCATTTATGTTGACGCCGTATCCTTGCCACTCCAGAAGCTTAAACTACACAACGCACAACGCAGTTGTGAACAGTTTCGGAGAAATAACGTCTCCCTGTCTTACACCTTTCTGCAGATGGATCGGTTTTGTGTTCTGGTCTTGTAGTCGGACAGACATCGTGGCTCTGTTATACAAACACTTCAGCACTTCGGTGTACCGATAGTAATGCAAACTGGGTCAGAATTGGCACACACAAAAAGTGTCTGGATTAGGATCGAACTCGCGCCTTGTTGAGCTAGTTCTGATTGCGTAAACCAAGAGGCCTGAGCGCCTCTCCTTAACTTGTGTTAGTTATTATTCGGTATTATTTGTTCGCTATGTAACCTATTTATCAATATGCCATTATTCTCAGAGTCCAAATGTCAAATAATTATCGCAGTAAGGCTTGGGTATTTTCGCCACTCGCCCTTTGTCATGTGATTCCGGGAGCGAACCCGACGTTATATACACTCACTTATTGTCTAGTGATTTCAGTGGTGAAGTCAACGTTATATACACTCACTTATTCCCTATTGATTTGAGCGGCGAAGCCGATGTTTCACACACTCTCTTATTGTCATGTGATTCCAGTGGTGAATCCGACGTTACATACACTAACTTATTGTCTGGTGATTTCATTGGTGAAGCTGATGTTACATACACTCGCTTATTGTCATGTGATTTAAGCGGCGTAAGCGACGTTACATACATTTACTTATTGTCTATTGATTTCAGTGGTTAAGTCGACGTTACATACACTTACTTATTTCCTATTGGTATGAGCGGCAAAGCCGATGTTACATACACTCGCTTATTCTTATGTGATTCCAGCCATGACACTGATGTTACATACACTCAATTACTGTCTGGTGATTACATCGGCGAAACCGACGTTTCATACACCCCTTATTGTCTAGTAATTTCAGCAGCCAAACCAACATTACATACACTCACCTTTTGGCTAGTTATATCAATGGCGAAAGCGACGTTATATAGACGCACTTATTGTAAGGTGATTTCAGGGGCAAAACTGATGTTACATAGACGCACTAATTGTCAAGTGATTCAAGCGATGAATCTGACGTTAATTACAGTCACTTATTATTTAGTGATTGCAGCGACCGACGTTACATACACTCAATTACTGTCTAGTGACTTCAGCGGCGAAATCGACGTTACGTACACTCAGTTATTTGACTTTTGATTACAGCAACGAAACTGACTTATTTTAAATTACACAGATTACAGAGATTACTTTAAAACAAGAATTATAATTAAAAATATTAAGCGTGCGATATAGGCCAGAAAAACAATTTCTGTAATACTAACGTTGTGTATGTTTATGTACTAAAAATCATTACACAATGTCGTATACATTACTATTAGATATATTTGTTATATACTTCCTTTGTAAATTATTCCATAAAGACGCCTTGAAACTTATTATTTTTTAGTATGGAATTTAACGTTTTCGCCGTTTTGTAGTGACATTTTTTTAGTTTTTGCTACAACTTAGTGTTAATGCACTAGGTAACAAGCTTTTCTTATTATTTAATAAACTTCTATTACAATAAAATGCAATAAACGCTTTAAAAAGTTGCCCGAGTGTTGAAACAATGGTAACTTCCAGATTTTTATTGCATTCAATACAATAAATGAAAATCACTCATTCAGGTAATGCACTAGACAAGAGCAAGTTTTATAACAAAATTTGCACAGAAACGGCGTATTTACGCGGCCTGGCCTATACCACAGTCTTAAGTAAATTAAACTAAAAATAAATTTTACTTTGTATTTAATACAGTTAACTAAATTAGATGTATATATAATTTTTATAAAGTTTTATTATTCTTCGTTACCATTGAGGTTGTTATCTGCTATGAAAAAATCAAGAGCATCTTTTGAAAATATTTACTTACTAGCTTTGGCAAGCGACTCCGGCCTCAATTGAAGTTTGCTATAGCAAGCTACATCTGTGGCTATAGTTCGTTTAAGCTCTAAAATGTTTTTATACTTAAAACATTTTAAAGAAAACTTTAAAATGTTTTAAGTATAAAAACTATCATATGTCCTTTTCAGGGACTTAAGCTATTGCTATATCAAATTTTTATCTAAATCTATTCAGCGTTTACAGCGTGAAGAGGTAACAGACTAACAGACAGTTACTTTCGCCTTTATAATATTAGTATGGACTTTTCTTGCTCTTTGGTCTTATGCTGCTAAGATAAAGATCTGAAGTTAATATCAAGTCAAATCAAATCAAACAATATTTATTCAAATAGGTTACTAAGAACACTTTTGAATCGTCAACACAATGTAAACAATGTTAATTTCTGCCAAAAAGAGCTGGCAAGAAGTTATATTCAAAGTAATAATACAATACTTTGATAATTAGCTAAAGAGTATACAATATGTACCGAAACACTTCTTAGGTAATAGAAATAAGTAAGTAAGCTATTAAAAACAAAGTCAAACATGTCAATTATATTTTTGTTGTTATGTTGCACAGGGGGCGCACCATGTGAAGCATCAAATATCGTCAATCGAGTGAAGGTATTCAGATATTAAAGAGTATTCCGATATTTAATAGTAGTAGTGGCATTAGCGCCATCATAATTTTATTTTTGCACAATCATATGTACAACCGACAAAGCCCAAAATCAACAAAATCGTTTGCACGTGTGCGCTCGCTGCGCTAGGCCCGCCCATAAGGTAGTGACGAAATTATTCATAAACTTCTTTATATATTATTATAACATTCTCTATTATGTTATCTGTATATCATGCAGCGCTTATTTTAAAAATAGGTAGAATGCTACTTATTGTGAGTTTTAGAGTTCATAGTTTCTTTATTATTTTATATCAGATATGTTTTCAACCATGAACAGAGTACTTACGTAATTTTTGTTTTGTGTGCTAGTAAATATTACGCTTATTAGTTTTAAATTACGCACTACAGGCCAAAAGAAGATTTGCTTTATTTAATAAACTCATGAAAAAATAAAAATCAACTTTGACTACTTAAAGCTGTAATTAATAAATACAAAACAAGTTAATTGACAAGCATTGTTTTATTGGTCTGTAATAAAAAAAATTATACCTATGGTCTATCTAAAAAAGTTGCGAATAGAATAAGTCCGCAATATTTTGTAGTTGCCAGTTGTACCAGTCGAACCCCGCGGTTACACCCGCGGAAATGGCTTTTCTCGTTTTCGTTTGGGGTCAGAGTATTATATTTGTCTTTCTCTGTCATTAAACCTAACCTTGGCGCCACAAATATAGCCACTTGTTCGCATTGTTACGACGCGAGAAAATTACACTGTAAAAAATAGATTGTTGCATGGAGCCCTAAGTGAGTTATCGCATGCGCTCGGGCACCGATATAACACTCCTAATAGGATACACTTCGTGGTGCCTCGCATCGGGCTTCATACAAACGAATTTTTCATTTGTTTTTGACATTTACTGATCAATCACTGTGAAATTTCTTAGTCATAATCCCAAGCCAATTACCTAGGTCTGTGGTTTTTCCAAAACCTTGTTAAACGTTCTATTAACTAGAAATCTTTTTAAAACCATTTGTATAAGAAACTAGAATTCTGTATAACTTTTGAACTATAAAAAATTATAGAAAACAGGCACACTGCAGACCTAGATATTTATTACTAGAACAGGTCTTCAAAATTTTGTGGTGTTTGATGAAAAAGTGTCAAAAATAAGTGAAAAATTCGTTTGTATGAAGCCCGCTGCGAGGCGCCGCGAAGTGAATCCTCTTAAGCAAGGTGCGTAATCAGCTTTCTTTCAACTACCAATTTACCTACCGTGATAAAATATACCTACTCAAAATAAAAACTCAAGTTAATGAAAACAAAGTTTTTTTTTCACAAATTTGGTTTTATTCAGCCGATTTTTATATCCAGCCAGTATCTTTTTGATCTAATTCATACATTTTATATTAAACCTAATGGGAGAGATTATCCCCTGTGGTAAATTTAAATCGATAAAAAATAAAAGTGAAAATTAATGTAAAACTGTACAACCATGACATTTTATATAACACTAGCTTCTGCCAGCGGCTTCGCCCGCGTTAAATTTCGTTATCGGCGTAGGTTCTTACGGCAACTCCTTAATTATAGAAAAAAAAACAAACAATCAAATCTTCCCTCCTTAATGGCATAACCATTCGTGTCTGTGAAACCATGGAAATACACATACAAAATTTCAACCCAATCGGTTAAGCCGTTTAGTAAGTTGACATACCGACAGCAGCGACACCTACCGGGTTCAATTGTATTTTCAAATCACCCAGGAAACCATCGAAATACCCCTATAAAATTTCAACCCAATCAATTCAGCCGTTTAGAAGTTATGTGAAAAAGATAAGTACGGAAGGAAATTCTTACTACCCGTTGTCCTATTACTCGTTTTCCCTTAGGAATGAAACATTTTCCCGCGGTAAAAAGTAGCCTATGTTCATCAGGGATAATGTCGGCTTCTAATGGTAAAAGAATTTTTCAAATCGGTCTAGTAGTTTCGTAGCCTACTCGATACAAACAAATAAACAAACAAACAATCTTTCCTCTGTATAATATTAGTATAGATTTCTGCACTGTTTTGGTTCTAAGCAAAAAATACGTACTTTGTGATCGGTTTTGTATTGATAAATGATAACATTACATTATAATAATATTATAACATCAACTTGGAACAGGTTTTTGATTTGTAATTTTTATTTTAGTTAATTATTAGTTTTTAATTTATAATAATAATAAACAATTTATTAACATTACGACGTAGTTAAAGGAAAAAGTGTTTTATATCTTGTGAAATCCCTCCAGCTATCCGTGTGCCTTTTGTCTTACGACTTGATTTACATTGAAACTTATTCCTTTTTTTCCCCCATACCACTAAGGTGGCAAACAAGCTTGCGGTCCGCCTGATGGTAAGCGGTCACCGCAGCCTATGGACGCTTGCAACACCTGCGGCATCACTCGCACGTTGCCGGCCCTTCAAATATCTAATAACTTCTTTCTTGAAGAACCCCATACAGAAGTCCTTAGAGAAAACCTTGGCAGGGAGCAATCAATAATTAATTAATTCTAATCAAAACGTGTTAAAGCCTCTCAGGGATAGTGTAGCTTTCTATTATAGTAAAATATTTTTATAATCAGTTTAGTAGGTGGAGAAATAAAGTTTAATTAATTACAAGCAAACAAACAAAGCACTCTATTAAATTATACGATAGACAGTAAAAAACATGTTAGTATATGAGAAACATGTTATTGTAAAAACATCTTTTGGATTTGGATGGATAGATTGATGATAGATGATGGATGGATGAATGATTGTTACTCAATAAAACTGCGAAGGAGCATCCGACTGAGTTAAAATTTATCACACAGATAGGTTATGACTTTTATTCCGTCGGCTTTTATTCCGGAAATTCAAATGTCCCGCGGGAATCACTATAACCAAATTCCACTTATGACGCCGTAACTTCTTTAGTATAATAAAGGAGTTGCCGTAGGAGTCCCACATCGATAACCAAATTTACGCCGGGTGGAGCCGCTTGCAAAGATGCTATGACATAAGTAGTTTTTATTTTCAAATTACAATTAAATTCATTTTAAATTCACGGACCTAATTTTTATTCTCAAAGTTTTTTTCCTTGAAAAAAGTCAAAATATTCAATGTCGATTGCGTCCGCTGCGTAGGGAGGCAGGGAGCCGACCGCGCGTATGAGCCGATCACGGCGGCGTGTATGTAGTATTTTGTTTAGATTGACATTTTTCAATTCTATATCTTTTGAATGGAATGTCTGATTTGGATAATTCTAAAAGTTATCTACAGATATTGACTGTCTTGAATGTGAAATGATTTATTTGGATAATGATAAAAACAAAAGTATGTACAACATGGTCTGATTTTAGTCGGCATTTCTTTTAACTTTTTAAATGTAAAAAGGTAGGTATAGTGACATATAGACATATGGTATGGTAAAGTTTTTTATAGATATTTATATGTTCTTTAATATTGTATAACATTTTTTTTGTTCTATCATCAATAGTTTCCGCATCGCATGCGATGAAACACATTTTATGGATTTTTTTTTTACACCGTGGGTTATATTATGTCAGTTTTAGTAGAGATCCCAAATTTCTCCTAATAACAAATATAGCACATGTTACTCAGAGATAATATAGCTTTCTAATGGTGAAAGAATTTTTGGAAACGGTCTTATAGTTTTAGAGTTTATTCGTTACAAACATACAAAAATACAAATCTTTCCTCTTTGTAATAGTAGTATAGATGAGAAACCTGTTACCTCTTCACGCTGAAACTACTGTACCGATCAAGATGAAATTTGGCATGCAGATAGTTTTGAGTCCCGGAAAAGGTCATAAGCTACTTGAAAACGTCCAGTATTATCCGTTTTTTTCCCCATAATTGAGGAGTTGCCTTTGAAATCCTACACCGATAAGCGAATAAATAAATTCGATTCATGTCGAGATTTACACACACAAGTTTACATTTAATACATTTGTTCACACAGCGCACACGTATTTTGAACTTAAAACTGATTTATAGTTGCCTTTGAAAATATTTAGATAAGAGGAGAAGATTGGAAGGTCAAAAGCATTTACTAAATTATCAAATTTCTTTTAATAATATTACTAAATAAATATATAAATACATACACAAAGACATGCATAAATATACATATATGTATAAACTTACAAAGGTACAAGTATAATAAATATAGTATAAATAACCCGCTGCAATCCACCATCGACCGCCCAGCGCCAGGGAGGCTCCAAATGCGAGGGGGCGCATCACACAAACGTGCACACATACCCATATACATACACATACTCACAGACGTTGTATATCATGGAGAGAATAGGAGCCATCACACATCCACATTGCATGCCGTCCTCGAAAACTTCCGTAAAAACCTCTCCCTCTAATGACGGAAGTCCTTGTTCCTTGTGACTTCTGCAGCCTCTTTCGACAATTGGCCAATAGGTAACAGTGCATGAGCTATGACACTCGAAGAATGAATTAAAATTTCATAGAAGACATAGAATGTCATGTATTTATTACTGTAAGGAAAAAATATAGTTACTAGAAAATCTGAAAGTTTGTTAGTTGCAATTAGAAAACAGTAGGTTACAACTAAAAACTGAAACACATTTACTCAACTTGCAAATAAAAGATTTACATACATCCTTGCAGATGATGACCTACAATTATGAAGAGTTTCTGAGGGAGATGCAGGAGCACCCACTGGCTATGAATGAGCTAATTGAATTAATTAGATATAATGTAGAGCGGTTTGAGTCATTACAACTTAATCACAGTGTGTGTTATTGTAAACGCCTCAGCGATTCACAGTCAGATTGTGCAGCCTTGTCATCAGTGTGTTAGTTTGGAATCCGAGCAACAATCATATGCTCACAACAGTTCTCACTCAACTAGTGTTTCACAAAAATGTAATGTTGATGGCAAAGTAGTAATGTTTTGCGATGAAATAAGAAAAGGTTTTAGACACTTTCTCAGCTCAAGCCTAGGACAACCGATTTAAAATAATTCTATGCCAAATGCCAATTTTGTTAATATAATCAGAAGTTTAATAAAGTCTGACAAAATCACTCCATCCTCTACAAAATCCTCCTTTAAATAAAAGTGAATTAAGACAATATGATAATAGTATAAGCGCACTTAAATTTTTAAAAAAAATGTTATGTTTACATTTCCCTATTGTAAGGTTTTGCCACAGGAGGAAAACTACCGTAGATGTGTGTTAAATTTAGCTTTGTATACTATGTCTAGCAATAACAATAACTATCATGTGATAGACACTAGCAGTATTCTTAGACATAAGTGCAAGACATAAATATTATCTCACACACCATTGTACCAGAGTGTTAGCTTTGTCGCTATCATTTTATATTAATACCACAGCTAATAATTTAGCAAAACGATCTGCTTTTATTGAGAAGTGTAACTATAATAGTGTAATTGACATTTCAGCCAAGTACTTGGCTAAACAACCTGCATCTATTGTGCAGTGCAATTATTTTTAAGAGAGGTAGGGCACTACAAGTACTCGCTCAAATAAGCCGCCCGTAAAAATAAAGCGGGGCATAGCGAGTACTTGCTCGAACCCGAACTCGGTAGTACCTCCACCTTACAGAAAACCGCGACCTCAATAACACTAACATTGAGTAGTGTTGTGTTCCTGGCGGTGAGTAAGGTTGCCAGAGCTCTTTGAGGATTCGCTGCGAGGACAGCGGAGGACCGGCGGTGCTTGTTGCTGTCATTGCTCGGCGTAGACGCGGCGTGCTGGCATGGCGGTCAGGGAGACCTGATGAAACGGCTGACCGCTGGTCGCCCGCAGGTTGAACGGGTTCCTGAACCCAGGGATCACTTAATCTCCGCTCTGGGAGGCTGATCCGCCATCCTGTGTAAAGTCTTTGAAGTGGTAGTCGTGCCGGAGAAGGAGACCGGAGTGGACCTGGCTACTACAATAGAGGGGGATCAGGAGCCCTTCCGCCCGCCGTGCCAGCAACCGTAATATCCGTGCCATGGTTCGGCATTTCTAGTACTGCACTTTTGTCCTGTAAGCTGTCTGTGCAGTGAAACCTCATTTATAGTCTAAATAACTTTTTTTTTATAAAATGGCCAAAAGAACAAAAAGGAAAAGAGTTTTTACAGCGGCTACTTTATCCTCATATAATGTGGATTTTTGCAACATCAGGGGTGTTCACGCAAATCTTAACGCAGTCCACCACCATCTCGAGACTGCGCAGCTGACCATTGTTATTCTAACGGAGACGCAGATATCCTGCCCGGCCGACACATCATATATTCATTTTCCCGGCTACAAACTCGAGCACAATTTTGTGAGTCGTGCCGTTGTATCTATGTTCCTCCTCCTCCTCCGGAAGGATATCTGCTGTCGCCGCCTTCATAGCCTTGAAGACAGGGACCTGTGGATATTGTGGGTGCGCGTAGATTACGGCGGCCACACTTGTATCTATGCGTGCCTATACATGTCTCATAGCGGTGACACGGACGTAACTCGACTCTTCACGCACCTGAGCTTGACGACTGACAAAGTTATAGAGCAATATCTCACAGCAGAATTAGTTATTTTGGGAGACTTTAACGCCCACCATCGTGAGTGGCTCAGCTCTCGAACCAATAACTATGCTAGGATATCTGCTCATGAATTTGCTTTGACCTATGGATTCTCTCAGCTGGTACTTTCTCCAACGAGAATACCAGATATAGAGGACCATACGAGCTCATTACTGGACCTTCTGCTGACTACACGTCCGGACGGATATTCCGTCTCAGTGGATGCGCCATTAGGCTTCTCGGACCACTGTCTCGTTCGGACTCAAGTGTCATGCAAACAAGCCGATCCATCTGGGCCAACTAATTGGCGTCGTGTGTGATGTTGTCTTATAATGATAAGTCGGCAGACTGAGATGGCTTGTGAGAATTTTATGCATCGTACCCGTGGAAGCAGATCTGATTTAGTTCAGAAGATCCTGACATCTGTGCAGCCGCAGTCACTGAGACAATCCTCGCTGGTATGGAATGTTATATTCCTAACCCACGAGTAGCTGTCGGCGTCAAAAAACGACCGTGGTTTAATAGGTGTTGCAGAGAAGCTAAAATCCTTAAGCAAACTGCATATGAGACTTGTACTACGGCTCATAATCATAAGGATCCGAATATTTCTGAGGTAAAACGCAAATTAAATGCTGCCTTGAGGCAGTAAGAAAGCAACTGCCTTAGCAAAATTCGAAGTTATCGGCAAAATAGGTGGGCGACTTGCGAGCTATCCTTCTCGTCGAGTCGTCTCTCGGGAGTCGTGCTTTCTGGTCGCTTGCCAAAGCTGCCGAAGGGAACTTTTGCCAGTCGTCGTTACCAGCGCTGCGAAAGACCGATGGTGACTTGGCCCATAGTGCTAAAGAGAAAGCTGATCTACTGGGCAGTCTCTTTGCCTCAAAGTCGAATATGAACGATGAAGGCGCTGTACAACCTATCGTGGTGCGGTAAGACCATGACAGAAATCTCGATAACACAGCGGGAGGTTCAGCGGGCGTTGCTATCTCTAGACGTTAAAAAGTCGAGTGTGCCAGACGGTATACCAGCAGTGTGCACCTGAGTTATGTCCTGTACTCACGCGCCTCTTCTCGCTTTCCTACGATACTAGGCAATTTCCGTCATCATGGAAGACTGCGAATGCACCCGGTGCCCAAAAAGGGCGATTGATCAGATCCATCGCATTACAGGCCTATCGCTATTACCTATCTCCTCTCCAAAGTGAAGGAGCGTGTGATCAACACACAGCTTCTATGATACCTAGAAGAACACGACCTGGTCAGTGACCGTTAATATGGCTTTCGCAACGGTCACTCGACCTTCTAGTGTATCTTACACATCGATGGGCACTAGCCATTGAGAGTCAGGGGGAGGCATTGGCATGTAGCCTGGACATAGCGAAGGCGTTCGATCGGGTCTGGCACCGGAGTCTTCTATCGAAGTTGCCATCTTACGGTGTGCCCTGGGGCTTGTGTAAATAGATGGCTAGCTTTTTGTCCGACAGACGCAATACGAACCGTAGCTGACGGCAGTTGCACTGATATCATGGACAATAATTCTGGTGTCCCGCAAAGCTCTGTGCTGTCTCCTACGCTGTTTCTACTGCATATTAATGACACGGGTCGTGCAAACATCCCTCGTTCTGTTGTGGAGGAAAACCGTGGAGAACTTGTGTCTCAAGTCGAGACCACACTGTCTAAGGTCTCTGACTGGGGACGGGTAAACTTGGTCCGATTCAACCCTACAAAGACACAAGTCTGCGCGTTCACCGCTAAGAAAACCCCATTCACTGTAATCTCACAATTCCAGAACACTCCCCTCTCCATCTCCAAGAGCATTGGGATCCTTGGTGTTGACATCTCCAGCGATGTTCAGTTCCGAGATCAATTACAAGATAAGGTGAAGCTGGCGTCCAAAAAACTTGGTGTACTCAACAGAGCGAGGCAGTACTTCACGTCGGGGCTAGAGGTTGCTGCTCTACAAGTCGCAAGTTCGGCCCCATATGGAGTACTGTTGCCATCTTTGGGCAGGTGCACCCGGATAGCAGCTTGGACCTTCTGACTCGGTTCAACGACGGGCTGTGAGAATTGTCGACGATCCCAAACTCACTTGCCGTATCGAACCCTTAAGTCTGAGGAGAGACTTTGCCTCCCTGTGTGTGTTCTACCGCTTGTACAATGGGATGTGTTCTGAGGAATTGTTTGAAATGATGCCCACGGCTATTTTCTACCATCGTACCGCTCGCCATCGGCAGGGAATTCATTCTCACACTTTAGAACCATAATGGTCACTTACAGTGCGGTTTCAGAAAAACTTCTTCCGTGAAAGCTTGGGTTGTGGAATGAGCTCCTTGCCAAGGTTTTCTCTAAGGACTACAGTATGGGGTTCTTCAAGAAAGAAGTTATTGGATTTTTGAAGGGTCAGCAACGCGCGAGTGATACTTCTGGTGTTGCAAGCGTCCATAGGCCACGGTGACCGCTTAACATCAGGCGGACCGTGTGCTTGTTTGCCACCTTATTGGAATAAAAAAAAAAAAAAAAGTGTTATTGAAATTTTAGCTTATCTAATATTTTAAATTAAATTTTCAGACACTAAAGGACTACTTCGGCAAAATATATAATTCCTAAATAAATAATGATAATATAAAGAAATCTATGTCTACTATCTATGTATGTCAAGTGTTATGCAAACAGAAACAAGAAAAATTAACTTTGTCATTCTTAAATATTCCATTGAACCTGGTGCTTCAGAATTTACAAGTAATGTCACGGAAAGAACTAGAAATTGAATTGTTCATAAACTGCCAAAAGATTGACATTTTATGTATCACTGAACACTGGCTACGCAGCCATCAGTTTATGTTCGATTTGACTAATCGCACCAGGTGTGAAGTTCGTCAGCCGAGTAAATGTTATGCATGGTGGCTCTTCAATTTTAGTTAAGCTAAAGTTTAAAGAACGTTAAAACATTGTGAGCCTCTCAGTTGAGCGAACTGCCGAGCTGTCCTGTATAGAAGTTGAGCATCTCATTGTTGTGAGTGTATACAAGCCGCCTTGTGCAATGTATGATAATTTTGAATTAATTATGAAAGTAGTGCTGAATAAAATCAGCAATTCCAATAAACAAATCATTTTATAAAATAGCTCATTAAGCACCAGATTGCTTGCCTTATTTCGGTTTTTTAATTTAAATAATTTGTTTTGTGTACCAACTAGAATTCCTGTATCTAGTGCCACTTGCATCGACAATATATTTACTGACATAAAACCAATTTAAAAATCAATTATAACCATCTAGAGTCAGATCATTGTGGACAGTTAGTGGTTTTAGAAAGTAAGAATAGTATTACTTAAAAGGAAATTAAATTTATACCAATAACAACTAAACGGATTGAATGAATGAATGAATGAATGAATATAATTTATTGCACATAAAAAGATGTTTTTTCCTGAATTTTATCAACTCCTAAAGACTTTAGAAATTCACCATTAGTAACAGAATTATGAATGTGGCGTCGTTGTCCATCTCTACACACTGTATTGCAGCGATTTCTCAGAAGTTTATATTGTTTGAGATTAACAGGAGAGGGATATAATTTGTTTTTAGCCTTGGCACGATCGAGTTTTTTTATGCAATATACGTATTTGTAAGCCAAGGTGCAGGATAATGTTTAACTTTTACTGGTCTTTCTGGTGCATGTGTATCGTATAATCGTGTTAGTAAAGTATTAAAAACACATACTTTTTCATCAACTGTGTTTGCATTTAATACAGTACTCCAGTCCGTATTTAAAGCATCTTTACGTAATTGCTCAACGTCCATCCCAGCAAATTGCGCTGCAGAAGTATTCTTGATTTTAATTTCGGAGGGCGAATGTTGTAAGATAGGTACAGTAAGTCGTGGTATGAGAAGGCATCAGCTGAAAATTGACCATGTGCTGTAACGAATTCATGTGAAGAAACTATAATGAGATCTAACAGAGAAGGTGTACAATTTGGAAAAAAATGAGTAGCGTTTGAGGGTAAACAATGCATATTGCATGCATTTAAAACTGATAGCAGTTGATTAGCGCGATTATCATTTTTTAAAAGGCCCGTGTTAAAATCCCCCATTATAACAGTATGGCTATAAGCAGGAGTAAATGTTTCTAGCAATGATTCAAACGATGCGAAGTAATTTACATTGAGAGAGGGACTATAAAATACTCCAAGGAGTATTTTATTTTTTGATAACTTAATCTCAATCAAAAGGTGTTCTGCAGTTATAGAGGACGGAGAGGCTTGGCTTGAAAAACTAATAATGGAGTATGGAATATGTGACCGAAGATATATAGCTACCCCACCTCCTCTACGATCAGTACGGTCATTGCGAATGAGTGTAAAACCTGGCAATGAATAAGATGTGGAAGGAAGGCAGGGTCTGAGCCAAGATTCGGAGACAAGAATAGCATGAATATGACTGTTAGAAAATGATGCAAGCATATCGGGGTAATGAGCCGGAATACTTTGAGCATTTATATGAACAACATTGAAATTTTTCAGAAAATCTGAGAAGCAGGAATCAAGTCTTGCGCTCAGGGAATGAGGAAAACTTTGGAAACTGTCGTTATTACTCAATCCATCATTTGAAGAAAAAGAAAGGAAGTGATCACTCTGGTTACTAACGTTATTGTCATTATCAATATCATAAGTTAAAATATAAAAATATATAGTGCATAGATATATAAAAAATAAAAATATACCAAAAAAACAAATAAAATAAAAACCATTAAAAATCTATCCGCCAGCTTCTCTTTACAATATCACAAATACAAGATAATTAAAATAAAAGACAATTTCTTACTTAAAAATAAACAGTCAAAACTTTTTGACTTGAAAAAAGTTTAGAATTATTCTCTGCAGTAAGCGATTTTAGGGATTTGGGCTGAATGATTGCAGACCGTTGCCTTCTCTAGCTACCATATAAAAAGAGAAAAAAAAATAACAAAATTAATAATGATGTCAGTGAATAAAATTGTTGATAAAACATTTTCGTTATATAGAAGGTATCTCGAAAGAAGAAAAAGAAAAAAATAAAATGGAGTGGTACCTTCTACATGTTGTTCGTACCTAAGTATGGTTTTTGGGAAGCAGGTATGCAATCGCATGGAAAAAAGCTGACAAGAAGAAATTAAACTTATCACTACTTTTTAGTGCACTTAGATCTAATATTCTTCTCATCAGCGGGCTTAATTGATTGTGTATTACACCCTACAGCAACTGAGGCGACTGGAACCTTATTTAAATCTGTGGTCGTCTGTACTTGATGCCGTTTGCCGTCGGAGCCAATGACAATGATATTGCCGCTTTTTGTCCAGCACTTCGTGATGCCAAAGCGTTGCCTAGCAGACACACACATCTGCCAGCTTGTCCTTTATAGTTTTGACAACGTTGTTTGCACAGTCTTCATTTTTGCTCTCAGAGAGACCGTGGATAAGCAGAAATTTTCGTCTACTTGCTGCTGTAAACTATTTAAAGCGGTTATAGTAAACTTCTTGAAGGAAGCAAATTCTGCGCTGAGGTCTGAAGTAGAAGTTGAAGCTGTGGCAGATTTACGATGAAGGTCATAAATATATTTTAATCTAACTTATTGCATAAAATTCCGGATTTACTTTATAATGGCGACCCAAATAATATGTACAATACTGTTCTTAACAATATTACTACACAGTTTAATAAAGTATTTACTTCAAAAAAGAATATTATTTCCAGACGCTTTATTGAATGGACAACCCCAGGTATTTATAAAAGTAGGCATAAATTAAATAAATTAAATAAAGAAAGAACATATAATAATAGCCAAATATTTAGGGAATATGTAAAAAATACTCAAAAACCTTTAAAAAAGTCTTTCTTGTAGCAAAATCAATTCAACTCAGATATAAAACTAAAAATTCAACAAATAAAATAAAAACTACATGCAACATAGTAAATAATGTACTAGTAAAGCTAGGAATTCTTGTCAGGACTTTGAGTTGATTGTTGATGATACTAGTTTAAAAACAAATTCTCAGAAAGAAAGCGATTGCCTTTAAATTTTTTTAGCGCTTTCGAAACAACTTAATTTAAGTCCAATTTTAGCAGAAAAATTAATAAAAACGAATGTTCCTGAATGTAAAGTTCCCTTTATATTTAAAAACATTAGGCCTACGGATATTATAAATACATTTAAAACATTAGAAATAAAAAACACCACAGACATTTGGGGACTTTCTGTAAAAACTATAAACTCAGTAATTCATGTTCTAGCACAACCCTTAGCCGTAATTGTTAATAGTTGTGTTGATAGTGATGTGTTTCCTGATAAGATGAAATATAGTAAAGTTATACCTCTTTTAAAATCAGGTAGTTCAACAGATCCTAATAATTTTTGGCCTATTTCAATACTCCCTGAACTCAGTAAAGTTTTTGAAAAAATCACACTTTGTTAAATGTTAAGCCATTCCTGTAATAATGACCTACTTAGTAATAAACAGTTTGGATTTAGGAAAGGCCGTTCCAAAACCGATGCAGGAATGGCACTTTTAAAAATGTATTTATCACCTGGGAGGATTCGCATGATACTTTTGGAGTGTTTTGTGATTTATCTAAGGCATTTTACTGTGTCGAACATGAAAATCAGCTACATCACTACACTACAACATCTATTAGAGGCAAAGCTCTCAACCTTTTGACCTCCTACATGTGTAGCAGAGTACAGAAAATAAATGTGAAATGGTGAAAGATCTTCGGGATCAGCAGTCTCTATGGGAGTCCCTCAGGGCTCAATTTTAGGTCCTTTTCTATTTCTTATTTATATTAATGATCTCCAAAATCAAGTAAAAAACCATGACATTGTCTTATTTGCTGATGACACATCTTTACTTTTTAAAGTTAAGGGACGACAGACATCTTATGATGAATTAAATAATGCAATTTCTAAAATTGTAAATTGGTTTAACGCTAATAATTTGTTACTCAATGAGAAAAAACCAAATGTGTTAAATTTACATTACCAAATGTCAGTCAGATCCAGACTTTGACTTAGATATAATTTTACAATAAGTAACTACTTCTTCCTTTTTTAAAAATTTTTGTAGAAATATTAGGCTAGGTTTAGATATTTAACACTATTTTAACATATTTGATTACACTTAACAAAAATACAAATTGACAATAGAAAACCAATATTAATTTTTAAATCAATTACTTGAAATCCATATTTATTTGTATTAATTTATTTGTGTTTGTTTTTATTTGTTGTAATAAACACTAAAACAAGAAGATAATTGAATTTTTATTACAGAGAAATAAACGGTTCCAGTTATGATTTCACAATATTACCATACTATGACTAAAATAAGTACAATAACGAAAAACACGTTCCTAAATGCACAATTTTTACACAAATGCACCTTTTAATGTTACACAAAATATACCTTTATTCTGGATAAAATACGTGAATCATGTTTTAACTTTAGCTAAGCAAAAAAATACATAACCCACAATAAAAACGAAACAAAACGTTATTTTTGAAAACCCTAAATCACCTCGTGGGTGTCTTCTCTTTCACCCTTCTGGGTGTTGAGGTGCGGGTATCGGGGGAGAGGAATTTACCTCCCACCATGACCCGGGTAGAAGCTCAGGGGTGCTGAACACCCCCGGTGAAATTTAAAAAGGAAGCCTACTTTTCAGGCCCCTTGAAGGTGACTATGTGATACCGCCTTAGGTGTGATAATGGAAATAAATTAAAAAGAAAACGAGATTAGGCACCAAAAAATAAAAACAAAACAAGGTAAAAGATTGAAATGAAAAATAAAATAAAACAAAAACGAAGCAAAAATAATAAACCAAAAATAAAAGCGAAATAAAAACGAAATAAAAGCAAAAATAAAAACTAAATAAAAACAAAATAAAAGCGAAATAAAAACGAAATAAAACGAAAATAAAACAGAAATAAAAGCGAGAATAAGCAGTAAAAACGGAATGAAATAAGGAAAGTAGGTGAGTAGGTAGGAGGGTGAATAAATAAACTTATTCACCCACAGGAATAATCTCTCGGGGGAGAGCCCTGCCTTCCGACGGACGGACGTGTAAGGTCGCTATGCCCCTGAGGTGTGTATGGTGGCTGATTTTGGTTCTGAGAGTCAGAGGAAAGTTCCGGTCTAAGGCATGCCCGTGACGCGACCGCGCCTGCTGACACATGGTCTAGCATTTTGCGCATGCGCAAGGGGCGGTCTATAATACAACCAAGGTAGTTTACGCTGGGTTGCCACTCAATAACTTGACCTCGAAACACAAGTTTCGGTGGGAGAAACTTTTGCAGGCCGGTCAGTATTGCTGATGTCTTGCTGGCATTAACGGCAATTTTCCACTTGTCCAGCCAGCCAGGCAAAGTGTCCAATAGTCGCTGCATTTTTTTGCTGCTAAACTAGCTTTGCGGGAGGAGGACATATAGGCGCTGTCGTCCGCGTAAAGGGCTAGGATGACGTCTTCAACACCTTCAGCTAGACCGGAGTCACTGAGAGTGGGGATGTCGTTGGTGAATAACGCGTAGAGCAGTGGCGATAGACAGCTGCCTTGAGGTACCCCTGCTCTAATGGGCTTACATGCTGACTGGTTGTTCTCGACCGAGACATAGAAGCTCCGTTTGTCCAGAAACAAGGCTATTATCGCTATTATCGCCCGAGCATCGGTGGGATGTCCGTCTCTAACAGCTTGTGTAATAAGCCCTTGTGCCAAACTCGATCGAAAGCCTTCTCCATATCGAGAAAGACTCCGACTGTGCGCCTGCCCTTGTTTAGCTCGAAGGCTATGTGATGGAGCACTCGCACAAGCTGAAGAGTGGTACTGTGGCTGTCTCTAAAACCAAACTGTTCAGACCTAAGCTGGATATGCGGGGATATCCTAAGTAAAAGTAGGCGTTCGAACAACTTGGCTAAATTGGACAGCAGTGTAATCGGTCGGTAATGTTCTGGACGATGACGATCTTTCCCTGGTTTCGAGAGAACAATAATTTTGCCAATCTTCCACGAAGATGGGAAATGTCCAGTGCGCAGCATCCCATTAAAGATTCGGGTGAGTGCCACCAGACCCTTCCTAGGCAGCATGATAATCGCTGTGTTTGGAATCTCGTCGGGACCGGGTTGATTTGCGCTTATTAAGCTTAGAGGCCTCCTTCCTAACCTCTTTAGGCGAGATAAAATAATCACCTCTGAGTGGTGGGGCTGGGGCCGCGAGAAACTGCTCTACTCGTTCTGTAACTCCTAACGTGTGGTCAGGGTCGATAATGGGGTTCGGCTTAAATTGGTCCTCAAAGTGGTCCGCAAAAAGTTCCGCGCGTTCCGCTGCGTGGTAATGGCGAATTACGGGGTGGGGTCGATGAGTGGGCAGATAGGGGCAGGTGTTTTTGTGATTTGACGGGCCAGGCGGTAGAGAGCCGTGTCGTTCTCGCTGGCTTTAAATATTACCTGGTCCCATGAGTGTTGCCTAAAGTTGCCAATTTCCGATGTTAGTTCCGCGCTAATCTTGTTGAGGTCCCTCTTCACCACTGGGCAACGGGTATCGCACCAGAGTTTTCGGAGGTCCCTCTTAGTTTTAAGTTTAGCGCGGAGATGCGCCGGTAACAACTGATTACCGGAAGCTGTGGCTGTGATACTGGTGGACTCCCTTAGAGCCTGTGCAATGGCAGTTGTGAAGGTATCAACTGCCTCTTCGACTTCTAAGGGAGTAGAAATACCACCAGCCGGGAGTTGATAACTCAACGGGGATGCGGGGATTGGGGAACGGTTTACCAATTGCAGACACTCCAAGAACCAATAAGATTGGCAGGTGCTGAGTGTCAGTGTCGTGGAGGACCTCTAACGACATTGACCAGCTGATCTTATACCCTAAATCACTTTAACACTTGCTAATCCAAAAATATATGTTCTACCATAAAGACGTGATTAAATTTTATTCAAAAAAAAAATAATCATAAATCACTTAAAACAAAGGATGTTTTAATAGGTATTTAGGTACTTTTATTATACTTAACAAAAATACTATTTAAAATAGAAAAAGAAATTTTTTTTTTTTTTAAATCAATTAAAAATAAAACATATGTATATATGTTTAGGCATAAGTCACTAGAAAGCACCTGACCTATGTATTTTGGATGTCGATATAGTAGCGATGCAGTAAAGCTTCAAAGCTCTCTAGTGACTTTGCATTACGAATATTTACTGGTAAATTATTTCACAAACGAACTGTTGTGACCTTGAACGAATTTGAATTCAATGTCGTATTATTCGTGAGGTGCGGCGGAGATTGGAACGGCTAAACCGTATCTGTCACTTGGGAACCCAAAAACTAAAATTGTTCTATTAAATATGGTGGGGATAAAGGATTATTAAGAATGCCATAAATACATGTCTGAAGAAGTGTTACGGCGAAAACGGATATTGAGACAATTTAACTGTGTAGGATATTGAGAGACATGATCATGACAAAAATGTCAAAATTGATATAGGTCTTTAATGTGCGTAGTCAATAGGGTCAGTTTTTTTAGGGATGGGTATTATGTGTGCCATTTCCCATGAAGTTGGAAAGTAACCAGTGTACAGAGAAAAGTTAATAATATGGGTAATATGAGGCAAAATATTATCAAGGATTGGCAATATCAGGTCTGGACCTAAGCCGTCATTACCTACTGCTTTAGTTTTTAGAGAATAAGAATTTTTTTTTTATATTACAATCAGAAACAGGTTCAAATGTAAAAAAAGGTTTTATTAGGAAGTGGAATTGAAGAAATTTGGTTGACTCGACAACCTGTGTAGGTAATGATAATTGTTGGTTAAGCATATTTATGTCTATGTTATTGATTAAGTCACCCCTAAACTTCCAAAGACCTAAAGATCGCAGAAGTTTCCACAAATCGGGACAAGAACAGATTTCAATATATAGAATGTATAAAACAGCGTTTTACGTTCCTTACTATCTTGTTGCAATGATTTCTAGCTGCTTTAAATTATAGTTCAGTGATCTACCGATTGAATAATTCTGATTTGCTGTCAACATAGTCCAAAGACTCCAAAGATTGATTTCCAGTCGATATAACTAGCAGACTAATTTGATTTAATCGATAGAGCTAAGGATACGCTCAAAATTACTTTACGTTTAAGTTTTGGTCTTTTGAGTTTGTATAAATCAAATATTAGGTCATGATGAGAGAAGCCAGGCAAGGCAAGGCAGCCAGCAATCTGATTATGGGAAGAAATACGTTCGGGTTGGAGAGTAAGGATAAGATCTAGTAGAGTGTAAGAATCATTGACATGAAAGGTGGAGCTTAGATTTAGGATACTCGTGTTAGTTAGGTTACACAAGGTTTCCAATTTATTAGACCTTGTGTCGTTCCGTAACAAGCAGGTATCAAAGTCACCCATTAATAAAAAGTGATCGTAACTAGGCAAATGAATCGCATGGTCAAATTTTCTTTTACTATTTTATCTAAATTGAAGAGAGGTACGAACTTGTAATACACTAGTTGAAATATGTGTTAATAAGAACAGTCCAAAATGCTTGTTTCAAGAGCCTTTGATTGTGTCTATTTCCTTAATTAATAGGTTTATGGTGTGCTTTAAAAGAACATAATTTTTAGGCCAAAAACCATTTTTCTCACAGTTAACCCTGTGATAGGTGTGATTTGAAAGCTTCGTAGGATTTCAGGTTTAAAAAGCCTTAATTTGATAAGGGTCAATAAGTGTTACCACATTTGTATCAAAAAAAAATTAGGCCGATATGCTTTACATGGTCAAATTCTGTACCCTCGGTGAAAACTGATATAAGTCGACTTATAGCACTTATTAGATTATTAGACATATCTAATCAGTGTCAAATGCTCTTTTTATCTATCTTATCCACGTAGCCTTAGCTCTACTGGATACGGAGATATTTTTCGTGCACAATAATATAAGTTAACTTATATCAGCGAAGAGTCTTTAATGCCTTGTGTGTGATAATATAACTTGACATCCACTCATAAAATTGAATAGACCTTGTTTAAATTATAAGTGTAAAATAATATAAAATTAGTTTAATCACCTTACCCACAAACAGTATATCGATATAAGATTGTGTGTTATGATACAATTAAAAATGTATTGTTGTTCACGATTGCATCTTTAAATATCAATAACGTGAATAATGATGTTATTGTATATAATACATTTAAAACTTAATAACCAATGTCAAAATTTGGTTTCTTCTAATATATTTCGATCTACATTATTTTTACGAGACTGCTTAAGAACTATTACATTCGTGTCTATTAATACAATTTAGTGACATCCAAAATCTTATCAACTCCTTGCAAGCATTTCAAAACGTCTGTTAGTGTCAACTGATAGAATTCGATAATTCTATCTTCTTTTGCGTGAGCTTCTTACTGGCGCGAAAGAGATAGAGTACGTTTATTCGCTAAAACTAATTATGCTTATTGCTACATGTGGCCAGAATCATGTGGAGGCAGAGGAGCAAATCAAATTTCTTCCCGCTTGTACGACTTTGTTATTAATCTTTGACTACTATTGCATCCAAACGCGTCAAAATTGATTATGTACTCAGATTCATGCGCCGAGCAAAGTAAGAATTCCGTGGTAGCAACAATGTCACTCATACATGTGCAGAACTCAGAACAATTAACTACTACAGAACACAAATTTCTAGTACCTGGTCACACACAGAAGTAGATTCTAATCATGCTTTGATAGGACGAACTACAAAGCGCACTTCTATGAGAGTCCAAGAAATTGGTGTCAGTTGGTACGAAGTTCGTCTAATCGTACTAATCAACTTTCTGTAATAGAAATGTTTTATAAGATTTTGATGATTTTGCTGATTTTTCCAAACTGAATATTTAAATTTTTAAGTATACCACAAAATCAGTTTCCTATATTTAGTTACAAAGAGAGCTACGGAGCCATCGATTAGAATTCTATGTCATATGCGAAAAGAAACAAAAGATATGAACAACGTATTAATTTAGAGAGTATTAAGAAGTGTTATGTTGGACCAGTACCTATAACAGCAGAGAAAAAAGCAGATCTGACCTCTCTTTTGGATTATAATGAACCAAGTGCACATGAGTTCTAATTTTTTTAATTATTAATTTGACCGATATGATTCAACCGATGACATATTACATCCAAATGACATCCAGATTTAACAGAGGAACAAAAATTTTATGCTATTCGATCTTAGAAAACTTTTATTGCCATGTAACTTACTATTTAAATGTTAGTTAGTTTCAAACTTTCGCGTTTTTCACTTATTATTAGTATAGAACTCGTGTCTTAACGCGATGCACGTAAGTACGTATACGGAAACGTACCTGTAAGATTGCACCTTATCGTGGTCACGGCTGTACTGGCTGAAGAGCGCGGCGTCGACTTCTGGCCGCTCGTGCAGTTTCTTTCACTACCCTCACATTGTTGTAATGTTCTCTACACACTACACTGACGATGTCCATATTGCGTTTATCACCGATATTACTGTTGCGTGGTTTAAACCTATGAATCACAGGATTCCACGCCTTTGAAAGATTATATCCATCTTCTCTATTGAAATTTTTGTCGCATTACTTTATTTCAATAGCTTCGCGTACAAATCGTGGATAATAGTGGCGCTCAGTGGAGAGGACTTTCGGTTCGTGAAGTTCAATCCAGTGGTTTTGCGAGCTATTGAGTAGATGGTCGGCTATGGCTGATTTATTTGTTTGTCGGTTTTTGAAAGCAGCTATGTGTTCTTTAACCCTTTCGGCTATAGTGCGTTTTGTTTGGCCTACGTACGACGTTCCACAGCTGCAGTCTATCCCGTTAACGCCTGGTTTTTGGTAGGGAATAGAATCCTTCGGTGTCCGCAGGTGTTTGGCGATTTTAGAGCGCGGTGTGTACACTGTCTTGATAGAGTATTTACTTAGTAATGTTCCTATTTTGTCCGTTAATCCCTTTAGGTATGGCATAAAGGCTGCCTGTCTATTCACTTCAGGTTTTCTATTTCTTTGTGGATGTCGCGGCTGTCGTTTGCACACTTTATACCCATTCCTTTTTAGTACCTCCTGCACGTGTTTTAAATTAAATTAAATGTTTATAGTATATTTTTATTTCTTTACTGTTTTACTGTGCTTGCTTTCAAATGCCATTAAGCGCTTTGGTTAATTATAATTTTTTATCTTTTAGTTTAAATCTTTACAAAGTTTTTTGAAAGCAGAAGCTTATTATATGTTATTTAGAATTATTGTAGTCCTTACTTATCATGTTTCCTAGCATGTCACCAAGCTATTGTCTAGCTCTAACAAAGGACTAGAGTTTGTACAATTCGTAAGATAAAAAGCGCTATAATTTAATGACTTAGTGCCATAATAATAGTTTTTTTGGAAGTTTAGTTATTATAGAAACCCAAAGATATTTGTATGAAACTATTGTAGGAACGTAAGTGTTTTAAAATTTAATAGTACTTAACTATTAAATTACGCACCTGATAACTCGTGTATGACACAAGGGGATGTTAAGTTTTAGTAAAGATATCATTTTTGCCCACAAGATGAAAATAAAAGACCGATGATTTACATTTTCTCAATCTCAAGCCTGTGGCTGCGTTTTTTTAACACTATCTTAACTTTATTAACTACTTTTTGATATCTTGTATAAAATAAAGACTACAAATTTAAATATTTGTTTATTTGCATAGTTAGAACCATAAACTAACAATTTTGATATATAACCCTAAAAACATTATTAGCCTCAGCCGTTATACGCCCCACTGCAGGGGCACAATCCTCTCCTTAGATAAGGAGGCTTGGGTTAAGTCCACCACGCTGGCCTAGTGCGGGTTGGCGGACGAAAACATAATACAATAATAATATGATTATACTGCCTTAACAAATCGTATCATTTGACACAATCTAGAACTCGAAAATGAAAAAAAAACAAGTTGAGATATATTATTAAACACATGCCTTTTTTCCCTACTTTTTTGTGTAAAATAATTTATTAGTGTAAATATAACAATTTATTGTGTTTTAACAATCTCAAACTAAAGATACTTCTGTTTTGTGATAGTTTTGTTTTGGATTTTTTTATATATATTAGTTATAATGTATTTAAATGCTATTTCAATTCGCAGGTGTATCATATTTCACCAATATCAATCGTACCACTAGATTAAGTGTAAAATAATATAATTTTTGTTAAATTATTTTACACATATTTATTGTAATGTGACGAATAATACAAGTTGTTTATTTCCCTTATTGCTCTAAATAAATTAAATATATTGCTATTCTTCATATATCATAGTATAGAGGCTAAAAATATCTATCTTTATTATTTTTACAAAAGGAATAAAATCATTAACAGAAAAGTAATACACATGTAAAGGTACAAAATATTAAAAACCGTTTTGTCAAAAACTGTCATTTCAGACCTATATCAGTTTTCACCGAGATGTTACACAAATTGAAATATTTATTAATAAGAACAATACAAAATTCAAGAGCCTTTGATTGTGTCTATTTTCTTAATTAACAGGATTATGGTGTGCTTGAAATATTAAAAGAAAATATTTTTTATCACTAACCATTTATCTCAAAGTTAACCTGAGATAGGTGTGACATCGAAACTTTATAAGATTTCTAGTTCAAAGAGGCTCAATTTAATTAGTTTCACTAAGTGTAACCGCATCTTTATGTCCCTTTTCCGATGTTGTTATGTTTAATTTTTGACCGTTTTCTCAATATTTTATTGTTATTTCCATTTATATCAGTAATTTTTTTCATTAAAATCCCTTACTTTTTAATTTGGTCGGATAATACAAGGCCGCTAACTTCACACCGGTTGAAAAACGTACATTTCATGAAATGGGTGGACTCATTATGAAGTGATAAATTAAAAAAAACCCATGATACTTAAATCACGGCTTCAGAATATACTTTTAGCGACTAATAAGTATTTTTGTTGTATTCTTGCCTATTGCTTCAGACAATACTTCTCTAAAGTTTTTGACTTGGTTTACATTTCTCTTATTAGTAACATTAGCCAATTCAGTTGTTTTTAGATCTTCAGCGACTGTGGTATAATTAACCTTACATACAATTCTGTCATGTCGCGTCCTAGGAGGCTAAACTTTCTTTATTCCTAGCATTACTATACTGTGATCAGTAATGTCCCGTGTAATCAGTAGTCCTTTTGCACTGCCTAGTGTCACGTATCCGAGTCGTAAAGGTGGGATCCGCGTAGTAAAAGTATATTTAGTTAGATTTTACCGTTTAATTAATAATAATTTTGGTCTCGAAAACTAGTCGTTACCTTCCGCAACTCCAAAAATCAAACTTTATTCAAGTAGGTTTCTAAGAACACTTTTGAATCGTCAATACAATGTAAACAATGTTAATTTCTGCCAAAAAGAGCTGGCAAGAAGTTCTATTTAAAGTAATAATACAATACTTTGATAATTAGCTAAAGAGTATACAATATGTACCATACAGTAGGTAATAAAAAATAAGTAAGTAAGCTACTAAAAACATAGTCAAACATGTCAATTTTTTTTTGTTTTTACGTAGCTTAGGTGGCACCATGTGAAGCGTCAAATAACGTTAATCGAGTGAAGGAATTTAGATATTTAAGAGAATTTCGATATTTAATAGTACTGGTGGCATTAGCGCCATCATAATTATATTTTTGCACAATCATATGTACATACATATATTAACATATACTTAAAATTATCCATACTATCCATGAATATAATATAAAAATAAATATTATAAATGCGGAAATAAATCTGTCTGTTAACTTTTGACGGTGAAATCACTGTACCGATCAAGATGAAATTTGGCATGAAGATAGTTTTGAGTCCCTGAAAAGGACATAAGCTACTTGAAAACGTCAAGTATTATTCGTGTAGTAATTGAGGAGTTGCCGTTGAAATCCTACACCGATGACCGAATTCTAAGAATACAAAGAAGTTTGCAAGAGCAGACCAGCCTCCACAGAAGCACCCGTTCACAAGTATAACACATGAATCAGCCATCGCTTCGCTCAACCATGTTTTAGAGAACGTAACGACCCGACGCACATGCCACCGCCGCAGAGACTTTGAGAAAGAATGACACCCTCAAGCAACTCCAGTAAAACTTCGATTGTATTAGTTACAATGTGTAGTAAAGGAACAAAATATAAATCCAATTCATATTGAGATTTACACACACAAGTTTACATTTAACATTACAGGGCAAACACACGTACTCTGAACTTAAAACTGATTTATATTAAAACACGGTGTATCAAAAATTGATACTACTACAAAAAAAATACATATATGTATAAACTTACATAGGTACAAGTATAATAATATAATAAATATACTATTAATAACCCGCTGCAATCGCCCAGCGGCAGAGAGGCTCCAAATGCAGGAGGGCGCATCACACAAACGTGCACACATACCCATATGCATACACATACTCACAGACGTATGTACGTGTACATCATGAAGTAGCCCAGCTCCCACACGAGAGTCCGGCAACAAATGCACACCATTTAACGTACTGTCACTTCGGAAACAAGCCTAAGGGAAAAAGAAGTGACAAGAAACTTCCCGGGTGTACACCTGTTACCACCAATCACGCAGAAACCAGGCCAACCAAATACACAAAATCTATGCAAATATGTGTAAGCTCATACATGTACACGTCTATGCGCCACACCCACCCTCATCCAGAACCCCCCAAGACCAAGCAGCCAACGGTAGATGACTATCCATGGTGCATCCCCTGATCGTAATGCGTCATTAACTATCAACTACATTAGTCATAGATGGATGTCCAGTATTGGGCCCATACCTTTAATTCCAGACATTATTATCTTTATTGAATTCTTCCACAGTATAGTATCCCTTGTTAATAAGAACCTTTTTACTGTAAGTTTCAAAAGTATGTACAGGTAGTATGTACAGGTAGGTCAACAATATTCTCTGGAATTGTATTAAAAAGTAAATGCTCTGAATTATAAAAGAGCTACGCACCTTCTGAAGGCGACATTTTGGAATCGCAAGTTTATTTTTACTATTTTTAACAAATAAACTTAGGTTTTTACTTACATACAGTAAGCACGCGTAAATATACTGAGAAGCTACAGTAAGTATATAATTTTTTTAAAGAAGTCACGAAGATAATCTCCACGTGATAAGTTATACATTGATCTTATTGCTCTTTTTTGAAGTATAAAATTAGTTTCTATATCGACCGCCCTTCCCCACAATAAAATGCCATATGACAAAAGGGAATGAAAATAACTAAAGTATACTAACCGAGCAGTTTCTATATTAGTAAATTGAGCAACTTTTCTGACAGCATAAGTGGCGGAGCTAAGTTTTCGAGCTAAGACAGAAATATGTGAGTGCCATTGCAATGTAGTATCTAAAGTGATGCACAAGAAGACTGTTGACTCAACTAGTTTGAGTGCTTCACCGTTTATAAATAATTGTGTTGGAGTGTCTTTGACATTTGGTAAAGAAAACTTTAAACGTTTTGTTTTCTGTGCCTTCAGTAAAAGATTATTTGATGTGAACCAACTAAGAACTTGCGAAAGTGTATGATTTATATCGTCATATGTATCTTTGATTCTATCAACATTAAATATCAAAAACGTATCATCTGCAAACAATACTATTTTGCATAGGTTTTCTACATAAAAAGGCAAATCGTTTATATACACTAAGAATAAAAAGGGACCTAGTATAGAACACTCGGGTACTCCCATCACAACAGGTGATCCAGAAGATTTCACTTCGTTGATTTCATCTTTCTGAGTTCTATCACTTAAATATGAAAAAATAAGTTTAAGAGCCGTATCTACAACACCATTATGAATTAGCTTTCGAATAAGAGTTTTGTGTTCAACACAATCAAATGCCTTAGACAAGTCGCAAAAAATACCAATGGTATTCTGCGACCTTTCCCATGCGCCAAAAATATGTTTTACTAGGTCAACACCCGCGTCGGTAGTGGACCTACCTTTCGTAAATCCGAACTGTTGACTGTGTAGCAGTTTATGGATGTTAAAATGTCTAAGTAGTTGATTAGTTAGTTGAAGCTGGTAATGACGAAATTGGTCGAAAGTTAGTAGATTCACTTTTACTTCCAGATTTGAACAGTGGTATATTTTACTATGTTTCATTCAATCGGGAAAGACTCCTTCGTCTACACATTTATTAAAAATTAATGCTAAGATAGGTGATATACTGTTTATAATACCTACAAGTGATTTTACCGGTCTTATAAAACTGTTTTCCCCGGGGCGCGCCACATTGCAAATCAGCTGTTCGAGGCGGACCCACGCCGCTCGATCTTTTTTTTATATTATATACAGCTAGTAAGTTAAATCTCTGAATCGTTCGTTGTTTGATATTTGAATTTATATAAAACCTATATATATATATATATATTATATTATTTTGTTTAGCTTCATATATATTTTATTTATATCTATATTAATATTTATGACTTCAAGTGATAGCGAAAAAGATAACCACAGTGATCAAGAACACTTTCTCTCTTTTTCTTCTGATGGATTGAATACTAACGATAGCTTTCTTAGTTTACCTGATTCCCTTTGTTCATCCCTTAATTCTTGTTTCTCAGGTTTTCTGAAAAATCTTAACCCTGTTCACATAAATGCTCAAAGCATTCCGGCTCATTATCCTGACATGCTTGCGTCTTTTAGTAATACTAGTATACATGCCATTCTTGTCTCTGAATCCTGGCTTAAACCTTCCCTACCTTCTACTTCGTACTCTTTACCAGGATTCCAAATTATTCGTAATGACCGAATTGGTCGTGGTGGAGGTGGGGTTGCCATATATCTTCGGCCCGATATTCCCTTTTCAGTACTCAACATGTCATCTCAACCATCTGCTGGTGCCGAACATATTCTTATTGAGATATCTCTTGCTAATAATAAAATTCTTCCTGGCGTGTATTACAATCCTTCACTTCAAATTGACTATTTTTCCGCATTCGAATCCCTCCTTGAGACGCTTACACCCATTTATAGTCATGCTATTATAATGGGAGACTTCAATACATGTCTGCTAAAGAAGGACTTCCGTGCTAACCGACTTCAATCAATAGTAAAATCCTGTAATCTCAATATTCTCCCTCTAAACGCTACATTACATACATAACATTACTTCCCTTATTGTTCTCCTTCTCTCCTAGATCTCATAATTGTCTCTTTGCAGGAACATGCCTCTGCTCATGGTCAATTTTCTGCTGATGCGTTCTCCTACCATGACCTTATTTACCTATCATATAAAATTCATCCCAAAAAAAGTAAATCGAGACTACTTTCGAAGCGTAATTTTAGTGGAATGAACTTGGAGCAATTACGTAAAGACGTTGCCAACACCGATTGGTCGGTTGTTGTTAACGCTAACTCTGTTGATGAAAAAGTGTTAGCGTTTAACTCGCTTTTGACTCAATTGTATAATATCCATGCACCTGTCAGATTATTGTGTGTAAAACATTTTCCTGCACCATGGCTCAGTGATGAAATTAGAGTGCTTAAAAAAAACGTAATAATGCTAAAGCAAAATTCAAAAGAGAGCCCACAGAGGAAAATCTTGCTAAATATAAACATCTTAGAAATCGCTGCAGTACGGTGTGTAGGCACGCACAACGACGCCATATCCATAGTTCCATTGAAAACGGGGCTCCAGCTAAAATCTGGAAGTTTCTAGGAGTTGGCAAAACGCAGTGATCATCCTCAGCTAATAATTTACTTTAATGAACTCAATCAACATTTTACTTCCGTAGCTGCTTTTGATAGCAGTATAAAAGCTAGCACGCTTAATAATCTTTCTTCAAATCCAACTCCTGACTTCTTTCCTTTTACTTTTCATCAATTTACTGATTGTGATGTTAAGAAGTGTGTTTTGGCTATATCATCCAGTGCTGTTGGTAGCGATTGCATTAGCCGTACTATGATTGTCCCTATCCTTGACCTGATTACTCCTATTATCACTCATATCCTCAATTCTTCCATTACCTCAGGTATTTTTCCCAATGCTTGGAAAAATGCACACGTCATACCATTGCCCAAGAAACTTATTACATCTGCTATTTATGATTACCGTCCAATTTCGATATTACTATTTCTCTCCAAAGTTCTCGAACGGTTTGTAAATCAGCAGCTTAACCTTTTCCTGACCAAAAATAATTTGTTGAATTCATTACAATCAGGATTTCGTCCTGGGCGTAGTACGGTTACAACACTTGCTAAGGTTACTGATGATATTCGCTTAAGTATGGATTCCAAACAAGTTACAGTTCTTTTACTCTTAGATTTTAGCAATGCTTTCAATTCAGCAGACTTGGATATCTTGTTGTTATTAATACAATCACTCTAAAGATTTCTTCTCCCTACCACCTCTATGCAGACGATCTTCAAATTTATGCAAGTGGACCTGTTGACCATCTAAATAATGTTATCAAGTCATTAAATTCTGACCTTGAAAATATTATGGAATGGTGCGAGTATTATGGTCTTAGAATTAAGCCTTTAAAATCACAAGCCATAATTATTGGTAGTCCAAAACTTACGTCCAGGGTTAACTGGAATTACTTGCCACAAATTGAAATTAATGTAATTCCAATTAGCCGATTTTTTTTTGCCTCAGTTGGATTCCTACGACATCTACGTAATCTTCTACCGGGTCCCCTTAAAATTTTGCTTGCACAATCTTTGCTTCTTCCTGTCCTCGATTATGCTGACGCTTGCTGTACTAATCTTATAGAGGAGCAACTTGACAAACTTGAGAGGCTTCAAAATCTTTGTATTTGGTTTATATTTGGACTTCGCGAATATGACCACATGTCTAAATTTCGCACTGAACTGAAGTGGCTCCCAATCCGCTTTCGCCGGAATGCTCATGTTTTAAGTCTTTTATACAACGTGCTATTCAATCCATCAACCCCAATCTACCTAAAGGAGCGATTTCAGTTTATTAGCTCTACTACTCTAACTCTCCGCTCCCCTACTAGCCTCATATTAAAAATACCCAGTCATAGTATCAATTTTTATAGTTTATCGTTTACTGTTTGTGCAATAAAATAATGGAATTCTCTACCTTTATCTATCAGGCGCTCACAATCCGCTGACACTTTTAAAAACTGGTTAAAATCCACTACCTTAACTCCAATTTATAAATTCTGTCTTTCTATGAGTACTTTAGTTCAATTTGCTATCCTTACAATAATGTAATATATGCATGTATGTATGTATATATATACATATATATATTATATATTTTATATATTAATTAATTTATATACACGTATATATAAGTATGTTTATGTAACTAAATGTATGTTTAAGTATTTGTTTATTTTATACAATTATACATATAAGTATTTAGTATTATTTTCTCTTTGTAACTTTTCTGCTCCTGTGACACCTACTTATTTTGCTTCTATTTTTATTACTGTAACTTAAGGTTGCCTGTAAGAGATCGCTTTATAGCGATATGGCCGCCTAGTTGTACTATAATATATATGATTGTATGAATGTTTAGTTTTCAATAATTTGGTTACCTTACCGTTTACTGATCCAGTTGTTCCTCGTGTGTTTTTTAGAGAAGGTAGGTCACTACGGTATGTTATCTTGCGGAAGGAGTCAGCGGAGAGGGATAGGGAGATCGTTTCTACCGCTCACCCTCTCTCACGTCCCAACTGTTTGTTATTTTCCAACTTCATTGCCCCAGCTCCGGGAGGGGGCTTGCTAAACTTTTAGCGGGCCTCCTGCATAGTGCGCCCCGAAGGAATAGCACTGGGTTCTAGCTGGTAAGAGTCCGACATAACCTCCCATTACAGGGTGTTATCCATAAGAATTTCTCAGCGTTAAAAAAAGGTTACTATTTGTATAACACCGATTAATATGTAATATTTGTAACAGTGGATATTTCATAAATATAAAAATATAGCACAGATAAGCTACATAGGCCCGTCGTAACGAAAACCTAATTAAAGCAGTCGTTATCTAAATGTTTAGCGATTAGTAATCCTAAGTCCAGTATCAGCGGCGATAAGAGCACCGTGGGCGTCGGCGGACCCGCGCGCGCTTTGCCACAGCGGCTGAGGAGCGCAGAGCGGGGCGACAGGCGACAGGCGGCAACGTTCATAGGCGGTGGTAAGGTGAAGGTGAATAACCGACCTCGAGTGTTATTGAAGTGTTACCTCAGTAAGAATTAGTTACAGAGATCTTTAAGAGAGAGAGATTTTAACAATAATAAAAGGTGACGGTTGAAAAGTTTCTTGCTATTTCTTCTATTTATAACGGCTTTTTTTCCAAAACGGCAATAATTTTTTCCCAAATGTAGTTTATAAGAGAGGTTGCCCAAGCTGAGGTTTGTGTTCTGGACACCCTTATGCAAACCACCCCAACTTTTTGCTGCAGAGTCCAAACAGTACCGCTACACAAGTAAGTGCTCATGTTGTTGTAAAGGACATTTGCGGCCAACGACTGTAGACAGTCGCTATAAAAAATTCAGTAAAATATTGTCATGTAGTGAGTGGTGTTTTGTGTTAGTGAGCGTATGAAAAAGAAATAAATTTAGCTCGTTGTAATAAATTTAAAATGGGCCAAACGCGACTTGGACTCGCGCACCGAGGGTTCCATATCTATCTACCACCATTTACGTAATTTACAAACACAAACAAAGAAAAAAAATAGTGTCACCCAGCCAAGTACTACACAGTCATAGTGTGTGTGAACTTCAAAGTATAACAACAAATAATAACATTACAGCGCCATCTAGCTCATTATTAAGACAAAAAGTAATACATTTGTGTGTTGAAAACGATATTCAAAGTTAAGTTGACCAAGCCCAATGCTGCTTAACTTTAAATATCAATTTCAACAAACAAATATGTAACTGTTTCTCTTAATAATTAGCTAGATGGCGCTGTACCGGTAATTTAAAATAGTAATGGCTTGGGCCCGTCTCACACTTGGACTGTTTTTATTATTTCTTCTTATACTTTAGAGTTCACACTTTTTTTTCTGCAAGTTTGAAGTTCGTATGAATTACTGTTTTATATATATTTTAAAAAATTTACTTTATTTATTTATTTATTTATTAAAATATATGAATTGCAACATTACAGTTCAGAAAACCAATTCGTTACAATATTATTTTCTTACATTTTATAAAAACGAAACACACAAGACAAAAATAAAAGAGAAAAAAAAAAACTTATATACGTCGTTCTAGCATGCTCTTACACTCAAACATCAATCTCGGCTCTGCTGTCACAAACAGATCACAGTGTGGTGCTGCCTCGAGTAGAGCTCGCAGTGCTGCGTGCGCGCGCGGGATCGGCGACAATCGGTACAAGTTAGTGCGGGATACAGCGACTTTAAACAACGGACGTTTGCGCATCCTCAAATATGAATCTGGTGCAAATAACTTTAATGTTCTTCCTAGCAATTCAATGTCGTCGATTTTGTTTCTTAAAATATACACAAAGAATTTGACTAAAGCCATAGATCTTCTTAATTCTAATGAGTCGAAACCTAAATGCCCCTGTAAAAATTGGGTAGGATACAAAAACGGGTAATAATAGTATTTTTTTTTATAAACACAGCGAAGAAATTTTTTTTGAACGCGTTCCATCATGAGTATATATTTATTCTCATGAGGACTCCACACCACTGTATTCGATTCTAATACACTCCGGACAAGGGAAGTGTAAAGCGCGCATGTAGCTTCGGCTGACAAAGGAGCGGCATGGCGCAGAACAAAGCCTAACCGCTGAAATGCAATGTTAGTCACTTTGAGCACATGTTGACGGAAATTGAGCTGAGGGTCAAAGTGGACACCTAAATCACGGACCTCTTCCACTCTACGTATCAGTTGCCCGCCTATCATGTACTGGTATAACATAGGAGATTTGTTACGCGTATAAGACATCATTTCGCACTTACTCGTGTTGAATAATAACTTATTGTTTATGCTCCATTGATGGACCGCGTCAATATCCTTCTGCAACAATTTGCAGTCACTTGCGCTTCTCACCACTTTTATCAGCTTTACGTCATCAGCAAACATCAAAACGAAAGAATTTTCTACAACTTCAGGTAAATCATTGATCAAAAGAACGAATAAGAAGGGTCCTAAATTTGATCCTTGACTTATTCCCGATCGCGTGTTATATGGTTCAGATATGTACGGTCCGTATTTCACAAACTGTTTTCTTTCACTGAGGTAACTGGAAAACAGCTTGAGCAATCCCGGAACAAAACCCATAGCACCCAGCTAACGCTTACTCGTCTGTTATCAGCAGAAGTGTTCGAATTAATTTCATCAGGATTAAGGGAAGGATTGTTGGCCAAAAATACGGACTGAAAATGGTCTGCAAAGGCAGCTGCTGCATCAGCCCCACGATACTCAAGGTCGTTCTTAGTTACCAGTGGTTCAACACCTCCACGACTGCGAAGTGTGTTTATGTATTGCCAGAAAAGCATTGGTTTCTGGCGAAGGCTTGAAGACACACTAGAAACATAACTATTGTGAGCAGCGTGTATGTCAATTTTGACCTTACGACGCAAGCGCTTAAATTCAGCCAGAGCTTTGTCGTCACTGGATCGTTTCCAGCGTCGATGGCATCTAGCTTTAGTTTCAATGTCACGGATTATGCTTCTCGTGTAAAAGACAGGATAGGTACGATTACACTTCCGTATTTTTTTCGGAATGCAATGGTCAAATAATAAGTAAAGATAATTATTGAAGGCATTTACCACGTCGTTAACGTCATTAAGTTCGTATATAAAATTCCAATCGGTGTCCCGAATATTACAAAATAAGTTATAAAAATCTGCCATAGGATAATTCCAGTCTTTTGACCTGTCGATATTTGAGGGTGCACTTCTAGTTACCTGCTTAGAGAAACTGTAACTCACGGCAATGGTAAGAGGCGGGTGATGACCGTCTACATTGACCAGTTCCTCGCTCGGCGCCGCTCTCCGCACGCGCACGCTATCACTTAGCTCCGGACTCGTTAACACCACGTCTAACATTCTCTCATTCATGTTTTTCACACAATTATACTGATTAAAATTACATAAAGATAAGAAATAACTAAAATAGTTTTTAATGTATTCACTACTACTATATAAATTCAAGTCACCAAAAATTAATATTCGTTCACTACAAATTTTGTTGCATAAACGCTCAACACTTTCAAACCAATTGATAAAAACTTCGTCTGTAGCATTTGGTGGTATATATACAACACACACGTAGATATGCCGACCATCCAACAAGAATCTAGCGCAGAGATCCTCTCCATCCGAAGTCTCAAACTCCTGTACTCGTTCAAGGTGTATAGGCGGGCGCGCGATCAGCAGCACGCCGCCCCCGGAGCGTCCGTTTGCGCGGTCCCGACGTAGTACACTCCATTCGCCACAACACAGCTCAGCATCATGCACAGACTTGTTTAGGTTTGTTTCAGTTGCAGCTATAAGTTGTAGGTCATCTGATAATAAAATATTGTTTCTCCAAAGAAATAGCTTTGTCTTAAGCCATCTAACGTTTTGGTAATACACATTTAGTGTATACACGTTAGGCGTTCCGCAAGTTTTATTTTTAATTGTCTCTTTCAGATCGAAAGGGCTTCCGCCACGGTTTAAGACAAACACTTTCAGGCCACTTTTCTCCAGAAGTTACATTTTCGGCAAAAGTAACCGCGACCCCTATCTTAAAAGATGCATAGTTGCTTCGTGAATTTAATTTTTCACAGGTACATGAATCACAACTGGAAATATTTTTCAAATGGTCTTTAATTTGCTCCACCGTTGTACCTACTTTGACATAATACAAATGAAAATATCGCCATCGCTCTGCTGCTTCCAAGGTAGTGGTACCGGGAGCAGCTCCGCCACGAATTACATTTGCAGGTGGTCCTTTTCTGCGCTTATGTTGAACCTCAGTCCATGGGTTCTCTTCACTCGGGTTTGTACTGAGTTCATTAGTGGCAATCAAACACGGATCGTTCTCTGAGCAAATGCGTGTCGTTGCTGCGCTGCCTAATGCAACAGGTGAGGCGCTGCTCGATGACGTTGTTTTTCCGCCAGGTTTCTTCCGTTCGGCGTTGCCGCCGACGATAGCCGAAACCGCACGAACACGGGCATTCCGCTGCGGTAGTCGTTTGGCCGGTTTTGTCACCGACGAAGTATTCACGATTTTTTCGGTGACAACGTGGGTATGATTACCGTCCAATCTCGTTGGCACCAACTTGGAGATAATATCATTTTGTGAACAAATGATAATATTCTGCTCTTTTACTAACGATTCAAGTGAATCCACTTTCTTGATTAAGCACAACACTGATTGCTGCAACTCAAGAACAATTTTTTCAAGTTTCACTTGGGACATAGTTGTAAAATTCAATTAAATTGACAGAGAAACACGTCTGTGCGGTACGGTGCTCGCTTAATTAAAACTTCCCTAAACCTATCCCTCAGAGATATCCTAGAGCCTAATTTATAAATAACACAAATTGCCCGTTTTTGTAACAAAAATAATTGTACTTACATCAGCAGCGCTACCCCACAATAAGATACCATATGTCATTAAACTATGGAAATTGTCTTATTTTCTTGATCGCATACACAGCAGAGCTAAGTTTTATGCCTTAGATAAATCACAAAACACTCCAAGAGCATCATGCGAATCCTCCCAGGCGTTAAATATATTTTTTAATAGTGCCACTCCTGCATCGGTTTTGGAACGGCCTTTCATGAAGCCTAACCGTTTACGACTAAGTAGTGTTACTGCGATTATGAATAACTGGACTGTATAAGGATAGCTGGTATGATTTTAAATTAAATGTGAGAACAATATACGAGCATTTAGATACGGGACTTAGAAATACGGGATAGAATGAGCTCGCCTATCTGGTGTGAGCTTCTTACGTGGTTCACGAAAGTGCACTCCTTCAGATGACGTGGAAGATGGCGTGCTTCCCAGGCACCGATTTCACCACGTGTACACGTGCACAATATAGTCAATAAAAACTGAAATTTATCACGTCTTTATTAGTCCTTTGTTATACTGCGATTTTTGGAATAGGGTGCGGTGGCGCTCACACTTGACCAAAACTGTGCTTCTATCGCGGTTATCTTGATACAACTGTGTGGTAGGCGAGAGTGGAGGTGGGGAGGTTGGACGCTCGTAGAAATAAAGGTGTTAGTTAATTAACTATTGAAGTGAAGTCTATTTTAAACATATTATGATGCAAAGTATGAATAGGTGGCGTTACCAAGTAGGTCATTTATACAAAAATGGCTTAACATGTGAAAAAGTATGAGTTTTTCAAAAACTTTACTGAGTACAGCTAGTATTGAAATTGGCCGAAAATAATCAGGATCTGTTGAACTAAAGAGGTATAACTTTGCTAAGTTTCATCTCATCAGGAAACACATCACTATCAACACAACTTTTTAAAATTATGGCTAAGGGTTGCGCTATAGCATGAATTATTGAGTTTATAGTTTTTGCAGAAAGTCCGCAAAGATCTGTAGTGTTTTTTTATTTCTATTGTTTTAAATGTATTTATGAAATCCGTAGAACAAATGTTTTAAATACAAAGGGAACTTTACATTCAGGAACATTAGTTTTTTTTATTTTTTCTGCTAAAATTGGACTTGAGTTAAGATGTTCAGTTGTTTTGAATGGAATATTGCTAAAAAAAATTTCAAAGGCAACTGCTACCTCAGAATTTGTTTTAAAACTAGCATCATCTACAATCAACTCAAAGTCCTGACAAGAATTCCTAGCTTTATCAGTTTCATAATTTATTATGTTCCACGTAGTTTTTATTTAATTTGTCGAATTTTTTACTTTATGTCTGAGGTGAATTGCTTTTGCAACAAGACAGACCTTTTTAAAAGTTTTTGAGTTTTTTTTTTTAATATTCCCTAAATATTTGGCTATTATTATATGTTTTTTCTTTATATAATTCATACAGTTTACGCCTACTTTTATGAATACCTGGGGTAGCCCATTCACTAAAACTAAAGCGACTGGAAATAAGTTTCTTTTTTGCAGTAAATTTTTTATTATACTCTGTAGTAATAGTGTCAAGAACAGTATTGTACATATCATTTGGGTCACCATTATAAAGCAAATCTGGAACTTTATGCATTAAGTTAGATTTAAATGATTCAACCCGTTTAGTTGTTATTGGTATAAATTTAATTTCCTTTTTAGTAATACTATTATTATTATTATAATATATAAAGCTGGAGACCCACTCACTCACTGACAGAATTGTTCTCCAAGAAGGAGTCCTCGGGGGTGAAAATTATGTATGGGGAAAGTGATCAAACTGGGCCGGTGAGTATGGGAAATTTCCAGATCTTCGAAATCTGCTCCTTATCAGGGAGTGAGCATGCAGCCAGCCGAAACTATTGCCTTTAGGGGGATATTTTTTTCACTTTGGAAACTTACACCTTGGTCAAATTCGATCATCGGTAAAAAAAAATCAAAATGGCGGAAAACAACATGGCCGCCATACAAATATTTAACGAAGGATATCTCGGAAACTATTTGCTATAGGGGAGAGGTGCTCAAACAAATGTTGTAAAGAGCACCAAAAAGCAACTGCCTGGTAAAAAAAAATTCAAGATGGCGGATTCAAAATGTCGGTCGAAAACATTTGTTCACTGATCCGGTTTTGTTCACTGAACAGTTTTTTAGGAATATTCCACTCAAAACAACTGAAAATCTAAACTCAAGTACAATCTTATCAGAAAAATTATTAAAAACTAGTGTTCCTGAATGTAACGTTCCCTTTGTATTTAAAAACATTAGTCCTACGGATATCAATAATACATTTAAAACATTAGAAATTAAAAACACCACAGACCTTTGGGGACTTTCTGTAAAAACTATAAATTCAATTATTCATGTTATAGCACAACCCTTAGCCATTATTTTTAATAGTTGTGTTGATAGTGGTGTGTTTCCTGATGAGATGAAACTTAGCAAAGTTATACCTCTTTTAAAATCAGGTAGTTCAACAGATCCTAATAATTTTCGGCCTATTTCAATACTACCTACACTCAGTTAAGTTTTTGAAAAAATCATACTTTGTCAAATGTTAAGCCATTTCTGTATTAATGAGCTACTTAGTAGTAAACAGTTTGGCTTCATGAAAGTCCGTTCCACAACCGATGCAGGAGTGGCACTATTAAAAAATATATATAACGCCTGGGAGGATTAGCATGACGCCCTTGGAGTGTTGTGTGATTTATCTAAGGCATTTGACTGTGTTCAACATGAAAATCTCATCAGGAAGCTACATCACTATGGTATTAGAGGCAAAGCTCTCGACCTTTTGACATCCTATATGAGTAGAAGAGTACAGAAAATAGATGTCAACGGTGAAAGATCTCCGGGATTAGCAGTCACTATGGGAGTCCCTCAGGGCTCAATTTTAGGTCCTTTTCTATTTCTTATTTACATTAATGATCTACCATATAATGTAAAAACCATGACATTGTCGTATTTGCTGATGACACCTCTTTGCTTTTTAAATTTAAGAGACGACAGACATATTATAATGAATTAAATAATGCCCTTTCTAAAATTGTAAATTGGTTTAACGCTAATAATTTGTTACTTAATGAAAAAAAAACCAAATGTGTTAAATTTATATTACCAAATGTTAGTCAGAGACAGACATGTATTAATATTAATGGCGAGCAATTAGAACTCGAATTAGTCTTTCTTGGCATAAAGCTGGACTCCAAACTTCAATGGGGTCCTCATATTCATAACCTAGCCAAAAAACTTAGCTCTGCTGTGTATGCGATCAAGAAAATAAGACAATTGACTGATGTCGACAATGCAAAAATAGTATATTTTAGCTATTTCCATAGTTTAATGACATATGGTATCCTATTGTGGGGTAGCGCTGCTGATGTAAATACAATATTTTTGTTACAAAAAAGGGCAATTCGTGCTATTTATAAATTAGGATCTAGGATATCTCTGAGGGATAGGTTTAGGTAAGTAAAAATTTTACCTTTAGTGTCGCAGTACATATATGAAAATCTTTTATATGTACATAAAAATATCAATAGTTTCAGCAAGAAAAGTGACGTTCACAAAGTAAATACTAGAAGTAAAACTAAGCTGTTGGTGCATGATACACGTCTACGCAAAATAAGTCACTCTTTTATGGGGCAATGTATACACTTTTACAACAAAGTTCCCAATAAAATTCAAAATCTATCAATAAGTAAATTTAAATCTTTTATCAATATCATACTACAATATTTCAGACTATGTAAATGATAAAAATCCTTGGGACTGATGATGCTCAATTACAGGATGCATAGGTAAACCAAATTAAAATGGAAATAAAATAAAATTGTACGACTAAAAATTTTTTTATTTAAAACATTAATTGTATTTTAGTTTATTTGTATTATTGATAGTGTTTTTAAAAGAGTAACTATCGAGTTTCTTGCCGGATTCTTCTCGGTAGAAATCAACAACATTGTGAACCGGCGGGAAGGTGGGAGGGTTCAAAAAATAATATTTTATAACTTTGACGATTCAAAAGTGATTGTAAAATCCTTATTTGAATAAACCATTTTGACTTTGACTTTCAAAACTTCAAAATGGCGGAAAACAACATGGCCGCCCTACAATATATTCAATTCAATGAAGAATATCTCGAAAACGAATTGCTATAGGAGGGAGTTGCTCATACAAATATTGTAAAGGACACCAAAGAGCAACTGCCTGGTGGAAAAAAATTCAAGATAGCGGATTCAAAATGACAGTCGAAAACATTTGATCACCGATCCGGCTGCAATTTTGGATCCGGGGGTTTTCAGGGTTGCTGATACTAAACATTCTGTTGATTTATTGATTTTCCAAAATTTCAAGATGGCCGCCATAGTGCTGTCTTGTTGGAGTCTACTGTTCTCCCAGAAGGAGTCTCTGGAGGTGAAAATGATGTATGGGGGGTTTTATAGAATTGGTCCCGTGAGTGAGAAACTTTTAAAACTTCAAAATGGTGGAAAACAACATGGCCGCCCTGCAATAAATTCAATTCAACGAAGAAAACTCGAAAACGAATTGCTATAGGAGGGAGGTGCTTAAACAAATATTGTTAATCACACCAAAGAGCAACTGCCTACAGGAAAAAAAATTCAAGATGGCCGATTCAAAATTGCGGTCGAAAAAATTTGTTCACCGAAACGACTGAAACTTTGATTTCGGGGTCGCTATTATTTAGTTGATTTTCCGATTTTCTAAAATTTCAAGATGGCCGCCATAGTGATGATTTATTGAAGCCTTCTAGTCTCACCAGGAGTGTCCGGGGGTTAAAATAATGTATGGGGGGTTTGATCGAAATGTACCCGTGACTGTGGGAAAACTTCCAAACCTTCGAAATCTGCTCCTCATCAGGGAGTTAGAGTGCCACCCGCCGATACTATGGCATTTCGAAGCATACTTTTCATCGATAAGAATCTACACCCTGGTCAATTTCGATGGCCGGTGAAAAAAATTCAAAATGGCGGAAAACATCATGGCCGCCATACAAACATGCAACAACAACAAGGAGGGTTCTCAAACAAATTTTGTAAAGGGCAATAAAATGAAAGTGCCTGGTGAGAAAAAAAATCAGGATGGCGGATTCAAAATGGCGGTCGAAAACAATTGTTCACCAATCCCTCCGAAAATTTGCAACCGGGGGTTTTCAGGGTCGCTGATATTATATAGTGAGTCGATTTTTTGATTTTCCAATCATTTTCCAGAAGGAGTCTCCAGGGTTGAAAATGATGTTTGGGGGGGTTTTGATCAAAATTGCGGTCGAATAAATTTCACTGATCAGGCTGAATTTTGGCATCCGGGGATTTTTGGGTCCGGTGATTCTAAATTAGTCATTTTTTCAATTTTCCGAAATTTCAAGATGGCCTACATAGTAATGTTGTATTGAAGCCTTTTACTCTCCCAGCAGCAGTCACCGGGGGTGAAAATATTGTATGGGAGGTTTTATGGAAATGGTACCGTGCGTATGAGAAAACTGTCAGATCTTCAAAATGGCGGAAAACAACATGGCCGCCATACAAAACATTCAATTCAACGAAGAAGAAAGAAAAAACATTTTATTTGGACAACACAACCTTTAAATAACAGGAACAAAAAATACGAAATGTTAACACTATTTACCTAATTTGAGTTGTGCGCCAAATAGGTTTCTCACTCAGCATTACGCTTTGACCAAATGGTCACAACTCTGATTTTCAGTGAGAACCTTTCGTTTGCGACTCGTTTGACAATAAAAAGATACTTAATTATTAATAATTACAGTTAACTACCTACACTTACTGTAATTTTAAATACAAAATAAATTATCTACATAAAACACAAAGAAAAACAGCTCCATAAGTATTATCCTTCGCCCTAAGACACCTCAGACAAAAAGAAAGAAATAAGGAAAAAAAAAAACAGAAATGTCATAAACTAAAATTAACCTTTTCAGTATACAATATATTAATCATAATATCTCCTTATAATTATATTTATAACATTACTTTATTTGCTATATACCTTCTATTACTACATATTATTATTTTAACTACCTACCATTAATATTTTTATATATTCTTATGCCCAACCACACAACTCATATCCCGCCTCTCCTCTCAACCTTATAATAAAATAAAATAAATAAAATAACAAGCCTATAGCACTGCACATTTTCGACTGGCAATTATTTAAATTATTATGGAAATAACTGGTCTTCACCTTTTGGAAGAGGAACGAATTGCCAATTTGGAAAAAAAGAAAGAATATATTGTCTATGACATAACCTATCATTCTTAGAATTATTTATTGTGTGTACATATTAGTAATTTATAATATATTGACATAAACTTACATAATCATGAATGAAAAGTTTCCATTCCATATTTTTAAAATATATTTCTCTATTACTTATTAGTGTATATAAGGTACCTACTTGCTCTTTAAGGAGGAAAGTTTTCATGTTTTTTATAAAAACAGTTTTAGATTTGGCAGTTCCAAGTGGCGGTGGTAAATCATTCCAGCAACGGTTGGCGGAGAACTTAAAACTGCCTCTAAAGGATGCTGATATATCGTGGGCAATTGATTAAATACGAAGAAGCACGAGTTTCATATTTGTTTCTATCTCGGGCCCACGATAATTTTTCATACAAATAGCTTGGCTTTTGTGTTTTGATAACACCAAACAAGGATTTTTTGAAAACGATTTGCTATAGGTGATTATTCATTGAAGTCTACTATTCTCGCAGGAGTCTCCGGGGGTGAAAACAATTCATTGGGGGTTTGATTAAAATGGTCTCGTTAGTATGGGGAAACTTTCATATCTTCAAAATGGCGGAAAACAACATGGCCGCCATACACGCATTCAACGATGGTTATCTCAAAAACGATTGCAGACAAATAGTGCAGTAAGGAGCAACTGCCTGGTGAAAAAAAAATTCAAGATGGCGGATTCAAAATGGCGGTCGAAAACATTTGTTCACCGATCCGGCTGAAATTTTGCATTTCGGGGTTTTCGGGGTCGCTGATATTAAATATTGAGTAATTCTTTTGATTTTCTAAATTATAAAGATGGCCGCCATTGTGATGTTATAATGAAGAATATTATTCGCCCAGTGGTTGCCTCCGTAGGTGTAAATTATGTATGTAAAATTTGATGGAAATGATACCGTGAGTATAAGTAATTTTCCATATTTTCAAAATGGCGGAAAACAACATGGCTGCCAATACAAACATTCAATTCGATGAAGGATATCTTGAAAAAGTTATGCTATAGGAGGGGGGAGCTCGAACAAATATTGAAAAGGGCACTAAAAAGCAACAACAAAAAAACACAAAAAAAAAATTATAAGGCGGATTCAAAATGGCGGTCGAAAATTTTTTTTGTCTAATACGACTGAAAACTTTGCATCCGAGTGTTTTCGGTGCCGCTTATACTAAATATTGGGAAAGTTTTACATTTTGTAAAATTTCAAGATGGCCGCCATAGTGATGATTTATTGAAGCCTATATATTTTATATATTTTATATTAGAATATATATATAATATTTAGGTTTGATAGAAACGGTACAGTAAGTATGAGCATACTGCCAGATCTTCGAAATGGCGGAATACATCATGGCCGCCAAACAAAACATTTGATACAATGAAGGATATCTTGAAAACGATTTGCTATAGGAGGGGTGCTCTAACAAATATTGCAAAGGGCAATGAGAAGCAACTGCTTGGTGTAAAAAAATTCAAGATGGCGGATTCAAAATTGCGGTCGAAAACATTTGTTCACCGATCCGACTGAAATTTTGCATTTGGGGGTTTTCGGGGCCGTTGATACTAAATATTTAGTCGTTTTTTTGATTTTCTAAAATTTCAAGATGGCCGCCATAGTGCTGTTTTATTGAAACCTATTGTTCTTCCAGTTGTAGTCTTCGTAAGTAAAAAATATTTATGATGGGCTTACACCACAAATACTTAACCTCTAGTTATTATAATAATAATATATAAAGCTGCAGACCCACTGACTGACTCACTCACTCACTGATTAACATAATTGTTCTCCCAGAAGGAGCCTCCGGGGGTGAAAGTGATGTATGGGAAAAGTGATTTAACTGGGCCGGTGAGTATGGGAAAACTTCCAGATCTTCGAAAACTGCTCCTCGTCAGGGATCGAGCATGCAGCCCGCCAGAACGATTGACTTTAGGGGGATAATTTTTTCAGTTTGGGAACTTACACCGTGGTAAAATTCGATTGCTGGTGAAAAAAAATCAAAATGGCGGAATACAACATGGCTGCTATACGAACATGTAACGTAGGATATTTTAAAAACTATTTGTTATAGGAGGGGGATGCTCGAACAAATGTTGTAGAGAGTACCAAAGAGCAACTGCCTAGCAGAAAAAAAATTCAAGATAGTGGATTCAAAATGGCGGTCGAACATATTTGTTCACCGAGTCGGCTGAAATTTTTCATCCGGGGATTTTTGGGGTCGCTTATACGGAATATTGAGTAGGTTTTCCGATTTTCCAACATTTCAAGATGGCTGCCGTAGTAATGTTTTTAAGAAGCCTTTTATTTTTGCAGAAGGAATCTCCGGGGGTAAAAATAATGTAAGAGAGGTTTGATCACAATGGTCTCGTGATTGTGGAAAGACTTTTAGATCTTCGAAATGGCTTAAAACGACACTTAGCAGTTTCTACCAATTTAATCACTATAAACGTAAAATAAAATTGGTAATGATCATTGCAATTTGCTTGAATTCTTCAAAGGCAATTCAATTGCAAATCAATTGCTTTCTCTTTTTTGTATACAGGGACTTTTACATGATCGACAATTCAGTTTTATTAGGGGACGCTCAACTACTGATGCTGGAGCCTTGCTTATGAAGCACATTCTCGCGGCATCTTCCCATTCCCTTGATCCAGTTGGCGTTTGTTGCGACTTATCGAAGGTTTGATTTTGTCGATCATCAAACGTTGTTAGCTAAACTAAAATATTATGGTGTAAGAAATAAATCTCTTGAACTTTTAGAATCATATTTAAGCAATAGAATTCAAAAAGTGGTTATAAATGGTGCTAAATCTCAGGGATATCTAGTGACACTAAGTGTACCACAAGGGTCAATATAAGGGCCTTTCTTGTTTTTAGTATATATAACTGACTTACCCTTTATGGAGCAAAAGCTTACAGAGATAGTATTATTTGCGGATGACACTTCATTATTGTTTAAAGTGAACAGGAAACACGACAATTCAAACGACATAAATAGACACCTTATAAAAAATTTAAACTGGTTTACTGTCAATAATCTTGTAGTTAATGCAAATAAAACAAAAGGCATAAAGTTTTAACTACCCAATGTAATCCAAATTAATAGAAATTTGGTATTAAAAAATTATAATTAGTTGATAAAACGGTTTTAGGTATAACTATTGACTCAAAATTGCAGTGGGGTCCACAAATTACAGTTCTAGCAGGTAAACTTAGTTCTGCTGATTTTGCGGTGAGAAAAATCAGGCAATTGACTGACATAACCACAGCAAGACTTGTTTACTTTGCACAGTGTCATGTCTTTTGGTATTTTGCTATGGGGTTCTGCTGCTGATATTGAAACCATATTTATATTATAAAAAAGGGCAGTACGAAGCATTTATTAGCTAGGTAGCCGAGATTCTCTCAAGTATGTTTTTAAAGAAATAAATATTCTAACTGTACCGTGTCAATATATCTATGAAAATATTATGTTTGTCCGTAAAAATATATCTCAATTTCCGAGAAACAGTTATAAGCACAACTTAAATACGAGAAATAAAAATAAACTTGCTATGCCAAAGTTTAAGCTTACTAAATCCAACAAATCATTTATGGGAAGTTGTATAAAATTTTATAATAAGTTAACTGTAGAAATTCTTAACTTAAGTGTCAAACAGTTCAAATTTTATATTAAACATCTGTGCAATCGGAAAAACAATAGGCAATAAATAGTACCTTAATTTTGATTGTTTTTTCATGAAACTATTTACATTGTAAATCTTGTTTATTAAGTGTTTCAATACAAAAAAAGTATTTATTATTTGATACACTTTAATATTATGTTTCATTTGTGATTTTACAAAGATTACCTATTGGACGCACGCAATAAAACAGTATTGTAATTAGTTTGTAAAGCTAGTTGTAGTAAATTAACTTTACGATTTGAAAGTGTCCTTAGTAACACATTTGAATAAAAAGATTTTGATTTGATTGAAGATTTAGAATCATATCGAAAAGTGAATTCAAAGTTTTCCCGCTCATTTTAATACTTACGTATAAAAACACTTTACCCGCGCGGGCCCTTATTAAAACAGTAAAAAGTGAAGTGTATCGCAGTGTTTCGATCCAAGAAAACAGACATCAGCCCAGTGAAGAATAAACTTCACATTCAGCTCATCATCTTGTAAGTCTCCCTTATTTTTATAAGGACAATACAGGAAGATTGTTGTCTCGACGTTTATTCACATGTTCTTACCTGCCCGGCCTACACTCGGAAAATCTAAATATTTGGCAGAAAAGCGCTTACTTGCCATGGAGCGCCACATGAATCGCAACTCGACCTTCCGCCAAAAGTACATCGACTTAATGCATGACTACTATGAGTTAGGTCACATGAGTCCAGTTACTCCTACGCAGATTCCCGAACAAATTGGATTCAGCAATCAACCATTTTCTTAAAATTGGATCAACCTACTTGAGTGTTTATTTGCTTTTAATATGTATCCCGGCTTGCACTGGCTACCTGACCAGACAGTTTATCCCAGGTATACCTATTCGTCCACAATTTCAAAAGTAGAGTTCCCAACAGTTTTTAGTGTGGGAATAACAAAGCCATCCAACAGATTTTTGTTTTTTCCATGTTCAACTGAAGGTTGTCGACTGCCTTTTTACAGGGTTAATTCCAATCAAAGATTTTTGTGAAAAAGTTAATTAAATTTATTGTAATTTTTGATATGTTTACACTTTTTTTAAAATTTTTCTATATCACTGCAATAATTTATATTATTCGGTAATTACTAGAAATAACCGAATTTCTAATTTTTTTGCTGTCGGTACCAAAATATAACTTTTGAGGCCAAAATGTAATCTCCTCTATTTTATAATATCAAAGGTGCAATAAACGTGATTATGACGAATTTCACTATTTCTGTGTACACTGATTATGCAACAAACATAAGACATATAATTTCATAGCAAAGATGAACTTGAGTTGAGTCCAGCCCTTCAACTTAAATGTAAGACGTGACGCTCATAAAACGACCACTGTTGTAGCGTCCGTAAAATAATTATTATTATTTGCTTCTCTAGCATATGTTATAAATATGATATCAATAACCTGTCGGTGATATAAAGGAAAATTAAAATTTCGACATGAGATTTAGTCAATCGACTCTATCCCAAATAAAAATAAGATGGTACCTGGTGGCAGACTTTGAACCTACTACCTTTCTACCAACTATTAATAAATATAAGTAAATCACATACATATCTGTGGCCCAACTTGGCTTTCCGTCTTCTATCAATTTTGGATCACCATTTTATTACTTTAAATAAGAGAGGTTAGGAGGTAGGACAGGAGGAGGAACATTTAAAGCGGGGCAAAGCGAGTACTTGCTCGAATGAGCGGCCCGAACTGGGGAAGTACCTCCACCTTACAGAAAACCGCGGCCATAATAACACTAACATTGAGTTGTGTTGTGTTCCCGGCGGAGAGTAAGGTTGCCAGAGCTCTTTGAGGATTCGCTGCGCGGACAGTGGAGGAGTTCATGTTGCTTTTACTTTAGCGTCGCAGTACATATAGGAAAATCTTTTATATGTTCATAAAAATAATAATAGTTTCAGCAAGAAAAGTGACGTTTACAAAGTAAAACCCTAGAAGTAAAAAAAACTCTAGGTGCATTATACACACGTCTACACAAAATTATTAACTTTTTTATGGGGCTATGTCTACTTTTTTAAAAACTATCAATTAGTAAATTTCAATCTTTTGTTAATTAAAAGCATACTACAAAATTTCAGATAATATAAATGATGACACACTTTTATTATAAAAAGCAACTCTCGATACATTATATATTTAAATAGATCTTAATGTTAATAATTTTTGGAAATCATATAAAAATTCTTCAAAATGTTACCTTTCTTTTGCTAAAAAATTTTAGTCGCAAGTTAAATTTACTGTGTATGAAGATAATACTAATAATTACATAAGCCGCAACGTCCTTGCGCGGGCGCCATCATACTACGAGTAGATATAAAAACTTATTAGTTTAGTCGCCATCAAATCTTTTGTGATTCATTGTAACGTTTTACATAAGAAATGCATAAATTAAGCTAGAGGTTTTATGGTATATGGCTAGGTTATATGGTACAAAAAAATCCTAAAATAGAGTTGTGGTGCCTTCTTTGCAACTTCTTTGTGATCTTTTATCACAATAGTCACTGTTAAAACTTAGAATAGAGCTACGTGCAACCACAATAACATGGCTATATTACTGGATTGCGATGTAACTGCGCCAAATCCTGTCTGAGTAAATGTTTTAGTGTGAAAGACTAATAAGTGATTCTGAAAACTAAGTACTATAGCAATGAAGAGAACGGTGCGTGAGCCCGACTCGCACTTAATCGATTTTTAAAGCACACATTTTTTTTATACATATAGCTTCTGGGCTTTAAAACGATGAATATAATACCTAGTATTTAGTAATGATTATACAAAACCATAGTACAAGCATTAAAACTGCTTCCAGATTAACTTTCTTTGGCAAATTATATATTGCATAAGCGAATTTGCTAAGTTACTTATATATTTCTTGATTTTAAAGTTTCTCTTACTCAACTGACTGTAGATTAGGAGCCCTAAAACTCTCAAGTTCAATATCCTAGTAATTTACTCAAATGTTGAGTTTGTTTTGACGCTGATAAAATTTGCCTGGCTTTTGTTGCCTTACTTAGCTTTCATATCGAATTATTACTGCCAAGCCACTTTACCGCCTTAGCTACTGCTTTAAATTATGATCTGTGTTAAACCAAATTTTGTATAAAAATATCAGACCAACTGGACAAGAGCCGAGTGAGTGGTATCAGTGTCTCTTCGGAGTGCGTGCGACTGTGCCTGGGAACTGGGAACCTTGCGTCCTGCGTCCCCGAGAGCCGGGAGCAGGTGGCGCGGTCGGTGCGGTGCGGCCGAACCCGCGCGGGGTCGCCGACCGGTCCGCGCAGTGTCGCGCGCTGGCTGAGGTCCGCGCGACGGTTATGTGCTGTCCCGTTACTTTTCTGGCTTTTAAATACAGGTTAGCTGCTTGACTCTTGTTTCGATTTGGAGTGACCAGCGGCGGGGGAGGGGAGGGTATTCACACCGGGACGACCGGTTGCGATGCGACTTCTTGAACACGAACTAATTATGTCACGCGAGTGTTCCTTCATTAACTGACAACGATTTTTTTAACTACACAATGGTGCGGAATGTAGTAACATGACTGAGTAGACGCTGGAGTTTTCAAGAGCTCCATGTGATTGAGGTCGACATGCTCTTAGAGGCACGCATGGTAATCCTCCTTAAGTGACGCATTACGTTCTAGTCGGTTCTAATATTTGGAAATTAGCAAGCGCATTAACCCTCGACTCTCGTAGTAAAGAGGCACGCATGGTAATCCTCCTTAAGTGACGCATTACGTTCTAGTCGGTTCTAATATTTGGAAATTAGCAAGCGCATTAACCCTCGACTCTCGTAGTAAAGAGGCACGCATGGTAATCCTCCTTAAGTGACGCATTACGTTCTAGTCGGTTCTAATATTTGGAAATTAGCAAGCGCATTAACCCTCGACTCACGTAGTAAAGAGGCACGCATGGTAATCCTCCTTAAGTGACTCATTACGTTCTAGTCGGTTCTAATATTTGGAAATTAGCAAGCGCATTAACCCTCAACTTTCGTAGTACCCTCGACTCTCGTAGTAAAGAGGCACGCATGGTAATCCTCCTTAAGTGACGCATTACATTCTAGTCGGTTCTAATATTTGGAAATTAGCAAGCGCATTAACCCTCAACTCTCGTAGTAAAGAGGCACGCATGGTAATCCTCCTTAAGTGACGCATTACGTTCTAGTCGGTTTTAATATTTGGAAATTAGCAAGCGCATTAACCCTCGACTCTCGTAGTAAAGAGGCACGCATGGTAATCCTCCTTAAGTGACGCATTACGTTCTAATCGGTTCTAATATTTGGAAATTAGCAAGCGCATTAACCCTCGCCTCTCGTAGTAAAGAGGCACGCATGGTTATCCTCCTTAAGTGACGCATTACGTTCTAGTCGGTTCTAATATTTGGAAATTAGCAAGCGCATTAACCCTCGACTCTCGTAGTAAAGAGGCACGCATGGTAATCCTCCTTAAGTTACGCATTACGTTCTAGTCGGTTCTAATATTTGGAAATTAGCAAGCGCATTAACCCTCGACTCTCGTAGTAAAGAGGCACGCATGGTAATCCTCCTTAAGTGACGCATTACGTTCTAGTCGGTTTTAATATTTGGAAATTAGCAAGCGCATTAACCCTCGACTCTCGTAGTAAAGAGGCACGCATGGTAATCCTCCTTAAGTGACGCATTACGTTCTAGTCGGTTCTAATATTTGGAAATTAGCAAGCGCAGTAACCCTCGACTCTCGTAGTAAAGAGGCACGCATGGTAATCCTCCTTAAGTGACGCATTACGTTCTAGTCGGTTCTAATATTTGGAAATTAGCAAGCGCATTAACCCTCGACTCTCGTAGTAAAGAGGCACGCATGGTAATCCTCCTTAAGTGACTCATTACGTTCTAGTCGGTTCTAATATTTGGAAATTAGCAAGCGCATTAACCCTCGACTCTCGTAGTAAAGAGGCACGCATGGTAATCCTCCTTAAGTGACGCATTACGTTCTAGTCGGTTCTAATATTTGGAAATTAGCAAGCGCATTAACCCTCGACTCTCGTAGTAAAGAGGCACGCATGGTAATCCTCCTTAAGTAACGCATTACGTTCTAGTCGGTTTTAATATTTGGAAATTAGCAAGCGCATTAACCCTCGACTCTCGTAGTAAAGAGGCACGCATGGTAATCCTCCTTAAGTGACGCATTACGTTCTAATCGGTTCTAATATTTGGAAATTAGCAAGCGCATTAACCCTCGCCTCTCGTAGTAAAGAGGCACGCATGGTTATCCTCCTTAAGTGACGCATTACGTTCTAGTCGGTTCTAATATTTGGAAATTAGCAAGCGCATTAACCCTCGACTCTCGTAGTAAAGAGGCACGCATGGTGATCCTCCTTAAGTTACGCATTACGTTCTAGTCGGTTCTAATATTTGGAAATTAGCAAGCGCATTAACCCTCGACTCTCGTAGTAAAGAGGCACGCATGGTAATCCTCCTTAAGTGACGCATTACGTTCTAGTCGGTTTTAATATTTGGAAATTAGCAAGCGCATTAACCCTCGACTCTCGTAGTAAAGAGGCACGCATGGTAATCCTCCTTAAGTGACGCATTACGTTCTAGTCGGTTCTAATATTTGGAAATTAGCAAGCGCAGTAACCCTCGACTCTCGTAGTAAAGAGGCACGCATGGTAATCCTCCTTAAGTGACGCATTACGTTCTAGTCGGTTCTAATATTTGGAAATTAGCAAGCGCATTAACCCTCGACTCTCGTAGTAAAGAGGCACGCATGGTAATCCTCCTTAAGTGACTCATTACGTTCTAGTCGGTTCTAATATTTGGAAATTAGCAAGCGCATTAACCCTCAACTTTCGTAGTACCCTCGACTCTCGTAGTAAAGAGGCACGCATGGTAATCCTCCTTAAGTGACGCATTACGTTCTAGTCGGTTCTAATATTTGGAAATTAGCAAGCGCATTAACCCTCGACTCTCGTAGTAAAGAGGCACGCATGGTAATCCTCCTTAAGTAACGCATTACGTTCTAGTCGGTTTTAATATTTGGAAATTAGCAAGCGCATTAACCCTCGACTCTCGTAGTAAAGAGGCACGCATGGTAATCCTCCTTAAGTGACGCATTACGTTCTAATCGGTTCTAATATTTGGAAATTAGCAAGCGCATTAACCCTCGCCTCTCGTAGTAAAGAGGCACGCATGGTTATCCTCCTTAAGTGACGCATTACGTTCTAGTCGGTTCTAATATTTGGAAATTAGCAAGCGCATTAACCCTCGACTCTCGTAGTAAAGAGGCACGCATGGTAATCCTCCTTAAGTGACGCATTACGTTCTAGTCGGTTCTAATATTTGGAAATTAGCAAGCGCATTAACCCTCGACTCTCGTAGTAAAGAGGCACGCATGGTAATCCTCCTTAAGTGACGCATTACGTTCTAATCGGTTCTAATATTTGGAAATTAGCAAGCGCATTAACCCTCGCCTCTCGTAGTAAAGAGGCACGCATGGTTATCCTCCTTAAGTGACGCATTACGTTCTAGTCGGTTCTAATATTTGGAAATTAGCAAGCGCATTAACCCTCGACTCTCGTAGTAAAGAGGCACGCATGGTGATCCTCCTTAAGTTACGCATTACGTTCTAGTCGGTTCTAATATTTGGAAATTAGCAAGCGCATTAACCCTCGACTCTCGTAGTAAAGAGGCACGCATGGTAATCCTCCTTAAGTGACGCATTACGTTCTAGTCGGTTTTAATATTTGGAAATTAGCAAGCGCATTAACCCTCGACTCTCGTAGTAAAGAGGCACGCATGGTAATCCTCCTTAAGTGACGCATTACGTTCTAGTCGGTTCTAATATTTGGAAATTAGCAAGCGCAGTAACCCTCGACTCTCGTAGTAAAGAGGCACGCATGGTAATCCTCCTTAAGTGACGCATTACGTTCTAGTCGGTTCTAATATTTGGAAATTAGCAAGCGCATTAACCCTCGACTCTCGTAGTAAAGAGGCACGCATGGTAATCCTCCTTAAGTGACTCATTACGTTCTAGTCGGTTCTAATATTTGGAAATTAGCAAGCGCATTAACCCTCAACTTTCGTAGTACCCTCGACTCTCGTAGTAAAGAGGCACGCATGGTAATCCTCCTTAAGTGACGCATTACGTTCTAGTCGGTTCTAATATTTGGAAATTAGCAAGCGCATTAACCCTCGACTCTCGTAGTAAAGAGGCACGCATGGTAATCCTCCTTAAGTAACGCATTACGTTCTAGTCGGTTTTAATATTTGGAAATTAGCAAGCGCATTAACCCTCGACTCTCGTAGTAAAGAGGCACGCATGGTAATCCTCCTTAAGTGACGCATTACGTTCTAATCGGTTCTAATATTTGGAAATTAGCAAGCGCATTAACCCTCGCCTCTCGTAGTAAAGAGGCACGCATGGTTATCCTCCTTAAGTGACGCATTACGTTCTAGTCGGTTCTAATATTTGGAAATTAGCAAGCGCATTAACCCTCGACTCTCGTAGTAAAGAGGCACGCATGGTAATCCTCCTTAAGTGACGCATTACGTTCTAGTCGGTTCTAATATTTGGAAATTAGCAAGCGCATTAACCCTCGACTCTCGTAGTAAAGAGGCACGCATGGTAATCCTCCTTAAGTGAAGCATTACGTTCTAGTCGGTTCTAATATTTGGAAATTAGCAAGCGCATTAACCCTCAACTTTCGTAGTACCCTCGACTCTCGTAGTAAAGAGGCACGCATGGTAATCCTCCTTAAGTGACGCATTACGTTCTAGTCGGTTCTAATATTTGGAAATTAGCAAGCGCATTAACCCTCGACTCTCGTAGTAAAGAGGCACGCATGGTAATCCTCCTTAAGTGACGCATTACGTTCTAGTCGGTTCTAATATTTGGAAATTAGCAAGCGCATTAACCCTCGACTCTCGTAGTAAAGAGGCACGCATGGTAATCCTCCTTAAGTGACGCATTACGTTCTAGTCGGTTCTAATATTTGGAAATTAGCAAGCGCATTAACCCTCGACTCTCGTAGTAAAGAGGCACGCATGGTAATCCTCCTTAAGTGACGCATTACGTTCTAGTCGGTTCTAATATTTGGAAATTAGCAAGCGCATTAACCCTCGACTCTCGTAGTAAAGAGGCACGCATGGTAATCCTCCTTAAGTGACGCGTTACGTTCTAGTCGGTTCTAATATTTGGAAATTAGCAAGCGCATTAACCCTCGACTTTCGTAGTACCCTCGACTCTCGTAGTAAAGAGGCACGCATGGTAATTCTCCTTAAGTGACGCATTACGTTCTAGTCGGTTCTAATATTTGGAAATTAGCAAGCGCATTAACCCTCGACTCTCGTAGTAAAGAGGCACGCATGGTAATCCTCCTTAAGTGAAGCATTACGTTCTAGTCGGTTCTAATATTTGGAAATTAGCAAGCGCATTAACCCTCGACTCTCGTAGTAAAGAGGCACGCATGGTAATCCTCCTTAAGTGACGCATTACGTTCTAGTCGGTTCTAATATTTGGAAATTAGCAAGCGCATTAACCCTCGACTCTCGTAGTAAAGAGGCACGCATGGTAATCCTCCTTAAGTGACGCATTACGTTCTAGTCGGTTCTAATATTTGGAAATTAGCAAGCGCATTAACCCTCGACTCTCGTAGTAAAGAGGCACGCATGGTAATCCTCCTTAAGTGACGCATTACGTCCTAGTCGGTTCTAATATTTGGAAATTAGCAAGCGCATTAACCCTCGACTCTCGTAGTAAAGAGGCACGCATGGTAATCCTCCTTAAGTGACGTATTACGTTCTAGTCGGTTCTTATATTTGGAAATTAGCAAGCGCATTAACCCTCGACTCTCGTAGTAAAGACCCGTCGCATTTGAACGGCAAAGCGACTACGAATCGTCCGATTTGATCGCGGTGGTGAGTATTTAAAAATATATTTTCGCATTGAATTTCATCTGGTGTAAGAATTCTTTTTCAGGTAACGACTCAACTTCTCAAAATGTCTGGAGATCCATATCATCAATGGAACCGAAACACACTTTTACGGTACTTTGAGTCGGAGACTCGAAAGCTACATTGCCCAATAACAAATAACCTAACACACTATTCATGGCCATACGGCCAGGAGCCAGGCGGGCCCATAACCACGTCTCCTAATTAAATGTAGGACAGTATGTCCGCACTTAAAAGCATTTCAACCAGTTGAGGAGTATGAAAAGTATTAAAATAGTATTTCATAACTTTGGCGATTCAAAAGTGTTTGTAAAATCCTAATTTGAATAAAATTTGGACTTTGACTTTGAAAAGGCTGGATCAGCGAGTTTTAAACCTTTTATATGCTGCCACCCAGTGTACGGCAGATGAACACTGGGTAAGCGGGAAATAACTTTCGCCATAACTAATTCATTTACAGGTATCACCGGCTGGTTTTGATTTCGCGGCGTGATATTGAATGAAACTAATCCCTGTGGACGCGTCGGCTTGTTATCACCAATACCGAAAACCGTAACGTTTACATGCTGACGAGATAAACCTAGGCGTTGTACACAAGCCTCTGTCACAAACGAAGCCTGGCTACTATCACCGATGTCTAAATCGATAAGCGCAGTCGATAGCGATACCGTATGTGTTCGTAGTGACACCGCAATGGATGATATTTCATTAAATTCTTGCATATCTCTTTTTACAGACGCCATCACGGAGGGCCGTCGATTGATAAGGAGGGGTTCAACTCCCCCATAGAAGAGAGCGAGACAGACGTTTCCACAGCAGGTGACATTTCGTTAAGTTAATTTTTTTTCTTTATAATTGCTCATTGGCTGCTGCTGCGGCGGCGGCGGGGAGAGGGTATTAGGGGAGGACGACGACACTAGTCTCGCTATCTGGACAGCGAGATCGTCGTCAGGGGCTGTTAGTACGTGCCGAGGCTGCCTAACAATGGTTTTTCGATTCTGCGGGGGGTGATAGTTTGCAGACTGCACAAATAAGTATTCGGTTCAGGTAATGAGGCGTACGCTCGAAAAAGCGGACTGCCAAGTCTTTGAAGTATTGAGAATCGTGGGGAGCTCGAAGTCCCTGTATAGGTCCGCATTCCGGACGAACCAGGGGGCTCTGGAAGCCGCTCTGAGGAAGTGGTTTTGGAGGGTCTGGAGTCTATGGAGGTTGCTTTTAGACAACACATAGACGACACTAGCGTATGCTAGTATGAGGCGGATGCAAGTGGTGTAAAGATTCAGCTTATTTCTGAGCGACATCTTACTGGACTTGCCTATCATGGGATATAGACGACCAAGGACAAAAGCGGCTCGGTCTCTAACTATTTTGGTGTGATCGCGGAAGTTCAGACGCCTATCCAGGGTCACACCAAGATATTTAGCCTTGTTTTGCCAAGGACTGGCACGGCCGAAGAGTGAGAGGGAAGACGGTCGCGGAGGGCGGCCAGTGGTGAGAAGGACGGCAGAGCTTTTGTCAGGATTTACTTCGATTCTCCATTTCCGAAACCATTCCCCTAGGGCGGTGATTGCGGGTTGCAGTCTCTTAATGATTCAACTCACTTCCCTTGCGAAGGGGGCTAATTGAGTACCTAACGTTTTAGGTATGTCACTGATGTACAGAAGGTACAAGACAGGAGAGAACACGGACACCTGCTTGTATAGGACGAGGGGAAGAAAAGGTGCCTTTGATTCTATAGCGAAAGCTGCGATTCGATAAACAGTGTCGATGATGAGTACGAGGCAGCCTGGCAACTGATAGTTGTACAGTTTATACGTGAGCTGGGAGATATCCGTGGCAAAATAAAAGTTATAGCTAAAACTAAAGAAAATTACATTTCACTTACAAAGTTTTTTTCAACCGAAGAAGGAAGCTTTGTTTCAGTCCGTTTTGTAGATTCATTTAAATTTTTAGGAGCTAGTTTACAAAAGTTAGCGGAAAATTTAATTACCAAAGATTTGGTCAACTTGTCTAACTTTTTTACGAATAAAACAAAGTTTAAATTGTTGAGACACAAAGGAGTATATACGTATGAATATATGAAAAGCTGGAAATCGTATGACGAAACTAACTAACCGTCCTAGGAAGATTTTTTTAGTACACTAACAAATCAAAATATCTCTAAAGGGGACTATAATCACGCCCTTAAGGTTTAGAATACGTTTAAGATTCAAAATTTAGGGAAATACACAGATCTGTACTTACTGACGGATATTTTATTATTTATATTACGCTGATGGCAATACGTACAAGTCTTGTTGGTTGATAGGTATTCTTATTTCATCATTTTTATTAAAAGTAGTGATTTATGGCTTATACGAATGAATTTCCATGCTTTCTATAGTATTATCAAATACAATAGGTTGCGCTACGTTTAATACACTCATTTTAGTAATCCAATTAATTTTAAAAAGTCTTTATTTTCAACACCTAATTTTTTTTTTAAGTTAGTAGATGTTAGTGACGCAGGTGTTCTTTTGCGAATTACCTGTATCTTTCTGAGCTTGTTTGGTCGTGAAAATGAATTTATATTTATTTGGTGAAAGTCTATCATTTTTTCTTTAGATGTAGGTACAGTAGTACCTCTTCTCCCCGAAAATTAACTAACTTGTTCTGTGAATCTAAAATTTTTATATTTACACTACTGATAGTCTTTTGATTAATCGGAAAATATATTATATTCTTTGGTACCTCAATAATTCTATATCCAGGCGGAACATTAGGTGCAAATTCATGGATTATGTGGCTTCGAATTCCATTAATGAAGGATCCACAGACAATATCACATTCAACTCGGACAACAGTGGTAGAAAGAATACTGACTGGGATCTGTGATTCATGAAATTTATTCTTTTGTAATGTTTTTTTATTGTATCCGAGAATACTCCCAATAGATTTTTCTTTTTCAAAATGAATGTCTTTAGAGCAACAAATTACAGTACGTAAAGTATTATTGTTACAAGTTAAACTAAAGGTGCTGCTTCTAATGTTTTTCTTTATATAGTCACAAATGTCCTGCAGTTCATAAGATCCTTCAGGAATTTCAATCACTTCATTATCACCATAATGAAATTTATTATTTTACTTTCAACGTTTGGAATAGAGTTAAAAGTAGAAAAGTATAAAAGACCACATTCGTAATCTCCGTCTAACTGTAGAGCAGGAGAATAACAAGTATTTAAGTTTGATGTGAACCCATATATTGACAGCGTGAAAGACATAATTAAAATGGTTTATTTTATTGAATTATCTTAATTTATTCTTTTGAATGCCAAAAATTGTTCAAATATTTTATACACAAGTGACCACAATTAACAGTATTAAAGTTCTGATAAACATTGTAATTGTAATAAACATTAGACAAATTTAAATAGGACAGTAACTCTTGAGGTGGTCTTAGATTTCCAAAACTATTGAAGTACGCACAGTAGTTGTTAATTTTTATATAGGCTACCCAGTGCGTTCCAGGATTCTTAGAGTTATCTAAATTGACAATCGCACACTCAATATCTTTAGGTTTTTTTGGTAAATCATCTTTCATGAATACTCCTCGAAAATACGGTATTTAGTGTGCTTTAAAATATCTACATTCGTTAAAGCACGTCTAGGTAGCCTTCTAGTTAGTTTTTTGCTGATTTTAAACATAATCCGTTACCTTTATAAGGTTTGATGTATAGACCTTTTCCTAACGCAATAGATTCCATCATTTTGTTATGACGCTGTGACTCTTCAAGGTTTTGTTTTGCTGATTTATAGCTATTCACTGCTTTAGCAATACCTGCAGCTCCTCCAGCTAAAGACCCTAATGCAGATAAGCCAGCAAAAATTGGTATAAGTGGTAGAATCCCTCCAGTTTTTGGTATTGGTATAAGACGGGGTAAGCAAACATTTTTATTTTTAAATAATTTTTTTGCAGTCAAGTAGGCAATCTTTATAACAGTATTGTTATCTTTTGGCTTGCGGTTTTTCATATAATGACGGATTGTAGACACGACTGACTTAAAAGATTTAACTCTAGCACCAATTTTTAATTTAGTTTTCATAACTTTGCTTACGAGCCAAGACGCTAATTTTTCTCCGGTTCTAGTATTTTTTGCCTTCATTCTTTGTTTTGCCATATTCAGAAGCGCAAAGTCAGTTTTATGACGATCTTCTAAATTACGATGTTCGGAATATGCTATATCGTGACGCTTACAAGCCTCGTCTAATTCGTTTATCCCTTTGTCACCTCGAGCCAATCTTTCTTGTAGTCTTGTACCAGGACCACAATGATTATATCTTGGTAAATGAAGTTCAAATGGTAAATTGTTTACTATATTATTAACAAGTCCTCCACCGTTCATCACTGAATTTAAAATGAATACATGGTTGAATATCTTACAATTATAAAGTATTTATAAGTTAAAAGTAAACACTATACAATAGACATTTTGTTAATCCAACTATTTTCCTTTCCATTGAGTCCTAACCATTTTACAAATAATTTATTTCCTTTCTTTCTTATCACTCTTTCAATTAAATAAATGTTTGGATGTTTAGTTTTTTGCAACTCTTGTTCGTAAAAGGATTCGAGTATTATTTCATTTCTTTGATCATGAATGTGATAAGTTACTGTGTAAGTATTATTAACTTTTGTTATGGTAAATAGTTCAGAAGACCAGTTAGGTGTATACCCCTTTTTGAAATTTTCTTTATATTTGCTAATCCGAACACAGTCACCTACTTTTAATTTTGATTTTCTTAAGTACTGAGGTGTTTTATTCCTCTTTATGTTATTCATAACGACGGTTTGGTAACCACATGTTACATTTATTGGTTTAAATTTAATGGTTCGATGGACAGTATCATTATATGATGACAAAGCATCGTTCAAAGGTGATCCGATCCATTTGTTATTTCCGATTAAAGTAAAATATTTATATAATTTTGATTTCAGTGTTCTTATAAATCTTTCAACAATTGACGCCTTTTTCACAGAATATGTAGAATAGTGATTTATATTTAAAGTTGTTATTATTTTCTTAAACACTTCATTGTAAAATTCTGTTCCCATATCCGTCTGAAGGTTAATAGAAATTCGACCACAATCCAAAATTTTTTGAAAAGCGTTTCCTAAGTCGCGTTTTGTTTTCGTTTTTCGAGGAACTCTCCACGCGAATTTTGAAAAGTAGTCTATAACAACTAAAATATATTTAAAACTTTTGTTCACTTTTTCCATTTTCTGCATGTCAATTAAATCAGCTTGCCATAAATCATCAATCCCTTTTAATATTACCGCCCTACGAATGAAGTGTTTTCTAGCTGGTTTGTGAAGTTCACCAACTATGTCTTCTCTGTTCATAATTGTTTAGGTGCGGTTTTCTGTGATACAACCTTTTTTAATTCTGATTTAATATCCAGCAACTGATTTTTTAAAGTTTGAATCAGGCTTTTTATAGCATTTATTTCGAGCAGGAAAGATTGTTTTCCACAATATTCTTTTAGTACATTATCTACATACTGCTTATTGACGGCTTCGTCAGGTAGCTGAGGTGTTTTGAGTCCTTTTATACTTGCTGATATTAAGTCTAAATCTCCATTAATAGACTTAAGAAATACTTTGTCAGTAATATCAAAAACTTCTGACAAATGCAATCTTTTATGCACGTGATGACCAAACTTGTCAACGTTCATTGTTTACTAAATGTATTCCTAAATGGTTTGATGACAACTGAATGTTAATATGAAGTTCTCTGTATTAAATTTGAATAAATCGTTAAGAATGCATGTAATACGTTATTTTTCATATTTTATTTGTTAATAATACCGGCTTCTCGCAACTCCTCTACGATAGATATTATTTCATTGTCTAATCCACTGTTTCCTGCATCACGAGAAGATATTAAAAGTTTTAGTCTTTCAACTAACTCATTGTGGTCATCCCAATACATATAATCAATATTTTTATTATATTTTTTTAAAATTGGTAACCCAGACCCTTGAGTAAGACTTTCGGTGCTTGTACATTGTTTAGATAACTTGAAAAGTGGTTTGATAATATTTAAGTACTTGCTTCCTTTATTACTTTTAATTGTTTTTTTTAGGGTTGAAGTCACGCCTATGTGCATTTGTAATGGTTAAAATCTGTTTGTAACTGTTTAAGTCACTATTAGTGATTGTTTTTAAATCTGGTATTCTTTTAAATAATAATTCCATTAGACCTTCACTTTTTTTGTAAGGCTTTCCAGAAACTAAAATTGTATTTTCTGTTTGGACAATTCGAAAATTACCTATCATCAGTTTAACATGTTCATTTCTAACACCAAATGGAATATCTTACAATACTTTTACAGTTCCTTCTGAAGATGGTGACCAATTATGTTGTGGACTTGAAAAAGATTCAATTGTTTTGAATGAAGCGTCACTTAAAATGTTGGTTTCTTTTTCATTTGTATCGCTCATACTTTCCGAATCATCTTCATAGATATCGTCTTCATAATCATCAAAGTTCTTAAGAGTTTTATCAACTTTATCACACTGTTCATCGGAATCTATTTCATATTCACTTCCATCCTAAAGATCAAAATCAAATTCAGTTTTCATATATTTTGCTTTTTTCCCTGGGATTACGTCTTCATTGTAATTAAGTTTGATATTTTGTGTTGGAATTCTTGATACCATTTTATGTAGTGGATCCGTTAAAGGTTTGAACACAGATTTAAGGACTTTATCATTTTCAGTTTGAATATTATGCAACTGCCTAACTTTTTTCTTAACAACGCTAGCTAATTTAATCATCTCTTTTTTAATATTTACTTGCGAATCCATTTTTTACAATAAGCTTTACCAATGTTATACACAACACTAAACACATATCAGAGTTTTTGTCGTTTATAAGAGTTTTAATCAAGAATGACAAAAGTATCAAACTTTTTTCTATAGCAACCTTTTTTTTTTTCAGAGTCTTTATTGATTACTATGAAATCATACGAAGTTTTCCAGATTTCCGAACACATATCACGAAATTGATTCCAATTCATATCTGTACTGACATGTTCATCATAAACATGTCGTAAATTAATGTCATCTTGTTTAAACAAAATTATAAGATTTGCATTATCTCTAATTTATTGTTTAGGTACTTTACTATATGTTTGGTTCAAATAAAAGCAGTCTATACGCTTATGTCGCCCCATTGAGAAATAATCACGAATGTTATTTTGATTTTCACAAGCAACATCATCGAAAATTATTACTGAATCAGGTTTTGCACGATGAAGGCTTATAACGTCACTATTATCGTTATATTTCATTAATTGTATTTCTGGAACCTCAATAAACACTTTTTCTAAAAATATATATTTTGGTTGGTAAAGCGTTTTGGAATATAAATATAGATTTTTATAGCATAAACCATTTTCATGCAAAAGAAGTCCAACTATTAGGTTTTTTTTTCCACAAGCAACATCATCGAAAATTATTACTGAATCAGGTTTTGCACGATGAAGGCTTATAACGTCACTATTATCGTTATATTTCATTAATTGTATTTCTGGAACCTCAATAAACACTTTTTCTAAAAATATATATTTTGGTTGGTAAAGCGTTTTGGAATATAAATATAGATTTTTATAGCATAAACCATTTTCATGCAAAAGAAGTCCAACTATTAGGTTTTTTTTTCCACAGTTAGATGGTGCGCAAATCAAACATCGAATCGAATTAGGTAATAAATTACCATGACGTGATATGACTAGATCAGATTCAGAACATATTTTTTCTAAATGTAGCTTTAGTGGCTGCTTTACAAATTTCATGATGTCTTGTTGAAAGATATTCATATGCAATGAAATCTCTAATCGATATGACTCCATATTTATATTAATTTGAGAGACATTGACACACAAGACTACCGAAAGATAAAAGAAAGGTAAGACTTTTATAATTTATTAATGAAATATTATTTGCCCGACGGTTGTAATAGGGTAAAACATTTTTCTACTAGAACAGAACAGAACGGTTTGTATATATTTGTAAGTTTATCCCTTCTTCTCTCGTAAAACGGAATGATCCAAAATACCTTGTGCATAGAGCTAAAAGAAGGTTGGTCGGTATCAAATACGTTAATCTATTTTTATTCACCCAAATTGAAAACTTTACGTAATCAATTCCAAAATGTTTATTAGGCATTCTGGCTCACTTTCCGCAGCGCAGATGCACGTTATCAATTCCAGAATGTTTATTGGGCATTCTAGCTCAATTGGAGCAGTGAAGATGCGCCAGCTTATAATAGTATGAGCGCACTTAAAGTAAAAAAAATTGTAATGTTTACTTTCCCCTATTGTAAGGGTTTGCCACAGGAGGAAAACAACCTTAGATGTGAGTTAAATTTAGCTTTGCATACTATGTCTAGCAATAACAATAACTTTCATGTGATAGATACTAACAGTATTTTAAGACATAATTATATAAGGACAAGACATAAATATTATCTCACACACCATTGTACCAGAGTGTTATCCTTGTCGCTATCATTTTATTCAATACCACAGCCAATAATTTGGCTAAACAATCTGCTTTTATTGAACAGTGTAATTATAGTAGTGTAATTGACATTTCAGCCAAGTATTTGGCTAAACAACCTGCTTCTATTGAGCAGTGCAATTATAATAGCGTAATTGACATTTCAGCTAATCATTTAGCTAAACCACCTGCTTCTATTGAGCAGTATAATAATTTGACATGTAATAATTTAATTTAAATTTTCAGACAACAAAGGACCACTTTGGCATATTATATAATTCCAATATTAATAATGATTATATTAAACAATCTATGTCTACTCAAGTTTTATGCAAACAGAAACAAAAAAATAAACTTTGTCATACTAAAAATAATATTCCATTGAACCTGGTGCATCAGAATATACAAGGAATGTCTCAGAAAGAACTAGAAATTGAATTGTTCATAAACTGCCAAAAGATTGACATTTTATGTAGCACTGAACACTGGCTACGCAGCCATCAGTTTATGTTCAATTTCTCTAATCACCAGGTGGGAAGTTCCCAGCCGAGTAATCCATGGTGGCTCTTTAATTTTAGTTAATAAACATCTAAAGTTTTTTTTTTTTTTTTTTTATACCACTAAGGTGGCAAACAAGCTTACGGCCCGCCGGATGGTAAGCGGTCACCGTAGCTTATGGACGCTTGCAACACCAGGGGTATCACTTGCGCGTTGCCGACCCTTCCGAAATCTAATAACTTCTTTCTTGAAGAACTCCATACTGTAGTCCTTGCAGAAAACCTTGGCAGGGAGCTCATTCCACAACTTAAGCGTTCGCGGGAGGAAGTTTCTCTGAAACCGCACTGTACGCGACCATTTAGGTTCTAAAGTGTGAAAATGAATTCCCTGCCGATGGCGAGCGGTGCGATGGTAAAAAGTAGCCGTGGGCATCATTTCGAACAATTCCTCAGAACACAACCCATTGTACAAGCGGTAGAACACACACAGTGAGGCAAAGTCTCTCCTCAGACTTAAGGGCTCGATACCGCAAGTGAGTATGGAATCGTCGAATTCTCATAGCCCGTCGTTGAACCGAGTCAAAAGGGCCAAGCTGGTATCCGAGTGCACCTGCCCAGAGATGGCAGCAGTACTCCATATGGGGCCGAACCTGCGACTTGTAAAGTAGCAACCTTTGCCCCGACGTGAAGTACTGCTTCGCTCTGTTGAGTACACCAAGTTTTTTGGACGCCAGCTTCACCTTATCTTGTAAATGATCTCGGAACTGAACATCGCTGGAGATGTCGACACCAAGGATCCCAATGCTCTTGGAGATGGAGAGGGGAGTGTTCTGGAATTGTGGGACCACAGTGAATGGAGTTTTCTTAGCGGTGAACGCGCACATTTGCGTCTTTGTAGGGTTGAATCGGACCAAGTTTACCCGTCCCCAGTCAGAGACCTGGGACAGTGTGGTCCCGATTTGAGACACAAGTTCTCCGCGGTTTTCCTCCACAACGGAACGAGGGATGTTTGCACGACCCGTGTAAAAAGCGTCTCCAGTACTGTTATCTGCATAGCAATGTATGTTGTTGATGTCCAACATGTCATTGATATGCAGTAGAAACAGCGTAGGAGACAGCACAGAGCCTTGCGGGACACCAACATTAATGTCCATGCTATCAGAGCAACTACCGTCAACTACGGTTCGTATACGTCTGCCGGACAAAAAGCTAGCCACCCATTTGCACAAACCCTCGGGCACTCCGTAAGATGGCAACTTCGATAGAAGACCGCGGTGCCAGACCCGATCGAACGCCTTCGCTATGTCCAGGCTACATGCCAATGCCTCCCCCTGACTCTCAATAGCTAGTGCCCATCGGTGTGTGAGATACACTAGAAGGTCACCAGTCGAGCGACCGTGGCGAAAGCCATATTGACGGTCACTGACCAGATTGTGTACTTCTAGGTATCTTAGAAGCTGTGTGTTGATCACACGCTCCATCACCTTAGAGAGGAGAGAGGTAATAGCGATAGGCCTGTAATTCGATGGATCTGATCTATCGCCCTTTTTCGGCACCGGGTGCACATTCGTAGTCTTCCATGAAGACGGAAATTGCCTAGTGTGGTAGGAAAGCGCGAAGAGGCGCGTGAGTACAGGACATAACTCAGGAGCACACTGCTTAAGCACCACTGCTGGTATACCGTCTGGCCCACTTGACTTATGAACGTCTAGAGAAAGCAACGCCCGCCTGACCTCCCGCTGCGTTATGGAGATTTCCGGCATGGTCTTACCGCACCACGGTATAGTAGGTGGTACAGCGCCTTCATCGTTCATATTCGAGTTCGAGGCAAAGAGACTGCCCAATAGATCGGCTTTCTCTTTAGCACTATGGGCCAAGTCACCATTGGTCTTTCGCAGTGGTGGTAACGACGACTGGCAGAAGTTCCCTTCGGCAGCTTTGGCAAGCGACCAGAAAGCACGACTCCCAGAAGGATAGCTCGCAAGTCGCCCACCTATTTTGCCGATGAATTGGAATTTTGCTCTGGCAGTTGCTTTCTTACTGAACCTCAAGACAGCATTTAATTTGCGTTTTAACTCAGAAATATTCGGATCCTTATTAAAACGAGCCGTGGTCCAAGCCTCATATGCATTTTGCTTAAGAATTTTAGCTTTTCTGCAAGAGCTATAAACCACGGTCGTTTTTTGACGCCGGCAGCTACTCGCGGGCTAGGAATATAGCATTCCATACCAGCAAGGATTGTCTCAGTGACTGCGGCTGCGCAGACGTCAGGATCTTCTAAATTAAAGCAGATCTGCCTCCACGGGTACGATGCGTAAAATTCTCGCAATCTATCCCAGTCTGCCGACTTATAGTGCCACACACGACGCCAATTAGTTGGCCCAGAAGGATCAGGTTGTGTGCATGACACTTGAGTCCGAACGAGACAGTGGTCTGAGGAGCCAAGAGGCGCATCCACGGAGACGGAGTATCCGTCTAGACGAGTAGTCAGCAGAAGGTCCAGTAAGGAGCTCGTATGTTCCTCTATATCTGGTATTCTCGTTGGAGAAAGTACCAGCTGAGAGAATCCATAGGTCAGAGCAAATTCATGAGCAGATATCCCAGCATAGTTATTGGTTCGAGAACTGAGCCACTCGCGATGGTGGGCGTTAAAGTCTCCCAAAATAACTAGTTCTGCTGTGGGATATTGCTCTAGAACTTTGTCAGTCGTCAAACTCAGGTGCGTGAAGAGTCGAGTTACGTCCGTGTCACCGCTATGAGACCTGTATAGGCACGCATAGATACGAGTGTGGCCGCCGTAATCTACGCACACCCACAACATCGACAGGTCCCTGTCTTCAAGGCTATGAAGGCGGTGACAGCAGATATCCTCCCGGACGAGCATACATACACCGGCACGACTCATAAAATTGTGTTCGAGTTTGTAGCCGGGATAGTGAAGGTATGACGTGTCGGCCGGGCAGGATATCTGCGTCTCCATTAGAAAAAGAATGGTCGGCTGCGCAGTTTCGAGATGGTGGTGGACTGCGTTAAGATTGGCGTGAATACCCCTGATGTTGCAAAAATCCACATTATATGTGGATGGAGTAGCCGCTGTGCAAACTCTTTTCTTTTTCTTTCTTATGGCCATAATATATAAAAAAAGTTACTAAGACTAAGGATGAGGATTCACTGCACAGAGGACAAAAGGTGCGGTTCTAAGACTGCCGAAGCTCGCCGCAGATGATACGATTGCTGGCACGGCGGGCGGAAGGGCCCCTGATCCCCCTCTGTTGTAGTAGCCGGGTCCACTCCGGTCTCCTTCTCCGGTACGACTACCACTTCAGATACTTTACACAGGCTGGCGAATCAGCCTCCCAGGGCGGAGATTAAGTGATCCCTGGGTTCGGGATCCCGTTCAACCTGCGGGCGGGCAGCGGTCAGCCGTTTCATCAGGTCTCCCTGACCGCCGAACCAGCACGCCGCGTCTACGCCGAGCATGACAGCAACGAGCACCGCCGGTCCTCCGCTGTCCGCGCAGCGAATCCTCAAAGAGCTCTGGCAACCTTACTCACCGCCAGGAACACAACACTACTCAATGTTAGTGTTATTATGGCCGCGGTTTTCTGTAAGGTGCAGGTACTTCCCCAGTTCGGGCCGCTCATTCGAGCAAGTACTCGCTATGCCCTGCTTTAGTGTTCGGGTGGCTTATTCGAGCGAGTACTTGCAGTGCCCTACCTCTCTTAAGGAACGTAAAGACATTGGGAGCCTCTCAGTTGAGCGAACTGCCGAGCTGTCCTGTATAGAAGTTGAGCATCTCATTGTTGTGAGTAATATGTATTGCCTTGTGCAATTTATGATAATTTTGAATTAGTTGTGGAAGAAGTGCTGGATAAAATCAGCAATTCCAATAAACAAATCATTGTTTGTGGAGACTTTAATATAAACATTTTGGAAAATAGCTCATTAAGCACCAGATTGCTTGCCTTTTTTCAGTCTTTTAATTTAAATAATTTGTTTTGTGAACCAACTAGAATTGCTGTATCCAGTGCCACTTGCATCGACAATATATTAACTGGCATAAAACCAATTCAAAAATCAATTATAAGCAATCTAGAGTCAGATCATTGTGGACAGTTAGTGGTCTTAGAAAGAAAGAATAGTATTACTAAAAAGGAAATTAAATTTATACCAATAACAACTAAACGGGTTGAATTATTTAAATCTAACTTAATGCATAAACTTCCAGATTTGCTTTATAATGGCGACCCAAATGATATGTACAATACTGTTCTTGACACTATTACTAGAGAGTATAATAAAATATTTACTGCAAAAAAGAAACTTATTTCCAGTCGCTTTAGTTTTAGTGAATGGGCTACCCCAGGTATTTATAAAAGTAGGCGTAAACTGTATAAATTATATAAAGAAAACATATAATAATAGCCAAATATTTAGGGAATATTTAAATAAATACTCAAAAACCCTTAAAAAGGCCAGTCTTGTTGCTCAGACATAAAGTAAAAAATTCAACAAAATTCAAAAAAAAGCTAGGAATTCTTGTCAGGACTTTCAGTTGATTGTAGATGATGCTAGTTTTAAAAACAAATTCTAAGGTAGCAGTTGTTGTTGTTGACAATATTTGTTGGACGTTTTTGTTTTTTGGTTTGTTTATGTAGTTAACCTTCATGACGTTTGTTTTGTATAGATTTTTTCCTTCTATTTTTTTTTAATTTTACGGCTTTGAAAAGCCTTTTTTAGCCATAGCACACACATTTTCCATTTACCTGTTTTTTTTCTTTAATAATTAGCAGGAATATAGTTCTGTTATAAAACTTTTGTTAAGGTATTTGTCAGTATCAATAAAAAAACTGGCAGGTGTGTATGAACATAATATTAATCTTTGAGATTTTGGTATTTTATAGGTATATTATTTGCATTATTATATTTATTTTTTTATAGTATATTACATAAAGGCACTTAATATTACAAGGCATGAGCAATCATGAATGTGATAGTAGTAATGATGAATATTATTCGTGTAGTACTGGGGAGATTGATAGTGACATTGACATATCTTTCACATTTCTTTCCTCTTGCCTATCCTTCCTTGATGGTATCTCTTATAATTTTAATGTTATACACATCAATACCCAGAGTATTTCACGGCACCATTCTGATATGCTTGCATCTTTTACTAATAAAAACATCCACGCCATCTCAGTTTCATGATCATAGCTTAAGCCTTCACTACAGTCTTCTCTCTACTGCCTACCAGGTTTTCAGCGATCGTACTAATAAGGGTGGAGGTGGAGTTGCTATATACTTACGCAGTGACATTACTTACAAAATAATAAGTAAATCGCCCTCTGAATACACAGGTACTGCTGAGCATTTGTTTTTAGAAGTCAACTCCAAACACTGTAGAATCCTTCTAGGAGCCGTTTACAACCCATCTCTGATAATTAACTACTTCCATAACTTTGAAGGACTCCTAGAAGAATTCACACCACTTTATGATAATACCATAATTATGGGGGAGACTCAACACATGCCTACTTAAGGGCGACCATCGTTCAAAAGCTCTCCAATCAGCAGTTTATTGAAAAAAATGCATTTACTACCCTTAAAAGCCACCCACAACCCACAACATTCACAACCTACCCTTCTAGATTTAACTATCGTTTCCAATCCCAATCTCATTTCTCAGTTTGGACAATTACCTGCTGATGCTTTTTCATCTCATGACCTTATATTTCTCTCTTACAAAGTCAGAGTGCCCAAACCCAAAAAACGTACTATTCTCCAAAGCAAATTTAAGGAAGTAAATTTGCAACGTTTAAGTGAAGATGCATTACTAGCAAACTGGTCTGCTATTTATAAACTCAGCAATATAGATAAGAAGGTTGATAAATTTAATAATCTACTGAACACTTTGTTTGACAAACATGCGCCACTGTGACCAATAAAAATTAGACACTTACCTGGCCCATGGCTTACTGCTGAAATAAAGGCGCTCATGGCAAAACGCGACCAAAACGCGACCAAAACGCAACCAAAACGCGACCAAAACGCGACCATGCTAAGTCGAAATATAAAAAACTAAGGAATCATTGTAATAAAGTGTGCAGGGACTCTAAACGTCGCTTAATTCTTACTTCTATAGAGGGCTGTGATGGCTCTCATCTATGGAAATTTCTCAAGTATTTTGGCATAGGCAAAACGAAGGACCACTCCTCTATCGATACTGATATCAACTCCCTAAACAAGCTACTAAATTTTTCTACGCCTCCTCTTTTATTAGACGAGGCTACTAAAACACGTACTCTTAACTATCTTAATGGTCTGCCTGACCGTGATATTGAACGGACTTAGAAGTAAATCAACTGGAAGTGATGATGTTAGCCTTAGCATGATGATGCCTATACTCGACATACTTTTACCTCATATCCAAATTTAGGGCGGGCGGAGCCGCTGGCGAAATCGAGTATATTATAATTTATTGAATGAGTGAATCGTTAGTTGTTAACAATTAAAAAAAATTAACTCCAACTATAAATAAAATATAGTTGTCTCCGAAATAGTGTCGGAAACTCGTAGGAGATGCAGGCGGTTGCAGTAGCGTTTGGCTGTGTCGGGTTTTGTTGACGGAAGTGGTTTTTCTGTCCTCGGAATGAAGGGCTCGTCGGCAGTGACACGTCCTTGCTCGGATGGATTTATTTATAGTCCAGAGTGCTAACACACACACACACACATAAAATAAAACAAGGGCAGTATAGTAGTATTGGTATTAAATAACTAATCGGAGCAGTGTAGTGGCGGCGGTACTGTAGTTTACAGTTGTTTATATTATTACTGTCTATATTATAGCGGTGCGCGGTCGGAACGGGCGGCGGTCGGGGCGCTCTCTTCGTTGAGCGTGGTATAACTTGTCACATCGGCGACCTTGGTGTTGCAGCGGGCAGCATGCAAGGCGCTGAGCAGATTGAAGGTGTCTTCGTTAGGGTCACGTAGACATATGCATTAGGTTCCGTAAAATAATGTCAGTTATTAAGTACGGTCGGTAGTCGGGTGTAGGGAATTAATTAATTTATCTAGAAAATATATGTGAGGAAACTCGAAGGGCTAATGTTAGCGAACATAACTCGTGGCGGCCGAAAAGGGATTAAAACTATGGTTTGATCAGGAATGAACAATGGATCTTTCGGAGGGTCAATTAAAATATACACAAAAAATTTGTTGACAAATGTTGAAGCGGTTGCCTTGTTTACACGCCTTAAATTTTTATAAATGGTGATAAACCAAACACGAAAAGGTTATCAAAATGGAGTGAGACATGTCTGATCTCCAGGAACAGACAACAGCACAACCCAGATATGGAGTTGAAGATGCGTATGCTAGCATCTCAATTAAGGTCGCGGTGATAAGAAACGGCTCTTATCGGAGGAGCGGTATGTGCTTTAAATTGCACGATATGTTTACGGAACCCTACGACTGGTACCAGAAACGGAAATTTTTAATGGGTGTTCACTAAAAAACAAAAATAAAAGAGGAATTTCTTGAATGCTAATCTATTATTATTCCATTTATAACTTAAAATAATTTGCCTATTCAGATTTACAAACACGCGTCGCGCTTGTATGCTTTCGTGTTACATTTTTGTGACCCTCTGTCTTTATTTTAAACTGAGTTATTAAAATCTTTTAGCACTTTTTAATCAAATCACAATAATCACATTTTATTTTGCTATAGTTACTTATTAGACAATAAACATACTGTGTATGTACATGTAGATATGTACTTATTTAATTTGTTAATAAAAACTCCCGCACACGAACTAAAACATTTGTTGTGATAAGAGCGGCAACAGCGTGCCGGCGCGGCGCCGTCGGACTAGACTAGGGCGGGAGTCTAGCTGGCATCATATCCCAAGAGCGGCGCTCAACATTTTGCTAATATTTCATACAAGATATTCTGTTTCACGTGAGAGACTGTGTCGATCTTTCTCTTTCACACTTGTGGATATTAGCTCTAAGACTAAATCTTGAGCTAACTGTGTGTGTACAGAATGTTTTTAGTGAAATGCTATTTCAAAATAAAGAGTAATAGAAGTATGATAATTATTAATTTAAGTAAAATATAAAACATATTGTTTCTTAACAAGATAATTATTTATGGAAGTGCGCTGCACCAGCGCTCCTTAGGACGAGCCACCTCTGGTTGCATGGTACATTGTTAGGTGCAATGTTTATTTAAAAAGAATCTATAGAAAGTGCGAAATCGACGGCGACTTAAATTAAATATGAACTATCGGCGGATTACCTAATATGCTTAACGAATAATAAATAAAATAGAAAAGCGAATAATAAAATAACCTGAGCTAATTATACTATAAAATTATCGGTTGACGGATAGCATAGAGAACTCGGTAGTGTTAAGTAGGTATTACTACCTACGTACTAATTTTACCACAATTTTACGTTCTAATGTCAAGACGTTTCAAAGGTTTGTTTCGGAAACTAAATTTGAACACATATAGAACAACTAAGTAAACTGGTCTTTGTGTTTCGGTGTGTTGTGTACCTAAACAAACATTTAAGTTACGCGATGCGAAGTTATAAGTAAGTAGGAACACCTATAATAGGTATGACTAAAATATGTCTGCTTCAATGCATTCCTACAAACTGGAATGTGTGAGAAGCGGTTACGGTATAACTACATATTGTTGGTAGTTTGACAAGTGTTTGTTTGTGTGTCGGTGAATTTATATGTACCTACAATGAGTTTGCATTCGTTTTTACGGATTTGAGTATGTAATCGGTACGGTTGATTGATGTCATAAATCGAATCAGAAAAAATTAAAATGTTTTAATTTAATTAAGTTAAATAACGAGATTTTATATCAAAGCGGTAAAGTCGGGGGTTTTACATGTTAATTTACGGTATATGCGGGTGGTTGAGAACGTGGGCTATAACTAAATAGTTTGATGTTTATAAACATCAAATTTTAAACAAAAAATTTAAACTTATATAAGAAAGTAAAAAAATAATAATATATTTCGAATAAAATATGTAAAGTCGGAGAGACATGACTGATCACACGAGCAACGCATGCAGGCGGTTAAAAAAACGCGGCTTACATAACTTGATAAAAAGTAACAAACATCAAAAAGGAAATTTAAACTAAATTGTGACTTATACCTAAAGTAAATAAAATAGACAATAAAAAATATTAATCGGAGCAGTTTTTCTTTTTTTTTTCTGAAGACACCTTCAATAGAAAGGCTGTGCAAGGCTGCTCAGCGCCTTGCATGCTGCCCGCTGCAGCACCGACCAGTCTTACCGAGCTCGCCGATGCGACAAGTGATACCACGCTCGACGAAGAGAGCGCCCCGTCTGTCACCCGTTCCGACCGCGCACCGCCGCGCGTGGTATAGTTCAGACAATAATAATATAAACAACTGTAAACTACAGTACCGCTGCCACTACACCGCTCCGATTCGTTATTAAGTACTATTACTACTCTACCGTACTTGTTTTATTTTATGTGTGTGTGTTAGCACTTTAGGATATAAATAAAGCCATCTGACGTGTCACCGCCGACCAGCCCTTCAATCCGAGGACAGAAAAACCACTCCCGTCAACAAAACCCGACACAGCCAACCGCTACTACAACCGCCTGTATCTCCTACGAGTTCCAGACAATTTTCGGAGACAATGTGGGGGACCCACCGAGATTGGGTGGGATCGTCCTAGAAGCAAAGCCAGCACTGGACTATTCGCTTCAGCCATCCGATCTGCACCCGTCAGCAGCACTCGCTCCCGACTACACCCGCTCCCGAAAAGCCTCGCCACCGCCGCCGAGACCACGCGGTCCCGCCAAACCGCCAAACGGAATTCGCAGGTAGCGGGTTTCGTCTGCGGTGACGGGGTCCTTTCACTCTCATGGTAGATGGGTTGAGGCGCGGATGTAGCCCGTCTCTGACGTTTGTGTATAGGTGCCGTACGTGGTAACATCGGCGTTGACGTACGCGGTTATATACGCGGATCGGACTTGCCTTTGGTATGGAACCTTCACGCAGACGGGTACTGCGATATAGACAATAGACAGTTATTTATTTCACATTACACAAAGAAAAATAACAAAAATAAGCACATAAAAACAAGACCACATAAACAAATCACAGTTAAAGAGTTTTTGTATCAAATATAAATATATATAATATAATATCATATAAACTCTGTGTAAGTATAGCTCGGTGCGGCTTGTCAGACTAGCTTGCGGCGTTGAGTAGGATTTAAGTCGGAGTACTGCTTGCATCAACGCAATGTGTGCAACGTTGAGTTGCAGAAGTTGCAACAGCGCTTTGGTTGCATTCGTGCTGCTGACGGGCGGTACGAATCCGACAGTTGACAGATCGGCGCTACGGACGAACGGTCGGGCTGACGGACGGCTCGCATGTCAGACGGGCGGTCGGATACGAGTTAGGTAGGACTGACGGATCGGTTGCGTTCGGTTTATCGTCGGAGTCGGGAAAGTGTAGGACAACGGTTTTTCTACATGCGCGATCTGCTCTTGAACTTGCGGAGAAGGAGGCTTGGTCGTCGATAGCGAAGGTGGATTGGCAAGACGGACTGATTCGACGGAAACCGTAATTCTTTCGGAGGGTTCCAGGATGGTTTCGGTTGAATGCATGGCATTCTTCACCATCATATCCAACATGTAACAATGCATCTCCGAAAATTGGGTACGGTAGATGCCGAGGTCGGTATCCCCGACATCACAAATCACGTCTGTGTAGGCAGCCTCTAACGTGACAAAATGCCTATAGAAAATCCGTTCTGAGAAGGCAATCGCGGTTGGGGTTTTAGTAGCTAGGATTGCGGCGCGGACATCACTTAAAATATTATATTTCGCGTTAAACGCAGCTTCGCACTTAAAATTTTAAAAATAAATTATGGAAAAAGAAAGAATGTGAAAGAACAAAGTAAAACGGTGGGTAGGTAAGGTAGTTACTGGTACAGTCGTAGCGTCCAGTTAGTCGGTGCAGCGTATTCAGCGGTCGGGTTTGTGTCGCTATGCCTCACCGCGTTCAGGGACTTAGCGGCTCGGCGGCTGTCGCGCTTGCAAGCGACGTGCGGTGTCGGCGTGTTCTTAGCGGGGCGCCTCGTGGTTTTAACAACGGTGGCGTGGTTTGGCGGGACCGCACGGTCTCGGCGACGGTAGCGAGGCTTTTCGGGAGCGGGTGCTGCTGATGCGGGTGCAGATCGGATGGCTGATGCGAATAGTCCAGTGCTAGTGGCCCTCTTGGCTTAGCTTCTAGGACGATCCCACCTAATGTCGGTGGGTCCTCCACATTGTCTCTGTGAAAAATTGTCTAAAACTCGTAGGAGATACATGCGGTTGTATTAGCGGTTGGCTGTGTCGGGTTTTGGTGACAGGAGTGGTATTTCTGTCCTCGGAATGAAGGGCTGGTCAGCGGTAACACGTCGGATGGACGGACGGATTTATTTATAGTCTAGTGTGCTAACACACACACATAAAATAAAACAAGTGCGGTAGAGTAGTATTAGTATTTAATAACTAATCGGAGCAGTGTAGTGGCGGCGGTACTGTAGTTTACAGTTGTTTATATTATTATTGTCTAAATTATAACACGCGCGGCGTCGCGGTGCGCGGTCGGAACGGGTGACAGACGGGGCGCTAACTTCGTTGAGGCACTGAGCAGCCTTGCACAGCCTTTCTATTGCAGGTGTCTTTGGTAGGGTCACGTAGTCATTTCTTTTTCGACCATTTGCTCGACTGCCAACGTCTCTTATTCGTATGAGTGATATCAAGACTGTATTTCAGAGGCAGAGAGCCGCCGGGCTAAAGTATTTTACGACGTGTGGTAAATTGCTCTTTTTTTGAATGAGAATGGCACCGTTACCCTCAGAACTCGCGTCTGTGTGTAGCTCGACGGGTAATTGTGGGTCAAAAATCGTTAGCACTGGTTTGGAAGTAAGTATGCGTATTATAGAGTTACGAATGTTTTCATGTTTTTCGGTCCACTTAATTTGCCCCTTTGTTTTTATCAGAGGATATAATGTTCTGACAACATGAATAAAATTAGGGATAAACTGCCGGAAATAAAAGGCGAGACCAAGGAATTTTCGAACCTGAGTAGCTTTTTTAGGTTACGAAGCATCTACTGAGGCTTGTATTCCACGCGAATTAGGTCTTACTTTACCAGATTGAAGAGAATACCCAAGATAATCTATTTTTTCTTCCATGAATTTGCATTTTTAAGATTGAAGGAAAATCCTGCTTTCGCTAGAGTATTTAAGACCTTTTCTAAGCTCTGTAATGTCAAGGGCTTGTTGTAAAATTAATTCGCCCCAGTTAGTTTATCAGTTTGTTCTTCTATACGTGGAAGAGGATGACGTTTAGGTTCAGTATTGGACTTTAGCTCCCAAAAATCTACACACATTATATCTAAATCGTTTTTCTTTTTTACTAAAATAATTGGACTAGCAAAGGGGGTGTGCTTTTCCAAATCACACCGGCATTCAAAAGTAGCTGAACTTTTTCCCTAATGACCTGTTTTTCCACCTCCAACATTCGGTAAGGGCCTCTCTGCACTGTTTTAGGTGAGTCTATTAATTTTATCTATAATTTTCCTGTTTAGACCCGCCGCGTCGGAATGCTTTCAATAAAATAGTCAGAATATCTATTTAAGATTGAAATTGTTATTTATCTTTGTCTATTAGATCCGTGTCAATTTTTATAAAATCAGTTTTGTTCCAAGCCGTTTTTACAATAATAAGATGGATGGTCAAAATACATAGTGAGATTATTATTGTCAATTTTAACGCTAAATTCTTGTTCTAAAATGTATCTGCTAATTATTACAGGATCTGAAATATCATTATCGATAACTACTTGGAAAAGAAGGAAAAGTGAGATGTCATAAATTTTAATTTTACTATGAATTTTAGACGTACAAACTATTTCATCACCACCAATGCCATTAAGATAAACAAGATTTTTACGCGCAGTACCCGGATTTTTTTTTATAAAAACATTTCTTTACAAGTGAACACGGTGATCCACTATCAAATAAAATCGGCCAAGTGCGAGTCGGACCCGCACACGAAGGGTTCCGTACCATTATTCATAAAAACAGCAAAAAAAATCACGTTTGTTGTTGTAAAGGGTAATTAGCGGAACCCTATTACTAAGACTCCGCTGTCCGTCCATCCTTCTGTCACCAGGCTGTATTTCATGAACTGTGATAGTAAGTTAAAATTTTCACAGAAGATGTATTTCTGTTGCCGCTAGAACAACAAATACTTAAAACAGAATAAAATAAATATTTAAGGTGGCTCCCATACAACAAACGTGATTTTTTTGCTTGATATTGATAACGGCAACAGGTAGACGCTTAAAAAAGTCAAAAAATATTTAGTCATATAGTCACTTTAAAAATAAATAATTATTAAAATAAAATAAATATTTAACATACAACAAACGTGATTTTTTACCATTTTTAAAGATAATGGCACTTGGCCGATTTTTTTTACACAATAACCGCTGTGACATGACACCATCCCTCTTAACAGTTTCGAGGCGGTTGTTTCCTCCATTGTTGTACCGTCTCGTTCTTGTCAAATCTCACTTCTGATGTAGGAACATAATGGGCCACATTAATATCATCGGCTGTAGTTTCCATTTCTTCTAAAAGGGGATAAGTAAAACACGTGGGCGTGATTTAATTACACCTAGGTTAAAGTAATTAAGTTGCACAGAAATAACTTGAATTGTTCACTTTACTAATACTAATTATCAATCACCAATTTATTTTAGGAAATAATTTCTGTGATAAATATTTAAATACAATCACAAAATATAAAAAGTCAAATTGCAACGTTAACACATGTGATAACCGCCGGGATGCCCGCTAAACAAACACTTTTCAATATCGGCATTACCAACAGTCCTCTATGCAGGGGCTGCATGGAAGCCGAGGAGACACCTTCGCACGTGGTTCTACATTGCAAAAGCGTGAGCGACCAACGGACAAGGCTCCTTAAGAATTCACAAACCATGACAGATGCGCTGAGTAACATCAGATGCCTCCTTGATTTCTGGACGGAGCTGGGATGGTATAAGTAACCAATGAAATGAACGAGTTACCTACGTACAATGGCCCTATCATGAAGTTAAGTGCGGAAAAAATAAGTCCAACTATCTAACTAACACAAGGGATGGCACCGATAATACGCAATTTGTCGCAGACCTGGTTGGCAGAAATCACGTTTGGACTGACTGACTTTCGGTACTGTGTTGCCAATTGTCACTCCAAAGATGATCGCCCCGCTACTATACTCTAGAATCGGCTGTTCAAAACATATAGATATAGAATGTAAAAGATACATAATGTCAGCTTAGTGATGATAGCAAAAAAAAATTGCGTAAGTGTTAGAAACTGTCTTTGTATGGGTTGAGTTGGTCCATTTAGATACATCAATAGCATCTATTGAGGTAAGTTAAGTCGCCTTGTTCCTTTTAATTTGACTGTACCTGTCATCATTGGCGAAACATTTGATTTTTCTGATTTTTCAACACGCCGTTTAAATGTTAGAAGAGGGGGGGGGGGGGGAGGGTAACTTGCAAAATATACATCTTATGGAAAAGGTTTTTAAAAAACCTCAATTGCATTTTTGCAATGTATAGATAGATAGATTTATAATTCATAATCAAAGATAAAAAATGTTAATCCCTCAGTTCAATGTATGAAGATATACCCCTAAATATTTTTTTTAATTTTAGGGTTTCATAGTTAACAAGAAATCCTTATAGTTTCGCCATGTCCGTTCGTCCATCTGTCCGTCTTTTTTTTATACCTCTAAGCTGGCAAACAAGCTTACAGTCCACCTGATGGTAAGCGGTCACCGTAGCCTATGGACGGTTGCAACACCAGGAGTATCACTCGCGCGTTGCCAATCCTTCGAAAATCTAATAAATTTCTTGCAAAACCCGATGCAGGGAGCTCATATCACAACCCAATCGTTCCCGGAAGGAAATTCCTTTGAATATTTGTAAGAAACATTTTTAAAATGAATTGGTCGTAATTTACCTACCCTGGATAAATAATTACTTCAAAAAATATCGATGTACTGATACTGATGACGTGATCGTTTTGTGAAGACCTAGTAACAAAACATTCTACTATTTTACTTAAAATATCATTACTTAGACTCTTTCTGAGACAATTTTTAAAATAAATTCGACAAAATATGGTTTGAAAAAAAAAAACATGGTCCGGGTTATTTCTTCCTGTGACGTAACTATTAGCTGAACAACAAGACACCATGTCTGAGCACTACAATTTTTAGTCCTTTGTTATCAGGATTATCATGATTATTATGTAAGCACGTAATGTCACAAAACAAGCGGGCTGATACGGGCTGGTACTCGAAAAATAATCGACATATTCGTGCATGGTTGTCTGTCTCTTTCTCTCTTGAGCAGCGTTCGTCTAATGAGTATATCTCTTTCCCGCGCTGTGTTGGTCTTTAGCTTAGCGTTAAAATCCTAGGTCTGTGGTTCAGGAGCATCGCCGTTAAGTATATAATCTAGACGTTGACACATTATGACCGGTGTAAACACTGTTCAGTGCAAGATTTTTATAGAAGTACGAGTTCATTGCCGGCTAAGTAGAATAACTACTTGCGACATGTTTAAAGTTATTCTAACTACCCGAAGAATTTGTGTAATTTTAAATCATAAGGTTTGAAGTAACAGAACGGCCTTATTTTAGTATGTACTTGTGTATTAATGAAATGTGTCTAGTTACAGTATAGGGCATAGGTTAGGTATAGTCAAATGGAATGTGTGATTACTAGTAAATTAGTTACATAAAGGGAGAAGTGGATCGTGTAAGTACTTATGATCCTAAGTGTACGCAAAACCCTTAAGTTTGGTTGCACTTTAATGCAAAATACTAAATGGCAAGCGCTGAGCAGCGACACTCGCGTCTGCGGCGTGGACAAAAGAGGAGGCGGACTCTCGCAGCGGTCCACGCACCAGATGCCATCTTACTGGACGGCGGGTGGCAAACTGTTGCACCAGGGAGGGCCGGTAACCGACGCGTAGGCAATCGCGGTCGCAATCTGGAGGTAGACCACCGCTGCCCAAACGTTCCACCGTCCGTGTACCGCACCAGCCGCGCTCCACTGCTGTGGCACTGACGCTACTGCCTACGGCTGCTGCGGGCGGTAACGAGGGAGCAGTGCACACGAGTGTGAGGTGCCCCATGGCGGCTCTGTCGTGGATGTAACATTTGCTACCGCCACCCTAGCACGTCATGTTACCGGCTGCAGGCTAATGGAGAGCGTCGAGACGCTGTCGCATCACCGATACGTCCGGTTTGATATCTCCGTCCTCCGCAATGCCTCCGCCGATGCGTGGTCCCCGTTGTGTGGGGACCCTCCGCGATGGACGCTAAAACAGCTAGACCACGACGTGCCAGGCGCAGCGGCGGAACGGCTGGGTGAAGCTGTGGTCCGTATCTGTGGCGCATTCTCGCGGCGGTGGAAGGTCAGCCGGCGTGTACTGCTGCGGAAGCAGGGGAGACCTGCCGATCACCCGTCGGCCTACCGCCCGCTCGTCTTGTTAGATGAGGCGGGCAACTGCTGGAGCGGGTCGAGGCAAAGAGCCTCACGCACCACCTAGCGACGGTCGGCCCTGGCCTCTCGGAGACCCAGTTTGGCCCGATCCACCGTCGACGCCTTGAGCCTTATCGTAGCCGTCGTCGGGACAAGCCATGGCAGACCCACAGTGAGAGTGGAGTTGTTGATGGAAACCCTGCCAGGATAGAAGCTCAGACGCGATCACCACGGGCTTCGCCGCCATTTAGGCCACAGGCGTCCGCGCCTTGTACGGCCGGGAGAGCTTCTCCTCCCCCCGTTGAGACAGAAGTTGTTGAGGAAAACCCTTTGTGGATGGCAGTACAGGTGCATTATTATGATAAAAATAAAAGATAATAAGTTGGTATTTAATACAAGTTAAGTAAAGTTACAGTACATGTAAATCAATAACATTCACAAAAAAAGTCAACTATAAAAAAGATCCATTACAATTTGTGTGACTCGGAGCTTGAAAAAGAACTATTAATGATCTCGGTCTGTTGATGGACACAAAGTTGCATTTCGACAAGTACATTTCTGAAATAGTAAATAAATCATTCAAAATGTACGGGTTTGTTATGCGATCTACGATACGAGAGAATTTAAGCAATCAAAAACTTTCATTCATCTATTTAAATCATTAGATCGTCCACAATTAGAGTACGCCGTACCTATATGAAATTATATCAAAAGAAATTTTTACGTACTTCACATTACTTGGTAATTATAGTAATACTTACTTGGTAATAATAAGTAATTGGTAAAAACTCGCATTTGCTACAAAAGTTTCATCTGTTGGACTTGGAATCACGACGTGAATACTTAGAATCACTAACACTGTATAAAATATGTAGTAACAAAGTCGACTGTGTTGCGTTGTTAATAACCTAGTACCTAGAGGCCCGAGCATTGCTCAGTTTTTTTAAACAGCGCCATTTATTGTTAAGTAGCTTAAGCGTTGCTTAATAACGCCACCTATTGTCAAATAGCTTAAGTGTTGCTTATTACTACTCGACAGTAGATGTCAGGAAGAGTCATACTTTTCAGATTGTCACTGCCTGAAAACACGGATAAAACGACGTTTTCTAAAAATGAAACCTAGCTAGATCGATTTATCGTCCCCGAAACCCGCTGCATACTAAATTTCATGAAATGATTACCATTATCATTTCATTCAGTTTATATATATATATACATGTATACAAGAATTGCTCGTTTAAGGCTTTACCATAACTGAACCGCTTCATCGCAACGGAGGGTCGTAGATCCCGCTGCTGATACCAGCGCTTCTAGCGGTGACTCTCAGAACTACTTGAAATACGTCAAAGATTAAAAGAATAAAGAGGGAACACTGTTGATTTCGTAAGTATTGCCGAATGTTTTTTTTTTATAACTAATGCAGTGTTGATGCAGATGCAGCTTATTTGTACCTATTTACTGAACTTTGTTTTCTAGTTGACCGAACTAGCGAAGCTTCTCAGTTTCGAGATTGGCCAAAAAATGCTATTGTCCGTCTGTCTGTCTCTCTGTCTGTCTGTCTGTCTGTCGGTTCTCGCCTACAGGTCGCACTGTCAACCGATTTTGACGAAATTTGGCATACATTTAAACCACGTCCACGCTAAATTTCGTTATCGGCATAGGTTCTAACGGCAGCTTCTTAATTATAAAAAAAAAACAAACCATCTGATATTTCCTCCTTAATGGCATAATACATTAGTGTCTGTGAAACCATCGAAATACCCAACCCAATCTGTCACGCCGTATAGAAGTTATGTGAAAAAGATACGTACGGAATTTACCCGTTTTCCCGTAGGGGTGAAGAATTTTCCCGCGGTAAAAAGAAGCCTATGTTCATCAGAGATAATGTCGGCTTCTAATGGTAAAAGAATTTTTCAAATCGGTCCTGTAGTTTCGGAGCCTATTCAATACAAACATAGTTACATACAAATCTTTCCTCTTTATAATATTAGTATAGATTTCATCAAAGTCGATCTTAAGGACGGTGGGATTATAAGACTGTTACATACGCAGTATGGACGAGAGACAGACGGACGGATATGACAAAACTTTAATGTTAACGCGTGAATATTTTTGCCTCTACAGGGACACTTATATCCGGCGCTGAATCCGGCGCTAGGGGCTTAGGGGAAAAAAATCATGTATGTTGTATGGGTCTCCCTTAAATATTTTTTTTTTTCTGTTGTATGTTTATGTTTTAGTATTTGCTGTAATAGCGTTAACAGAAATACATCTGGATCGTAAAAACTGGGCCACCGTAAGCCTAAATAAAATTGCATGGACTTACCCAAATTTTGGCTTCAGATTTTATGTTCACGGTTTGTGTAATATGTGGTGTATTGTGTTTCTGTTTTTGTATGTTTGTGTTTCTCTGTGTGACGTACTTATTCACTATGTATAAAATTAATACAATCAAAACAATGTACATACACCGCGACCTGTCAAAGGATTATATGTGACTGACTGAAATGCTGGTCCATCCAGAGTAGCGACAATCCTATTAACCTTGTCACGCGCCGCGGTCCAACTTAATAAATCTTTACTAAACAAACCCCCGCCCCAGCCAGATCGTGTCTGAATGAGGATAACCCGAGTCAGAGCAATTAATCTACTGGCAAGCGAGAAACGTCGCGACGGCACGCTTCAGCACTGAATCCTCTACCACGACCCGCGGGATTCCGTCCGAACCGGGGAATAATTGCACGATGCGACCTAAACGCCATTGCAAAGGCGGTAAATTCGAGTCCTTTAAGAGGACAAGGTTTCTGACGCGTGGGGGTTGGTTTTATCCGTCCACCGAACCCGTTGCTGTAACAAATTTAAATATTCCCAAGACCATCGACGGTGGAACAATTGCGTAATTTGTTGAAGCAACTGAAAGCGCTATAACCTATTAACTGACACATCGATAAAGGGGTATTCAGGCAAGGAGGTTAAAGGACTACCGATCAAGAAATGGCCTGGAGTTAGCGCTTCCAGGTCATTAGGATCCGACGAGATCGGACAAAGCGGTCGTGAGTTCAATACCGCTTCGACGTTGCAAAATACCGTTTGTAATTCCTCAAACGTGAGGACCGTTTCTCCAATCACACGACGGAGGTGAGTTTTGGCGACCTTGACAGCTGCTTCGAAAATACCGCCCCACGCCGGGAGGATCAAAAATCCAAGTCACGCCCCGTTTGGACAACTCCGAGTCAATATACGATTGTCCGACAATAACTGAAGGACCTCCTTCAGATAGCGATCTGCAACCTTAAGATTGGTGCCACAGTCCGAGCGAATTAAATGAGGGAGACCACGCCGGCTGACAAACCGCGACAGACATGCGACAAAGGCCTCCGTAGACAAGGCTGAAACGAGCCCAGATGTAAAGCCTTAGAAAACAAACAGATGAAGACGCATAAATAGGCCTTAACCTGTCTGGCATTGCGAACACTTGACGTCTTCACCAAAAACGGACCTGCGAAATCCAACCCAATCTTTGCGAAAGGTCGAGCGGGCCAGACACGATCGGATGGCAAGTCACCCATTTGTGGTTGAGTCAAGGTTCCCTTTAACCTATAACAAGAGATACATTTAAAAATGACGCTCCGAGCTGCTCGTCTGGCGGACATAATCCAAAAGCATCGCTGCAGACAAGCCAGCAATGCGTTGAGACCGGCATGACAGTTCCTAACATGGCGGTCCCTGATCAGCAACTCAATAAAATGACCATTCTTGGGCAACAAGAGAGGATGCCGAGCCCCATAGGGCAATTCTGAGCTACGAAGCCCACCATCCACTCGAAAAAACTCCGACTCGTTTAGGAACAAATTAAGACGAGCAAGACTTCCTCGCAATTTCCCGTTCTCTGAACGGAGAAGACTAATTTCTTTCTCAATCGACTGGGCCTGTACCAGTCGAACACAGGTAAGAAGGGCATCCTGACGCTCTTCAGGAGACAGGACTGAAGACGTCCTTGACTGTGACCTGTTACGTAAGTTGTGGAGAAACCTCTTAATCCAACCAGTGACACCTTGTTGAGAGAACTGAACCGATTAAGCAAGAAGTTCGGTGAAGTGTCCACAGTCTGCTCAACAGCAAAGACCTTTAACCCTGGCAGAGGGCCAACCAACTCCACAACTGTGTGAGGCCAAGTGTCTTCAGGAGAGGCCAGCCAGTCAGGACCCCACCAGAGTGGGTGATTAATAACTTGCGAGGCAATCAGGCCTCGTGAAGCGCAATCTGAGGGATTCAAGGACCCTGGCACGTGACGCCAATCCAGAGACACCGCAGAAGACTGAATTTGGGAGACACGATTGGCCACGAAGGTCTCTAGGGCATGAAGGGACGCGTTAAGCCAAGACAAGACGATTTGGCTGTCTGTCCATGCTGTGACGGAGTCAAATTGGACCCATTGACCCAAGATGGATAACGACCTGGGGGTAAGATCGACCGAGAGACGGAGACATGTTGAAGGTCCCAAAGTGTCTCATAAAAACGTAGCCAGTAAGACAACAAGTCTCCGGTGAACGGGGTATCCCAGTCGAGACTAGAAATCCAGAGCTCCTGTACAAAACATTTGGCCCAAATGACTACAGGAGCCACCCAACAATTAGGATTAAAGACCCGCGCTACTGTGGACAGAACCAGCCTTTTAGTCCACCTCTTTCTTTGTGTCTGACGGTTCAACCGAGTAGGTGAAGATATCCTGAACTGGCCGATTATGAACTCCGAGGACCGCGATGGAGTCAGGATTCTCAGGATTCTGGAAGAGGTGGGGCTCCTGCTGATGTTCTGACGGTAAGTCTTCCAAGACGGCAGGTGAATTTGAAATCCATTTCCTCAATTCATAACCACCTGCCCGTAACAAGCCGATTAGCTCATCCCTCAGGACTAACGCCTCCTCCACAGACGAAGCATTCGTATACATATCGTCTACGTAAGCGTCAGAATGGAAGACAGCAGCTGCGCGCGGGAAATTCAGACGCTCACGATCAGCCAAGTGTAGCAACGAGCGAATTGCTATAAACGGGCTCGACTTTAGCCCGTAGGTATTTGTGTTGAGCTCATAAACCACCAATGGAGAGGCCGGATCCTCTCTCCACAAAATGAGCTGAAACTGCCTATCTTCTGGGTGTATCACGACCTGACGGAACATCATTTTAATGTCAGCCACAAATACAACCTGGTGGCGACGAAAACCAGTCAAGATGTTTGAGATGTCTACCTGAAGCTTAGGTCCCGACATCAGGCAGTCGTTCAAGGATACACCCGAAGATGTAGGCGCCGAACCATCGAACACCACCCGTATCTTACCATTTTTAAAGACGGCGTGATGTGAAACAAAATAATGTTCGTTGCCTTCCAACTCTAACTGCGAAACCGACATGTGACCGAGAGATTTGTATTCACGCATAAAATCCAAGTATTTTGTGCGAAATTCTTTATCACGACGTATCCGGCACTCCATGGATAATAACCTTTTTTCGGCTATTTTCCAGGAGTCACCCAGGCGGACGAGGGGATAAGAAAGGAAGTCAAGTGAAAAACCGGCCAGAATTTAGACGACCCGTATTGGCGAGAAAATACGACTTGCACTCGTCGTCGACTGGTCGAGTCCGTGACGCCGGGGGGCTCTTCAATTTCCCAAAAGCGCTGACGGGAGTCAGCAAGCGAGAGTCCCAATTGCACCGACGAAGCCGTAGACGCCTGAGCGGCGAGATAATGTGATGGACCCATTATAACAGATCCGAGATCAGTCGGAACAACGACCAAACCACCTGGCTGAAGTAACATGGCCTTGTCCAGTCCGAGCAATCCAAGGACATCAGCGCCAAGCAGAAGCTCCATATGACCAGGTAGGTGGAACCTTTCATCGGCCAGCTGCAGTCCAGACGAGAGATGCCCCTGCCAGCACGTCCGTTGGCAGGGGCACCTGAGGGTGATGACCTAAAATATCCCTCAGGACAACAGCTCCTAGATGATACTGCATGCTAGGATAGAGCAAGAAAGAAAAGGAAAACGAGACTGTACCCACGACGTTGTCCACCCGTAGACCCCCTACTCCAGAAACCTCATGACTCCGCGAACTTACCTGTAAGCGGAGACGCTTGACCAGCCACAGCGAAATTAGACACCCCTGGGCGCCTGAGACCAAAATGGCGCGCACAACCACACCAGGTATGCGCGGAGAATGAACTAGAACCTGCGCGGTGGGCAAAACTGTTGTGACAGGTGGTGGAGAGACTGGTAAAGCGGCTGCCACGACCTGAAAAACATCGTGTCAGATTGGTTAAAACAGCCTTGTACTCCTTAATTGATGACGTCTTGTTATATAATTAAATTCCCACACAAAAAAATCAATCCAAAAACTAAATCAGACACACAAACAAACGACTTTGTTTGTTATATACACAGTTTGTTACAGCAACCAAGTTACTATATAAACCCCAAAAAAAACCAACTACAATGTACAAAACCCTGACTACACAATTACACAAATAAATACGTTAACTTACAATCCCTCATAAACAGCAATATTAAAATCCTATTTATTCCGATCTATTTTAACCGCAACAACAAAAAAAAGTGGGTACCTAATTAGCTTCACTGCGAATGTCCGACGAGCAATGCGATAACACCGGTTAACCATGCCTATCAACGACGCGACCCAACGTCACGATTTGTAATATGTAATTACCTGACTACTAGTAAATCCCAAATGATTTGTAAGGTGACCCAAATACCTATAAATCTGGTCCGGACCAGGCTCTAAGCTACCGAAAACTGGATCGTAAAAACTAGGCCAACGTAGGCCTTAATAAAATTGCATGGACTTTCCCAAATTTTGGCCTCAGATTTTATGTTGACGGTTTGTGTAATATGTGGTGTATTGTGTTTCTGTTTTTGTATGTTTGTCATTCTCTGTGTGACGTACTTATTCACTATGTATAAAATTAATACAATCAAAATAATGTACATACGCCGCGACCTGTCAAAGGATTATATGTGACTGACTGAGATGCCGGTCCACCCAGAGTAGCGACAATCCTATTAACCTTGTTACGCGACGCGGTCCAACTTAATAAATCTTTACTAAACAACATCTTTTGTGAAAATTTCAACTGTCTAATTATAACGGTTCATAAGATACAGCCTGGTGACAGACGGACGGACGGACAACGAAGCCTTAGTAATAGGGTTTCTAATTACCTTTCAGGTACGGAACCCTAAAAAATTGTACCTACTAAGAAACCTATACCTTTTTTTAACCTTTGACGACATCCCACAAAAATACAAAAATTTTACCCGTCAGTTAAATGTATGAAGATCTGTAAAAAAAGGTCTTAATTTTTTTACAAAACTAGGTGATTAGGTATTGCCGGTGTACATAAGTTACTATCACAATAAGGCGGATATAAAGTCACATGTTGAGTAAGATAATAAAAAAAAACCAAGTACGTGTCGCACACGCATTAAGTTAGGGTTCCGTAGCCGTAGTAACACAACTATTGCATATTTCTCAACAACCTATAAACCGATTTATTTTAAAACAATTTTGCATGGAATTATTAATAAAGTTCTAAAACTATTTTTTTTTTCTTATTTTTTATAATTGATTTTTATAGTAGTTTCCAAGAGACACGTTTCTGTAAAATTTCATTAGAATCGGAGCAAAGACGACGGAACTATAAGGTTGTGTGTGACATACGGACGGCCGGACGGATATGACGGATTTTTAAAAATTCCGTTGTTGCGATTTCACTACGGAAACCTAGAAGTATTTAATGCATAGCTAAATATCCTAAATACAATATAATAGGTAGTAATTTTAATTGTTCATTAAGCAACTGGTATATATTCTATGAGTCCTTCATAAAAGAAAATATAAAAAAAAATTGCTGAGTATTTTTGAATACTCAATTAACAAATTAAGAATTTACAATATTACATATATTTTTAAATGACTGCAAGACTTTTCAAAATCGTTACTAATTTCCATTTAGTCGCTCCGACACCGACGCGTAGTCCTAAAATGGACTGTGTCTGGGCTCGCGGGGGATTACAGAGCGACGGAGCAGGGGCACTCGCGAGGTGAGACTACAATTTTGAGGAAAAACGTACTTTTCTTGCAGGTAAAACTCGCTAAAAATAAAGTGCTCAATTCAAAGTGTTGGTTTTTGAAAGACTTTTTTTTACGCGTAAACAGAAACTAAGACGCTTATACTATTCTCGAGAGTTTTTACGAAAACTCTAAAATCAGATACTCACTGCGATTTTTTTTTGAAGAAGCAGTTATTAAAAATACAATTCTATTAGAACCAAAAAATTAACGAGACTCTAAGGTATCAATTGATATTTTTTGTTAACGTATTAGACTATCAGTTTCTTGGGCTTTTTGACTTGAATCAGCACGAAAATTAGGATTTGGGTTTATTTAGCCGCTTAAAGGTATTAGATGTTAAGGAGGCTCTACACAATCGGCCATGATAGGCGATTACACGCGAGCACGATCGTGTAGAAGGGCTACTTGCCTGTAGTCGCCCATCATCGTCCTTAATCGTCGTCATGATCACGGCGATCGGTGTCTTGTCGGTTTTTCGGGCACGCATCAAAGGAATCGCTTGTAGTTGGATGCGCGTGCCACACGATCGCCAATCATTCATTCACCGGAGGACAGCGCACCGTGCCTACGTCACGTCCTTTTTTTTTTTAAATACCAGTTAGTGAAAAATATTTAAAGTGAGTAATTACTAGGTGTTTATACCTATAACTAGACAATAGGATCACCTATTAATTTGTATAGGTATAGGTATTTACTTTGTTCTATTACGATGAATGCTCAAACACCACTATCTTCTCTTCTTCCATTTCTTTTTCACAACTTTTCGTTCAACTGCATTGATAAAATGATTGTATACGGAAATTAAATTAATGGTAGCTGCAGCTATGACCTCCACGTCCATCTTGAAGGCTTGCCACTAAATAAATGATCACGGACGATCGTGTGGATGCTTGCACAATGATCGTGACGATTACCTTGCCGATCACAAACGATCAACGAGTGAAAAAAATAATTATAATAAGAACTTCAATCACATTGATATATTCTGTTCACCGGAAAGAACCTTTAGAAAGCTTACAAAAGAAGCATTAAGTATTATATATAAGTATTAAAAATTTAGTGAGATAATTTAACGAATAACTTTTATCTGTACGCATATGTATATATATATATATGTGTATGTTTATGTGTGTATGTGTATATATATGTATATATGTACCTATGTGTATGTATTTTTTTCTTTTTTTTTTATATTGCATGTATTTATATGCATATGTTGTATTATACATTTTAAACAGGACCCTTTTCAATTAACACTAAACTTGTACTTATTAAATTCTGTTAATCTAAACTAACATCTACTTGTAATCATTTGGGGTTTATGGTGCTGGTTAAATTAATAATTTATACTGTTAATTAAGACTAGTTAAGATGTTATGATGTAACTGTTTATAAATTCAAATAAATCATTAAAAAAAATACTTACTTTACAATAAGTACAGTAGTATCACACAAATATTTCAATTATAAACAGAAAAATTCATTGGCTAATATAATTTTCGAAAACTCGAAACGAAAGGGCTCCGACAGGGCACGCCATGGACGTTGATGACAACGCATTAGCTCTTCAATATTTAATTAATTAATGTGTTTAACTGTACCTATCCATTTTTTAAAACTAAAATTTTAAATCGTATAAACTGTGGCAATAGTGAATATAAAATATTATTTAAAGTGTTAGTGCATTAATTACGTTGTTTGAGTAATAAAAGTGACGCCAACGACGCGACGACGGTAGTGATGGTGAAAAAAAATGTTGAGAGAAAAATGAAACGATAAGTTACCTAAATCCAATTAAAACACTTAAATTCATTATTTCAAATACTGAACTATCTTTTATTAATAAACCTTTTGATAACAATATAAAAATACAGTAATTAAAGATCGAGTTTCATGCACTAGCGCAACCTAGTCACGCAAGCAAATTTACAAGATTTAACTGCAGCCTTGTAATTTGCTACATAAACAAATATAACCACGTAGTACACGTTCTAAATCTATGTATTTAACCCTTGACATGCCTGGTGGGGTCCCAGGGACCCCACATGGTAGAAAATCCGACATATCTTTTTGAAAACAAAGGTAGGTGAACTCTTGTTAGCTTCGGTTTATGAACTAGCCGTGAGAACAATCCCTTCCCCGCAGTCCGGAACTGGCTTCCTTGTGCGTAGGACGTGCGTAAAGTGGTTTGGGGTCTGGCAGGCCCCACCAGGCATAGGACGCGACTTTTTGTCTGTAAGTTTTTTATTATTTTCTTGGCTATATTAATAATAGTTTTTACTTTAAATAACATAATACCATTATATTTATAGTCATAAATATATATTTTTAATGTTTGTACAATATTGATGGTAGTTTAAAACACCATATTTTACTGTTTGTTTGTATAAAACTAATAGTAATAATTATAATGTATAATTAAATGTTAATATTACAATATGTTTTATTACAACTTTGTTTATAATTTAACTTATTATAAATGTAAGGTTACATTCTAATTGGTTGTTTATCAATCTATCAGCCTTTTGCAGTCCACTGCTGGAGGTAAGCGTATTCCAGGGTGCGCCATAAACCATTTAAAATTATTATGTTGTTTTAGGGGAAAATGACTAGTCGACTCACAGAATAGGACATAGCTTGAAGATGAAGAAAATTATTTTTTATTTGAAAACAGCGGAGATGAATCTGACCATGTTAGTAACCATGAAAATTCTGACCAAGAAAATATTCTCGAAGCACATGAACCTGCTGGAACGCAAGAAACATGTGATCCAGATTCTGAAATGGAGGAACAACTCATTAATCTGACATCAAAATACCTACAAGGCCAAGGATGGCTCGATTTGGCAAAAATGTCCTCCGCCTAACCGCATTCGCACCAGGCGTGAAAATATTGTCACCGGAGTACCAGGAGTTCAACCTCATGCTAAAAATGCATCGCTTGAATTGAACTGCTTTCACCTTTTTGTGACAGAAAATATGCTAAATGAGATACTGATCCACACTAATCGAAAAATTAGAATGGCTAGAATGAATCAGACCGGTTCTAATGAATACGCTTATTCAGAAACAAAAATATCCGAGTTAGAGGCAATGATTGGATTACTTTTTCTCGCAGGTATTGCAGATCTGGAAGACAAAACTTGCAAGAACTTTGGTCAAATGATGGAACTGGTATCGAAATCTTCCGTTTGACGATGAGTTTGAGGAGATTTACGTCTATAGTAAATTGCTTTAGATTTGATGATGCCGACAGCCGTGAAGAAAGGAAATCTTTGGACAAATTAGCACCAATCAGGCGATTATTTGAGGATTTCATGGATAATTGCAAGAGTAATAACACTCCTTATGAAAACCTGACAATAGACGAAGAACTGGTAGCATTTCGCGGTCGATGCAGCTTTCGACAATATATTCCGAGCAAACCGGCGAAGTATGGCTCAAAAATTTTTTGCTCTAGTTGATGCCATGACATACTATTCTTTAAACATGGAAATATATCTGGGAGAACAGCCAGAGGGACCGTACAAGGTAAGTAACAAGTCGCACGATGTTATAGATCGCTTGGTACAACCTATATCTCAGACTGGGCGAAACCTCACTATGGATAATTGGTTCACTAGTTATCAATGGACAATCATCTATTGGACAATCACAAATTGACTGCTGTGGGAACCTTGAAGTCCAACAAAACTTGCATTCCTCAGAAATTCAAAGAACGTCGAGAAATAAGCACTACACTCTTTGGGTTGCAGAAAGACTTAACTATTTTGTCATACGTCCCAAAGCGTAACAAAAATGTTATCTTGCTTTCTTCTCTCCACCACGACGATAAAATTGACCCTGAAACAGCAGAAAAGCAAAAGCCAGAAATGATCACATTTTATAACAAGACTAAAAGTGGGGTTGATACCGTACACAAACTAATACGCACCTATGACACCTTCAGAAACTCACAGAGATGGCCACTTACGATTTTATTTTTGATCCTCAATACAGCGGGTGTTAATGCTAAAATAATTCATCTGCTGAATAACCCAGACTCAACTTCGACCAGAAGAAAATTTCAAAAAACCTGAGTATGGCGCTGATACGTCCCCATCTAACTAAAAGGAAAACTAACCAACATATTTCTGTGTAGCTTCGCAAACGAATTGGGACCCATCTTGGTGAAGAAGAAGCACCAGCAAGCAAAAAATCTTCTTCCGATGTAAAGAAGCATTGTTATTTATGCTCTAGAATCAAAGATCGCAAATCAAAACTTCTTTGTGTCCCCTGTAGCAGCCACATTTGTATAGACCATGCAAAGCTTGTGTGTGAAAATTGCTTCCAAAAAGATGGCCAAGAATATGATGAAGACTGATTGCAATTAACTCCTTTTTGTACACCAAAGTTTCATGTTTTCTTTTTTTTTGGCTTAGATCTAATCGAGGTTAATTTTTATTCGAAATTTTAAAGAGTGTTAAAAAACTTAATAAAAATAATAATTAACTAGAATAGTTTTTATTTTCTTCTTAATAATACAAATTATTAATTAATCTAATCGACTAATAAGCAAAAAAAAATTTTTTTTAATTATATTCTGCAAATAAACATGTTTTGATATTGACCATCAGGCATGTGGTGTGATTTTCATTCAGCAGGCATGCCAAGGGTTAAGAAACAGTTTAAATTATTAATTAGTAATTCATTAAGTTTCCAGTATTCCGTAAGTATACTCCTGTAACGTATAAGATACATATATTATTGTAATTACTTATACAAAATATATTGAAATAGTATCTGGAAAGTTGAGTATAATTTCGCACAAACCTGCTACTAGAAGATAACAAGTGTCGTTACAACAGGAATTGAAATCATTTCGCTCAGAAATTACTACATTATGTCACGAAATAGAGAATTTAAGACCTTAAATGGAACTACTTACCACTACGATGCAACAGTTCAACAAGAGAATAGAAACTGTCAAAGAAAATATGGTGATTTTGCAGAAAAACCAGTCAGATAACACGGATCTTATCAATACTGTTGCTCAGCTCAGATGTGAGATTAATGATTACGACCAGAACTTATTATTAAATGATTTGAAAATTAGTGGAATACCGGAAGAAATATCTGTAACAGCTACTCGTCTCGTAACTATGGTAGCTAATAAGCTACGTAGCTGGGCGTATCGATTAAGGAACACGAGATAGTAAGCGCGGAGCGAGCGGGCCCGCGCCGTAACGCGAACCGGGAACAGGACGCACCCGACCCGTGGCTGCGACCTCTTGTTACTACAGTAAATGACGGTTTTTGACTAGCAATTTTTTTAAGAAAGATGGATTTTTGAGATATTCGTGATCGAAAATGTTATTTTTTTTTCAAAAATTACCACGTTGTTTGACGTTTTTTTTTACATGTAACCCATATACCATTGATTTAATCAAAAAATCTGTAAGATATAAAATGGTAGGTTATGAAAAATCAAAAAATTTCGTTTTTAATTTTTTAATGTAGGCCCAATAACAACAAAGTTATAGCTTATTGAAAGTAAGCCTTATTTTTTTAACGACAAATTTTCAGATTTTAACATTGAATTACGAAAAAACGGTACGTGTTACGTGTTACGTGTTACGTGTTACGTGTTACGTGTTACGTGTTACGTGTTACGTGTTACGTGTTACGTGTTACGTGTTACGTGTTACGTGTTACGTGTTACGTGTTACGTGTTACGATGAAACTGCTCAGAATATTTTTAAAGTACATTAAAGAACCTTTAAAATTGTAATTAATTGTTACAAATGTACAATATCATTGTAAATATGATCCAACAGTTTGACCGATTTACAAATGTACAATATCATTGTAAATATGATCCAACAGTTTGACCGATTTACAAATGTACAATATCATTGTAAATATGATCCAACAGTTTGACCGATTTACAAATATACAATATCATTGTAAATATGATCCAACAGTTTGACCGATTTACAAATGTACAATATCATTGTAAATATGATCCAACAGTTTGACCGATTTAAAATGCTTATTTCTGAAAAAACATATAATCAAATTGAATTAGGTATTTTTGGGATATTTAAAAAAAATTACTTTTTTCAAATTAACTCAGAAAATTAACCATATACGTAAAAATTGCTAGAGTACAAAAAGTTAGCACTCTCATTCAAACATTTTTTTTTTTCTGCTATAGCTTAAAAATTCTTCGAGATATGGCTTGTAAAACTTAGCATTGATACGAAATCAGTACCGCCCTTGAGCCCTTTCACCGTTGACCTTTATAATATTAAGGGTTTGAGAAATATAAAACTGACACGAGCTCACAGGCGATGGAATTCTCTACAAAATCCTCTTTATTTAATTTCTCTAGGCCAAAAAGCATCCGAGATTCTTAAAAAAACCAAACGCATTTTTTATTAATTTTGGAGCAGAGAAATACGTATAATATACATGTATACTAATAGTGTTCTCATCATTGGCACCTGGTGAAGGGGTCTTGTGTGTTTGTGTGTGTGTGTGTGTGTGTATGTATATATGTATGTATATGTATGTATTATATTTATGAGGCATTTCTCTCCCTTCACGAACTCAACCCGCGGCAAGAGCAACATCTACCAGCCGAGCCCAAGGATATAACATTGTAATTTTTTTTACTTTTACTTTAAATGAAAGAAAATGAAAACTAATGATGACAATTCCCTTAAGGTGCCTACGATTTAAATATTATACTTTATCAAAACAAGAAATAAAATATATCGATAAATGGGTTTTTTCCAATTTTATGTCAAAGAAGGTGTTTTTAAACGGCCTTAGGGATAAAATAGGTGTTGAAATATCACACATTTATTTTTAAAAATTATATTACTATTATTAATCAAAAGCTTATAATTTTCTTCATTCCTTAAATAGCTAAATTTGTAAATTTATCTAATTTTGTCAATTAGGGGTGGTATTCACCCCTAAAAGTCAAAAGCACACATCGACATAGGGTAGATTTTGAAGTGGATGGTAAGTAGTGCTTAATCCCAAAATTTGAAGAAAATCCATCGTTCTTGAAAGAATTGCTAGGTTGTACCATGTTTTTACCGTCATTTACTGTACAATGTGGTGCGGCTGTCGCGGCGCGCTGCGAGACGACCCGTTGCGCGGCGCGCGGGTGCGCCGGGGCGCTGATACTACTGACTTCGGCCTACCGGGACAGCCTTGGCGTTTCTATGTTAACACGCGCTTAGCTAAAATAAATAGAACACTATTCCATGCAGCAAGAGAACAGGGACGCCGAAAACGTTGGAAATTCATTTCGACTAAATATGACGCGGACGTGACTTTGGTGAGGCGGCATCACCGTAAGTATACGGAAAGAAGCAGACATTGGAAACGTTCTTCAGACGGCTGGTGTTTGATGGACGATGATTTTTATAATATAAAAGATTGTGTTGATGCTTTTTTGTTTATTTTATTTTTATTCGTAATATAAACACTGTGTGTGTTCTACCGCTTGTACAATGGGTTGTGTTCTGAGGAATTGTTCGAAATGATGCCCACGGCTACTTTCTACCATCGCACCGCTCGCCATCGGCAGGGAATTCATTCTCACACTTTAGAACCTAAATGGTCGCGTACAGTGCGGTTTCAGAGAAACTTCCTCCCGCGAACGCTTAAGTTGTGGAATGAGCTCCCTGCCAAGGTTTTCTGCAAGGACTACAGTATGGAGTTCTTCAAGAAAGAAGTTATTAGATTTCTGAAGGGTCGGCAACGCGCAAGTGATACCCCTGGTGTTGCAAGCGTCCATAGGCTACGGTGACCGCTTACCATCAGGCGGGCCGTAAGCTTGTTTGCCACCTTAGTGGTATAAAAAAAAAAAAAAAAATATTTATCGCTTACACGTATAGTTTTAGACCGCAAAACTATCAGTTTTTTTTTTGTTGCAATGTAGTGTTACATGTTTTTGTTGCTGTATTGTATATCACTTTACTGTCGCAGTGTGGTTATCCGTGCGTATTGCGCTTTGCAGATAACTAGTAAAATAATAGAGACGATCTTTATACTTTCGCCGTATTGTAATATAATATGTTGTTTATTTTGGTATTACATATCGCTTTGTATTTGTATTGTGACTATCAGAACGTATTGTACCTCGCAGAAAGAAAGATGAGGAAAGTAGACCTCTGGTACGAGGTTATTTTCTACGTCACATTCCTAGGTCACCGAAAGTGCGGGGCCGTGGTGGGGGTTAAGGTTTTATATTCGTCTTGGTATTTATACACGTACTATCAATTGGCCTGAGGCTTCTTAAGAAAAAAAATGTATAAAGGTATATAAATAAGGATACGCCTTACAGTAAACGGCAACAAACTAGCCATAGGTACATATCGTCCGCCGTGGTGAGATGTTGATATTTACGTAAATGCATTTACCAACACTTGGAGTATCTTAACTGACTATGACTTTATTATATTGGCTGGAGACTTCAACATTAATTTTCTTAATGACTCCAGCCCTAATCATAAAAAGTTGCAAAAATTATTGAACGTATTTCAACTAACGCAGTTAGCCAATCAACCCATTTTACCTCGAACAGCGAAACTTTAATAGACTTGATATGTACTGATGCTCCCGTAAAAAACATTAACGTTGACCACGTACACGAGTTGAGTAACCACGCTTTTATTACTTGTTCTCTAAATATAAAAAGAACCAAATTAGTACCTAAATTCATAACTTATCGGCCTATAAAATATATTATCTATATAAAGACTTTAATAAGAACTTAAATCAAATAGAATGGGATAATATTAAACACCTTAACAACGTAAACGATATGGTTGGCGCTTTTAATGAATACGTCTTAACATTATTTAATAAACATGCGCCACTGAAACCAGTTTAAATCAAAGAATTAAATATGTATCCATGGATAACACTGTCCATAAAATTAATGATGAAATTAAGAGATGAAGCGTATCGAAAACAACTGAAGACACATAGGGAATACAACAAAGAGCTAAAACGGGCTGTTAATTATGCGATTTTCAATGAAAAAAGTACGACCAAAATATTAATAAAAACTTTAGAATTTCGTCCAAAATGTGGAAAAACCTAAAACAAACAGTAAAATTCAAAAATAAGTATGTGGAAATAACAGTACACTTAAAGGATCCTGAGATCATACATGCCTAATTTCTTGAATTACCTAATGAAACAATTTTAAGTATTACTGACTGAAGTGACTGAGGCTGAATTAACTTTCTTTGAATTTCATCGACATAGTACACAAAAATTTCTTTTGAAGCCTGTCAGCAAATCTAAAATATTAAAAATCATACTTAATTTTAAATCAAATGCTCAAGGATCAGTCAGTATTTCTTTAGATATGATTTACATGACATTACCTCAAACCTTAGATATTATTACTTATTTAGTTAATTATTCTATCGATTCACATACTTTCTCGGATCTATGGAAGATCGGATTAGTTAAGTCAATTTCAAAACAAGAAAACCCAGTCAATATAAAAGACCTAAGACCAATTACTATTCCCGCCTATATGTCAAATTTTTGAGAAAGTTGTAAGTATTCAACTTACTGCGCATGTAGAATCAAATAACATATTTGTTACGAACACGCACAGCGGCGACGGGCGTAGGCTAGCTTCCTCGGTTGCTAAAACAAAGCTACGACAACGAAGCGCCGTAGAAATTAGACAACCGTACGGTAGCTAGCTACTAGACTAGGCCACTGACGTGTTTATAGTGGACTGTATGTTATGGGCGACTGTATTGCGGGCCGGACGGGTGAAGCCGGGTGTCGCACTTGTGAACCGCTGACCATGAAGATTTCTTGAGCGCAAAATAAAATAGCCGAAGTGAAGCTGAGTCTTCTTGTGAAGAATTTATTTACACTAGAGCACTTATTTTACACTTAATTTCTAGCAGAGTTTCTTCCCTTTTCCTAGCAGCGTTTCTTGCTTGAACCTTCACTCTACAATTGAGCACTTATTTCTTGCAGAGCTTCTTTCTTGATTATTGGTTCTTCCTTTCTTGATTTCTTGCTGCGAACTGCGACTGCGAACTGACGATGACTGCCGGATCGGTCGAGTTTTAAACAATTTCGAACAAAGCGGCAGGCCATAAAATTACCGTTACGGTTGTAAACTACAGCTAGACTATTCTACAATTCTTGCCGTCTTTGTCTACAACTCGTTTGTATGGAGATACATGTTTTTGTTAGTTTAAAATATAAAAATGAATTTTCTCTATATGACAATTACTTTCTACAGATATTAATTTTACAAACATTATGAAAAATAATTTATACAAATATCTCAAAAACTGTGGCTTTAAGAGCCAAAAAATGCAAAGGGCGTCTCGCAAGCGTATTGCTAATAATTTCAAAATTCACGCCCGGCCTAGTAGCTCCACGGCAAAGTGTGCGGGAGTTTGCTGAACTAAGCGAGGTGAAATAAGAGAGGTAGGGCACTGCAAGTATTCGCTCGAATAAGCTGCCCGAACAAATAAAGCGGGGCATAGCGAGTACTTGCTCGAATGAGCGGCCCGAACTGGGGAAGTACCTCCACCTTACAGAAAACCGCGGCCACAATAACACTAACATTGAGTAGTGTTGTGTTCCTGGCGGTGAGTAAGGTTGCCAGAGCTCTCTCTTTGAGGATTCGCTGCGCGGACAGCGGAGGACCGACGGTGCTTGTTGCTGTCATTGCTCGGCGTAGACGCGGCGTGCTGGTTCGGCGGTCAGGGAGACCTGATGAAACGGCTGACCGCTGGCCGCCCGCAGGTTGAACGGGTTCCCGAACCCAGGGATCACTTAATCTCCGCCTTGGGAGGCTGATCCGCCAACCTGTGTAAAGTCTCTGAAGTAGTAGTCGTGCCGGAGAAGGAGACCGGAGTGGACCCGGCTACTACAACAGAGGGGGATCAGGGGCCCTTCCGCCCGCCGTGCCAGCAACCGTATCATCTGTGTTGAGCTTCGGCAGTCTTAGTACCGCAACTTTTTGTCTTCTAAGCTGTCTGTGCAGTGAATCCTCATCCGTAGTCTAAGTAACTTCAAACAAAATGGCCAGGAACAGAAAAAAGAAAAGAGTTTTGACAGCGGCTACTCCATCCACATATAATGTGGATTTTTGCAACATAAGGGGTATTCACGCAAATCTTAACGCAGTCCATCACCATCTCGAGACTGCGCAGCCAACCATTCTTTTTCTAACGGAGACGCAGATATCCTGCCCGGCCGACACATCATACCTTCGTTATCCCGGCTACAAACTCGAGCACAATTTTTTGAGTCGTGCTGGTGTATGTATGTTCGTCCGGGAGGATATCTGCTGTCGCCGACTTCATAGCCTTGAAGACAGGGACCTGTCGATATTGTGGGTGCGCGTAGATCATGGGGGCCACACTCGTATCTATGCGTGCCTATACAGGTCTCATAGCGGTGACACGGACGTAACTCGACTCTTCACGCACCTGAGTTTGACGACTGACAAAGTTCTAGAGCAATATCCTACAGCAGAATTAGTTATTTTGGGAGACTTTAACGCCCACCATCGTGAGTGGCTCAGTTCTCGAACCAATAACTATGCAGGGATATCTGCTCATGAATTTGCTCTGACCTATGGATTCTCTCAGCTGGTACTTTCTCCAACGAGAATACCAGATATAGAGGACCATACAAGCTCCTTACTGGACCTTCTGCTGACTACACGTCCGGATGGATACTCCGTCTCAGTGGATGCGCCTCTTGGCTCCTCGGACCACTGTCTCATCCGGACTCAAATGTCATGCACACAACCTGATCCTACTATCGAGAATTATTAAGAATTTAACTCAACTCTGCTTGAGTACACGACTTACATAAGATCATAACATTTTATTTTACAAATTATTTACCTAAGCTACTATTTTATGAAATCCTACACATTAAACCTTAACCGAAATTACCTATAGTTGTTTAGTCACAATATTATATACGATCCTAGAACACTATGCGCTAACATTAAGTTATTTCTACGTAATTCCTTATACATTTCACTATTTACTTATTTTACTTAACCTTTTCACTTGAAATGTACGTAGTTGAGCAAACCTTACATACTCTATCTTACATTGCAACGACATACTTCTAACCTAGTTGTTGTGACTTTATTTTTTGTCACTTACAACTTACTATTTTATGTCTATTTATTTATTAGTTTACTTACAAAATCTTCCAAATAACTAACGAGTTGCTTTATACGCTGTTTTAGCGTTACCTTTTGTGTCAAATTGAGACTTTATTTAATAAAAATCCTTATTCTAAATTATTTACATTTTTGTCCTATGTGTGATAGATCTATTTAGGTATTTCGTGTGGTCCGTCGCTAACAATATTACCTATAAAGCAATAATGATAATAAGCAATAAAGGTTTTAGACAGGGCTTAAGTACAACTACTACATTGATAGATGTTGTGGATGACATGCTTTCATCACAGGACATCGGCAATGGCTCTATCTTGGCTTTGGTTGATTTTTATAGGGCATTCGACTGCATCAATAGAACTCTATTAAGCTTTTATTTTTTGGAATAAAAGCATCAACAATTAAATGGTTTCACAGCTATTTATGTCATAGATTTCAGTTTGTTGAACTATGTGAATCAGATGGGACAATTATGAGGTCTAAATTACGTTAAGTGCAGAGAGGTGTTCCTCAGGGATCTATTAGAGGACCATTTTTTTTTATTATTTATACTACATCACTCATGTCAATAAGTCTTCGTCAAATGATTTATTGCTTAATCCCGAGAAGTCAAAATATTTGATTTGCGGATCTAAGGAACAAGTAAAAAATATTGAACAACACAAATTTACAATACATATTACGAATAAAACAATTGAGAAAGTCAATAAAGCTCGTAACTTGGGCATTTTATTAGACAGTGACTTAAGATTTGAAGATCATGTCATCAAAACTACGAGAAATTGTTTTTATAGGCTAAAAGTTTTATATAAATTAAGAAATATTTTCAACAAAGAATTTCGTACCCGGCTTTGTGATGTACTTGTTCTTTCTAAATTTAACTACGCAGATCCAGTTTACGGGGAACGTCTTCTTGCACGTGCAAATAAAATGTTTCAGCGAGTACAAAATGCTTGCGCTAGATTCTGCTTTGATATTCCATATCGATCGCATGTCACACCCTATTTCAATCAGTCAAGTATTTTGAAAATGAATGCTCGTAGACAGCTTCATCTAGCTGTATTCATTTTTGAAACTTAAGTGGTCGCGCGGTCGACACAGTTATCCGACAAGAGCCTTCACCTACCTCATTCAATCTCCTCGCAACCATACAGCGGTATTTCGTGGTAGCTTCAAGTTTGCAGCATCAAGGTGCTGGAACAACTTACCACCACCGTTGCGCAATATTCAAACTGTAAGAAACTTAAAAAATTATACAGATTATTTATTAAGTTTAAAAAAGAAAATTAAATAACAACAAAAAATTTTTTTAATATAATGAAATCCTCTTTGTTTTAATATACATATTTATTCATACATAGATAATAAGTAATATAAATTTTCATTTTATTTTTAATATTTTTGTTTTTGTTATATTAGTTATATTTACACATGTGCTTATTCTGCAATGCGTTCTATATTCGGCCGTGTATTACTCGCTGGTTGCCCTGAAAATCAGCGCCGTGATTCTTTACAGCATATGCTGAATTGCTGAGTGGTGGTGACCAAATTTGAGATCGCACTGCAACACGTAGGTTTGTCATTTCATAAATTGTGTGTCGTCATTTCTTTTAGGTACTTATTTTTTAGTGTTGTGATATGAGTCAAAGAGTCATCAACAGAAAAAGCTACTTGAAATAACTAGGGTCACTGAAAACCAATGCGGATTTGTCGCCGGTAGATTCACAACTGATGCCATACATTCGGTCAGAACATTAATGGAAAAGTACAGAGACAACAAAACAGACTTGCACATGATATTTATCGACCTAGAAATAGCTTTCGACCGAGTACCAAGAGAACTAATTTGACACGCTCTAAGGGCCCAGGGTGTCCCCGAGCATTACATAATGACTGTCAAAGATATGTTCCACCAAGTATCAACTAAAGTACGAAGTCCAGCCGGAACAAGCGATGAATTTGATGTAAAGGTCGGTGTGCACCAAGGATCCGCATTCAGCCCTCTGCTATTTAATATTGTAATGAACCATCTCACCTCAAATCTGCAGCGAGCGCCGCCATGGGACATCCTATATGCGAACGACGTCGTCATCATCAGTGAAGATGCGAACAACCTACAGCAGATTTTGGAAAAGTGGAGGGAAGCTCTGGAAACATCAGGTTTGCGAATAAGCAGAGAGAAGACCGAGTACATGCATTATAACTTTAGTGGCGTCAACAGCAAACACATCATCTGTCTGCAGAACACCCAGCTGAAAGAAGTGGACCATTTCAAGTACCTAGGGTCAGTCATTAGTCAAGATGGGTCAATAGACACTGATGTCACCGATCGCATAAATACCAAGTGGATGAAATGGAGAGAACTATGCGACTGCGTGCTGTGCGACAGCCGAATGCCCGTACGCATAAAGGGATCAGTATACAGAGCAGCCGTCCGACCAGCCATGACATACGGAGCCGAATGCTGGCCACTCAAAAAGCAGCACGAAAATCAACTACACTGCGCAGAGATGAAAATGCTCAGGTGGGCAGGTCGTGTAACTAGGCTGGATCATGCCAGGAACACACACATAAGAGGCACCTTCAAACTGAGATCCATCCCAGATAAACTACAAGAGAGTCGTCTGCGGTGGTACGGACAAGTTATCAGGCGACTAGCCGACCACATGACCAGAAAAGTGCTAGATATCGAAACTAAACCCCGAGGACGAGGAAGACCCCGAATCACATGGATGTCCGTAGTAAATAAGAACCTAAAAGAAGCCCAAGTCAAAGAGACAACCCAGGACCGAGCTACCTGGAGACGCATGATACGGAGGGCCGACCCCAAATAAAATGGGAAAGAGCCAGGCAAAGAATAAGTCATTATTTTTATATTGATTGCGATACGAGTGAAAAAATATAGATCGGACAAGTCTATATAGGTTTGGAGGGCCGATTCCTGTCTCTATCAGGGAGCCCTGGAATATGTAGAATGGTTTAACATTGCCAGTAGACTTAGGAATAGATACTACTGTATCTTATATTTATAACGCATCGCCACCATTGCGACTAAATGTAGAAGTTACCAATTGTAATGGAAAGACGACCCGAGGTCCATGGAAGAATGACCTAGTAATTGAAGAAGAACATCAGCTAAGTTATGTTTGTATACTAATTCTCCTAGGTAGAAGTTGTACCTAAATGACGTTTGTTCTTGTGGCAATTTAAAAAAGCATAATATAGAAAAGATCTCCCAATACCGTATTTTTATTAGCAGCAGAGATCCCCGATACCTAGTAAGAAATAGGTATAAGCAGCTTCTTTACGCCTCCGCACGCTGCATATGGTGGAGTACGCCGTTGTATGCTAAAACAGGTGATAAAGGGATAGATAAAGTTAAAATTTAATTAGAAATAATGTCTCTAAATATTCAAGAGCTATCTAGGAGAATGCCAGGTGATGGGTCGGAGGTATTGGAAGCCCTCAACGATATTGAGGCGCACATTGTATTAACGGGATTAGACAAAGCAACCAAGGGTCGGCAGGTTCTAGAATTGTTATTGCCAGATCACTAGCGCAATTATCTCTCAGTGCATAAAAAATTAGAATAAAGCACAACGTATGAAGAGATTGTGAAATGCATTAGGTATAAAATTGAGCCTAAGGATCCGATGCAAGTATTCTATGACATGGCACAACATGCACAGGAAGGTGTAGAGCCATACTTGTATTGACTTTTAGCACAGGCAGCGAAGTGCAATGACATAAATGAGGACATTATAATCCGATGATTCGAATCGAGCATATTATTCCAGTGGCAGGAAAAAATAATACCCTTGTACATATTTAAATTAAAGAATCTCATTAGGATAGTGGAGAAGATGGCAGTGTGTCCTGTATATAATAGTTTTAGAAATGTAAATAATATTGTCCAAAATATTATTCCCAATGTTAATTTTAGCCACCCGCAGAAAGCTGGTTACCCACGGAATGAAATAGCACAACCATCGCCCTGGATAAAGGAGGAGCAAAATTATAAAAGAAGGACTTATCAAGGAGGACGAAGTAGAGGTTGCAATATGCACAGAAATTACCGACGAGTCAGTAAGTCAAAATTTTATAATAGTAAAAAGCAAGTGAATTGCAATAGAAATTCTGTGAAGGGGGAGAATGGGCAGATGTGGTCATGTACGGAACCAGCAGGGGGCTTAGGCAACAATTATGATAATGAGAATCGGGATCATGTGGTAAATTTTAATACAAGTAGGCAAACACCTAATCTAGTAAAAAATCCGATCAACCTACGCGAGAAGAGGATGCCGTGTTTCACGGACACAGGATCAGAGATATCCATAAAGCCAGAAAGTATTTTCCACAAATTGTGCGAATGACTTCGGCTAACGGTACACTGAGCCAAGAATATCGATTGCATAGCATCGATATCAAAATTGCAGAAAAAGTCTTTGAAGTAGACTTTATTGTTCTTGAAGGTTGCAAATTTCCAATTTTAGGTCTTGACTTTTTGCATAGGTACAATTGTCATATTGACTTAATGAAGCAAAATATATATCGGCGATAAGGTAATGGTATGGTTTCCTCAATTAAAGCCATATGTCATGGAACCAAGGTCGGAGAATGTATATAATGTGCTGGCTACAAATGTAGTGAAGGATAGGGCAGATAGTGTTGGAATGGCGGAAGATAGGGAGGAGATTAGTATCTCAAAAGAGTGTTATAGGGCCGAGCAAGGAGAGTTGGACTCTAAGGTTTAAGCAATCATGCGCGCAAGTATCGAGCAGAAAGATAAGACAAAGGTCGCGAGGTAAACGGGTCAAATCTATCAAATTTAAAAATAAAGATAAAACCGGACAAAGCTACATAGAATTTATGTATCTTCTTTTGTTGTTGGTTATTTCCTTCTATGGTAAAATTGGGCAGCAACAAAAGGTAAGGAATTATAGTCGCATGAAGCCGACGAGCTTGCTTTGTTAAGTATACCGCTTACATATATTATGTGTGTTAATTTTTGCTACATGGTAAGGAAGTGCTACGAAAACTTCCGCCAATTAGGTATATTACGAAGGTATATTAATATTTCCTTAGGAAAAGTAAGCCGAAGCACAGTGCGAGTACAGCAGTGGCATAAATTAGTATTTGATCGACGGGCGAGACCGAAAAATTTAGTTGTAGGAGATGTAGTATTGTTACATTATGATAAACGACGAACAGGGTTCTAATACAAATTAAAGAAAATTTATAAGGGTCCGTATGAAATTGTCAGGTTGGTTTGGCATAATAATGCGTTATTAAGAAATGTACGTACGGATAGTCAGGTAGGTCCTGTACATTTTAAAAGATTAAAAGTATTTCGTCCGAGTTTAACCTTATAAATAGGTTATATCAACCAACTTATTTGGTAAAATAAATAAACGGACAGATCGATTTATTTATATATAGATAATGAAATCAAGGTATAAAGCTAGTCAAGATAGTTTTAGTAGATTTTTTTTGACTAGTTTTAATTTTTTTCAATATTCAAAAAGTCTTGTAGCGGACATTGCTATTATTTGAATTGTTATTTAGGCATAGAGATTCTTTAGTTGCAGGCAGGTTAAGGTATAGTTAAGAAAGAAATACTTGAGAGAAATAGGTAATTTCTTAAAAGTTTAGAAGTTTAAAAGTTAAACTTAGGTAATGTCGAGTGATAATGAAATGTCATTATAGGGTATCATGAAAAGTTATCCGATAAAATACAATAGGTATAGAGCGTAGAATGTTTGTTAAAGCAAAGATTTAAGAAGCGAGCCATTTTATTTTAGTTGTCATGGTAACGTAAAATAATAGGTTATTTTCATTTTTGTTGTATTATAATGGTTGGTAAATATGTCAAAATAAGGTTTTGCTACAAATAAATGGTTAGAAGATAGTGTAGAAGAAATATTTTAGAAGAAGGCTGTAGCCTAGCCATAAAGCGGAGTATAGAAACGCGTAAAGCAGGAAGAGAAGGTCACCAAGTCATGAGTAACTTGTACCTTGTACTAAGTACATGCTGGAGGTTAGTAAATATTGTAGGAGCATAGATGGAGGTAAAAAGTGTTGACTATTTTTAAGTTAAATATGTGGTCAGAACGTACCACAAAGACGTATTATTTATCTATGGTTGTGTTTATTCTATTCTTGTCAAATAATAATAAAAATGAAAGATTTCAGTTTTTCATCTAAAATGAGTTTAATTTATAAATGATAATTAACAGCAGAGCGTGGTAACCACGAAAGTTTTTAAATGTAAAGTACATGCGGTAAATGAACTAAAAACGTAAATATTAATTTTGTTATATATTATTCTACGTTTCATCATCGTATGACAAAATGGCTGCAGCACAGGAACGTCTTCCGATTCTCACCGACAAGACAAATTTTTCAAATTGGAAATTTCGATTGAAATTATTGTTGGAGGAGAAGGGTCTACATGAAGTCTTAAGTGCAGAAACTAAAGATGTGAAGGATTTCCACCAAAAAGATATTAAAGCACGTTATGTGGTAGTTCAATGTTTGCCAGATCAGTATTTGAATATTGTTCGAAATTCAACAACTGCAGCGTCTATGATCATCCATTTAGAAACTATTTTTGAGCGAAAAAGTAAATTTAATAAATTATGTTTCAAGAAGAAGTTGTTGGCTCTGAGAAAAACTACAAATGAAGATCTTCAAACACACTTTATAAAATTTGATCAAATTATAACGGAAATTGTTGCAGCAGGTGGAAATATGGAAGAAACTGACAAGGTTTGTCATTTATTATTAACATTGGGTGATGAATATGAAACATTGGTGACTTCGTTAGAAACAATGTGTGACGAAAAGGAATTTAATATTGAATTTATTAAGTCTAGACTGCTAGATGCAGAAATAAAAATGTCTGGTGCAAATCATAAAAGGGAAGCTGTAAATGCATTCATAATCTGCTATAAATGTGGCAAAGAATGTCACAAAGCAAATGATTGTAGAACACAAGTAAATATCGAAATAAATAGAGGAAGACCTAGATTTCAAAGAAGAGGTTTTAGAAGAGGTTCATATAGATGTACATATAGAGCGCATAGTAGTACTACAAATGATCAACAAAGTTAACGACATAGATATATATTCATAGCATTTTCTTCAGAATGTCAATACACAAGTCGTGCCAGTGTATGTATGTTCGTCCGGGAGGATATCTGCTGTCGCCGCCTTCATAGCCTTGAAGACAGGGACCTGTCGATATTGTGGGTGCGCGTAGATAACGGCGGCCACACTCGTATCCAGACCAGACCAGGCCAGACGGTATACCAGCAGTGGTGCTTAAGGAGTGTGCTCCTGAGTTATGTCCTGTACTCACGCGCCTCTTCGCGCTTTCTTACCACACTTGACAATTTCTGTCTTCATGGAAGACTGCAAATGTGCACCCGGTGCCCAAAAAGGGCAATAGATCAGATCCATCGAATTACAGGCCTATCGCTATTACCTCTCCCCTTTCTACGGTGATGGAGCGTGTGATCAACACACAGCTTCTAAGATACCTAGAAGTACACGATCTGGTCAGTGACCGTCAATATGGCTTTCGCCACGGTCGCTCGACTGGTGACCTTCTAGTGTATCTCACACACCGATGGGCACTAGTCATTAAGAGTCAGGGGGAGGCATTGGCATGTAGCCTAGACATAGCGAAGGCGTTCGATCGGGTCTGGCACCGGGGTCTTCTATCGAAGTTGCCATCTTACGAAGTGCCCGAGGGTTTGTGCAGATGCGTGGCTAGCTTTTTGTCCGGCAGATGCATACGAGCCGTAGTTGACGGTAGTTGCTCTGATAGCATGGACATTAATGCTGGTGTCCCGCAAGGCTCTGTGCTGTCTCCTACGCTGTTTCTACTGCATATCAATGACATGTTGGACATCAACAACATACATTGCTAAATCCCTCGTCGTGCAAAAATCCCTCGTTCCGTTTTGGAGGAAAACCGCGGAGAACTTGTGTCTCAAATCGAGACCACACTGTCCCAGGTCTCTGACTGGGGACGGGTAAACTTGGTCCGATTCAACCCTACAAAGATGCAAGTGTGCGCGTTCACTGCTAAGAAAACTGGATTTACTGTAGTCCCACAGTTCCAGAACACTCCCCTCTCCATCTCCAAGAGCATTGGGATTCTTGGTGTCCGCGAGCGATGTTCAGTTCCGAGATCATTTACAAGATAAGGTGAAGCTGGCGTCCAAAAAACTTGGTGTACTCAACAGAGCGAAGCAGTACTTCACGTCGGGGCAAAGATTGTTACTTTACAAGTCGCAAGTTCGGCCCCATATGGAGTACTACTGCCATCTCTGGGCAGGTGCGCCCGGATACCAGCTTGGCCCTTTTGACTCGGTTCAACGACGGGCTGTGAGAATTGTCGACGATTCCAAACTCACTTGCGGTATCGAGCCCTTAAGTCTGAGGAGAGACTTTGCCTCACTGTGTGTGTTCTACCGCTTGTACAACGGGTTGTGTTCTGAGGAATTGTTTGAAATGATGCCCACGGCTACTTTCTACCATCGCACCGCTCGCCATCGGCAGGGAATTCACTCTCACACTTTAGAACCTAAATGGTCGCGTACAGTACGGTTTCAGAGAAACTTCCTCCCGCGAACGCTTAAGTTGTGGAATGAGCTCCCTGCCAAGGTTTTCTGCAAGGACTACAGTATCGAGTTCTTCAAGAAAGAAGTTATTAGATTTCTGAAGGGTCGGCAACGCGCAAGTGATACCCCTAGTGTTGCAAGCGTCCATAGGCTACGGTGACCGCTTACCATCAGGCGGACCGTAAGCTTGTTTGCCACCTTAGTAATATAAAAAAAAAAAAATACCAATATTATAAAATTCATTGTAGATTCTGGTGCAAGCCATCACTTTATACAACAGCAATATGAATAATACATGTCAAATATTAAAAACATTGATAAGATAAATATAACAATAGCTAATGGACAAAGTTTAGAAGCTAATAAAAAGAGAATATTAAGAATAATTATCAAAAATAAACCTATTAGGATTGAAGGATTAGTTGTATCCAACTTGAGTCACAACTTACCGTCGGTGGATAAACTCATGGAATGAGGAATGGCTATTGTATTTAATAAAGGAAATTTAAAAATACATAACAGAAATGGATATACCTATTATGGAGAAAAAGAAGGAAAATTATATATTATTAGAATGAAATAACAAGAAGAAGCACAGTGTCAATATCAGGTCATCTAAACAGGAAAGGTATGAGAATGATAAATCTACCAGTAAGTAAAAAGATATGTGACATATGTATGAAAAATGAAAGTACACGACTACCATTCAAACATGTTAGAAGAACGCAATCAAAAATTATTGGAGAACTGATACATACAGATATTGCTGGTCCAATGAAAACTGCAACCAAGGAAGGATATAGATTCTATCAAACGATTATTGATGATTATACTCATTTTACCCAAACCTACTTACTGAAAAATAAATCTGAAGCTGCAGAAAATATCATAAACTATATAAAAGCTATCGAAAGAGAAAAAGATGTTAAAATAAATTACTGTCTACAAAATGGTATAAGATTAGAGTATTCAGTACCTTACGTCCTGAGATGAACGGAAAGAGTGAAAGGATGAATCGAACCATTAATGATAAAGCAAGGGCCATTTTAAATCAGTCTAATTTACCAAGGTATTTGTGGGGTCATGCTGTACTGACAGCGACTTATATAATAAATAGATGTCCATCAAAGGCCATAATTTTTAAAATTCCAGCTAAACTGTTTGGAAAAGATATTAAATTAGAAAAGATGAGAACATTTGGAACAAAAGGGTGGATGGTTGTGTTACCACTAATTGACAAATTTAATGAAAGAGCTATACCTGTTAGGATGCTTGGGTATGGAAAAAACGGTTACAAAGTATGGGATCCTGTGAAAGACGCATTGATAGTAACAAGAGAGAAGAAGAGAGAAGAATAATAAATAAACCAAATTATCTAAATGAATATGAATTACATGAGGCATATTGTTTAGGAAGTGCGGATATAGGTCCCCAAAATTACGAAGATGCAATAAAGAATGGATGGAAAGAAGCCATAGAAAACGAGATAAATGCATTAAATAAAATGAACACTTGGACAGAAGATGAATTACCTACAAATCAAAAATCAATTGATGCAAAGTAGCGAAATGTCTACCATTACAACATTTATAGCCCATGCTATACAGAAAAACGTGCCGTTAAAACAATTGGATGTACCCACTGCATTTTTGCATGGCAAACTGGAATCTGAAGTACACCTTAAGCCACCAGAAGGTGTAATAGTTGAGAAAAATAAAGTTTTAAGACTGAACAGAGGATTATATGGTTTAAGGCAAAGCCCAAAATGCTAGAATCAGCGGTTTGACAATTTTATCTAAAAATTTGGATTTATAAGATCACAACATGACTTTTGCCTGTATATAGGAGAGAAAATAAATGCGTACCTAGTAATTTATGTTGATGATATATTATTAACTGGAGAAGAAAATAATATACAGAAAATATTAAAAGAATTAGTAATTGAATTTCATGTAAAAGATTTTGGAGAACCAACCTATTTTTGGGAATGGAACTTGAAAGGAAAAAAGGTGAAATAAAACTTACTCAAAGAAGGCAGATAAGCAAGATGTTAGAAAAATTTGGAATGAAAAACTGCAAGGGGGCATATACTCCTTTGACAACAGGATATCAGTTGGATAAAAATGAAGGTACTGTTAATTCAAATTCAATATAATTTATTCAGTTTCGGCTACAATAATTGAGCACTTATGAATGTCAATACGCCATAATGATGTACCGTATAGGCAACTGATTGGCAGTCTTATGTTTGTGGCCACTGTCTCACGACCAGACATAGATTATGCAACCTCGTATTGAAGCCAATACTTGGATAAGCCAACTAGAACTCTATGGCAACAAGCAAAAAGAATCCTTCGATACCTTAGGATATGGGACTGCTCTATAAAATTAATAAAATAGAGCTCTTGAAACTTATGCTGATGCAGACTGGGCGGGTAATCAAATAGACAGGAAGAGTGTATCAGGAGCTATAACTGTCTTTTGCGGAAATGTGGTTGCCTGGCTATCAAGGAAACAAAATTGTGTGGCGCTCTCCACAGTGGAAGCTGAATATGTGGCAGCAGCCACTAGTGTCTGTGACCTACTTTATATAAAAGGACTTTATAAAAATTTAAACTATAATTGTAAAGTGAAATGTGTGTTATACATGGACAATAAGGGAGCAATTCAATTATGAAATTCATTTGAAAATAGTAAGCGTACAAAACATATAGACATGAAATATCATTTTTTAAAGGACTTAGTGACTAAAAATATTATTACAGTAGACTATATTTCAACAGATAAAAATGTTTCTGATTTGCTTACAAAATCTTAATCAAAAGAAAAAAATTCTTTGTTTAGAAAATATATAAATATTGTTTAAGTTTCTATAGTATATTTAACTAGAGGGAGTGTTGAATATTTTTAAGTTAAATATGTGGTCAGAACGTACCACAAAGACGTATTACTTATGTACGGTTGTGTTTATTCTATTCTTGTCAAATGATAATAAAAACGAAAAAATTGCAGTTTTTCATCTAAAATGAGTTTAATTTATAAATGATAATTAACAAAAAGTTCAAAGGAAACGAGGGTTTGGTAAGTTTATAATAGAAGGAAGTAGTCATACTAGTAGGATTTAGTAGAGAATTGTAGGAATTTTAATAGATGTAGATTGTTTCAATGAAAAGTTTAGTAGGCGTTGATATATGAGATTTTGTTAGAAAAATACAAAGTCGTCATATGAAGATAGGTCAAGCATGGAGAAATCCGAAGTAGGATAAGGTTCCTTAGGGAATATGTTATTGTTAGATGGGTGTAGGATGACAGTAAAGTCAGTGTAGGACGAGCGAACTCTGATATCGAGGTTATATTTGTCATTAGATAGGGCTAAGACAAATTGATGTTAGTCGGTAGTAGGGTTCCGTAAAGTATTTCAATTTATTGAATTTAATTATTATATATTAAAAGACAGGATTTCTTAAGATAGGGTTCCTTAAGATTAGTGGGTTTAGTATGGATTGTTTCCACTAAGAAGAGGGTTAGCTGAAGTCAAGAGGAGTTTTAGTTTATTCAAGTAAGGTTCCGTAAGTAGATTTTTATAATAAAAATAAAGAATTAAATGAAAAGGTATTGTAAAGAGTGATTTGATTGGAGGAGATAGGGGGTTTTGTGTATAGTTCTTTTTTTTTGCGTATTATAAATATATGATGACATTAAATATTGTCAAGGGTGAATAGGCATGTGTAGGGAGAGCCAAGTGCGAACCATTGATATTTTAAAGGTATTGTAATGAGAGATATGGTTAAAAGATATTAAGGTCAAGGGTGATCTGTGTCAAGCGTGATCCAGACCAATAGTGTTGGAATAGTGATTATGGTCGGGTGAGATTTAGGTCAAGGGTGATCTAAGTCATTAGGTATAATCCAAATAGGATCCAAGTAGGATAAGGGCCAAGTGTGAGCCGTAGGTGTTTACTAAACAGTAAAGGTAGAATTTTGTAGGTAGAAGAGCAAGTCCTATCCAAGAAGTCAAGTCTGAAACTCGAGAAAAAAAAAATATTTCAAGGGTGAACCTTGAGAAAAAAAAAAAAAAATTATTTGTATTCGAATCGATAACGAAACAGGGTTAAGCGTCGAGGTTATATGATAAGTATTAGGTATTAGGGTCAAGTATGTGTAGGAATGCGAATTCATAGGAACTAATTTCCGCGACGTTCGTTAATTTTGAAATGCGAACATGACATATGACTTTAATGAATAAAGGATATGAAGGTAATGATTTTTATTAGTATAATGTTTAAATAAGTAAGGGTAATTAAAGGAAATAACTCCATCCTAAAAGAATTGGTATAGTGGTTAATTAATTTTGTTATTAGTTAGAAAGGGAAAAGAATAGTTGTAAATGGAATGTAATGTGTAAAAGATGTTATTTTCTTCATTTTCTTATGAAGGTATTAAATGTAAAGTAAAGGTGTTATAATTTGAAAATATGCGCCATACATTGAATTTCTTAAAGAAAAATAAACTTTGTTTAATTATAATTCAGGTAATGGAAGCTTATTAGATTCTTATGATGTATGGTAGGTATTTGATAAGATAAATATTCTCATAGTTGATGAATTTAGTAATTGTTAAGGAGTTATAGGTATTTAGTAAAGTTGTTTTTTAGTTACTTAGAAATGGAATAAATATGAGATGTGTGGTTTAAAAAGGCTAATGCAAGCCGAAAGTAGGAATTTTTGTGTTATTGCAAGATACTAAAGTTAGGCAGGTATTGCACTTAATGCATGGTGATGCGCTACCAAATGTAGTTAAGATGAGTATCTTAATATTCTTTTTAATTTTGAATTGTTGATGAAAAGTATAAGCGAATATGAAGGACCATTGTATTTATAGATTGTTTATTAATTTTTTGTGTGCCTTCCTATTCAGAAATATGCAGAAAAGGAGATGCTGAGTTAGGGATTGGCAGTATATTTATTATTGAATTTAGAATCAAATGAACACTGGTTGACGCGAATAAGTTATTGTGCTACATTACAGTTTTTAACTTGAATTAAAAGCAATAAATGTTAATGGAAGTTAGGAAGACGAGAGACTTTGTTTTATGAGAAAAACTAAAAGATGTGTAAAGTAAGGTATACGTTCAATTGTGATTAACTTTTGTTTTGCTATATTGAATTCGTGACAATGTAATTAACGTAGGTTGATAGGGTATTATAGTGTATAATATTTTTAAAGTTTCACTTCAAAAGTCAAAAACTTAAAACTGTTTTGTGTTGGCGTTATTAACGAATTAATTTGAAGGGAAGTTGCCAAACATTGAAACAAGTTAGTGTTCGATAAGGAGGTAGGTAGTGCCATGTCTTTGGATCCTTACCGTGGTTTATCTGGAGGAAAATTAACTAAAAATCCTAAATGGATTCTGATTTAGTTAATTTACCATATGCATATGGTTTGGCATCGCGTGACGAAGTGTCCCGGTTTTAGGTTAAAATCAGTAGGGTAATGTAGATTTCCCACCATTTGTGATTTCGTTGGGTAGTTTATAGGTAGCGAATAGAAAATTATACGCAACGAGTTGCTATAATTTTATGGCCAATCAGTGGGAAATATGTAGAGGTTACGACCTCTTGTTAAGTATAAAGGAAGTAAATATGCTAGCGAACGCTTTTATGTTTGATGGTGCCAGTGTGTTTTTAAATAAAAAGAATCGGAATTAAGAGTTTGTCATTATTTTTATATTGATTGAGATACGAGTGAAAAAATATAGATCGGACAAGTCTATATAGGTTTGGAGGGCCGATTCCTGTCTCTATCAGGGAACCCTAGAATATGTAGAATTGTTTAACTTTGGCAGTAGACTTAGGAATAGATGCTCCTATATCCAATATTTATAACGCATCGCCACCATTGCGACTAAATGTAGAAGTTACCAATTGTAATGGAAAGGCGAAGGATGACCTAATAATCGAATAAGTACATCAGCTAAGTTATGTTTGTATACTAATTCTCCTAGGTAGAAGGTGTGCCTAAATGATGTTTATTTTTGTGGCAATTTAAAAGAGCATAATATAGAAAAGATCTCCCAACCGTATTTTTATTAGCAGCAGAGATTCCCGATACTTAGTAAGAAATAGGTAGAAGCAGCTTCTTTACGCCCCCGCAGGCTGCAGTACCTACAGAATAGAATATCAAAAGTGTTTATACTTATTCTTAAAGTCCTTATATGTTCTTAAAATAAAACATAATGATTTTTATGTATTCTTTTGTATATTTTTAGTATGTTCGTCAACGTTATATACAAGAATGTTATAAATATCTAATAATATTTTATTTTATGATAATATAATATTAGGACATTCAAGTACTTTTATGACTTACTTACATACAAGCATAAATATACCATTTTATACATGCATACACCATTTTCTTCTCTTCTTACCACTTCTCTTAATAGTAAATACTATTTACTACGATGCCTGTGAACATATTTTAATTAAATGAAAACTGTAAAGTAAAGCCAATTAAGAATTAAATATTTTTGGTATAGAGAACTAGCCACCTGTCTCTGAACACTGGCGGCGGTGGCAGGGTGTGGCCACAGCGCGGGCGGGTGTCACTTCACTAATTACGCGCGGGCGCGGCCACTCCATTACGCCTGTTTATTGTCACAATTATTCCGCGGACCGCGCCGCCCCGCCCGCACTCATCATTCACAACCCACACCCTTGGTCGCGGGCTACACGCGAAGACCTTATACCTTACCGATAACAGCCCGACCTAGTAAATGATTGTGCTTTAACTAATTCATGCTTATTTAAATAATTCAAAACGGAAACGCAGTTCAAATACATAACGACTATGTAACTACATTATCAAAACCAGACTGTTTCAGAATGAAACGTAGAACAAACAAACATCGGCAAACAAAATGAAGAAATCTTATTAATGTTAAATTAGAAGACAATTAAGTAGATATATTTATAAAGTAGGTATGTAACCTTTATATAAATAGAATGAGAGGCCGCTGGTTAGCTGGTTACTGCATTCGAACGATACAAACTTTGATCTTATACTCATACATACAAAATCAATGATTTAACTAAAAGTTCAAAGACAGGCGCATGTCAAAGTCATGTATTTTATTTAAATTAGGTTTTTACTTTTGAATCGTCAAAGCGATGAAAATCGAATTTTTGAAACATATGCATGGGAGCTCACAGACAGTACACGACACGCATTAAACACTACGGCTGATATCTGGAACACTGATCTGCTGTTTAATATGAATGAATGAATGAATTGTTTATTTACTTAAGTTTACAATTTAGGTTTACAAGTTATAATTTTAATATATGCGAAATATTAAACTATATCATTACATAGACTGTAGAGAATTTTCTTTGACCTTCGTACTAGTTGGAAACTGTGCTACGGAGTCAATATCATCGTCCACAATTATGAAACATAGCAATTTTTGAAACAAAGATATCGTCCTTAATAATAAGTGAGCGAGAAGAGAAAATAAGAAAAAAAAATATATACAAACATAATTATCCTATATATGCAAGATAAGATATTTAAGTTACTAATCCTATAAACATAATTTTTTTCTGTTGGCTACTAATAGTTATTATTTTTATCTATTAAGATAGGTAGGCAAGTAAGTATTATCCGTAAAACTATGTTGTAGAAAATAAAATATAAACAAATTGAATGTAGAAAATTATGACCTAAGTGTTAAATCCTAAGCCTACGTTAATATGTTATTGTTTTGGATTAACCAGCGTTAAACAGTATCTATACATATAATGAGCGTACCTATAACAGTTTTATGATATACTTACGCTAATGACTTATGACCGGTTTTCAGTGTCTTTATAGTATATGTGCAATTTGTAGATATTTAAAGTTTTTATGCGATCTGCCTATGTAAATTTACTGTTCGATCTTTTTGATTAAATACTTGATCGATACAACACAAACTGTGAGAATTGGTTAGTTAGAATATAAATTTTATTCTTATATATGGTATTGTGTTTTATAAAGCGGAATATGGCTGAGAAATGATTCGCAGTAAACGGGTGTAGGTATTTGTGTGTTTTTGAACGCGTTATTAGATTTTCTTGATTGCATGGGTGTATATGAATGTGTATGTATGTTAAGGTGGGGATGCGTTATATACTTAGAGTGTAGATTAGGTGAAATATATGTTTAATGCGAGTACATTCTATATCTATGTAATTTGTATTTATGGGTGTCAAAGTCAAAGTCAAAGTCAAAATGCTTTATTCAAATAAGGATTTTACAATCTATTTTGAATCTTCAAAGTTATAAAATATTATTTTTTGAACCCTCCCACCTTCCCGCCGGTTCACAATGTTGTTGATTTCTACCGAGAAGAATCCGGCAAGAAACTCGATAGTTACTCTTTTAAAAACACTATCAATAATACAAATAAACTAAAATACAATTAATGTTTTATATAAAAAAATTTTAGTCGTACAATTTTATGTTTTTTCCATTTTAATTTGGTTTACCTATGCATCCTGTAATTGAGCATCATCAGTCCCAAGGATTTTTATCATTTACATAATCTGAAATATTGTAGTATGCCTTTTTACAAAGTACTTGCTTGATAAAAGATTTAAATTTACTTATTGATAGATTTTGAATTTTATTGGGAACTTTGTTGTAAAAGTGTATACATTGCCCCATAAAAAAGTTACTTATTTTGTGTAGACGTGTATCATGCACCAACAGCTTATTTTTACTTCTAGTATTTACTTTGTGAACGTCACTTTTCTTGCTGAAACTATTGATATTTATATGTACATATAAAAGATTTTCATTTATGTACTGCGAAACTAAAGTTAAAATTTTTACTTCCCTAAACCTATCCCTCAGAGATATCCTAGATCCTAATTTATAAATAGCACGAATTGCCCTTTTTGTAACAAAAATATTGTATTTACATCAGCAGCGCTACCCCACAATAGGATGCCATATGTCATTAAACTATGGAAATAGCTAAAATATACTATTTTTGCAGTGTCGACATCAGTCAATTGTCTTATTTTCTTGATCGCATACACAGCAGAGCTAAGATTTTTGGCTAGGTTATGAATATGAGGACCCCATTGAAGTTTGGAGTCCAGCGTTATGCCAAGAAAGACTGTTGAATTAACAAGTTCTAATTGCTCACCATTAATATTAATACATGTCTGTCTCTGACTAACATTTGGTAATGTAAATTTAACACATTTGGTTAGTTCTTCATTAAGTAACAAATTATTAGCGTTAAACCAATTTACAATTTTAGAAAGGGCATTATTTAATTCATTATAACATGTCTGTCGTCTCTTAACTTTAAAAAGCAAAGAGGTGTCATCAGCAAATAAAACAATGTCATGGTTTTTTACATTATATGGAAGATCATTAATGTAAATAAGAAATAGAAAACCTCCTATAGTGACTGATGATCCCGGAGATCTTTCACCGTTGACATCTATTTTCTGTACTCTCCTACTCATATAGGATGTCAAAAGGTCGAGAGCTTTGCCTCTAATACCATAGTGATGTAGCTTCCTGATGAGATTTTCATGTTGAACACAGTCAAATGCCTTAGATAAATCACAAAACACTCCAAGGGCGTCATGCGAATCCTCCCAGGCGTTATATATATTTTTTAATAGTGCCACTCCTGCATCGGTTGTGGAACGGCCTTTCATAAAGCCAAACTGTTTACTACTAAGTAGCTCATTAATACAGAAATGGCTTAACATTTGACAAAGTATGATTTTTTCAAAAACTTTATTGAGTATAGGTAGTATTGAAATAGGCCGAAAATTATTAGGATCTGTTGAACTACCTGATTTAAAAAGAGGTATAACTTTGCTAAGTTGTATCTCATCAGGAAACATACCACTATCAACACAACTATTAAAAATAATGGCTAAGGGTTGTGCTATAACATGAATAATTGAATTTATAGTTTTTACAGAAAGTCCCCAAAGGTCTGTGGTGTTTTTAATTTCTAATGTTTTAAATGTATTAATGATATCCGTAGGACTAATGTTTTTAAATACAAAGGGAACGTTACATTCAGGAACACTAGTTTTTAATAATTTTTCTGCTAAGATTGGACTTGAGTTTAGATGTTCAGTTGTTTTGAATGGGATATTCCTAAAAAACTGTTCAAAGGCAACTGCTACCTCAGAATTTGTTTTAAAACTAGCATCATCTACAATCAACTCAAAGTCCTGACAAGAATTCCTAGCTTTACCAGTTTCATTATTTATTATGTTCCATGTAGTTTTTATTTTATTTGTTGAATTTTTTACTTTATGTCTGAGGTGAATTGCTTTTGCAACATGACAGACCTTTTTAAAGGTTTTTGAGTATTTTTTTAAATATTCCCTAAATATTTGGCTATTATTATATGTTTTTTCTTTATATAATTCATACAGTTTACGCCTACTTTTATGAATACCTGGGGTGGCCCATTCACTAAAACTAAAACGACTGGAAATAAGTTTCTATTTTGCAGTAAATATTTTATTGTACATATCATTTGGGTCGCCATTATAAAGCAAATCTGGAAGTTTATGCATTAAGTTAGATTTAAATGATTCAACCCGTTTAGTTGTTATTGGTATAAATTTAATTTCCTTTTTAGTAATACTATTCTTTCTTTCTAAAACCACTAACTGTCCACAATGATCTGACTCTAGATTGCTTATAATTGATTTTTGAATTGGTAAAAGTATAGTAAGTATAGTAAGTATAGTCTTGATGTTGTCAAAATTTGACAATTTATTTGACAGTTTATGATTAATGTTCATTAGCAAACTATTTGGATGAGCTCCTCAGTGTCGATATTGGTCAAGTTGTTTAGGTATTTTGATATTGTTTTACGGCAGTTGTATGTGGTTAAGTTTTGTATCCTACATTTTTTATTTACATTCTTATGGGTGTATGTGTTAGAAAAGTTAGTTATGATTGTGAATATTTGTAAGCGACTTCAAAATAAGTTTAAAGTTTAAGCTTTGTAATGCGTGTAAGTATAGTAAGTATAGTAAGTATAGTAAGTATAGTAAGTATAGTAAGTATAGTAAGTATAGTAAGTATAGTAAGTATAGTAAGTATAGTAAGTATAGTAAGTATAGTAAGTATAGTAAGTATAGTAAGTATAGTAAGTATAGTAAGTATAGTAAGTATAGTAAGTATAGTAAGTATAGTAAGTATAGTAAGTATAGTCTTGATGTTGTCAAAATTTGATAATTTATTTGACAGTTTATGATTAATGTTCATTAGCAAACTATTTGGATGAGCTCCTCAGTGTCGATATAGGTCAAGTTGTTTAGGTATTTTGATATTGTTTTACGGCAGTTGTATGTGGTTAAGTTTTGTATCCTACATTTTTTATTTACATTCTTATAGATGTAGGGGTCGAGAAATTCGGAGAATCTTTGAAAGTTAGTTTTACAAGATGAAAAATTGTACTTTGCGTAGTTTTTTCTGTTGCTAGATTTCATATCAAAAGGCCTTTTATGTTGACGAAGTAGTAGATATTTAATACATAGTTGCCTGACTGTCAACTGTCAAGACGTTAAGTTCCTTATACAGGGTGTGGGTTGGAAAGGAGGTTCTTTTAAAAGACATGATTTTAAATACTGCTCTTTGAGCTCTCTCTAAATTAAGTAGGTGAGTTTTTATAGCACCACCCCAGAGTGCTATGTAATAAATTAAAATAGAGTGACATGGCATTGTTTTATAATTATAATTTTTAGTAAATAATTAACTTTATACAACGTACTGATAACCGTAACTCACGCTTGACCTTGCATTAGGCCATATATGTCTGTATGCGCACTCTTCGTGGTCTACCGTAAAAACGGTTGTTCGTATGAACAAACGTTGTAGAGAATTTTATAGTCTACAACTTTTATAATAAGTGCAAATCTCATTTAAGCAATAGAAAGCGAGTTATTCACGAAAAACCGATTTTTACAACCTTTGACCTTCAATATCTTAAAACGCGGACACGATAGCACTTGTGACTTTTGAGACAACATTTAGAACGACAAAACAAAGGTTTATACCAATTTACAGCTTATTATCTTTCATTCCGAAGTGAAACCCCTAATATGACTGGTCTACAAGCACAACGTGGATATAAAAGAATACTCTAAATTAACATCGCTTATGAAGCGGCTATCAGATAGGTCAGTATATGAGCAAAACGTCAACAACAGTGCTCACAGCTCACAGCTCAGGGTATGGAAACATTTTTGAATTAAGCATCTGACTATAAATATTTAGCAAAATGGTAAGTTGTAAGTATAAATCTAGACGTTGACACATTATGACCGCTATAAACACTGTTCAGTGCAAGTGTTTTAGGCGCAAAACATACAGAAACGGCATACGGCGCGGGCGTGGTGCGGGTGCGGCGCAGGCACGGTGCTGCTTCAAAACTTTTTGATACAAAACGTATAAAATCGACGCATTGTGAATTATATTCAAGCGACGTGGCACAGGCATGCCGCTTCGCTGCCCGACCCGCGCCGCTAGCAGTCGCGACCTGAGCGGCACGCCTGGGGCACGTCGCTTGTTATACAGTACAAACATTCTTACAAACATGCGTGATGATATTGAATATAATATAGAATTCTGCCAGATAGTGGAGCAATATCCTGCTCTCTATGACCACACTAAGTCGGAGTACTGTAATAGAAGTGTGCAAGATATTCATATAGTTTTTCCATTATCTTAAAATATCTATGCTCTTGTGGTAATTTCCAAACAGGGTGCACCCAGTATCTTCTTTGTCTCTGCATATTAATGAGTTGCAGCAAAGCAAGCGTATCTTCAACTTCTGAAGAGGAATACATGCTGTCGCAATAACATCAGCTTGTATACTGACAGACCCGGGCATATCGTCGCGTCTTCTGTGTAATTTAATGTCGCATCCGTGCCTTATCCGTGCCACGCCTGCGCCGCGCCCGTACCATGCCCGCGCCTTATGCCCCTTCTGTGTGTTTTGCGCTTTATAGAAGTACGAGTACATTGCCGGCTAATTAGAATAACTACTTGCGACATGTTTGAAGTTCTTCTAACTACCCGGTAATGTATTTCTACTCAATACTTACCCTAAGCAATGTACCTATATACCACCCATTTATATAATTTTCAATAATTTGAGTTTTTATTTTGAGTAGATATATATTTTATCAGGGTAGGTAGATTGGTAGTTGAATAAAAAGTAGATTACGCACCTTGCTGAAGTGAGTAATTAATGCACTCGTGTTAATTTAGTGCATTACTCACTTTGCGCTCGATAAAACAAAGTAAGGACCAAGGGCGGATCCAGAACAAAACTTTAGGGGGGGGGGGGCGATCATAAGATCTGGAGGTATTTTTTAAACTTTGAATCTGCAAAAGTAAGTAACCCAATCAACCCAGCTCGTGCAGTTTTTGAATAATTAAATATACAAACCCAAGTAACCCCAAGTATTTTTTATACGTAATAAAAGTTAAATATTTAAAAAAATGTTACAATTCATTTTTTTCGGCCGTCCTGCGACAAAAATAGCCATATTTCGGACGTATTTTTTATTGCATTGACTTACAAATTTATTTATAGCTTTAAGGGGCAATAGACCTTAGTATTTGGTTTTAATCTCAACTTAATCTTAAGTTACGCGCTCCTGAGAAAAATGGTCTTGACCGACAACAAAGTGATCCTATAAGGGTTCCTTGTGTCCTTTTTTTCAATTTTTTTTTTTATTTAAACTTTTTGCGCAAAAAAAATGTGTTAAATGGCGAGCTTAATGCTATGAGGCATTCTCTACCAGCAAAACATACTTAATATGATAAATTGTCGGCGGTGCAGTAAGAGAAAATTTAACAAATATACAAAAGTATTTTAAAGTATATGAGCAAATCTATACTAAACTAGATTGTAATAATAAACAGATTAATACATATAATATATAAATACATAGAATACAATATACTAATATATATAATAATAAATTTACATAATACTATATGTGACATGTATGAATACATACATATATTCATTCATACAAACATACATAAAATACATGACGAAATGTTAAATCTTCAATTATAGCACCATATGTTTAAACTTGTATCTGCTTTAAATAATATTCTTTAAGCTTACATTTAAAGGTGTATTTATTCTGAGCACTACGGATATCTTTGGGGAGGCCGTTCCAGAATTGTATAGCCTGAACTGTGAATGAATGAGAAACAAAACCTGAACTCAAATGGTTACGGTATAGGTAACCATTTGAGATGATTGCGAAAACAGATATGTGGTCATATTTACGAAGACAGAAGTCGTAACGGATAAGGTTATTTAGAAGTCAATCTAATGTGTTGAAAAGGTCCGAGTTTAAGTCTACATAGCACACATCACTGTAATCAATTAACGAAATAATAAGAGTTTGTACAAGTAGAAGTTTAGTTTTAGTAGGTAGAAAACTACGAAATCTCTATAAAAAGCGCAGAGAGGCAGTGACTTTCCGCGAAATTTCTTTAACTTGCACTGACCAACTCAGAGTGGGATCAATAATCAAACCTAAGTCTTTGACATGGTTACACAAAAGGAATTTGATTATCATTAAATAATATAGGGTGAACAAAGTTCAAAGTTTATTTTACTTATTTGCCTAGGACTACCAACTATTATGCACTGACATTTATTAGGATTCACAACTATGCCGAATCGTTTAGACCAATCATTATTGTCTTTCAACACCTTGTTAATGTCACAAATGGCTATAAATCAAGGTCATCAACTTTGGCTTGAGTAAAAAGCTGCAAATCATCAGCATAAAAATGGTAAGAACAGCCAAGCTTACAGGAAAGGAGATTAATGAAAATGGAGAACAATAGGGGTGATAATATTCCTCCTTGGGGCACGCCGGAAGTAAGATTTTGCCAATTCGAAACTAACCTATCTAGACGGACTGCTTGTTGGCGACCACGTATATAGGAGGAGAACCAACTTAAAGCTATCGCAGATACCTTGATGGACCCCAGTACTGACTGATCATGGTCAACAGTATTGAAAGCATTAGAAAAATCAATTAGTACTAATACTGTCACCAAAGCATCCTCCATACCATCACGTATATCCTCCGTAACCTTAAGTAGCGCAGTACTAGTGCTGTGTTCTTAGCGAAATCCTGATTGTAACGGGCTAAGAAAATTGTTGTCATAAACATATTTAGTGAGCTGTTGATGTACGACTACTTCAAGGGTTTTAGATAAAAAAGCTAATATTGATATTGGTATAAAGTGACTAACGGATGAGGGATTTGTTATTTTAGGCAAAGGAATGACAAATGCTTTACGCCATTTACCAGGAAATTCTCCACTAAACAGGGAGAAGTTGATGTTGTGGGTCAGAATTGGTAGTATAGAATCATGAATCTGCTCACATCATCACATCCAACTGCTTTAGATTTAATAGAGAGAATGAACTTTCTCACATTGCCATCAGTAACTGGTAGAAAGGAAAACGGGTCATTATCTGGAATAAGTTAAAAACTTTTGTCGGAAATAGATAAAAGCTTAGTGGCATCATCAAAGGAGTGTGTTTTAGAGATATGGCAATTAAACTCATCTGGGGTAAATTTATGATTGGGAGAGTTGGAATTAGTTTTTCCGAAACCGAGTGATTTTAGCAATTTCCATAAATCCGTTGAAATGAAAAATGGTACATAATAGCCTACACGGTGCTTGTTAATAATTGGATTGGCAATTTTTACATTAAACACGTAAAATACGTAAGTGTAAGAGAGACAAAAAATATTTCTAAATAATGTATAAGGTGTAAAAAGTTTACTAATATAAAAAGCCATTATGCCATAAAGCTATAAGTATTCAGTTCATTACTTAAAATAATAACCATCCGGCTTCGAGTACACACACACCGCTATTTTACAATAAATATAGGAAATATAACATATACATTATTAAAATAATAAACACAGTATAAAACAACGGCGCGTGCTATACCAGTCGAAACCAGGGAGCCAATTCTCACGCGGTCGAATTGATCACGAATTCGAAATAAAGTACGAATTTAAACTTTTCTCGATCGAAAATGTAGTTAAGCAATTCTGGTAATGGTGAATCCGACATTTCTCGAACGCAAACAGCTGGAACTGCTTCGAGTGGTCAGGACCGTTCGAGACTACATCTCGCATTCGAATCATGAGAAATTTAGTTTAAAATGATTGGGTTCTAAACATTAATTCTACTCCTAGCGTAAACTATATGTTCTAAAATCTAAAGTAAATGTCTAAAATGTAGATCAGAGTAATTAAAAGGGCGAAAAAAAGACTTATATTAGCAAATATGATATTTTTTTACCTTTATTCATTTCATAATACATTATTAGTCTTTTCTCAATTGATTGATTGGCCGATTTTCGTAATTATCAAAGTCGCCCATGACAATAATATTCTTCTATTTCTATTGATTTCCATCATAACAAACACTAGGATACATCACATACACTGTTTGAGGTCCGGCACCGCCATCTTTAGTACTGCGTAGTATTTTGATAATACTAGGTGTTAATTTCATGTGAAAATATTTAATAAACATAATTACACCGTTGAAAAATAAGAAAAACCTAAAATTCTCAACCAAATAAACAAATAAAACACACAACAAAAACAGAGTTTTTTTTTATTTGTGTCCATATATGTTCCGTTTAAAGATGAAAGCAATTTCTCGAAATAGGGATTTAGTTCATAATGATGAAACACAAGTAAAATGTTGCTTCAAACATTTTGTAGTCACCGAACCCTTTTTAATCAAAATCAAAAGAAGCATATTAGAATAGGCGTTTTTAAAAAACGCTCTACAACTGTGCAACGGATCGTATTGTTTTTTCATATCGATGATCGTACCTCATAGCGTAACCGGTTTACAATGGCAACAACATTCCACCGCTTCGAACGACATTTTGTTCGAAGGTTGTTTCGATTGATAGTGAGAATACAGCAAACGCGAAAATGATGTCGACGATCGAAATTTTACAATCGAAATAGTGCCTTCCAGATAATCTCTAATACGAGATTATCTCGGATGAAGTGAGAATTAGGTCCCAGGTGGCAATTCATGAACTGAATAAGTAAGCTAACTAAATAAGCTAATTAAATTTTAAATAAAATTTTTCTTGTACGGAACCCTAAAAAGGGTCGCAAAACTGTGACACAGACGAAACAACCTTGTGGTCTCATGTCTCTTTCTGACATTTTTTAATCAACATAAACAAACAAAATGGCGGACGTTGATAAAAAGAGAAAAGAGCCCACAGATCTGTTAAGTTTCTTTCTAAAATGTGGCCAATTTCGTGAGGCTATTGTGCAGTCCATAGGACAGATCACAAAACTCGAAGTCTATGATTATATTAAAATATACAAATAAAACAATAAAATTCTATATATTGCATTGAGTGCACAGTGAAGTGTAGAAGTTACATTATCTTGTCATCTCATATGGGTGTCTGTGACCCAAACATTTAGTGCACAGTGTAGTGGTTACATTGTCATCTCATATGGGTGTCTGTGATCCAAACATTTAGTGCACAGTGTAGTGGTTACATTGTCATCTCATATGGGTGACTGTAACGCAAACATTTAGTGCACATTGTAGTGGTGACATTATCTTGTCATCTCATATGAGTGTCTGTGACCCAAAAATGTTATCGTAACTAAATATTGAATATAGAGTTGTAGCTATTTTGATATATCAAATGAAGACTTATTATAAAGGTTAAATTTTTTTGAAAATCCTGAAACGAGGAAACTCGCTGAAGAACCAAAATTAACGAAACAGCTCAAACAGTGAGCAAGTTGAAGTCGCAATGGGCATGCCACATCGCTCGTCGAACCGATAACCGATGCGGAAGTAAAATAATCGTTTACAATTAAAACCGGCAAAGTAGGTACCTAAGTGGGCAAAAATAAGATTTTAAGACACAAAAAATTCAAATGCATAGCGACTTCATGATCACCTTATAATCAAAGGTGGCTAAATGACCTTCAAAGACGGCAAACAAACGGAATTCAAAATCATAGTCGGCCATCTTTAGCTCTCTTCAATCAGAAGTATTGCGAAAGGTTTCATCAAAGTTGCGGATTGTATTATTTGTAAACAAAGGCAGCCATTTTTTCATGTCTTGGGTTCAAATGCAGCAATCTTAAAAATTTTAAAACCAATGTCGACAATCTAGCAAATTAAATGTGATTTTGCACTTTCGTGCATAAATTTTTGTATAAGTTGTAGACTTTGTATTAGTTAACTCCATGTAGAAATAATAGCAATTTATTGTCATTAATGTCTATGCACTTCATAGATAATTATTTTTTTATATTTTATATTTTTTAATCGAAATTTTGACAAAATCTATTTATTAAAGCTTACTAATAGTGATGAAATTGTAATGAAATTTTATGTAATTTTTTTTTTTGTATGGGACTTGTGCCTGAAAATAAATGCTTCAAAAAATTTAGGTAAGTCCTATTTTGCCGGTTTTGATTTTATACGACTAGTCGATTTACCAATGTTTATCCTCCTATTTTGCCCTTAGCCTGTGTCTAACGCAGATGATATCTTAACACTTTATTATTGATAGTGTTTTTAAAAAAGAAACTATCGAGTTTCTTGCCGGATTCTTCTCGGTAGAAATCAACAAGATTATGAACCGGCGGGAAGGTGGGAGTGTTCAAAAAATAATATTTTATAACTTTGACGATTCAAAAGTGATTCTAAAATCCTTATTTGAATAAACCATTTTGACTTTGACTTTAACACTAAGTTAGAGATGTGAGCGTTCGAGCGTTAGAGCGTTAGATTCGACGCCGCGGCGCTGGGAAGAGCAGTATCGTTATCGGGCAAAAGATAAGTATTTATAGAGAAGGTTAAACGATTTCAGGAATGGGGCGAGATAAAGCATTAATTATAGACGTGAGGAGTGCGCAGTGGGGGTGGGGCGGAAGGGGGCAGGGCGGCCCTGCGATAACCCCGGTATCTGGCGCGGGGCCGCACGTCATTGGTCCTTGCGCGAGTCTCTCCTCATCACTACTGAAACTAATGATGCTTCTTACGTAAATACGACGTGATTCAAACATCTTTGCTGTTGCTAGGACCAGTGGGGTGTGGGAGACGTTGGGGGGGTAGTAGTAGTTATTCCGGAGCTTCACATGTTTAAAACATTTGTAGTACACATTTCTAAGAATATAGTGTTGGTGCACGCGCACGGGTACTTGAGCATTTTTACACATATCTAAGAACACAGTGTTGTTGCACGCACACTGGTACTTGAAAATTTGTACACATATCTAAGTACATAATGTTGCCGCACGCGCACGGGTACTTGAGCATTTGTACACATATCTAAGAACATAATGTTGCTGCACGCGCACGGGTACTTGAGCATTTTTACACATATCTAAGAACTCAGTGTTGGTGTACCCGCACTGGTACTTGAGAATTTGTACATATATCTAAAACATAGTGTTGATGCACGCGCACGGGCACATAAGCAAATGTACAAATATCTAAGAATACAGTGTTAATACACGCGCACGGTTACTTGAGCATTTGTACACATATCTAAGTACATAATGTTGCTGCTCGCGCACGGGTACTTGAGCATATCTAAGAACATAGTGTTGATGCATGCGCACGGATATTTGAGCATTTGTACATATATCTAAGAACGACCTGTTCAGTGACCTTCTAGTTTATCTCACACACCGATGGGCACAAGCCATTTAGCGCCAGGGGGAAGCATAAGCATGTAGCCTAGACATAGCGAAGGCATTCGATCGGGTCTGGCACCAGGGTCTTTTATAAAAGTTACCATATTACGGACTGCCCGAGGGTTTGTGCAAACTGACACACACGAGCCGTAGTTAATGGTAGTTGCTCTGGTACCATGAGCATTGATGCTAGTGATCGCAAGGCTTTGTGTTTCTACTGCATATCAATGACCTGTTGTCCATCGACAAAAAATAAATTACTATGCAGATGACAATACTGGAGACGCTTATTATACGTGCAGTGCAAACCTCGGGGCAAGGATTGTTGCTTTACAAGTCGCAAGTAATGCCCCATATAGAGTACTGCTGTCATCTCAGGGCAGAAGTAACCGGATACCAGAGTGGCCCTTTTTACTCGGTTCAACGACGTGCTGAGAGAATCATCGACGATCCCAAACTCACAAGCCGTATCAAACCCTTGAATCTGAGGAGAGAGTTTGCCTCTCTGTGTGTGTTTTATCACTTGTATAATGGGATATATTCTGAGGAACTGTTCGAAATGATGCACACGCCTACTTTCTACCATCGCACCGTTCGCCATCGGCAGGAAATAAATCCTCGCACCTTAGAAACTAACTGATCACGTATAGTGCGGTTACAGAGAAAATCCTCTTGAGAGCGCTTAGGTTGTGGAATTAGCTTTCTGCCAAGGTTTTCTCTAAGGACTACAATATGGGGTTCTTCAAATAGGAAGTTATTAGATTTTAAAGGGTTGGCAACGCCGCTGGTGTTCTTTTGGTGCTCACCAAAAGGTGGACTGTTAGCTTGTTTTCGACCTTAGTTGTATAAAAAAACCGGCCAAGTGCGAGTCGGACTCGTGCACGAAGGGATCCGTACCGTTTGTTGTATGAGAGCCCCCCTTAAATATTTGTTTTATTTTAATTTAATTATTTATTTTTAAAGTGAATGTAAAAACTGAAAAAACTTGTGAAGTGCGACTCGGACTCGCGTACTAAGGGTTAGCCGATTGTAATAAAATTGTGCTAAATTGTTATGTACACGCTGGGGTAGGTTTTTTATTATTTAAATGACTGTATGTAAACTCTACGCAGCGCTTGCATACTCTTAACAACGTCACTAAACATGCCACAGACAAGCTAGCCGATGACCTTGGACACTGTAATGAAGTTCATAGTACCGATCGAGTCATCTCAATGTTAGCCAATGTTTGGGAGTTCATAGTAGGCTTGCAGGTCAAAAGTGGCTCAATGATTTTTAGGGTTTAGTACCTCCGAAGGAACAAAAGAAGATAGAAGTCCTACAGATCACTTTGATGGCTTGACTGTCTGTCGGTCTGTCAAAACCTTTTTCTCAGAAACGTGTGGAGGTATCAAGTTGAAATTAGTATCAAATACTAAGGTCTACAGTGTCTCGGTGCCGTAAAAATAATTATATAATACGGAAATTTTTACCGCATATTATACCGCAATTTATACCGGGAAATGTAATTTCTAATATAAAAGTATTTACTAACCAGGAATGGTGGCACGATCTAGCTGTAGTTTAACCCCACGTGGTTCCTAGCTTCTAGTGACCCACAAGCGTAGACTATGGACTATTGGTCAGGCAGCGTTTCGACAATTTAAACGACGGCAGTTGAATGTTCTGAATGTATGGAACCACGCACTTTTATCACCACTTACCTCTCTCTAACAACCTTCTCACTCCACATTTCAGACCCCCCATAGAATATTAATATTATGTTCTAAATATTTGTTAAGTTCTAACAAACCCCGGGTAATTTCAAAAAAACCAACAAGTCATACCATTATACTGAATACGTGAAAACCAAGACAACTACCTTTTATCATTTTTATTGTACGAGGCTACCCTAATGGTTGTTAAACGACTGACTCAGGTAAGTCTCGTGGGCGTTTTCAATACTATAAAAGTTCTTAGTAACTTAAACTTTCGCGGTTATATTCAACATTATAAAACTCCCAATCAGCGCTCTTAAAACTACCACCAATCACAGTACGTTCGAACAAACCAATAAACGCTTGTTTTAAAACATTCTCTAATCACTTTAGTTCCAAACAAACACCCAATCACAGTAAAAAGAGGTAGGGCACTGCAAGTACTCGCTCGAATAAGCTGCCCGAACAAATAAAGCGGGGCATAGCGAGTACTTGCTCGAATGAGCGGCCCGAACTGGGGAAGTACCTCCACCTTACAGAAAACCGCGGCCACAATAACACTAACATTGAGTAGTGTTGTGTTCCTGGCGGTGAGTGAGGTTGCCAGAGCTCTCTCTTTTAGGATACGCTGCGCGGACAGCGGAGGACCGACGGTGCTTGTTGCTGTCATTGCTCGGCGTAGACGCGGCGTGCTGGTTCGGCGGTCAGGGAGACCTGATGAAACGGCTGACCGCTGGCCGCCCGCAGGTTGAACGGGTTCCCGAACCCAGGGATCAATTAATCACCACCCTGGGAGGCTGATCCGCCAACCTGTGTAAAGTCTCTGAAGTAGTAGTCGTGCCGGAGAAGGAGACCGGAGTGGACCCGGCTACTACAACAGAGGGGGATCAGGGGCCCTTCCGCCCGCCGTGCCAGCAACCGTATCATCTGTGTTGAGCTTCGGCAGTCTTAGTACCGCAACTTTTTGTCTTCTAAGCTGTCTGTGCAGTGAATCCTCATCCTTAGTCTAAGTAACTTCAAAAAAAATGGCCAGGAACAGAAAAAAGGAAAGAGTTTTGACAGCGGCTACTCCATCCACATATAATGTGGATTTTTGCAACATAAGGGGTATTCACGCAAATCTTAACGCAGTCCATCACCATCTTGCGACTGCGCAGCCAACCATTCTTTTTCTAACGGAGACGCAGATATCCTGCCCGGCCGACACATCATACCTTCGTTATCCCGGCTACAAACTCGAGCACAATTTTTTGAGTCGTGCCGGTGTATGTATGTTCGTCCGGGAGGATATCTGCTGTCGCCGACTTCATAGCCTTGAAGACAGGGATCTGTCGATATTGTGGGTGCGCGTAGATCATGGGGGCCACACTCGTATCTATGCGTGCCTATACAGGTCTCATAGCGGTGACACGGACGTAACTCGACTCTTCACGCACATGAGTTTGACGAATGACAAAGTTCTAGAGCAATATCCTACAGCAGAATTAGTTATTTTGGGAGACTTTAACGCCCACCATCGTGAGTGGCTCAGTTCTCGAACCAATAACTATGCAGGGATATCTGCTCATGAATTTGCTCTGACCTATGGATTCTCTCAGCTGGTACTTTCTCCAACGAGAATACCAGATATAGAGGACCATACAAGCTCCTTACTGGACCTTCTGCTGACTACACGTCCGGATGGATACTCCGTCTCAGTGGATGCGCCTCTTGGCTCCTCGGACCACTGTCTCGTCCGGACTCAAATGTCATGCACACAACCTGATCCTTCTGGGCCAACTAATTGGCGTCGTGTGTGGCATTATAAGTCGGCAGACTGGGATGGATTGCGAGAATTTTATGCATCGTACCCGTGGAGGCAGATCTGCTATAGCTCAGAAGATCCTGACGTCTGCGCAGCCGCAGTCACTGAGACAATCCTCGCTGGTATGGAATGTTTCTTTCCTAACCTGCGAGTAGCTGCCGGCGTCAAAAAACGACCGTGGTTTAATAGGTCTTGCAGAGAAGCTAAAACTCTTAAGCAAACTGCGTATGAGGCTTGGACCACGGCACGTAATAATAAGGATCCGAATATTTCTGAGTTAAAACGCAAATTAAATGCTGCCTCGAGGTTCAGTAAGAAAGCAACTGCCAGAGCAAAATTCCAATTCATCGGCAAAATAGGTGGGCGACTTGCGACCTATCCTTCTGGGAGTCGTGCTTTCTGGTCGCTTGCTAAAGCTGCCGAGGGGAACTTCTGCCAGTCATCATTACCACCACTGCGAAAGACCGATGGTGACTTGGCCCACACTGCAAAAGAGAAAGCCGATCTATTGGGCAGTCTCTTTGCCTCTAACTCGAATGTGAACGACGAAGGCGCTGTACCACCTACTTTACCGTGGTGTGGTAAGACCATGCCGGAAATCTCTATAACACAGCGAGAGGTCCGGCGGGCGTTGTTTTCCCTAGACGTTCATAAGTCGAGTGCGCCAGACGGTATACCAGCAGTGATGCTTAAGCAGTGTGCTCCTCAGCTATGTCCTGTACTCACGCGCCTCTTCGCGCTTTCCTACCATACTAGGCAATTTCCGTCTTCATGGAAGACTGCGAATGTGCACCCGGTGCCCAAAAAGGGCGATAGATCAGATCCATCGAATTACAGGCCTATCGCTATTACCTCTCTCCTCTCCAAGGTGATGGAGCGTGTGATCAACACACAGCTTTTGAGATACCTAGAAAAACATGACCTGATCAGTGATCGTCAATATGGCTTTCGCCACGTTCGCTCGACTGGCGACCTTGTAGTGTATCTAACTCACCGATGGGCACTAGCCATTGAGAGTCAGGGGGAGGCATTGGCATGTAGCCTAGACATAGCGAAGGCGTTCGATCGGGTCTGGCACCGGGGTCTTCTATCGAAGTTGCCATCTTACGGAGTGCCCGAGGGTTTGTGCAAATGGGTGGCTAGCTTTTTGTCCGGCAGACGTATACGAACCGTAGTTGACGGTAGTTGCTCTGATAGCATGGACATTAATGCTGGTGTCCCGCAAGGCTCTGTGCTGTCTCCTACGCTGTTTCTACTGCACATCAATGATATGTTGGACATCAACAACATACATTGCTATGCAGATGACAGTACTGGAGACGCTTATTACACGGGCCGTGCAAGCATCCCACGTTCCGTTGTGGAGGAAAAGCGTGAAGAACTTGTGTCTCAAATCGAGATCGGTCTGTCCAAGTTCTCTGACTGGGGGCGGGAAAACTTGGTCCGATTCAACCCTTCAAAGACACAAGTCTGCGCGTTCACCGCTAAGAAAACCCCATTCACTGTAGTCCCACAATTCCAGAACACTCCCCTCTCCATCTCCAAGAGCATTGGGATCCTTGGCGTTGACATCTCCAGCGATGTTCAGTTCCGAGATCCTTTGCAAGACAAGGTAAAGCTGGCGTCCAAAAAACTTGGTGTACTCAACAGAGCGAAGCAGTACTTCACGTCGGGGCAAAGGTTGCTACTTTACAAGTCGCAAGTCCGGCCCCATATGGAGTACTGCTGCCATCTCTGGGCGGGTGCACCCGGATACCAGCTTGGACCTTTTGACTCGGTTCAACGACGGGCTGTGAGAATTGTCGACGATCCCAAACTCACTTGCGGTATCGAGCCCTTAAGTCTGAGGAGAGACTTTGCCTCCCTGTGTGTGTTCTACCGCTTGTACAATGGATTGTGTTCTGAGGAATTGTTCGAAATGATGCCCACGGCTACTTTCTACCATCGCACCACTCGCCATCGACAGGGAATTCATTCTCACACTTTGGAACCAAAATGGTCGCGTACAGTGCGGTTTCAGAGAAACTTCCTCCCGCGAACCCTTGGGTTGTGGAATGAGCTCCCTGCCAAGGTTTTCTCTAAGGATTACAGTATGGGGTTTTTCAAAAAAGAAGTTATTAGATTTCTGAAAGGTCGGCAACGCGCGAGTGATGCCCCTAGTGTTGCAAGCGTCCATAGGCTACGGTGACCGCTTACCATCAGGCGGACCGTAGGCTTGTTTGCCACCTTAGTGGTATAAAAAAAAAAAAAAAAAAAGTTAGCTTTAAACCATTCATTCTCGCGCCACAGGTTCAAAATTTTACGCAACTTTATTTTGTCTAGAGTTCGAATTCATAAATCGGAAGTTAGAAGTAAGTTCATAATTTAATATTTTACATTTTAGTCATTTGTACTTATATTTTGTAAGCTTTAAACCTTTCATAAAATAAATCATAATTTCTCATCTAATGTATAAAATTACTGAACTTGAATATTTGAACGCGCTATTCTAATTTAAAGATGCATTTTGCTGTTGGTAGTACGTCCATTGAGAATTGTTTACTAATGAAAATCTTCGCGCTAAAACTTAAATAAACACATTGTATTACGAAAATGTTAAGGCATAAATATGGTATCGTCACAAGCTAAACATAAGTAATTATTCATAGGCTTCATTCTTGAAGAAAGAGACAAGAGATTTCCTTTATACCTCATCTCTGTCAGTCTTTTTTTTTTCTGACCTGGCGATCAAAAATCAAAACTACAGTCGTCATATTGAAACGGTGTGAACTTACAAGGACACTAGCGACCAAACATCCAAGGTCAGAAGGTCAAACAAGTTCGTAACAATGTAAGTTGGTTTGTTTTCTGGGTCAGGCGATGTCGAAAATAGATGTGTAAGCTATCAAAATACTATATTGTCTATTGTAGACATCATCTGTTAGTGCCATAATTTTTAACATTTTAATAGCTTCTTGTGTACTTGTTGCGTACTTGTACATATTTTATATATAAGGTGCCTATAGCAGCTAGCCGTTGTTATTGGATATTATTTAAGGTGCCTTTAGCAGCTAGCCGTTGTTATTGGATATTATTTAAGGTGCCTATAGCAGCTAGCCGTTGTTATTGGATATTATTTTAGGTGCCTATAGCAGCCAGCCGTTGTTATTGGATATTATTTAAGGTGCTATAGCAGCTAGCCGTCATTAGATATTATTTAATTGCTCTTGGCACAAAGCATATTTAAATATTGTACGACATACAAGTTATTTAATTAGTCATATAAGCTGTTTTAAAAAGTCGATTACTTAATAAAAACAAGAAATCAAAAATGAGATTTTAAAATAATCTACAAAACGTTTACAAGTTAACAAATTAAAGAACAAGTTAAAATAGGTAGGTAAAAGTGTTCAGCGGACAACTTTTCAAAATTTGTCCGCCCAAAGCGAAGTTGAGGATTGAAGATTCTTTTGCAACGCAATTTTAGTGCCAAGGATATAAAGCTTCTTTAGAATCTAGCGAGATCTACTGACAAAGCTCCTTCAGTACAGTTGATGGAAAAAAATCACTATTTAACTTCCTTTTAACTAAAATTTATGATGCGAATGTGCCTAATCGCCTATTCTTCCGGACAGAGAATTCCACGCACCCTGGTTAACCGAAGAAATTAAAGCAATAATGGCAAAGTAACCATCACAGAATTCGATTACACACAACTTCGATTGTGTTGCTTAAATTAATACCTCGAATAGTCGCCGTGGACCGCAAATCCCGATTTCTCTGATTTTACTTTCACTATATTTATCGATTGTGATAAAAAGATTGTTTTTCCCATTAATGATCCGTAGCAAGATAATTAATTTAATATTATCTAGTTAACTGTCCAGACTGTAGCGAACCCTGCGCACTAGAGATAAGGAATAGTTGTGTTAGCAGTCTACGAGGTATTCGGCAAACATCCCTGATTCACTTAAAAATCAAGACAGCCTTAACAGCATCCGAAAATTTGCGAGTGAGTGAAATTTGTATAATCGGCCTACAGGCTACTCGTGTCGAAGGAGAATGCCCTAAAAAAAGTGTAATTTTCACCTCCTCCAAACAACGACCAGGCCTGCTTGCAACCATATTCGCCCTTGCAGACAGCGCTCTCCGCTCCCTTTCTAAGTTAGCATCGTCTTTTAGGTCAGCGCAAATAATGTGTCCAAGATATTAAAATTGTTCAACCCTCTTGAGTGGTGAGTGGCGACCCATTCAATTTAATTGTTGGTATACAGGATAGGGAACAACCGCCGCCCAAGTAGTAAAACAACCTGTATTTGGGTTAGTTTTTATTCTAGAAGCTGTATATTTAAGTTCTATAAAGGCTGTATAAGCACTTATATAGACCTTAAAATAAATAAAAATAAAAAGCCTTTTTATTTCCCAAAAAATAGAGTTGAAAATCGTCATATGAAATTATAAAATTAAATTAAATTCTTGTTACGCATCAAATGAAATAAAAAATTTAAAATCATTAATTGTCATGTCAATATTAAATTCCAATATGATACTATTGTTTTGCTTTTGACACGTCCATTTTTAGACGTAGGCCTCCTCCATCTCACTCCATGCCAGTCGGTCTTGTGATGTGTGCGTCCAGGTGGCCCCGGCGACGGCGGTGATGTCGTCCGCCCAGCGGCGGCGTGGACGTCCGGGCGGGCGGAGCTGGCCTCGTGGGTACCAGTGTAGCATCCTCTCACTCCACCTGTTATCTGTGGTTCGCGCCGTGTGTCCAGCCCAACGCCATTTAAGGCGACAGGCCATTGTAGCTGCGTCTGAAATTTTAGTTTTATTGCAGATGTCTGTACACCTGACTCTGTCTCATAGTTTTAATCCCAACATACTCCTTTGAGCAAGGTTTGTATTTTGTGGATAACATTTTTAGTAATGTTCCAAGATTGGCATCCGTAGAGTAGTATAGGAGTTACAACCAAGTGCATGGCCTTTGGCTGAAGGTTTATTTTCATTTATACAGACTATATAAGTGCAAAAAGCACCCAAATTAAACAGCTTTTTACGTTAGTGGTGCTGTATAATAGCTGTAGAAACAACGGAAACGCTGTTAAACGGCTGTACTAGGGCTGTTTTTGGATGTACAAAGAAACCGTTACACCACAAAAATTATTCTATAAGTATTTTGTAAAGGTAAGTGTCCGCAAATAGATTTTCAAGAGAATCATAAAAGAATAAAATATAAAAAAAAAATGTTTTATGGCTATTATAATAATTTAATTCCAGTGTCAAGTGGTTGATTCAAGGTACAAATTTTAATTTATCGTGAAACTGTGTATGTTTTCCGTTAAAATTTTCACGCGTCATCAAAATAATCAGTTAACATAAAGAAATAATTATACTTAATACTGAAAATGTTTGTTTCGAAGGTAAGAATTAAAATTATATTTATAATAATAGATATGAGAGCGCAGTGATCATTATTCAAGCTTATTATTATACGATATGTCTTTAGTTATTGACAAAAAATATGTTTTTATACTTTCCAAAATGACGATAATTTGCCAAATATCCTAAATGGTATTTAGAGGGTGTAAGTAGTCTAAGTAGCTGCACTAAGTAAGTTTTGGATTCTTTTATACAGATATTGACTTGTAATGAACTTTATAATAGAATATTGTTATTCATTTATTTTTTTAATTTAAAATACCCTCATAGACAGAAGTTATAAAACCACTGTATTTACAAGAGTTACACCATAAAAATAAGTTTTAGAAAGGTGTTTGCATATGCCATTGTACAAAAACAAATATCGAGTGATACTATAACAGCACTCAGAGCAGTAATAAGTACGCTATTACATGCGAAATACAGCCTATATACAGCTTTTATGATAAAAACAGCTCGAAGCGTTACAATATACTTAAGTTTGTATAGTATAGTTATGTTATTCTGTAAAAATACCTTAAGGTTACGCGAATCCCTTAATAAGGATATTGGTTAGTTTAAGCTGTATAATAGGTCATAAATCACTCTTGTAAAGATAAAAACTTTTTTGCCACCCTTGTACGTCTTAAAAAGAACTCTAAGTTCTAAATGGGCTGGTTATCTTGATGTTAAAAAGGCTTGCATGCAGCTAGGGCGGCCCGAAAGACCATGCATTCTCTTGTCTTCTCACATTGTACGATAGTCCATAAGCAAGTAATGCATAATGCTCACAAATAGCTATTAACTTAGATAACCCACATACAGGCATTCAGCAGCCCCATGTCATCCGCATAGCTAATGTTATTTAGGCAGACAACATCAAAATGACAACTATGACAACCTACATGAGTGCGTCTGAAGCTCCTCCAATAGCGCTTTCAGCCCTCCCTCTCTCACCTCGCACTCCAGCCTGTATGGGTCCAAATGTACACCTGATCGACAAACTACGTTAATCAGTTTTCATACCAATATTTAAATAATATAATTATATGGCATATAGGTATTTCTTAGTTTCCACAATATCTTGCTGTAGGAAACGTAGTCAATTTCAATTAGTGTAGTACTTGGTGGTTTGATTTGAACACAATATTGTCGTCTCCGTTGAGAGTTCAGACTTGAAACCAAATTGGTTGTCGCGGATCAGTAGGCGCTAGACGCGCCAGCTCAGGGTTGAGCAAACCGTCAAGTACCTTAGCCAAGACAGTGGCCAATACAGTATTTATCATATCAGCTGGTCAGTAAGAGTTTCCCACGCATAATATGTAAAACATTGCTAGGACTTCAGGCAGATGAGGCCCGGCTCATTTTAGGTTCTCGGTGCTCAGTTCGGTATGTCGTATGGAAGGACGCTCATACAATCCTTTTTACGTTAGTGGTGCTGTATAATAGCTGTAGAAACAACGGAAACGCTGTTAAACGGCTGTACTAGGGCTGTTTTTGGATGTACAAAGAAACCGTTACACCACAAAAATTATTCTATAAGTATTTTGTAAAGGTAAGTGTCCGCAAATAGATTTTCAAGAGAATCATAAAAGAATAAAATATAAAAAAAAAATGTTTTATGGCTATTATAATAATTTAATTCCAGTGTCAAGTGGTTGATTCAAGGTACAAATTTTAATTTATCGTGAAACTGTGTATGTTTTCCGTTAAAATTTTCACGCGTCATCAAAATAATCAGTTAACATAAAGAAATAATTATACTTAATACTGAAAATGTTTGTTTCGAAGGTAAGAATTAAAATTATATTTATAATAATAGATATGAGAGCGCAGTGATCATTATTCAAGCTTATTATTATACGATATGTCTTTAGTTATTGACAAAAAATATGTTTTTATACTTTCCAAAATGACGATAATTTGCCAAATATCCTAAATGGTATTTAGAGGGTGTAAGTAGTCTAAGTAGCTGCACTAAGTAAGTTTTGGATTCTTTTATACAGATATTGACTTGTAATGAACTTTATAATAGAATATTGTTATTCATTTATTTTTTTAATTTAAAATACCCTCATAGACAGAAGTTATAAAACCACTGTATTTACAAGAGTTACACCATAAAAATAAGTTTTAGAAAGGTGTTTGCATATGCCATTGTACAAAAACAAATATCGAGTGATACTATAACAGCACTCAGAGCAGTAATAAGTACGCTATTACATGCGAAATACAGCCTATATACAGCTTTTATGATAAAAACAGCTCGAAGCGTTACAATATACTTAAGTTTGTATAGTATAGTTATGTTATTCTGTAAAAATACCTTAAGGTTACGCGAATCCCTTAATAAGGATATTGGTTAGTTTAAGCTGTATAATAGGTCATAAATCACTCTTGTAAAGATAAAAACTTTTTTGCCACCCTTGTACGTCTTAAAAAGAACTCTAAGTTCTAAATGGGCTGGTTATCTTGATGTTAAAAAGGCTTGCATGCAGCTAGGGCGGCCCGAAAGACCATGCATTCTCTTGTCTTCTCACATTGTACGATAGTCCATAAGCAAGTAATGCATAATGCTCACAAATAGCTATTAACTTAGATAACCCACATACAGGCATTCAGCAGCCCCATGTCATCCGCATAGCTAATGTTATTTAGGCAGACAACATCAAAATGACAACTATGACAACCTACATGAGTGCGTCTGAAGCTCCTCCAATAGCGCTTTCAGCCCTCCCTCTCTCACCTCGCACTCCAGCCTGTATGGGTCCAAATGTACACCTGATCGACAAACTACGTTAATCAGTTTTCATACCAATATTTAAATAATATAATTATATGGCATATAGGTATTTCTTAGTTTCCACAATATCTTGCTGTAGGAAACGTAGTCAATTTCAATTAGTGTAGTACTTGGTGGTTTGATTTGAACACAATATTGTCGTCTCCGTTGAGAGTTCAGACTTGAAACCAAATTGGTTGTCGCGGATCAGTAGGCGCTAGACGCGCCAGCTCAGGGTTGAGCAAACCGTCAAGTACCTTAGCCAAGACAGTGGCCAATACAGTATTTATCATATCAGCTGGTCAGTAAGAGTTTCCCACGCATAATATGTAAAACATTGCTAGGACTTCAGGCAGATGAGGCCCGGCTCATTTTAGGTTCTCGGTGCTCAGTTCGGTATGTCGTATGGAAGGACGCTCATACAATCCTTTTTTGATTTACGTTATGTTATGGAATTTTATTGTAGAAAAATATACTTTGTATTGCGAAAGACCTATGTGCCTTCTGAAGACGAAATTTTGGAATATCAATTTATCCTTATTCCTGTGTAGGTCATTATTCTTAGCAAATAAGTGACTATTTTTGCGTACATACATTATACAAACGAAGATATATCGGCCAGGAACAGTTAAAATATTAATTTCTCTAAATAGTTCCCTAAAAGAAATTCGAGATCCTAATTTATAGATTGAGCATACTGCTCTCTTATTGAAAATAAAGACTGTATAAATATCAGCTGCCTCACCCTAAAGCAGAATGCCATAAGACATGACGGAATGGAAATAGCTAAAGTAGCCTAAGCGGGCAGTGTCAACATCTGTAAGCTCTCTTTCTAACTGCATAGGCAGCTGAACTAAGTTTCCCTGCAAGATCTTAGATGTGAGAGTTCCACTACAGCTTATTGTCTAATGTAATACCTAGAAACACTGTTTAGTCTAATAGTTCTATTTCTTCTCCGTTTAAGGATAATTTTATACTTATGTTTCTGACATTTGGCATCATAAATTTTAATTTAGCATTAGCGTCAAACGTGAAAAATTTAGTGAACATTTAATTACTAATTTATATTGAACATAATATCGTTCTCCAAGTTCTCATCACCCAACTTATGAAACTTGGGCAATAAACTATAAAAAATCAATAAAATTATCAAGTATAAAATAAAAAAAAGTAAAAAATCTTTTTTTAAAAACTTGCTTTTCTTAAAACATTGGACTTCACAGATAGCCGAGATCAGTAAGAAAATGTTTTCCGCTGTAGGTTCCCTAAGAAGGCTGCAAAATTTCCTACCCACGGACACTAAAATTGTTCTTGCACACTCTCTTTTGCTTCCCATACTCGATTACGCCGATGCTAGCTATCCTGATTTAACTGAAGACCAATTAAACAAACTTGAGCGACTACAAAATCTCTGTATTCGGTTTATATTTGGATTACGCAAATATGACCATATTTCCAATTTCCGCGTGAAGCTCAAGTGGCTCCCAATTCGTTTTCGCCGGAATGCTCATATTCTTTCACTTCTTTACTGTGTGCTGTTCAATTCTAGCTACCCTTCTTATCTCAAAGAGCGTTTTGGTTACTATGCCTCTTTGCGTTCCTCCTCTAATTTATTACTTAATACACCGAGTCACAACTCAAAATTTTACGATGATTCCTTCACCGTACAAGCAGTGCGATTGTGGAACTCTCTCCCAGTAGATATCCGAAAAGCACAATCACTTACAACCTTCAAAGCACAAGTGAAAAAGCATTTTTTAAATCTCGCATAACCTTGTTGTTTTGCTCCCTCTCTTCTTCTGATGTAGACACTTAATATTTAAGTTATGATTGTTTTATTTATGTGTAGTTTATGTATTTTTATGTAAGGAATTTATGTATTTTATATTTTATGTATAAGGGTATTTATGTATTTTGTAGTTATTTATTTATTTGGTAATTTATACTATTCTTATTCTATGTTACTTATATCTTTATTTCAGTTTTTGTACAATTTTGCACATCCTACCATTCCAATATTTTAAATTTGTATATCAATACCAACATAGGTTATCTGGTAGAAATCGCCATCTGGCGATAAGATCGCCTGTTGTACATGTTTTTTAATACTATTTTTACAATAAGTTTGTGTTTTTGTTTTGTGCAATAAAGGATATTTGTATTGTATTGTATTGTAGAATCATATAAAAATTCAATCTAACTGAAAATTGTACTAAAAAGTAAAAAAATAATTTTTCAAAATGAATTTTTTTAATATTCACGTAGAGTAGGCGACACATCAACCTAACCTTAATGGACTTTGAACCCAAGGCGTAACAAAACGATAAAGTCGCGAAAGATAGATAGTTGTAATTTATTATTTCGTCTCACACTGTTAGTAGTATCGCCACTGCAACACGTCGCAACCGTTAATTATGAATGAATATATGTGTGCGTGCGTAATTATTATTGGGTTCAAATTTTCCTTACCTACGATAACAAAGAGGCATACAAAAGGGCATCGGCCTTGAAAACCTTTATTAACTTTTTTTTTTATTTTATAACAATCTTCTAGAAAAATCTACTACTATGAATTTAACATATTGTTCTTTTTTGGATATTTTTTGTGCCGCCGTAATATTTGTCCCTCCCATTCAAAAGTAGGATTCGGGAGATACTGGAATAGTAATAATGTAGTAGGGGAGAGGGGGGCAGTTCATAACAGAACGCGTTATATGTCTTTCCTAACCTCCATAATCTTTTTAATACTGGTAACACCGAACTACACGTCTGTCAGTTCCCAATTTACGTCAATGTCAGTGTCAATTGGAAGAAAAATTTGTCGGTTACTTTACGGAGATAAAAATATTTTTTTTTTTTTATTGTAAGCGTATTACTGATAACGTAAGTATTATTTTCGAGTTATGATTATTTCATAGTGTTGTGTATATTATAGCCCGTGCATTACTAATATAAGTTTATTGAATACGAGTTTCTTTGTCGTCTAGAAACTTTTGTTTCTGAAGGATAGTATTGGGGCAGATTTGAAAAAAATCTATGGGGCACTTTTGAATAAAATTCAAAACAATATATATCATTGATAAATATAATAAGATAACTTCATTTTATATTCTTTTACAATTAATAATCACAATGGTAAGAAATTACAAAAAGAAAAAAGAAAATGATATTGACGAAGAAGACGCAAAAAGAGCTGTATTGTGTGTTGTCAACGATGGCATGAAGCTGAGGACTGCTGCTGCTATATACAATATAAAACCAACCACTTTGTATTATAGAGTAAAGAATTATAAAGAGAATATAACGCCAAAAAATAAAAACTATAGTAGCAAACACACTGTGCATCAAGTCTTCACCAATGATGAGGAACGTATGCTAGAAAGGTACTTTTTAAAAATGTCCAAAATGAATTATGGACTTACCTACTTACAAGGTCGAAAATTGGCATATCAATTTGCAGCAGCGTTCGATAAGTGTCCTGAAAAATGGATAAATAACAAGAGTGCGGGCATTGAATGGATGAAAAACTTTATGAAAAGGCACCCAGTTTTATCTTTGCGAAAACCTGAAAACACCAGTCTTTCCAGGTCAACCAGCTTCAATAAGCATAATGTCATGATGTTTTTTGATAATTATGAAAAAGTGTTACAACGTGGAAATTATACTCCAGACTGCATCTACAACTTAGATGAAACAAGTATTATGACCGTTGTTCAAGCACCCAATGTAATTGCTAGAACAGGTCAAAAGCAAGTTGGACAAAGTGTTTCTGCGGAAAGAGGTCAATTGATCACTATGTGTGGTTTTGTAAATGCTCTTGGAAATACCATTCCTCCGGTTTTTATTTTTCCAAGAGCAAGGTTTCACGATACAATGCTTATTGGAGCTCCAGTTGGAAGTGTCGGGTTTGCAAATAGTCCTACTAGCGGTTGGATGACAGGGCTTTTGTTTCTGAAAGTTCTACAACGCATTAAAAAAACCACTAGATGCACCAAAGAAAATAAAATTCTTATACTCCTTGACAATCATGAAAGTCATTGCACCATCGATGCTATTAATTTTTCAAGAGAAAACGGCATTACACTGTTAACATTTCCCCCTCATTGTACCCATAAACTTCAACCACTCGACGTTGCAGTTAACAATCCTTTTAAGGCGAAGCTCGCAGTCGCTCAAAATGATTGGTTGCTTAATCATCCGGGCAAAACAATTACTATTCACGATCTCGCAAGTATTGTTACTCCTGCATATAATGCTTCACATACTATCAATAACATCACATCGGGATTTTCTGCGCCAGGAATGTATCCGTTTTCCAGAAACAAATTCACAGACGATGACTTTGAATGTTCGGAAGTGACTAATCGGGCTGATCCTTCGCAAGTTATACCCTTGATAGTTGCATCTGAGAATTTAGTTTTTGATGGTGTAATCGCTGAAGATGTGGAGACTGATCAACCTCAACAGGTGTTATCACAGTTTGGTGTCTCTATACTACATAATATCGACAATGATGTCACTGAAGCTGAAGATCTAGAAATAAATCAACCTACAATAGCAGCTGCTCATGACGCTACTGACAATGCTCAAATTGTTGCTCCTGCACCTTCTGCAATCGACAGTGACGCTACTGACGCTGAAGATATAGAAGTAGATCAACCTGTAATATCATCAACTAAAGCTACTGATAAAAGTGATCAACCCACAATCCTTACATCTCAACTTACTCCTGAACAATATCATGAAGCCGATAAACCTCCAAAAACACCCACTAAGAATGCTAACGTGCTAACTTCTTCACGTTCACCATCTGCAATTGATAGTGCCGCCAATATTGTTAATTTTGTGAAAATTTATCAAGAATCTCAGCCCACTTATGAACTTGACCAAAGAAATACGGTTGCTGCTGATTATCCACCCACAAACCGGAACACTGAAAATATAACGGGAAAAGTAATACTTACTCCTGAAGCAATAAGACCGTTTCCAAAAGCGACTCCTCGTACTGGAAGAAAAGGCAGAAAGAAAGGCTCGTCACGCATTTTAACTGATACTCCCGAAAAATGCGCAGTAGAAGTTGCTTATCTAGATCGGATGAAACGCAAGCCTCCAATTCTTCCTTTATCAAAACGAGGAAAATGTATGCCTAAGAACAATACGTCTAAAAAGAAGAAACCGTTGCCAAATTATCAATCAAACTCAGAATCAGACGGAAATATATCTTTTCATGATGATTCTGATATGGATGCAACGGATAGTCGAAGTAATTCTGAGTCTGATAGTCTAGTTGACGAAAGAGACTCAATTCAATCCTTAACAATTGAGAATTTAAATGAAAATGATTATATATTGGTAAAATGTCACTCTGCCAAAAATAATTCACAAATGTATTTCGTAGCTTTTATTAAAAGTAAAGATCGAAATATGTTCCAAGTTTCTTTTTTAAAAAAGAAATTCGGTTTTAAATTTTTTGTTCCCTGATAAAGAAGACCAATCCTGCATACCTATTACTGATGTTGTAAAGAAACTTCCAAAGCCAAGCTCTGCTTCAGGAACTTCACGTACAGCTGCTATATTAACATTTAAATTTGACTTTAGTAAATTTTAGCTAGGTTAGGTACTAACTGCCAAAGTATTGAAGTTGTTCTTTTTTTGAATATTTACTTTTATGTTGGCCAATAAGGCGATTTGGATTGTTTATTTTATGTTTGATAACCCAAATTTATATATTTATTTGATTCTTTTTAAATGCCTTCTTGTGACTATTTTAAATGGTATATTTTTAAGATAAATAAAGATTTTAATTGCAGTATTTAACTAGATTTCAGTTAAAATAATAAGTTAGTTACGCTTGTTCAAGACTGCCCCAGGCTGTTTAAAGTTTTATAAAGTTTATTTAATTAATAGTTAGTGTACGACATCAATGGCAATACACAATTATAATATAAGATCTATATGTCTTATATACAGTGTTGATTATATTCTAAGCTACATTGTTTTCTTGTTATCATGGTATTTCAAAACTGCCCCTGGGGTTATTACAAAAAAGGGTTTTTTAAAAATAATAATTTTGTTATTTTCTTAAGTAATAACAAGTAAATATTATTTTTATTATGTAGCACAAACAGCATGTCTAGTCATAAAAAATAATATATCTTGATATGTAGCACCATACGACAAATATAATATTTTACTTAAAAAGTGTTCAAAGGTGCCCCCCTCTCCCCTAATGTCGTTAAAAACATTTATGAAATATAGAAAAAATCTGTCTAAAAATTAATTATAATTAATTTTTAGTATTTTTACTTACCATCATCGTTAGTATTTTGTATTTTTTATTGGCTTTTTAGCCTATTTCGCACCCAGTGTCCTCTATAATTAACGCGCACTAGGCTCGTGTGGGCGCCTATAGTGCGTAAGCGCAAACGTTCTTCTTAGTAAGTAGGTATAGACTTGTGTCCAAAAGTGGGAAGTGTGGGTTGATATACTCATTCGTTTAGTTCTTTGTTACAATATACTAAGGTGACAAATAAGCATACGGCCCGCCTCGTGTTAAGCAGTCACGGTGGCTAGCGATGCGATGGTAGAGAGGGGACCCGACGTGTGCATAGTTTTTAAAAATTCCTCAGATATACCAGACGTCATTAAATTATTTAAAATTAACATATTTTTTTTTTTTATACCACTAAGGTGGCAAACAAGCTTACGGCCCGCCTGATGGTAAGCGGTCACCGTAGCCTATGGACGCTTGCAACACTAGGGGTATCACTTGCGCGTTCTTCATCTAATAACTTCTTTCTTGAAGAACTGTAGTCCTTGCAGAAAAAAACCTTGGCAGGGAGCTCATTCCACAACCCAAGCGTTCGCGGGAGGAAGTTTCTCTGAAACCGCACTGTACGCGACTATTTCGGTTCCAAAGTGTAAGAATGAATTCCCTGTCGATGGCGAGCGGTGCGATGGAAGAAAGTAGCCGTGGGCATCATTTCGAACAATTCCTCAGAACACAATCCATTGTACAAGCGGAAGAACACACACAGTGAGGCAAAGTCTCTCCTCAGACTTAAGGGCTCGATACCGCAAGTGAGTTTGGAATCGTCGACAATTCTCACAGCCCGTCGTTGAACCGAGTCAAAAGGGCCAAGCTGGTATCCGGGTGCACCTGCCCAGAGATGGCAGCAGTACTCCATATGGGGCCGAACCTGCGACTTGTAAAGTAACAACCTTTGCCCCGACGTGAAGTATTGCTTCGCTCTGTTGAGTACACCAAGTTTTTTGGACGCCAGCTTCACCTTATCTTGTAAATGATCTCGGAACTGAACATTGCTGGAGATGTCGACACCAAGGATCCCAATGCTCTTGGAGATGGAGAGGGGAGTGTAAATTAAAAATAATAATGAGGATAAACTAAAAATAACAACAATAAAAATAACATTATTCGGCGGTAAAGTTATTAACAATAGTGTGAATAGCCACAAGGGATCTTAGTGCAAATGGAGCTTTTTAAATACAATATACTTTTTAACTACAACAATTCCACAATTAGGTAATACAGATCATAGAAACATATATGAAAAAAATAATAATCATAAATTAAAACTATTTACCTAAACCCTAAACCTTTATTGCCCAAACGCATGAGCTCGTCTTCTTTATTCTCTATTACTACATTTTAATTACACGTCAAACCAAAAATACAAAAAAATCAACAGCTACTGAGTATTAATATAATCTTACATCTGACGTCCGAATTCTAAAACCCTTATTAAATTTAATATCTAATATATTATATTATACTGTCTCTTAAAATGTCGATATACCCATGGTATTATATTTAGGTAACGAGCTAATTATCTACATAGATAATTTTGAGCAAGCGAGTTACTAGAGATTTACCTAAATAAGTGTTAGTATTTGGGTTAGTTTATTACTATAGAAAAATTAAACACACTCGTATTATTGTGGCCATAATTCATTACTGTTAATTTTATCATAATCTTTGAAAAATATTCAGCTAACAGAAAAGCAAGTTCAGCTAAAATAACCTGCAGGTAATCATTATGATTTTGACTGAGTAAAAATCATGTGTTATGTCAAAAACAACATAAGAATAGCTTGTTAAACGCCTAGGTAGGTATTACCCAAGTTGACTATCGAGATAAGAAGAAAGACAAACATTTTCCATCTGTTAAGCTTCTTGTAAGTTCTTTCAACCGCTGCCAGACAGTCTGCGTCAAAATCAGAAAATTAAATTTTATTATAAAATACTCAATAATAAAAGCTGAAGCATACGAAAAGGCAGCGTTGCCAACTATCAAAAAGTATAATCCTATTAGAAATTATTTCCTCGTCTTGTGTGTAAATAAAATACTATTTAAATTTAATACTATTTTTAAATAGAGAAAATAATACCTATGCATAAATTTATTTAAACAATGTAATTATTATTGATTACCGGATTTCAACTAAAATCCTTAATAAATTTTAAGGGTCTGTACCCAAAAAAAAAATAATAAATAACAATTAAGGGGGCTCCCATACAACAAACGTGATTTTTTTTGCTCGATATTGATAACGGCAACCGGTAGATGCTTGAAATATTCACAGAATATTTAATTATAATTAAATTCACTTAAAAAAAAGGTATAATTAAAATAAAACAAATATTTCAGGGGGGCTCCCATACAACAAACGTCATTTTTTTTGCTATGGATATATAGATAATGGTACGGAACCCTTCGTGCGCGAGTCCGACTAGCACTTGGCAGATTTTTTTATAATAATTTTCGCGATGTCTATTCTTTACAAGTAAGGCTGAGATCTTGTGAATTAAAATGATTTCCCGGCAGTCGTCATTACTCACCTTAGCCCTTAACCTTAATACTCTTAGCGATCGGTCACATGGAAATCTAATTGCACACATAGGTAGGTAGGTATAATTTATACAGGGTTTTAAATTTAAGATAACATTTCCAATTCGTAAGTAGAATTCTGTGATTTTTTGAATTTTGGGACTCAATCGGGCTCAGCCAACTTAGTTCAGTTACTCAGAGACGGTTAACAAGCACGTTTATCGTAGGTCGCAGTATACTCAACCAACAGGCGGCTTGTGCTCAAAGTCACCATTTTTTTACCCATAAAACCTATTAATTACCTTGATAATGAATCACACTATAATATTATAAAGGCGAAAGTTTGTGAATGTGTTTGTATGTTTGTTTTTTCTTCACGCTCAAACGGCTAGACCAATTATAATGAAATTTGGTACGGAGGTAGGTGACACCCTGGATTAACATAGGTATGCTACTTTTTATCCTGAAAAAATGTAGTGTTTTCGAGGGATGAGCAAGGAATCAGATATGGTTCGATAACGGGTGGAACCGCGAGCATAGCTAGTAACAATATAAAATAACAAAAGTTTTTTTAACACTGACCGGCGCGGCGTGCATATTTAGTAACTACCTATAGTGGGAACGGAGTTTAATTCCATTACAGTTACCATTGCCGCGCGCGTATGTCATACATGTGTATCACGCAATACCACAACATACCTACGCGAGCGGCAATGGTAAAAGGCATAAGAAATTATACGTAAAGGCTAAACAATGGATTTTTAACATCAATTCCCTTGAAGTTACAAAATAAGCTTGCCGATTACTGGGTCATGTTTGATTATTTTATATAAAACCGAAGACATAGTTCAGTAAAATAATTTTTTCTATCGCTTATTGCGCATCTATATACCTATAAAAGTGCAAATAAATAACTACGACTGACTGACCGACTCATCGATCGCTTGAATGTATAAATAGGTAATAGATAACTCCCTCGCAGCCTAGTTCGTAGCTTGGCCGACTGCTATGCAGAGTGTGTGGGTTTGATTCCCGCACAGGACAAACATTTATGTAATAAACATTTGTGTTTTTCTTGAGTCTAGGTGTAATTATGTATGATATGAATGTATTTACAAAAAAAAAGAAATATATGTATTTGTATCCTTTGTCTGGTATCCATAACACAAGCTTTGCTTACTCTGGGGCCAGACGGCGCTGTGTGTAATTTCCAAATATATTGATATTTATATGATACTTACGTGATATTGAGAAGCAGTGCTATGGGTCCACCCCAGGTCTTCCCCCGTTCCCTCGTTTCGGAAGATCCAATGTCTTATTGTTTTTCTCTGTAAAAAGAATGTTTTAAATTTGACGCTTGTTTAAAACAGGTGTCAAAAATATTAAGTCGATACCTAAAACAAAATATAAAATGTCACTCATGATACTGCTTTTAGTTACCTATCGAAGACCAGACAGTAAAATTAATTCTTTATTACTGTTTTTCTTTTATATTGTATTTATTATTCTATATTAAGTATTGAATATTACCTACTGACTCTTCGGTGAAGGAAAACATCGTCAGTAGGTGTTTATTGGGCATTCTGGCTCACTTTCCGCAGCGCAGATGCTGGCGCATCTTCACTGCTCCAATTGAGCTAGAATGCCCAATAAACATTTTGGAATTGATTACGTGCATCTGCGCTGCGGAAAGTGAGCCAGAATGCCCAATAAACATTTTGAAATTGGTTACGTAAAGTTTTCAATTTGGGTGATGTAAACGACACGGAATAGTTTTTTAAATAACCACAGCAAATGATTAATTTACTAATAAAAACTTACCAATAAATATTTTTCATGACTTCCACTTGCACACTATTACACTAGATTTTGTTTAAATTAGGATTTATGACATTTAGATAAACATTTGTAATTAGTTTAATTCTTGAAAATATATGTCTGAAGATAAACAAGATAAATAGAAGAACAACTAAATGGAATTGAACCATTTTGTTCTAGGTAAGATCCTATCGTTTACTGCAATGACAAAGGAAAACATGTGCTTCGAGCAGATCGGACTCCTATTTTACAGGAAAGAGAAAAGTTTTAACATAGATTAGATACAGACCAACCTTCTTCTAGCTCTATGCACAAGGTGTTTAGGCCGTATTTTTCAAAACAAGGCAACAGGAAAGGATAACGTACTTGACATGACCAACCTTCTTCTAGCTCTATGCACAAGGCGTTTAGGCCGTATCGTTCCGTATTAGGATATAGGAGAGAAAATATGTTTTGACACAGATACAGACAAACCTTCTACTAGCTCTATGCACAAGGCGTTTAGACCATATTTTTCAAAACAAGGCAACAGGAAAGGATAACGTACTTGACATGACCAACCTTCTTCTAGCTCTATGCACAAGGTGTTTAGGCCGTATCGTTCCGTATTAGGATATAGGAGAGAAAATATGTTTTGACACAGATACAGACGAACCTTCTACTAGCTCTATGCACAAGGCGTTTACGTCATATTTTTCAAAACAAGGCATCAGGAAAGGATAACGTACTTGACATCGCCAACCTTCTTCTAGCTCTATGCACAAGGTGTTTAGGCTGTATCGTTCCGTTTTAGGATACAGGGAGGGATAACTTAACACACTAATCTTATCTAACTCTAAGCACATGATTTTTAAAGTTAAAACTTTCGTTATCGCAGTAAACGATATGATCTATTATTACACAGGCTTCTTCTAAAACAGAACAAATTAAACTCCAAAATTTTATCTACATATCTTAAATCAGATTTAGATGTTTTTTACTAAACATGTAATTTTATATATAATAAAATGACATACGCACATATTAGAACAATTGTTTGAAATGAAAACTGTTCCCATAAATCAGGCGCTTCACCATTAACACTGTCGATCAAACATCTTAATCGGTCAGCGATAACGAAAGATACTTTCGTTACACAGTGTTTTTAAAATCAAACTTACGTTTAGTTTTGTACAAAAGGTTATAGCAAATAGGACAAGTCTTAAAATATCTTTAACCATAATTAACTTTAATTGTAAAAATATAAATGAAGAATGCAGAAAGATTTTTTAAAATGAAAGTTATGCTTTTGTACATAACTATAAGTAATTAATGTAATTGAAAAATATATATTCGAGTAGGTAACTTGTTTTAACATTAAAGCACAAGACTTTTTATTTTACTAGTTTTACCTTTATCTTATTTTTCCTTACAAACATAAATAAGGTATACCAAAACAATTAATTATAACATATAAGTAATTTATATTCGCGGACACTGAGTAGAACCATTCTTATATTCAACATTGAACCCCAAACCAAATAGCGGCATATTCTTTGTACTTCATATTTCTGTTATTAATATAAAATAAAATAGTAATTAAATATATTTATTCTTCAATCTTTTCTATGGGAATGCCGTTTTGCTGACTTGAAACAATTTAAGGGGTAGAAAACCTAATTGGTATATTATAAATTTAGATGACTTAACAATATATTTGTACTAAACACGTTTAACAGTAAGCGTATAAAACTTGAATAATCTTTATTTAGTATGAACGTAAATACCTGTTTATAATAATATAAGTTTGGTTAACCTAAACTTCATAGTACTTTATTGTAGGTTAAACTACAATTTATGTTACTTGACTCTTGAACTAAGAAAACCAAGGTCTTTTCTTTTGGAGTCTAATTTGCTCTCGCTCGGTGTCAGCTGATTATGTAGGGTACCAGTGTGTACGATTTAATTTCTTCTGATTATAGTTAACTGTAATAAAAGGTTGCAGATCTCTGACTTTTCCCTTTTTAAGCCTTATTTTCCGGTTAAAAATATACACAATTTCCAACACTCTTGGGTGTGAATAAGTGCTGCCAAACAACCAAGCTGTGAAGCTGATATTGGTGAACTTCTAATTTTCAAGCTGAGGATCAAAGCATCAAAAATTATGTTCGTAAGTTTTAACTTTGAAGTAATCTGTGTGTTTGTTTAATTATTTATATTAAATTAAAGTTTTAAACTTAGTATTATCTGTACATAAATCTGTAATGTTAATTTTATAACAGGCTTTTATTTAACTCTGTGAAATCCATCTTGTTTCGAGATGATTATGATCTACATTACTCTATGGCTTAACGTTCTGAAACATGAAAGAAAAGACTAACGATGTAAAGCGGCAGCGTAGGTCAAAATCATCTCGAAATCATATGATTTGTTCGTAATTGAATAAAGGCCCTGTTCTTGTTACTTTTCTAAATAATGCGAATCAATTTTAGGTAAATACGTCTATAAATATAATGAGAAGTCAAGATCTTTCTAACTACTATATTGTTACAGGTCGGTGTTTGAATTCAAACAGAAGAGGAAGGTTGGAAAAGAGGGAACCACCTGCTTTTCCTTTTCCGATTCAGACGACGGCGAGACTAGGTTAGTTTAATATGGAAAACTCAATTATTTTTGTTGAAAAATGTAATTTACATAAATCTTTTTATAACTCCAAAAGCTGACCTCAGAATTTCTAGTTTTGCCATATCTCCCATACAACACACCCTCCATAATCCGAATCTAGATACTTTGGGACACTTGATATAAACACTCCTACCAACTATTCCTACCTATTTAATCCGAACTTATCTTACTTGCCTTGTTGACTGCACACTTTTTTTTTTTTGTATTATGTTCGGATTAAAGACGTAATTAGTAAAAGTGTTTATATCAAGTGTCCAAAGTATCTAGATTCGGATTGTTAAAGGTGTGTTGTAAGAGATTAATTTTGTCTTACGCTTTTAATAGTTTCATTACTTATTAAGTTCACTGTATTCAAATTAAATACCAAACCCTAATGATTAAAGGGGATAGTAAAGTCATTGTTTTTATAACATTAATATTTATTTTTAAACATAAATTAGTACTTTAAATAAGAATACTGAGACCTATTTATTACTGGTAGTATTAAGAATACTGTACGTGCAGTACATAATTTCTTTTGGAAATAAATATTGACTTCTTATATTTTTGATACACAGGATCGAAGCAAGTTCTGTTAAGGAAGAGCCAAAAGTAAAAAAACCGCGCAAGAAAGTGGAAGGGAAGGCGCGAGGAACTGTGACTACATCGCTGAGCGCTCATTGTCCGCAATCATCACGAAAACGGTCCTCGAGCTACAGACTCCTGTCTTCGGACAGTGAAGACGAACTTGAAGCTTCTCAGTCTGCTCGTGCTGCCGCTCAGCAGGGGCTTACGTCGTCTCTGACCCGGCGAGTGGCGGATGGTGTGCTGCGTCGGACCGCGGAACTCGACGGCGATACTTTCATCGAGCTGAGAGTTTACAACACCAAAGACGTTATCGCTGCTACTGGGTGGAAAGAGCGTTTGGAGAAAGCCCAAGTTGCGTTACGCTTTCAAGCGTATCGATTCGCGCGATCCGATTTGGAGGAACTAAGAATTTTTCTCAGAAAAGCAAAGCTAAAGTTTGTCCAAGAAGGCAAGTTTTACTCTAATAAAAAAGAATGAAACTTTTGTAAACTAGCTCCTAAATTTTTTTTATTAGTAATAATAAAGTAACTAAATAGGTAGATACTGTACTTAGTTTTTTTTATCATACAAATAATTTTAGTAACATATGAAGTATAATTTTGATTACATATAATACGAGATAAATATTACTAATTTTTTCCTGGGATAAAAAGTAGATAACCTAAATTAGTCATTTTATTAACAACTTCCTTAATGTGCTTAAAATACGAATACTTTTTTTATTTTTTTTGTTTATAGAAATTTAGATTTTCCGACAGTTAATATATGACCACACTGACAACTCCTAAGAGCCATACTACTGATCTATGTAAATATGAGTAAAAAAGTTTTTTGTACTGTTTGCGAACAAGATGTTTCGAGTAGGATATTTTCTGCCCATCTTCGTAGTAATATTCATAAGAATAATAGCGCTATTGAGATCAATGAATGTGTAGAAAAAATTAGTTCAGCATTTAGAAACCGTATTTCTAGTTACAGGGTGCATTGCCCCACTAGCAATGCCTCGAGGTCGCCATCAAGTAACAGCTCAGCAAATTCGTATCTGCTTACACCTCACACGTTCTTATCTCGAATACCTTTGCGTCGTGCTGTACGACAGCTTATCGATGTTAAATTATCACAACATGTTAATTTAAAAGTAAATTTTGAATTTTTTGGAGAGTTCATTTTACCGAAAAATGACTATATTGAAATTAAATCTTTTGCAACAGAAAATGTAATTATTCATCAAAATTACAATTTTAACCACTTGTATTCTGATCTTGTGTCAAAAATAAACAAAAAAATTAGCGAATTCCAAGAGAAGGACAGTGGGTGGTCATTTTTAAAAAGCCTGTATTTAGAAATTAATTTAAATCGGTATTCACCTTTAAGAGCTTCGAGTTTTATTGAATTGCCAAAATATGTAAAAAATAAAAAAGCTTGTATTAATGTAAAAAATAACGATAATTTTTGTTTTTTGTGGAGTATAATTGCAGCATTGTTCCCAGCTAAATCAAACGCAGACAGAACTACGTCTTATCCTCACTTCGAAGATGTACTTAACACCAAAAATATGGCATTTCCGGCGACATTCTCGGACATTAAAATATTTGAAAAAAATAATCACAGAATTAGTGTCAACGTTTACGGCTTGAATTCCAATAATAAAATAATTGGACCATTGTATAGAACAACACATAGAAAAAAGCGTCATGTCAATCTTCTATTCTTGCAAAATAAGTCCCGTAGTCATTACTGTCTAATTAAAAACTTGGAACGATTGGTTAGATCCCAAACTACTAAACATCATGGGAAAATCTTTTTTTGTGATGACTGCTTGCTTTTTTTTAATTGTAAAACTAATTTTGATGAGCATGTATGTGGAGGGGTATCGACCAAATTGCCTAATAAAGGCTCAATTTTACAGTTTACGCATTTTGAGCGTATGCAAGACGTACCCTTTGTCATTTATGCAGATTTCGAATGTTTTTTAGAACCATGCCAAAAAAATTAAACTTTTAACAAAGGTGGTTTTACGTCAGACTTGCAAAAACATGTTCCTGCCGCGTTTGGTTATTACATTGTATGCTCGTACGATACTTCTTTAAATCAATATGTGTCATATCGGGGTCCAAACTGTGTTGAGAAATTTATAGAATATCTTCAACGCGACGTTCTAAAGATATATAAAATTTTGAAAAATCCTGTGCCATTGATATTTACCGAAAATAATTCAAAAGATTTCACTAATGCCAGAGACTGTTCTATTTGCTCCCAATTGTTATTTGATGATAAAGTAAGAGATCATGACCACCTAACAGGCAAATATAGGGGTGCCGCACATTCTTACTGCAATATACATTTCCAATTACCAAAATTCATTCCAGTGTTTTTTCACAACCTTTCAGGCTACGATGCACATTTATTTATACGTGAGCTGGGAGATATTCGCGGCAAAATAAAAGTTATAGCTAAAACTAAAGAAAATTACATTTCATTTACAAAGTTTTTTTCAACCGAAGAAGGAAGCTTTGTTCCAGTCCGTTTTGTAGATTTATTTAAATTTTTAGGAGCTAGTTTACAAAAGTTAGCGGAAAATTTAATTACCAAAGACTTGGTCAACTTGTCTAAGTTTTTTACGAATAAAACAAAGTTTAAATTGTTGAGACGCAAAGGAGTATATCCGTATGAATATATGAAAAGCTGGAAATCGTATGACGAAACTAACTTACCGTCCTATGAAGATTTTTTTAGTACACTAACAAATCAAAATATCTCTAAAGAGGACTATAATCACGCCCTTAAGGTTTGGAATACGTTTAAGATTCAAAATTTAGGGAAATACACAGATCTGTACCTACTTACGGATATTTTATTATTAGCCGATGTTTTTCAAAAATTTCGAGCTACTTGTAGGTTAAATTTCGAAGTCGATGCTGCTTATTATTTGACAGCTCCTGCTTTGAGCTGGGACAGCATGTTATTAAAAACTAATATTAAATTAGAACTTATTAATGATCTAGAAATCATTCGAATGCTTCAAAAAGGAATACGGGGAGGAGTATGCTTATGTTCTACGCGGTTCGCAAAAGCCAACAATAAGTATTTAAATAATTATAACCCTGCAGAACCTGAGAAGTACCTTATTTATATTGATTGTAACAATTTATATGGTTACGCTATGTGCGCATACTTACCATATTCTGATTTTAGACTATTAGATAGACGAGAAATCGATGAATTAAACGTTTGCAAAATACCAGACGAAAACGAATATGGGTACATTTTAGAAGTAGATATCGAATATCCAGAAGAAATTCATAATTCACACAATGATTTACCGTTCTGTCCTCAAAAATGTGTTCCACCCGGTTCAAAAACATCAAAATTGATTCCTAATTTATACTACAAATTTTTTTACGTTATTCATTACGTCCATTTGAAACTGTGTTTAAAAGCGGGACTTAAGTTGACTACCGTGCATCGAGTAATAAAATTCAAACAAAGCCCTTATCTAAAAGACTATATTGACCTAAACACTAAACTAAGGCAACAAGCTAAATCTGTATTTGAACAAGACTTTTTAAAACTAATGAATAACAGCATATTTGGAAAAACTTTGGAAAACACAGAGAATAGATTAGACGTTAAAATAGTAAATCAATGGAGTGATAATAAAAACAAGACAAAAAAAAATTACTGTGCAGAGCAGTTAATATCTAGACCTAACTTTCATAGTTCAACTACACCGAAAATTGTGTAGCTGTTCAATTGAAACCAGAAAAAGTAGTCCTTGATAAACCTATATACATAGGTTTCACAGTCTTAGAACTATCCAAAAGCCATATGTATAATTTTCACTATACTATTATGAAACCTTTTTACGGCTCTAATTTAAAAATGTGTTATACCGATACTGATAGTTTTTTATATTCAATAGAAACAAAAGACTTCTATAAGCATTTAAAGCTAAATTTAAAGCACTATTTTGATACAAGTAACTACTCGGAGCCAAATAAATATCAAATTGAACGCGTCAACAAAAAAGTGCCAGGTTTGTTTAAAGATGAATTAGGAGGTCAAAATATTGTAGAGTTTGTTGGGTTGCGATCTAAGTTATATTGTATTAGAACGGAATCGTGCGAAATAAAAAAGGCTAAAGGTGTTCAAAAATATGTTTTAAATGGTGTTCATTTCAATGACTATTATAAGTCTTTGAAGAAAAAAGACAAAATCCTACGAAGAAAAAATGTTTTTTTTAAGTCTCTTAAACATGAAATATTTACAAGATCTGTTAACAAAGTAGCTTTGTCTTCCAATGACGAAAAACGTCGAATAATGGAAGACAACATAAAAACGTTTGCTTGGGGACATTGCTCATTTTTCTGAATATCACTGTTGCGAAGATGGCAGAAAGTTATTTAACCGATATTATTATTTCAAAACATAATTATGTATATTCAAATAATATTAATATAACTACAGGATTATGGGCAGTCAATAATTTCTTACCACAAATTCATATCCTTGTCAATAGCGAGAATTATGATTTATTTATTACTACTAAGGAATGGCACAGAATTTACATTGAAATCAACTCGAAATGTATAGACAACATGACTATTCTATACCAACTTCTTTTTTGTGAAAAACGTTGTCCTGAAAATGTGATTTCTTTAATTTGTGGTGCTCTTAGTACATTTTGTCATTGTGTAGAATTAAGATTAAACTATTTACTTAAGCATGACTATGTAATAGTTAGTCATTTTGTACATAATATAAAAAATAATTTAGCTTGTTATAATACCCTAACTGTCAGTCAAATTGAAATGGTACTTCATTTTTATAAAAGTAAATCTAACGTTTTAGCTGTGCAAGAAGTTTTACTTTTTGGTAGTTCATATTTTTATAACTATTTGACTTGTTGTTAATTTTTTTTGGATTTTGTGTTTTTTATAATTTTGTGATTTTTTTATAATAACAATAAAATGTACCTATTTGAAAATGTTGTTTTATTAATCTAAGTCCAACTTTAGTGTAAACCTTTAGATAAAGAATGTTGGTAGATATAATTAGCATTTGTGACAGACAGACAAACAAAAAAACTTTAACTATTTTATTACAAACGTTAGAAAAGAAAATTTATGCTGATTCAGATACATTTCGATATTCAAGATGTCTTCGGTGTAGGCAGCCGGTCATACGATATCTAACATACATGAACCAACAAGTTTTTATTTGAAACCTGTATGACGCAAACAGATTGTTGCATTATATGAAAAATAAATCACATAATTAAAAGGTGTCGATTCGTTAACACGTCTTTATTATAATTTTAAAATATGTCTAATTACCAAAAGGCAAATTATATCGCTTTTTCAGTAGGCAAAGTTTTAAAGTATGTGGTCAAAATCGAAATTAGTCAATTAACAGAACTACCAAACGTTGTGGAAAGCAGAACAATTGTAAAAACAAGTTATCATGCAGAAAGTGAAAATGACCCAGTGATGAATTCTGTACTGCATTCCCTTTTCCTTATTTCGACAGAGTTGGGAAAACAAACTGAGAAAATTTAATGAGCAGAGGTATGTATAAACTTTCCTATTTTTGCTTTTACTTTCAAAATTTACAGAAAATCTAATTATTTTCCTTGTCTTTCAGATATACCTGAGGCAAAGAATATCAGTAGCAGTAGCAGAGGAAGAGGTTTCCTCCGTGGAGATTTCATTCAAAACTTATTTCTCTTTTTTTTGTATTGTAAATAAACGATTTTGTCATGTACAAACATTAAGATATGTAATGTCTCTTTAGGAATAGAAATTAAATAAAAAATGTTTTATTGTTATAACATTTATTGAATTTTCTTAATAAAAATACTTAAACTTAGTTTAGCAAAATACTTATACTTAGTTAATATATTTTAATACTTAATACTTATATTATACATTTGTACACAAATGAAAAAACTAAACTATTATATTTTAAACTAATTCAAGTATTTTATTTTTAACGTCCACATTTTCATTGCACCATTTCTTAATACAAATAACATTTTCCAGAGCACAATATTTTCTATGATTAAAACATTTGTTTTTTTGCCCTTTAGAATAGGTGCTGTACAAATTAGGAAAATTAGGGCATCCCTTTTCTGCAATATCTTCAACATTACATTCTGTACAAAGTTCATTAATCCATAGGATTTTTTCTCTACCCTTCAAAAGCAAATATTGGTGTTTTAAAATTAGTTTAATAAGTTTTCTAAATTCTTGATAATCTATGTAGCCGTCACTCCAATAAATACCGCGATTACTTTCTAACCAAGATACATTTCTTTTTTCTTCCTTAGTCAAATAAGAAAAGGAATATGGTGGTTTTATTAGAAATACTTGAGTGTATTCTGAGGTAGCCAAGGCAAATTCTTTTACAATAAATTTATTATGAGAATCCTTAAAGCCTTGTAAGTCTACGAAAATAGGTCCGGTAATATTCATGATATTTTTTTCACTATACCGCTTAAGGGTTTGTATTCAAATATGCAATCGTTTAATAACAAACAATACGCAGAAGTTAGATTTGGTATATCTTTATCACTCTCTATTTCGATACGAACATCAACTGGGCCAGTTTTAAGTGTATCGTTCTGTCTTGAGCAATCTATAACGTATAACGGTACTTTATCTCTAAATTCTTTATAACTTAGCAAGGGTTCAGGACGTCGTCCGTAGTAAGACTGTTGGAATCTAGTGTATTGTTCATATAATAAAGCAAATTTATCCTCATCAAATCGAACATTAAGACCCTCATAGGGAAAATACACTGAATTCAAAAATACTTTAACTTCTCTTATATTGCAGTGATCGAAGTGTGACATGTCTTTTTCTGATTTATTTTTTCGGTCTGTCTGAAATGCAATAACAGCATATCTCGGTTTTTCTATTTGTGAAGACGTTTTAATTACCCATGTATGTTTTGTTGTTTTTGGTAATAAGGGATATTCATACAAGTCCCAGTTTCGGAATAACAAGTTGATTGAACGATCTTTTTCTAGATATTTTAATAGATTTAGTTTTTCTCGATCGGAAACTTTTACATGTGGAACACGCCAAACATTTTTTTTAAGTATGATATCATCTATTACTTCTCCAGTGTTTAGTTTTATTGCGTTTAGATTAGTATTGCTGCGTAAAAGTATTAGCTCATGTCTACAATTCATTATTATTTTATTACAATCCTCAGCAAATCCAAGCATTTTGTTCAGTGGTATAGATACTGCAAAATTCCCTGATCTTGTATTTTTTGTTCCATCTATATCCCAACCCCATGCTTTTGAAATTTTTGATTCATTTTCATTCATAGACAAAAATGATTTTATAGTTGTTGTTATACCAGCATTTTTAATTCTATCTATTTCAACTCCGTTAAGTTCATAGCGAACATCTTGAAACAGAAATAAAATGGGGTTGTTAGTAAAATTAACGCTAGTTGCAACATCTTTTAGATCTCCTTTTTTAACGATGACCATTCCTTCTAGGTATATTGTACTCGCTGATGGCAATACGTACAAGTCTTGTTGGTTGATAGGTATTCTTATTTCATCATTTTTATTAAAAGTAGTGATATATGGCTTATACGAATGAATTTCCATGCTTTCTATAGTATTATCAAATACAATAGGTTGCGCTACGTTTAATACACTCATTTTAGTAATCCAATTAATTTTAAAAAGTCTTTATTTTCAACACTTAATTTTTTTTTTAAGTTAGTAGATGTTAGTGACACAGGTGCTCTTTTGCGAATTACCTGTATCTTTCTGAGCTTCTTTGGTCGTGAAAAAGAATTTATATTAATTTGGTGAAAGTCTATCATTTTTCCTTCAGATGTAGGTACAGTAGTACCTCTTCTCCCCGAAAATTAACTAACTTGTTCTGTGAATCTAAAATTTTTATATTTACACTACTGATAGTCTTTTGATTAATCGGAAAATATATTATATTCTTTGGTACCTCAATAATTCTATATCCAGGCGGAACATTAGGTGCAAATTCATGGATTATGTGGCTTGGAATTCCATTAATGAAGGATCTACAGACAATATCACATTCAACTCGGACAACTGTGGTAGAAAGAATACTGACTGGGATCTGTGATTCATGAAATTTATTCTTTTGTAATGTTTTTTTATTGTATCCGAGAATACTCCCAATAGAATTTTCTTTTTCAAAATGAATGTCTTTAGAGCAACAAATTACAGTACGTAAAGTATTATTGTTACAAGTTAAACTAAAGGTGCTGCTTCTAATGTTTTTCTTTATATAGTCACAAATGTCCTGTAGTTCATAAGATCCTTCAGGAATTTCAATCATTTCATTATCACCATAATGAAATTTATTATTTTTACTTTCAACGTTTGGAATAGAGTTAAAAGTAGAAAAGTATAAAAGACCACATTCGTAATCTCCGTCTAACTGTAGAGCAGGAGAATAACAAGTATTTAAGCTTGATGTGAATCCAGATATTGACAGCGTGAAAGACATGATTAAAATGGTTTATTTTATTGAATTATCTTAATTTATTCTTTTGAATGCCAAAAATTGTTCAAATATTTTATACACAAGTGACCACAATTAACAGTTGTAGTGGTCCCAAGCCTTTTATAAAGAATTGTAATAATCTGGACCCCACGACACGGTGTTGACATGCTAATTTAAGTTTTAAGAGAGCAGGTGAATTAAAGATAGAATTTATCAATAATAAATATAAATTTGATTAATCACCTTCGTAATTCATACCGATCGGATACTCCTAATAAATGGATAGAAAGGAGATCAATGAAGTATGAAGTAAGTGAGGGGCCCGGATGTCCTCACCGGGGTTCGATTAATATGGTTGTACCTACGTCATAAGGCGTAAATCGCAGTGGGATCCTAAAATCATCAACACAAAGAAAAATAATTACTCGTTAAATACGACCGATTCGTAAAGTAGCAGATAACCAGGAGGTTAAAATATATGGAGAATATCGATCGATTATTTTCAGTTAATTGTTATAAATATCGTAGGGTGCGAGAGGGATAGTAGAGTAGGCTCCGCGCCGCTTACGACGAGCCTTCAATGTGTAAATTAATCGAAGCTGTATAATCGAGTCACAAAGAAGCGGAGAAACTAGTTCGGCAGGTAAAGAGTTTAGTAGAATCGGGTGACGATTTCGATATGATTGTTCGATTATTACTATAAAGTAACTGGCCACTAAAATGCGAAGCACGTGGGTACACGTGGAAGTAAAATAAAGAAGAAATTAACTGGCGCCACAATCCCTAGACACGCCACGCGTTCAGGCCGCGTCTATCGGGGGGGAGGGGAGAACGGTTATAAGCGATAGGCGTCAGTTGCGGCACCCTTTTCCACTGTCGTCGTACCGAGAGGCTGGCCGTGCTCGAGATTCCTGAGGAAGCGGGAAGGACAGGACGAACAAAGATTTGAAGAAATTTAATACCGACGCCGTGCACGTTTCGCCTACATCAAATATCAGTAAGTGTCTTTTGTGAGAACTGAGGCTAGCAATGTCAACTTATTATTGATGGGTTTGTACTATGGGGCTTTGTGAGGGACTTCCTTTATACTATGGCGTAAGGACTGTGTAAGGGACCGTGTAAGATGCCACCTTGGTTAAAGTGAAGGGTTGGTTGGGGAAAATTGAAAGTGGTTGACTTTTTGGTTGGGATTCTAGTTGTAAATTTGGAGTAGAGAAGGAAAAAACCCTTGCTTATTAAAAATGCAGAGGTAGTTTGTTGACATTGTTGGCTATGTACTCTTAAAGGAAAAGAGATTGCCGATTTCTGCAGAAAATTTAGTGGAGAAAAGGGGTCCTGCCGGGATCGGCGTCTCTTAACATGATGTTGTAAATTTTGTGATACTTTGTGGGAAGAAACCCCGTAATTAGGCTCTGATCTGATTAGTTAAGAAATCGTTTAAGGTTAGGGTTGAGGTGACGGGGCATGCTTACATGACTTGGCAGGCAACCCTTGTGTAAATCCTGTCCTGTGTATATGTATATCTTATTGATGAAAGCTCTACGCAAGTCCTGAGCATCGACTTCGCGCTTTGATCGAATTCGAGGTGACGGGGCATGCTTACATGACTTGGCAGGCAACCCTTGTGTAAATCCTGTCCTGTGTATATGTATATCTTATTGATGAAAGCCCTACGCAAGTCCTGAGCATCGACTTCGCGCTTTGATCGAATTCGAGGTGACGGGGCATGCTTACATGACTTGGCAGGCAACCCTTGTGTAAATCCTGTCCTGTGTATATGTATATCTTATTGATGAAAGCCCTACGCAAGTCCTGAGCATCGACTTCGCGCTTTGATCGAATTCGAGGTGACGGGGCATGCTTACATGACTTGGCAGGCAACCCTTGTGTAAATCCTGTCCTGTGTATATGTATATCTTATTGATGAAAGCCCTACGCAAGTCCTGAGCATCGACTTCGCGCTTTGATCGAATTCGAGGTGACGGGGCATGCTTACATGACTTGGCAGGCAACCCTTGTGTAAATCCTGTCCTGTGTATATGTATATCTTATTGATGAAAGCCCTACGCAAGTCCTGAGCATCGACTTCGCGCTTTGATCGGATTCGAGGTGACGGGGCATGCTTACATGACTTGGCAGGCAACCCTTGTGTAAATCCTGTCCTGTGTATATGTATCTTCATTAATGAAAATCCTACACGCTTTGGTAGATGCTCATTAGAATGGTACAGTTATGTTACATGTAATTGATGGTTATGTTAATGATATCTCTATATCCGCTACTTACTATCTCAATCATTTTAGTCCCGATGTCTTGTTGCGTTGCGGTATGGGTGACCCCCAAAGCAAGCAGACCCTTGGTAGATAGAGGTAGGTGAGGACGGGGCAATCACAGTAGGGGTTCTTCAAGCGGGGTCTGGCTTGTTATAAGATTAGGGAAGATTGGGGCTTGATGTTAGAGACATACTAGAATAACTGCAGGCTTCAGGAATCTAAGGGTGTGAGGGGGCTGATAAAACCTAAATCTGGGTTGGCTCCAGTTCCACCCTTCACCGGCGTCGAGTGGGGAAGCTGAACTGTTAGATGCCGTTTAGGTAATGGGTGGCTAAAATTTAATGTGGGATTTTTAACCCAATCTCCTTAAGGAATTCGTATATAAATAAAACCTCCACTCCACCCATTACTGCGACGGATAGATTTGGAAAGCTAAGTATTATTGTGTTCATATTTAAATATTTGTTTCCTGTGTAAAAATAAACGTAAACCTCATATGTTTTTCAGGGCCGCGACATTAATCTAGCGAGTCTATTTTTTTATTAGACTATCTAGGCTTTATTTTATTGCTTTATACTGTTTAATTTATGTTTTGACTGAGCCATTTAAGATAAATATGACAGAACTTCAACCTTGACCAAACTTTATTAACAGGCTATGAGGTGACATTAGTGGGTCAGGATTTGTTCTATTCTTCACCATGAATCACCCCGTTGAAGACGTATTAGTATAATCATACACAATTCTCTACTAACTGATGAGGCTCTGAATTGTTGTATGGAAAGCCGAAACGTTAAGTTCTAAACACTCAGAAAAGGGCTAACCCTTACTTGATCTGGCTAATGTGCCAGGTCCTGAGTGTGAATATGTCTTCCTTACAATCCACCTTAAACATACTTATTGTGTGTCAAACTAGGTGTTCTGTCGCCTTAATTACTCTGATGAACAATTTACCACTTAACCATGTGCGTAATTGCACACCTATTTTATTATTTCTTGTGAACTTAGCTTGCACGGCATATGTTTCGGGCGAGCATAGCTTCTCCGGACTAGCGGCTATTTAAACTTAAGGAGCCTCGGGTTCGAACCGACCGATCGTAGGTTATATTCAAATAATAACGAAATGGTCCCCTTAGTTCCGTAGTTAGTCATAGTAGTAAGGATAAATACATGGTCGCCTGGTTGTTTGCCACCTCCGTGGCGTTATAAATGTAGGAGTAGGCGGGGAGCACTACTTACCTATCCTAAAGGACAGTTTAAGGCACAGTGCACGAAGGATAAAGGTTATCTATTAACTCGATTACTAAATGACAGGAAGGCGAAGCCACAAGGTAAGCTAGTTTGATTAAACCTATCTACGAGGCTGTCAGGAGTTGCTCGTTATATACCTTCCTTGTTAAAGGTTCCAAGACGTTAGTCAGATAATAGGTACGATACATTTGACAAACGCTTAAGGCCAGACGGTACCCTAGGCCCTTAAGGCTATTCAAATTCAAGTTATACATAATTAATTTTCAACATTCATTTTAGCGATCAAGTAGGAACAACCTAGGGTATAAGTTAGGCGAGCGTTAGGTTTTGTCTCAATTTTATAGTTTTGTTTTCATAAACTTTATATTCTAGTGTAGATAATCGCCATAGTTTGTAAACACAAACCCAATTTTAGATCTAATAACGAAATTCGTATTGACCGGGTCGCGAGATACTAAACCAAAACCGAACCAACGTAAATTAGTCGAAGGAAGGTCGAGTAACACGATTAGACTCTGTATCTGCGCAGAAGACTAAAGTGTGAACTCTGCGCACCCACGTGACCACGAGACGCCAGCTGGGCACTTCGACGCACAGGCAAATGTATGAAAAGTCTGACCGTTCAGTCTTTAATTGGCCGAAGGGATAATTTGGTGGCGGGCCCAACAATTCTGAATAGAACAACTTACGAACCCTTAAGGAATGGTTGTATATGTGAATTTTCCTGGATGATTCCCAGTTAGGGTTACCCGGAAACGACCTGGAAACTAGGATTGGTAGATTTAGATAGACTTCCATACTAAATCGTCCGCCCTTAGCGTCCTCTATAAGACCTCCTCAATGTCTCCAAGATTATTAGACAGTTAGCTAAGATATCGATCGACCGAGTAGTTCCACGATTACTACACAGATGGCGTGAGCCACAGTGGTAAAATAATAATCATGAATGTATGAGGATTTCCGGATACGGTTAGAACCATGTCATAACTTTATTCAAAGGTAGGCTGTAGTTGTATTTTAGGTCTACATTTACTTCTAATTTGTTAGTTTGTCTTTACGGCGGTTCTCCATATATTATTATAAGATAAGATTTGAAGAGAAGCTAGTAAGGATAGTGGTAGGCTCATTATATACTTAGATTGTCTATTTGTCTTGGGGTGGCTTCTCGAATACCATTACGACTTTATGGTTTCACATAGGGGTTGTTCACGGGTTGTCAACCAATAATTATGCAACTACTAAACCAGTCGGCCCATCTGTGGTGCATTCTTAGTGTTATTAAGAGGGTTGTGTAATTTACGTAAGGGCCAGGCCGCGAGTATATTCGTGTGTTATCTATATATATATTCAATCTGTTAGTTCATCCGTATGGTGACTTTTCATATTACATTACAGTTTTATAACTTCGCTTAAGGGATCGACAGCTAGTCGGCTAATAATTTATCTATGTACTTAATAGGTCCGCTTGTCTCCCTAATGCCTTATATATGTTGTTATTAGTTTCGACCTTCACTTAAGCGCAAGCTAGAGAACTGGCGACAGGTTAGTTGTGTAGGTTATAGGTTAATTAAGGGATCAATAGCGTATCTGCTAATAATTTATTTAGTTATTAAATAGGTCTGTCTGTCTCTTAGATGATTTCGTTATATTATAAGTGTATAACTTTAGTTAAGGGGAAGCCAGTGAGTTTATTAGTGGTTAGTACTTTCATATGTCTAAGGGTTCCACTTTAGTTAAGGGGAAGCCAGTGAGTTTATTAGTGGTTAGTACTTTCATATGTCTAAGGGTTCTTCCTTTTAAGGTGATTTTCCTACAGTACTATGAGGTCACAAGTTTACTTAAGGGCAAGATAACTAGCGTATCGATGGACTACTTACCGTTTAAGAGTTCTCCTTTGAGGCGACTTCATACATTACTATAGGATTACGACTTCACTTAAGGGGTATGCGGTCTTAGTCGTTATAACTTTAAGGCCTATCGTGTTCGAGGGCCAACCGTGTTATTACGAGACATGTTCGGAGCTGTAAGGAGGTAGCTAGGCTGGTGAATAGGGTGACTTAGGCTAGGGTACTTCGACTACGTTAGGATAATAAATCGCATATATTTTAATCTGAAACTCGCATTTAGTAATTCAAATTCTGGTCTAATGCTGATCAGGACTTAGTGGTTCTGCGGTTAAGGATTAGTTATAGGCCATTGGTTTTAATGTAGGTATAATGTAAAATTAGGGTTTTGATTTTATTCTTTCACACCTGGGACTGATTGAATCCATACCTCTTAGGATCTGGGGTTATTATCGGTCACAACGAGGGGTCCAAATAGACGATTACGCCACTAGACGATCACAGCCAAATAAAATATTAGCTTTCTTTAATAATAACATTAACGGTTACAAAATACTATTAACATTTTTATAATAATAAAGACAACAATAATATGTTAGAATTACACATGTCTTCACGTATTCAAATTGGCGAGTAAGTCGGTATACTCCACTTCAGATATAACTAATTTTATTTATTTTATGTGAAGGGGGGTTTCTACATTATGTGTTGCCGTTACCAGGATAGGATAAAGAACTAAAGGAGGCTTGTAAAAGCCTACATTTTGTTGTCGTACAACGGATGGGAGGTCATTAAAATGGATTCCAGAAGAACAGGGGTGACAGAATGAGAAGTAAGGTACATACCTAAGCTTTCACTTTAGTAAAGGTAGACGGAGACCAACGTTATATTGGATCCCAAGGCTAGCCAGCAGGCAGAAATACACAAAGATACTGAGATTAAGGTATGTTTAATAAAAGAAAATCAAAAAATCAAAAAATCAAAATGTTATTAAACCTGGGGACGGAGGTATTTAGGTAGTCGCACCACTCCCCGGTGATGTCCACCATTTTTTTTGCGACGACCTCGACGCTTCCGTCGTTTCCTCTTCTCTTGCGGTGCGGATTCCGGTGGCGGTGGCCTACCCTCGGCGTTGTGGTCAGGAGACGCATTGTGATTGACAGGAAGGTCACCGGGATTGACCACGCTGGAACACGTTGGAAAAGAAGGAGCGGAGACTCCGCCTGGGACATCGAGAATGTGGCGGATAACGCCACTGGACATAATAATAAGCTCGGAGGGCCTCCCCTCTACGACCAGACGAGAGCCGGTCTTCGAATACTCCCCTCGGGTCCGGGCCATTTGGGATTTCAGGGGTTGTTATTTTTTAAACAAAATGGGGTTATTAAAGGACGATTTCACGGCCACGGAGTGAATGATACAAATAATGCTGGTATAACATCGAACTATATTAAATTTTCTGGAAGGAGGGTAGATTGGAAATTGGATCGGTAACCTAAGGGGTAGATCGTTTTGTTTTCTCCCTTTTCCATGTGAGAGACCGAAAGGCGGAATAATAGTCTTAAATCCATACTATATCGAGATATCTTTTAGAAGGTAGGTTGTAAATTAGTTGTTATGTAAAGCTAATTATAGACACAAGTTTAGGATAAAACCATATTAAATTAGTGTAAAAGAATGGGTTTATTTTAGTTAGGTAGTACAGTACATCTATTTAGGTACTAGTTTAGTAAGATATATTCTACGACTTAGGCTTAGATATAGGAAGGCATTACTAGTAATATGTAGACATAAAATTACGGCTAATACGCAAAATTAAAATTACATTTATAGAATGGTAGGCAGGGGTATGTGTATGATCTAATAACCTTATTTATAAATACATATTCGTATATCTCAATCATCCGAAACCTAGGGAACGGTATTCGTAAGATAAATCTTACTAGTCTCGTTCAATCTGAACTTCTATGTGGTAGTACCTATATGCTTATTGTCATAACATAGGTTCAAGGAAATGTTTAAAAACTAGATTCGAATAAATTTATTATTGGATAGCACTATTCAATAATTATGGACCTTAGCTTAATGTTGTGAGTACGGTTCGAATAAGCTTGTGAGTGTTGGTTTGTACGTATATGTGTGCGTAAGTAGATGTGGATAAGTATATAAATTCGCAGGTGTTTTATGGAAGGATTCTTGAACTTGTGATTGTCAACTGATAAAGTGGAGGAGTTAGCCGTACTATTTATAAAAAGGGGAACCCCCTTATGGACTTTAGTGGCCGTCGCGAGGCATATTACCGTATGGACATAGATTAGAGATCAGTATAGTTGGGGTGGCCTTAATGAACTGTCTATATACGTAGAATTATTATTAAGAGGGGGGGGGGGGGGGGGGCACTGTGGAATAAAGGTCTTATATGCTGGGGGAGGGGGAGGACATAATAAAATAACGAGCACTTAAGAGGGCCCCAACGCACATATACCTTTGCTATACGGGTGTGTAGCGGGAGTCGACAATGTTAGGTTCAGATAGAGCTCGTTTTCCAGTGGCGTAAAAATATTATAGATAGGCCCACAACTTAGCGTAAAGGGGGGGAAATATTTGATTACAGTTACATCACATGCGATATAAAAATTAAATTACAGTAATTTTCTAGCTATGTAGTTATTTAACATGTCATGGAATAAATTATGCTCTCGCTACTTGTTGATAACGAGTTATGAATTAAAAATAGAAAACGGGAAATTCGGCTGTAATTTTCTTAAAAAAAAAAAAAAATTGGTTTGGACAGAAACCGCGCAACCAAATGCAGTAATCTGCTAGTCAAAGAATGTAGAAGGCCATGTTATTTTCGGTTTGGAACTTGCCATAGGACAGCGAAATCGATTTTAAACCCAAGCAGAAACCTGTACATTAAAGTAGGGTGCAGCCTAAATGTATCATTTTACTATTGAAGAGTTAGAGTGAGCTATTTTATGATTAGGGAATGCATTGAAAGGCGGGATAGCGAGCATTTGGAATGTTAATGCAGAAGTAAGGTCATAAGGTCACTAAGATATTAGCTAAAGTAGGCCTCATCCATCTCAGTACGTTAATTTTATACTAAGTAGCGCTGACTTAGTAAGTTGGGATCATCCCCATAGGCCATTTAGACATATCAGTATATATGTGTAATTATCGGTTTATAAGTTTAGTTAAAGGGGTATTCCAAAGTACGAACATCTAATTACTGTTTCACTTGACGGTGACGTCTGTTAAGCCCTTAGACCAGGTGAACTTCCTCCAACGGGAAGATTCATGTCTGGTAGAAGGTAACCTTAACAAAGTAAACAGTAGATGTTAAAACGACTAAATGTACTTTGTAAGTTGTTAGTTTAGGGATACGATATGGTGAAAGAAAATTATATCAAATAATATAAACGGGGGGAGAAAAGGGTGTGCGCTCGAGCGGGGATTTGAACTCGGAGTTTCCCGGGGTTTTGGCGCGAGCGTGAGGTGTTTGGCCGACGGAGCTGTCTGGGGTGATTCTGTGCGATCGAATGTAGACGTTAGGTTTAGGTCATCTTTTATAGATTCGTTGCTACCGTTCACGGGCTATTAGATTCAGATTTTAGGATACTTTTGGATCATGGTTTTGCTTGCCAAATTATATTGATTGTCGATAAATATTTTATTACTAGGCGGACCAGTAATGTGAAAGGGTTTAACCTATTGTGATATTAATTATGAAGGTAATAAATTGGAAGTGTGATACTGAAATGTAAACGGGAAGTGTACTTATGTATATATATATATATATATACAAATCGGATTAGGAAATTTAATGTACTTAAAGGTAAGATAGGACAATGGCAGGTATTAGGTGGTGTTCAGGTCGGGTATGCCTGGTAGCGTGTTCCTTTTGAACTAAATAGGTTATTGTTAATAGGTATTATCTGTTTAAAGGGTTCTGTCGAGTAGGCGATATGTAGCAATTGAGAAATGGGGTTGATGGCTGAGTAAAAACATTGACGTAGGTCAGGGACCGGTTTTGTTAGGGTAGTCATGTTAAGGGCGGTTAGAAATGAAATGTACATTACGAGAGGGGAGGGTACCACAGTATAAATCGCTAAGTTGTTAGGGGAGGAGTCAACATAATAAATGTTTATTAAACTGCATTAACGTTTATTCAGAATTAGGATTCACATGAAATATAAATATATATATAAATTAGGTTCAGCGTAAGGTGAAAGGTGAGCTAGAACGTGGATAGATACTATTATCTGCTATGTAGATGTGAAACTAAGGCAAAATTATTAAACCCAGCCGAGTAGGACAAGGTTATTATTTAGGTTGGTACGAATCGTGAATTGAAATGGTTTTGGATTTTTATACATGGTTAGTGTAACCCCTGTGATTTTTGCCGTGTGAGTTGCAGGGGGTCGTAATGTTTCGACAGGTACGATCCCTGAGTGACCGCGGGCGGTGCATGTCTATGTGTGTGTATACATATCAGTATGCATACATGTGTATATGTGTCGAAGTTGAGGTCGGGCCCTGCCTTAATGGTGGGAGAGTCAGGTCCTTAACTGAAAGAGCGAAAGGGGTTATGCTGAGGGTGTGTTTAAATCGTCGCGGGTAAAGATTGTAATTTGTTAGGGCCTGAATTGAAATGATTTGGATTTTTTATACATGGCTAGTGTAACCCCTGTGATTTTTGCCGTGTGAGTTGCAGGGGGTCGTAATGGTTCGACAGGTACGATCCCTGAGTGACCGCGGGCGGTGCATGTCTATGTGTGTGTATACATATCAGTATGCATACATGTGTATATGTGTCGAAGTTGAGGTCGGGCCCTGCCTTAATGGTGGGAGAGTCAGGTCCTTAACTGAAAGAGCGAAAGGGGTTATGCTGAGGGTGTGTTTAAATCGTCGCGGGTAAAGATTGTAATTTGTTAGGGCCTGAATTGAAATGATTTGGATTTTTTATACATGGCTAGTGTAACCCCTGTGATTTTTGCCGTGTGAGTTGCAGGGGGTCGTAATGTTTCGACAGGTACGATCCCTGAGTGACCGCGGGCGGTGCATGTCTATGCGTGTGTATACATATTAGTATGCATACATGTGTATATGTGTCGAAGTTGAGGTCGGGCCCTGCATGATGGTGGGAGAGTCAGGTCCTTAACTGAAGAAGCAAAGGGTGTTATGCTGGAGATGTGCTTAAGTCATCGGGAAAAAGATAAAAATAAAAAAGAAAAGGGGGGGGAAAGTTGTGAGTTGTTAGGATAGACAAACTTGCCTTGTGGGGTTCAGGGAGGTTTTAAGGTTCCGGCGACTGCCGTTTTGGTGGATCGCTTCCGGTGTATGGTTGGATAAGAGTGTGGAGGTATGCGTACATATGTATACGTCGTTAGTGGAAGTTAGGCTTAACGTGAATGAGGGGTGGTTAGTTAAGGGGAGGAGGGGGATATGCGGAGTATGGGATTAGGCCGCTCTAGTATCAGCATTATTACACAAGGTTCAAATTTTACAACCGGTTCTTATAGTTGCTGATAAAAATCTAATATTTGCTTCTTAATATCATTAAATAAACAACCCTCGGACGTCATTGCCCTATTCAGACTCTTGTACATTATAATGAGCCTAGATTGAGTGAGGCCCTTGGTCCTTAATCGAAGCGTATACATTATAATGAGCCTAGGTTGAGTGAGGCCTTTGGTCCTTAACCGAAGCAGATCCGTCATAGCTATTTATTGCTAGAATGAACAAACTCCACCGTTTGCGTCCAAACATCATCGCCATATTCTAACTACTATATCTATCATAACGAGCTGAGGTTGAGTGAGGCCCTTGGTCCTTAATCGAAGCGTATACATTATAATGAGCCTAGATTGAGTGAGGCCTTTGGTTCTTAACTAAAGCATATCCGTCATAGCTATCTATCGCTAATATTGGACCAACTCAACTGTCTGTTTCGGAATATCGCCAAATGGAAAAACTCAACTGTTTCCATCATAATTATCTAAAGCCAATAATGGACAAACTCAACTGGTTGTTTCCGAACGTCATCAAAGGGACAAACTCAACTGTTTGCGTCCTAACGTCATCACCATATTCAAACTACAATATCTATCACAATTACCTACGGCTAAAAATGGACAAACTAGACTGTTTGCTTCCGAATGTCATAAAATGGACAAACTCATCTGGTTGCTTTCGAACATCGTCTAAGGGACAAACTTAACTGTTTATTCCTGAATATCATCAAATGGACAAACTCAACTGTTTGCGTCCTAACGTCATCACCATATTCAAACTACAATATCTATCACAATTACCTACGGCTAAAAATGGACAAACTCAACTGTTTGCTTCCGAATGTCATCAAATGGACAAACTGAACTGTTTGTTTCCAAACGTCGTCGCCATATTCAAACTACTATGTCTATCACAATTACCTACGACTAAAAATGGACAAACTAGACTGTTTGCTTCCGAATGTCATAAAATGGACAAACTCATCTGGTTGCTTTCGAACATCGTCTAAGGGACAAACTTAACTGTTTATTCCTGAATATCATCAAATGGACAAACTCAACTGTTTGCGTCCTAACGTCATCACCATATTCAAACTACAATATCTATCACAATTACCTACGGCTAAAAATGGACAAACTCAACTGTTTGCTTCCGAATGTCATCAAATGGACAAACTGAACTGTTTGTTTCCAAACGTCGTCGACATATTCAAACTACTATGTCTATCACAATTACCTACGACTAAAAATGGACAAACTAGACTGTTTGCTTCCGAATGTCATAAAATGGACAAACTCATCTGGTTGCTTTCGAACATCGTCTAAGGGACAAACTTAACTGTTTATTCCTGAATATCATCAAATGGACAAACTCAACTGTTTGCGTCCTAACGTCATCACCATATTCAAACTACTATGTCTATCACAATTACCTACGGCTAAAAAAATGTACAAACTCAACTGTTTGCTTCCGAATGTCATCAAATGGACAAACTCAACTGTTTGTTTCCGAACGTCATCAAATGGACAAACTCAACTGTTTGCGTCCAAACATAATCGCCATATTGAAACTACTATATCTATCATGACGAGCCGAGGTTGAGTGAGGCCCTTGGTCCTTAATCGAAGCATATACATTGTAACGAGCCTAGATTGAGTGAGGCCCTTGGTCCTTAACCGAAGCATATCCATCATGATTACCTACGACTAATAATGGACGAACTCAACTGTTTGTTTCCAAACGTCGTTGCCATATTCAGACTGCAATATATATCATAATTACCTACATCTAATAATGGACAAACTGAACTGTTTGGTTCCAAACGTCGTCGCCATATTCAAACTACTATATCTATCATGATTACCTACATCTAATAATTGACAAACTCAACTGTTTGTTTCCAAACATCGTCGACATATTCAAACTACTATATCTATCATAATTACCTACATCTAAGAATGGACAAACTCAACTGTTTGTTTTCAAACGTCGTCGCCATATTCAAACTACTATATCTATCATAATTACCTACATCTAATAATGAACAAACTCAACTGTTTGTTTCCAAACATCATCGCCATATTTAAACTACTATAACTATCCCGACAAGCCGAGGTTGAGAGAGGCCTTTGGTCCTTAATCGAAGCATATTCATCATAACAAGCCTAGATTAAGTGAGGCCCTTGGTCCTTAACCGAAGCATTTCCGTCGTACCCGTCCTGATTATCTACGACTAATAATGGAAAAACTCAACTGTTTGCTTCCAATCATATTTCCCTTCTTCGATCTACTATATTCTTCATAACTATCCATTATATCTGGTGTTTCCTATCGTAGCGTTGCAGGGGACTGACCTTGTTTCGACAGGGTGGGTCCCTGAGTAGTCGCTGGCTGAGGTTGAGTGAGGCCAGTGGTCCTTAACTGAAGCTGTGTTCGTCATAGTTATTTGCTGCATTTGAGTAAAGCACGATCTTAAGCACTATAATTTCTTTTTAATCTCCTACGTTCTATTTCGAGTAATTATTATGACGTGTCATTCATTATTATTAGGAGGCTCTTAGGTGATCATCGTAGCTTATTGGGTACAGCCCTTTAAACCAGTTTAGATTAGTGAGGAACATGATGAGACAACTAGTACCACGCTAAACCAGGTTTGATTAGTCATCGTCTTGGTACGGAACTATAGTATGAGATTCATTAATATCTAAATGGAAGCAGACCTTGAACGATGAGATAACCTTGGAGTTGAGGGTGATTATAGGATGGGAGATGTCCATTAAGTTGATTAGTTAGAAATCAGTAGTGTCGAGAGACTGATTTAAGCTTTAGGTGCTGTTGCTAGTTTTAATAGGGTGAACGTATGATTATGTTTTAGGGTGAACTAAGTTGATTTTACGACGGGGGAATGGATGGAAAACCGTCGATAATATAAGCGAGAGGGAATTGGAGGAAATGAAAGATAAGGCTAGGACTGAATGGGTAAAGTGCAGTTAAAGGAAGGGTGATCCTTATGAGAAGACACGTTGAAAGGAACAATTCCGGTCAGGGAATTTGATGAAAGCGCGTAGAACTGATAACTCAAGTGTGAGGGTGAAGTGGATTAAGAAGTTTTCATTGTTGTATAAGGGGCCTTGTGTATTAGTCGCGATACCGCTCTCGGAGGAGGTTACGGGAAATTTCGATGCGATTTCTTTTTTACTGACGGCAGGGCTAGGATTAAGGTAAGGATAATATTAGGTTTATTAGGTTCAGGGCAATTAGGGTTAGGTAAACATGAGGTTTATAGGGTTTAGGTACACATAAAATTTATTAGGTTTAGGTAAACATGAGGATTATTAGGCTTAGGTTACAGATATGTTTAGGAGGTCTAGGTTAACATGAGGTTTATAGTGTTTAGGTTAACATTAGGGTTTATTAGGTTTGGGTGGACATGAGGGTTATAAGGTTTAGGTTACGGTTATGTTTGGGAAGTCCAGGTCAACATGAGGGTTGTTGGATTTAGGTTTATGTAGGGGTTTTTAGGTTAAGGTTAGCGTTATTGCTGAATTAAGGTTAGATTAAGTCTCGAGTAATTTATATGTCATTACTGAACTAGGTTCGAGTTGTAAGTCGAGGTCTTAAAACTTAGGTGTAGAGATCCAGTGGTTAATTAAGAAACAAGTCACAACTGATAAGTGTACATTTATGACTTGTTGGGGAGGATTGTAGTGGTCCCAAGCCTTTTATAAAGAATTGTAATAATCTGGACCCCACGACACGGTGTTGACATGCTAATTTAAGTTTTAAGAGAGCAGGTGAATTAAAGATAGAATTTATCAATAATAAATATAAATTTGATTAATCACCTTCGTAATTCATACCGATCGGATACTCCTAATAAATGGATAGAAAGGAGATCAATGAAGTATGAAGTAAGTGAGGGGCCCGGATGTCCTCACCGGGGTTCGATTAATATGGTTGTACCTACGTCATAAGGCGTAAATCGCAGTGGGATCCTAAAATCATCAACACAAAGAAAAATAATTACTCGTTAAATACGACCGATTCGTAAAGTAGCAGATAACCAGGAGGTTAAAATATATGGAGAATATCGATCGATTATTTTCAGTTAATTGTTATAAATATCGTAGGGTGCGAGAGGGATAGTAGAGTAGGCTCCGCGCCGCTTACGACGAGCCTTCAATGTGTAAATTAATCGAAGCTGTATAATCGAGTCACAAAGAAGCGGAGAAACTAGTTCGGCAGGTAAAGAGTTTAGTAGAATCGGGTGACGATTTCGATATGATTGTTCGATTATTACTATAAAGTAACTGGCCACTAAAATGCGAAGCACGTGGGTACACGTGGAAGTAAAATAAAGAAGAAATTAACTGGCGCCACAATCCCTAGACACGCCACGCGTTCAGGCCGCGTCTATCGGGGGGGAGGGGAGAACGGTTATAAGCGATAGGCGTCAGTTGCGGCACCCTTTTCCACTGTCGTCGTACCGAGAGGCTGGCCGTGCTCGAGATTCCTGAGGAAGCGGGAAGGACAGGACGAACAAAGATTTGAAGAAATTTAATACCGACGCCGTGCACGTTTCACCTACATCAAATATCAGTAAGTGTCTTTTGTGAGAACTGAGGCTAGCAATGTCAACTTATTATTGATGGGTTTGTACTATGGGGCTTTGTGAGGGACTTCCTTTATACTATGGCGTAAGGACTGTGTAAGGGACCGTGTAAGATGCCACCTTGGTTAAAGTGAAGGGTTGGTTGGGGAAAATTGAAAGTGGTTGACTTTTTGGTTGGGATTCTAGTTGTAAATTTGGAGTAGAGAAGGAAAAAACCCTTGCTTATTAAAAATGCAGAGGTAGTTTGTTGACATTGTTGGCTATGTACTCTTAAAGGAAAAGAGATTGCCGATTTCTGCAGAAAATTTAGTGGAGAAAAGGGGTCCTGCCGGGATCGGCGTCTCTTAACATGATGTTGTAAATTTTGTGATACTTTGTGGGAAGAAACCCCGTAATTAGGCTCTGATCTGATTAGTTAAGAAATCGTTTAAGGTTAGGGTTGAGGTGACGGGGCATGCTTACATGACTTGGCAGGCAACCCTTGTGTAAATCCTGTCCTGTGTATATGTATATCTTATTGATGAAAGCTCTACGCAAGTCCTGAGCATCGACTTCGCGCTTTGATCGAATTCGAGGTGACGGGGCATGCTTACATGACTTGGCAGGCAACCCTTGTGTAAATCCTGTCCTGTGTATATGTATATCTTATTGATGAAAGCCCTACGCAAGTCCTGAGCATCGACTTCGCGCTTTGATCGAATTCGAGGTGACGGGGCATGCTTACATGACTTGGCAGGCAACCCTTGTGTAAATCCTGTCCTGTGTATATGTATATCTTATTGATGAAAGCCCTACGCAAGTCCTGAGCATCGACTTCGCGCTTTGATCGAATTCGAGGTGACGGGGCATGCTTACATGACTTGGCAGGCAACCCTTGTGTAAATCCTGTCCTGTGTATATGTATATCTTATTGATGAAAGCCCTACGCAAGTCCTGAGCATCGACTTCGCGCTTTGATCGAATTCGAGGTGACGGGGCATGCTTACATGACTTGGCAGGCAACCCTTGTGTAAATCCTGTCCTGTGTATATGTATATCTTATTGATGAAAGCCCTACGCAAGTCCTGAGCATCGACTTCGCGCTTTGATCGGATTCGAGGTGACGGGGCATGCTTACATGACTTGGCAGGCAACCCTTGTGTAAATCCTGTCCTGTGTATATGTATCTTCATTAATGAAAATCCTACACGCTTTGGTAGATGCTCATTAGAATGGTACAGTTATGTTACATGTAATTGATGGTTATGTTAATGATATCTCTATATCCGCTACTTACTATCTCAATCATTTTAGTCCCGATGTCTTGTTGCGTTGCGGTATGGGTGACCCCCAAAGCAAGCAGACCCTTGGTAGATAGAGGTAGGTGAGGACGGGGCAATCACAGTAGGGGTTCTTCAAGCGGGGTCTGGCTTGTTATAAGATTAGGGAAGATTGGGGCTTGATGTTAGAGACATACTAGAATAACTGCAGGCTTCAGGAATCTAAGGGTGTGAGGGGGCTGATAAAACCTAAATCTGGGTTGGCTCCAGTTCCACCCTTCACCGGCGTCGAGTGGGGAAGCTGAACTGTTAGATGCCGTTTAGGTAATGGGTGGCTAAAATTTAATGTGGGATTTTTAACCCAATCTCCTTAAGGAATTCGTATATAAATAAAACCTCCACTCCACCCATTACTGCGACGGATAGATTTGGAAAGCTAAGTATTATTGTGTTCATATTTAAATATTTGTTTCCTGTGTAAAAATAAACGTAAACCTCATATGTTTTTCAGGGCCGCGACATTAATCTAGCGAGTCTATTTTTTTATTAGACTATCTAGGCTTTATTTTATTGCTTTATACTGTTTAATTTATGTTTTGACTGAGCCATTTAAGATAAATATGACAGAACTTCAACCTTGACCAAACTTTATTAACAGGCTATGAGGTGACATTAGTGGGTCAGGATTTGTTCTATTCTTCACCATGAATCACCCCGTTGAAGACGTATTAGTATAATCATACACAATTCTCTACTAACTGATGAGGCTCTGAATTGTTGTATGGAAAGCCGAAACGTTAAGTTCTAAACACTCAGAAAAGGGCTAACCCTTACTTGATCTGGCTAATGTGCCAGGTCCTGAGTGTGAATATGTCTTCCTTACAATCCACCTTAAACATACTTATTGTGTGTCAAACTAGGTGTTCTGTCGCCTTAATTACTCTGATGAACAATTTACCACTTAACCATGTGCGTAATTGCACACCTATTTTATTATTTCTTGTGAACTTAGCTTGCACGGCATATGTTTCGGGCGAGCATAGCTTCTCCGGACTAGCGGCTATTTAAACTTAAGGAGCCTCGGGTTCGAACCGACCGATCGTAGGTTATATTCAAATAATAACGAAATGGTCCCCTTAGTTCCGTAGTTAGTCATAGTAGTAAGGATAAATACATGGTCGCCTGGTTGTTTGCCACCTCCGTGGCGTTATAAATGTAGGAGTAGGCGGGGAGCACTACTTACCTATCCTAAAGGACAGTTTAAGGCACAGTGCACGAAGGATAAAGGTTATCTATTAACTCGATTACTAAATGACAGGAAGGCGAAGCCACAAGGTAAGCTAGTTTGATTAAACCTATCTACGAGGCTGTCAGGAGTTGCTCGTTATATACCTTCCTTGTTAAAGGTTCCAAGACGTTAGTCAGATAATAGGTACGATACATTTGACAAACGCTTAAGGCCAGACGGTACCCTAGGCCCTTAAGGCTATTCAAATTCAAGTTATACATAATTAATTTTCAACATTCATTTTAGCGATCAAGTAGGAACAACCTAGGGTATAAGTTAGGCGAGCGTTAGGTTTTGTCTCAATTTTATAGTTTTGTTTTCATAAACTTTATATTCTAGTGTAGATAATCGCCATAGTTTGTAAACACAAACCCAATTTTAGATCTAATAACGAAATTCGTATTGACCGGGTCGCGAGATACTAAACCAAAACCGAACCAACGTAAATTAGTCGAAGGAAGGTCGAGTAACACGATTAGACTCTGTATCTGCGCAGAAGACTAAAGTGTGAACTCTGCGCACCCACGTGACCACGAGACGCCAGCTGGGCACTTCGACGCACAGGCAAATGTATGAAAAGTCTGACCGTTCAGTCTTTAATTGGCCGAAGGGATAATTTGGTGGCGGGCCCAACAATTCTGAATAGAACAACTTACGAACCCTTAAGGAATGGTTGTATATGTGAATTTTCCTGGATGATTCCCAGTTAGGGTTACCCGGAAACGACCTGGAAACTAGGATTGGTAGATTTAGATAGACTTCCATACTAAATCGTCCGCCCTTAGCGTCCTCTATAAGACCTCCTCAATGTCTCCAAGATTATTAGACAGTTAGCTAAGATATCGATCGACCGAGTAGTTCCACGATTACTACACAGATGGCGTGAGCCACAGTGGTAAAATAATAATCATGAATGTATGAGGATTTCCGGATACGGTTAGAACCATGTCATAACTTTATTCAAAGGTAGGCTGTAGTTGTATTTTAGGTCTACATTTACTTCTAATTTGTTAGTTTGTCTTTACGGCGGTTCTCCATATATTATTATAAGATAAGATTTGAAGAGAAGCTAGTAAGGATAGTGGTAGGCTCATTATATACTTAGATTGTCTATTTGTCTTGGGGTGGCTTCTCGAATACCATTACGACTTTATGGTTTCACATAGGGGTTGTTCACGGGTTGTCAACCAATAATTATGCAACTACTAAACCAGTCGGCCCATCTGTGGTGCATTCTTAGTGTTATTAAGAGGGTTGTGTAATTTACGTAAGGGCCAGGCCGCGAGTATATTCGTGTGTTATCTATATATATATTCAATCTGTTAGTTCATCCGTATGGTGACTTTTCATATTACATTACAGTTTTATAACTTCGCTTAAGGGATCGACAGCTAGTCGGCTAATAATTTATCTATGTACTTAATAGGTCCGCTTGTCTCCCTAATGCCTTATATATGTTGTTATTAGTTTCGACCTTCACTTAAGCGCAAGCTAGAGAACTGGCGACAGGTTAGTTGTGTAGGTTATAGGTTAATTAAGGGATCAATAGCGTATCTGCTAATAATTTATTTAGTTATTAAATAGGTCTGTCTGTCTCTTAGATGATTTCGTTATATTATAAGTGTATAACTTTAGTTAAGGGGAAGCCAGTGAGTTTATTAGTGGTTAGTACTTTCATATGTCTAAGGGTTCCACTTTAGTTAAGGGGAAGCCAGTGAGTTTATTAGTGGTTAGTACTTTCATATGTCTAAGGGTTCTTCCTTTTAAGGTGATTTTCCTACAGTACTATGAGGTCACAAGTTTACTTAAGGGCAAGATAACTAGCGTATCGATGGACTACTTACCGTTTAAGAGTTCTCCTTTGAGGCGACTTCATACATTACTATAGGATTACGACTTCACTTAAGGGGTATGCGGTCTTAGTCGTTATAACTTTAAGGCCTATCGTGTTCGAGGGCCAACCGTGTTATTACGAGACATGTTCGGAGCTGTAAGGAGGTAGCTAGGCTGGTGAATAGGGTGACTTAGGCTAGGGTACTTCGACTACGTTAGGATAATAAATCGCATATATTTTAATCTGAAACTCGCATTTAGTAATTCAAATTCTGGTCTAATGCTGATCAGGACTTAGTGGTTCTGCGGTTAAGGATTAGTTATAGGCCATTGGTTTTAATGTAGGTATAATGTAAAATTAGGGTTTTGATTTTATTCTTTCACACCTGGGACTGATTGAATCCATACCTCTTAGGATCTGGGGTTATTATCGGTCACAACGAGGGGTCCAAATAGACGATTACGCCACTAGACGATCACAGCCAAATAAAATATTAGCTTTCTTTAATAATAACATTAACGGTTACAAAATACTATTAACATTTTTATAATAATAAAGACAACAATAATATGTTAGAATTACACATGTCTTCACGTATTCAAATTGGCGAGTAAGTCGGTATACTCCACTTCAGATATAACTAATTTTATTTATTTTATGTGAAGGGGGGTCTCTACACAGTATTAAAGTTCTGATATACATTGTAATTGTAATAAACATTAGACAAATTTAAATAGGACAGTAACTCTTGGGGTGGTCTTAGATTTCCAACACTATTGAAGTACTCACAGTAGTTGTTAATTTTTATATAGGCTACCCAGTGCGTTCCAGGATTCTTAGAGTTATCCAAATTGACAATCGCACACTCAATATCTTTAGGTTTTTTTGGTAAAGCATCTTTCATGAATACTCCTCGAAAATACGGTATATCATTAGTGTGCTTTAAAATATCTACATTCGTTAAAGCACGTCTAGGTAGCCTTCTAGTTAGTTTTTTGCTGATTTTAAACATAATCCGTTACCTTTATAAGGTTTGATGTAGAGACCTTTTCCTAACGCAATAGATTCCATCATTTTGTTATGACGCTGTGACTCTTCAAGGTTTTGCTTTGCTGATTTATAGCTATTCACTGCTTTAGCAATACCTGCAGCTCCTCCAGCTAAAGACCCTAATGCAGATAAGCCAGCAAAAATTGGTATAAGTGGTAGAATCCCTCCAGTTTTTGGTATTGGTATAAGACGGGGTAAGCAAACATTTTTATTTTTAAATAATTTTTTTGCAGTCAAGTAGGCTATCTTTATAGCAGTATTGTTATCTTTTGGCTTGCGGTTTTTCATATAATGACGGATTTTAGACACGACTGACTTAAAAGATTTAACTCCAGCACCATTTTTGAATTTAGTTTTCATAACTTTGCTTACGAGCCAAGATGCTAATTTTTCTCCGGTTCTAGTATTTTTTGACTTCATTCTTTGTTTTGCCATATTCAGAAGCGCAAAGTCAGCTTTATGACGATCTTCTAAATTACGATGTTCGGAATATGCTATATCGTGACGCTTACAAGCCTCGTCTAATTCGTTTATCCCTTTGTCACCTCGAGCCAATCTTTCTTGTAGTCTTGTACCAGGACCACAATAATTATATCCTGGTAAATGAAGTTCAAATGGTAAATTGTTTACTATATTATTAACAAGTCCTCCACCGTTCATCACTGAATTTAAAATGAATACATGGTTGAATATCTTACAATTATAAAGTATTTATAAGTTAAAAGTAAACACTATACAATAGACATTTCGTTAATCCAACTATTTTCCTTTTCATTGAGTCCTAACCATTTTACAAATAATTTATTTCCTTTCTTTCTTATCACTCTTTCAATTAAATAAATGTTTGGATGTTTAGTTTTTTGCAACTCTTGTTCGTAAAAGGATCCGAGTATTATTTGATTTCTTTGATCATGAATGTGATAAGTTACTGGGTAAGTATTATTAACTTTTGTTATGGTAAATAGTTCAGAAGACCAGTTAGGTGTATACCCCTTTTTGAAATTTTCTTTATATTTGCTAATCCGAACACAGTCACCTACTTTTAATTTTGATTTTCTTAAGTACTGAGGTGTTTCATTCCTCTTTATGTTATTCATAACGACGGTTTGGTTATCACGTGTTACATTTATTGGTTTAAATTTTATGGTTCGATGGACAGTATCATTATATGATGACAAAGCATCGTTCAAAGGTGATCCGATCCATTTGTTATTTCCAATTAAAGTAAAATATTTATATAATTTTGATTTCAGTGTTCTTATAAATCTTTCAACAATTGACGCCTTTTTCACAGAATATGTAGAATAGTGATTTATATTAAAAGTTGTTATTATTTTCTTAAACACTTCATTGTAAAATTCTTTTACCATATCTGTCTGAAGGTTAATAGGAATTCGACCACAATCCAAATTTTTTTTAAAAGCGTTTCCTACGTCACGTTTTGTTTTCGTTTTCAGAGGAACTCCCCACGCGAATTTTGAAAAGCAGTCAATAACAACTAAAATATATTTAAAACCTTTGTTCACTTTTTCCATTTTCTGCATGTCAATTAAATCAGCTTGCCATAAATCATCAATCCCTTTTAATATTACCGCCCTACGAATAAAGTGTTTTCTAGCTGATTTTTGAAGTTCATAATTGTTTAGGTGCGGTTTTCTGTGATCCAACCTTTTTTAATTCTGATTTAATATCTAGCAACTGATTTTTTAAAGTTTGAATCAGGCTTTTATAGCATTTATTTCGAGCAGGAAAGATTGTTTTCCACAATATTCTTTTAGTACATTATCTACATACTGCTTATTGACGGCTTCGTCAGGTAGCTGAGGTGTTTTGAGTCCTTTTATACTTGCTGATATTAAGTCTAAATCTCCATTAATAGACTTAAGAAATACTTTGTCAGTAATATCGAAAACTTCTGACAAACGCAATCTTTTATGCACGTGATGACCAAACTTGTCAACGTTCATTGTTTAATAAATGTATCCCTAAATGGTTTGATTACAACTGAATGTTAATATAAAGTTCTCTGTATTATATTTGAATAAATCGTTAAGAATGCATGTAATACGTTACTTTTCATATTTTATTTTTAATAATACCAGATTCTTGCAACTCCTCTACGATAGATATTATTTCATTGTCTAATCCACTGTTTCCTGCATCACGAGAAGATATTAAAAGTTTCAGTCTTTCAACTAACTCATTAGGGTCATCCCAATACATATAATCAACATTTTTATTATATTTTTTTAAAATTGGTAACCCAGACCCTTGAGTAAGACTTTCGGTGCTTGTACATTGCTTAGATAACTTGAAAAGTGGTTTGATAATATTTAAGTACTTGCTTCCTTTATTACTTTTAATTGTTTTTTTAGGGTTGAAGTCACGCCTATGTGCATTTGTAATAGTTAAAATCTGTTTGTAACTGTTTAAGTCACTATTAGTGATTGTTTTTAAATCTGGTATTCTTTTAAATAATAATTCCATTAGACCTTCACTTTTTTTGTAAGGCTTTCCAGAAACTAAAATTGTATTTTCTGTTTGGACAATTCGAGAATTACCTATCATCAGTTTACCACGTTCATTTCTAACACCAAATGGAATATCTTCCAATACTTTTACAGTTCCTTCTGAAGGTGGTGACCAATTATGTTGTGGACTTGAAATAGATTCAATTGTTTTGAATGAAGCGTCACTTGAAACGTTGGTTTCTTTATTATTTGTATCGCTCATACTTTCTGAATCATCTTCATAGATATCGTCTTCATAATCATCAAAGTTCTTAAGAGTTGTATCAACTTTTTCACACTGTTCATCGGAATCTATTTCATATTCACTTCCACCCTGAAGATCAAAATCAAATTCAGTTTTCATATATTTTGCTTTTTTCCCTGGGATTACGTCTTCATTGTAATTAGGTTTGATATTTTGTGTTGCATTTCTTGATACCATTTTATGTAGTGGATCCGTTAAAGGTTTGAACACAGATTTAAGGACTTTATCATTTTCAGTTTGAATATTACGCAACTGCCTAACTTTTTTCTTAACAACGCTAGCTGATTTAATTATCTCTTTTTTGATATTTACTTGCGAATCCATTTTTCACAATAAGCTTTACCAATGTTATAGACAACACTAAACACATATCAGAGTTTTTGTCGTTTATAAGAGTTTTAATCAAGAATGACAAAAGTATCAAACTTTTTTCTATAGCAACCTTTATTTTTTTCACAGTCTTTATTGATTACTATGAAATCATACGAAGTTTTCCAGATTTCCGAACACATATCACGAAATTGATTCCAATTCATATCTGTACTGACATGTTCATCATAAACATGTCGTAAATTAATGTCATCTTGTTTCAACAAAATTATAAGATTTGCATTATCTCTAATTAATTGTTTAGGTACTTTACTATATGTTTGGTTCAAATAAAAGCAGTCTATACGCTTATGTCGCCCCATTGAGAAATAATCACGAATGTTATTTTGATTTTCACAAGCAACATCATCGAAAATTATTACTGAATCAGGTTTTGCACGATGAAGGCTTATAACGTCACTATTATCGTTATATTTCATTAATTGTACTTCTGGAACCTCATTTAACACTTTTTCTAAAAATATATATTTTGGTTGGTAAAGCGTTTTGGAATATAAATATATATTTTTATAGCATAAACCATTTTCATGCAAAAGAAGTCCAACTATTAGGTTTGTTTTTCCACAGTTAGATGGTCCGCAAATCAAACATCGAATCGAATTAGGTAATAGTTTACCGTGACGTGATATGCCTAGATCAGATTCAGAACATATTTTTTCTAAATGTAGCTTTAGTGGCTGCTTTACAAATTTCATGATGTCTTGGTGAAAGAAGTTAATTATGCAATGAAATCTCTAATCGCTATGACTCCATATTTATATTAATTTGAGAGACATTGACACACAAGACTACCGAAAGATAAAAGAAAGGTAAGATTTTTATAATTGATTAATGAAATATTATTTGCCCGACAGTTGTAATAGGGTAAAACATTTTTCTACTAGAACAGAACAGAACGGTTTGTATATATTTGTAAGTTTATCCCTTCTTCTCTCGTAAAACGGAATGATGCTCTCCAAAATACCTTGTTCATAGAGCTAGAAGAATAATCAATTTCAAAATGTTTATTGGGCATTCTGGCTCACTTTCCGCAGCGCAGATGCACGTAATCAATTCCAAAATGTTTATTGGGCATTCTGGCTCACTTTCCGCAGCGCAGATGCACGTAATCAATTCCAAAATGATGCGCCAGCTGGTAAGGATTAAAATTATTAAGTTACTACTTTTGATTCAGAATGGATAGGTTCCTCTAAACATACGTAATTAATAAAGTAAATTTACTTACTTTTATTCGAGTTTGTCGCTCAATATTTATATTCTGTGGCCCGCTTCTCCGCTGCACTTGGATAAGTTGAGGTGCCATTTTTAATTTAGATTGCGAATTTAGAAGCGATGCAACAAACGATTTCGCGCTCGCGCACCTGATCGTGTCAACGTCACGGATAATACTAAATTTTGATTTATTTTTATTTTACCTAGGTGTTGATTGCGCTCGGTACTTACGCCGGCTTTCATTCATGTTTGTAGTCTACATATATCTATAGATATGTTCGCAGACGCAGCTGTGTTCAGTCTCTTTCCTACGATTTATCTATAGCGATACGTTTTAGTTATAGATATGTTTTCGTGGGTAGCTTGATGTGTCACCTACTGTACAACTGCAAGAAAAGCAAGGCGTGCGCAGTTACATAAAATAGACGTGTCATATGCAAATAGTACAATCTTGCACACCTTCTCCACAAAGAAATGCAAGTTATTTTTGTAAATTAAAAATAGAAAAGGACCTAAAATAAAACCTTGAGGAACTCCTAAATTTGCTTCTGAGCCATTGGATTTTACATCATTGATTTGAACTTCTTGCATTTTACTTTTTAAATACAAACGGATAACCTCTAGAGCCAAATCTGCAATACCATAATGACAGTCAACTGACTGACTGAGAGACAGAGTAGTCAGTTTTCGTGCCTTTGCAATACCATAATGACCGTCAACTGACTGACTGAGAGACAGAGTAGTCAGTTTTCGTGCCTTTGATAGATCACAGAAGATACAAATGGCATTTTGTAACTCTTCCAAAGCATCAAATATATGTTGTTTAACCGCAACACCTGCGTCAGTTGTGGAACGACCTTTTGTAAAACCAAACTGTTGAGGATGAAGTAATCCATTTAAGTTAAAATGTAAGCATCTGATTGATCATAAGTTTTTAAAAAATTTTGCTTTAGGCAGGCAGTATAGAGATAGGTCTAAAACTATAAGGATCATCTTTACTTTCACTTTTAAAAAGTGTTATTATTTTACTATATTTTATTAAGTCTTGGAATAGCCCTGCGTCAAGAGATTTTTTTTGTTAAATATTATGGCTAAGATTGGAACTATAATATCAATAATTTTTCTAAGGACTTTGAATGATATACTGAGTTAGTAATTTGAATATCTTTATAATGTTTTCAGAGGTAACAAATTCAAATTTAAATATAGCCTTACATTTATTTACATTACATTTTAAAAGTAACTCTGATTCTAATGAAGGGGAAGTTAATGCATTAGTTGTAATTGTAGGCATTTCATTAAAATGTTTCTCAAAAGAGTTATCAACCACAAGATCTGAATCAATTATTTTTGAATCTACGGTAAGTGAATAATGATTGTCACGTGGTTTAATTTTTCTTGTTTTACTATTAATTAAATTCCATGTGTCCTTTATTTTAGTATCAGAATTTTTTATTTTATAACTTAAATGTATTGATTTTGCAACCCTACACACTTTTTTAAATAGCCCAGTCCTTTAATTTAATTTTATCATTTGACCTAAAAGTATTTACTTTAAACACTTGCTCGAATTCATTACTTAAGGAATCAAAAAAATAATTATAAGGATTATTACCATTATCATGCATGAAATGTAAAAATAAAATTTTCTTTTCAATATTTACTTTAAAATTGTCTAATCGAGCAGTGGTCACAGGTCTACAAGTTACTAGTTGAGGTTTTTTTTTATAGTTGTGTAGAATTTTTATTATTTATTACCATAGTGACCGGATGGCAAATTGTTAATAATAGTTTTATCTTTTACTTCAAAGTAACAGAAAATATTATCTAAACATGTAGCTGAAGTCGATGTAATTCTAGTTGGTTCTAGAAACAAATAATTTAAGTCAAAATTTGTAAATAAGTTAATGAATCTATTTTTTGTTGGGGAACTCTCTAAAAGATCAACATTAATAAAGTCACCAGAAACAATAACTGACTTTTTAGAATTTCAAATATTTTTTATTATATTTTTGTGTTGTGAGACTGAGGACTGAGATGAAAAAGCACAAGCACAAGAATAATTATTTAGTAATGAATCAAATCTATCTGATTATATTATGCAACCAACCAGCTCATTTAAAGCCAAAATATGATCATTTATTTCATTCTTTGCACTTTCAAACTTTTTCTTATTTCGTTTAAAGAAATCTGCAAACCTTGTATATCAGTTTGTAAAAGCTTTGTCTCACTATCATGAATAAGCCTATTTTGCTTAAGTTTTACAGAAACTACTTTTAAATTTACTAATTAATTCCATTCTCTCGTTTCTTAAAAGTTTGTAGTTATGGAAATTTCTATGGTGTTGACCAATTTTTTGTTTTTTTTATAAATCTGTTTAATTTAAGCATTTTTTTAAATTGTTTGAGATTAAAAAAAGTTGCTGGGGACTGACATTGTATGGAAGAATTTGATTCGGTAAGATAAATAGTTGTTATAGGGTTGCGGTTTATGTTGGTAAGTTGAGCGCTTGCTATCAACTCATCAAACACATTTTGAGCATCAGCTGCCATGACCCTTTTTTCGCCCTCAAGTTGGCAATTTAACTGTTGACTATCAAACAGTTCTTCTTCAAGCTACATAGTCGAGATAAAAAAGCGCATGATACTCTTTTTTTTTTTTCGAAAACAATTATTCAGATTGGTGCCATATAACTGCCGGGGTGCCCCGCAAGATAGCATTTTATCTTCCGTCTTATTTGCGTTTTTTACTAATGCAAGTACTCAAAAACTTTCTTCTCTCTACCACTTGTATGCAAACGAACCTCAGGTCTATAATGATACTGCCATCGATGATTTATCTATAACCATCAAACTAAAAACCTCTGACCGGAACGATATACAGAACGGAGCAGCATTTGGCTTAAAAATAAACCCTGCGAAACAAGGCCTGTGTTTAATACTTGGAAGTCCAAAGTTTATGTCTAGAATAGACTGAGGCAGTCCCTTGAAAATTGACGTAGATAACGTACCGATTCCCTATAGTGACAAAGTTCAGAACCTTGGTATTATTTTATACCGTGAAATGTCTTGAGCTCCACAGATAGTGTAACGCCCCTCCATTATTTAAAAAAAAAAATATATTAATAAGATACTAAATGTTCTAGAAAACCTCGAAGCCCACTATCACTCAACAAGAGAGATCAAAAGAATCTAATAACTATTTATTTATCATGTAGATCTTATTTGGCCAAGCGTGATCGTCAACAGTGGGAGGACCCGAAAACCATTGTATTAAAAAAGTAGTAACCCCAGTTATTTTGGAGGTACGTTAGAGTAATATGATATAAATAAATAGTATACAAAATAAGAATTAAAGAAAATAATCAAGAAAATAATGAAGAAAATAAATATAGCTAAATCTACGATCATAAATAATGCCCACTTTGAGTTTTTACCATTTCTAAAGTCAGTGAAAAACACCTAAACAAGGCAAATACTCGAATATCAGTACTAAAGGATACAGGTACTAAAGAGTTATATGATTTTTGTGTCATCACTACACAAAGGAACCCCAATTTATGGTAGTTTCACATTTGAAAGTAACATCCATACGATTGCTAAATCCATTCGTTTTGTAGAAGATCCACTTTTATAGAAGATTTATCTTGACCTAGCTGAAAATGTCCCAGAACAAGGTCCGTTAATATTCCTTCCTACTGAGGTGATTGAGATTTCTTTCTATTATAAATTTCTAACCGGCAAAAGCGGGCCCGTCATTTCGATGTTTTAACATTAATTTAGATATTTTTTTAATTAAAATAAGCCCTCATAGGTCCCCGGACATAAGTTATCTAAAGCCACGTAGTAGTTGACCCACCTGCAACCTTTAAAGGACCCCACACAGGAAAATACAAACTAAAGTATTTTACAACGAACATACAATATTTTCACTGTAACTTCTAATATTACTAACCAGTAATGGTGGCACAATCTGGCTGTAGTTTATCCCAACGTGGTTCTTAGGTAGTGTACCTATCTGCCAAACATACCTATCTACCAAGCCATCTTCGTCCTTCATTATATTAAATTTTATAATAAATAAAATTTAATAATGAAAAAAAAAAAAATTGTATAATAAATTGTTATATAAAAATAACATACTTAATGATCAAAATAATAACTTAATAGGATCGTGGAAGATCAAGGACTTAGAAAAAATTAGACAGGATCGTGGCGGTGGAGGTCATTAATTATTTTTGTAGACTTTCAAAAGACGGGTTTAACACATTTATGTAGGACAGTAGTACACCTAAATTCGAAAATCAAATAAAATTCATTACTAGAACACCCGGGACAGCATAAGTTTACGTAGACATACATAGGCAGCGCCGAGCGTCGCGGTGCCAACAAATATAAAAAAAGCGTATGAAGTGGGCATATGCAAAATGCGATAGATTGATATAAAATGAAATGTATTATTGAGTGAATACATTCTATTATGAGAGGAATTTTGTACCTTCTCGATGGCTATTAAAAGTATTAGTGTTGTAGTAATCTGAATGTGACTCTTTTGCTTGAATAAGCGATGGATGTTACTTCTTATGTTTGATTGCTTATACTGCTGCTATATAATACAGGTAAAAAGACCTCGCCTGAGTAAAGTAAAGAGGAGACAAGGAGATGATGGAGGTATGCCCGGGGATCGGAAGCTTAAAACCTACTGATCTCTCAGAATGTTTATCGTTAACATTCGTTAGTGGCTTCAAGTTACATCGGCTGAGCTCACAGACGGTTTGAACGTCTCTCGCTTAACGTTTCGATCCGTTTGTTTGGGTCAAATACGAATGTGAGTTCAGTGCTGAGCGACTTGAACGACGACAACAGATTACACAGTGTAGAAGGGTAAAGGTCCTTGCCCCGAGCTGTCTGTCAGAGTCGAAAAACTGCGAAAGAAGGCAATTATTGTTTTAATTAAATTGACACGTAAACCGTTGCCAAGTTGTGGGGAGTCGGACGCTGATTACGCGAAGGAGACAGTGATACCCACTGTCTCCTTCGCGTATGTCACCTACGCGACTGGTAGCAACTCATAGAATATTTGGCTCGCGACTAAATTCCTGAAAAGCTGCGATACTGAATATTACATAAATAATCTAACTCACACTTATTCTATCGTTAATCGATTAAATAAACTATAATTCTTCGTACTTGAACTGATAATATACCTATACATTTAACCTGTTTATGAATCCTTGATTGTATGGTGTGGACGCCGGCTTGTAAACCGAAATATATCATTTATAATCTACGACTGAAGTTACATGGATGCAGTGGGGTTTATTGCGTCTTGCTCTTCGGAGTGTGTTAAGCATGGGGCGTGCCCTCTCAGTGAATTCCATGGCTTTTCCATTGGTACATAATAATTAGTACCTACGCAAATGGTTCAGGCGTGCTCTCTTGATAATATCATGGCTGTGTCTGTGCGAACGGATGTCACACTCTTTGGCCTAAGGCTGAGTGTTTGTGCTATGCACGCACAAGGATTTGTTCCTGAAACTACATATTTAGACTTCGGTGTTGAGCTTCGGCTGCAACCATAATTTAATGGTTATGCCATTTATGATTTCACACCTCTACTCCTTCGGGGGATGTGCGCTAAGTTAGCCTCGGTATGGACACGTACCGTGGGAAGCGCTGGGTGGAGCTTCCCGCCTTTTTATTTTTTTTAGAAAAATAAAAAGGCGCATAGGGGTAGTTGGTACTATTTTCATTACTAGAACGGTGATTCAGTCTTTCTCTTAAAGAACCCGCGGTCAACGTTACACAATTGAGTCCTACCACTTAGACGATCACATAGCCAAACCTTCGAAACCCTTATACTTCAATTTTCAAGTTTCTGGTTTTATTGTATTTAATCTTCTATGTCCATACTGGTTGATCAGGTAGAGGTACGTTACGGGTAGGTAGTATATATTGTTTTTTGGGGGGGTTAGTTACAGTAGCTTCTCGTGACCCACAAGCATAGTCTATAGTTTCCTTCTTCTCGAGTAGAGTTTTGACAATCTAAGCGACGGCAATAGAATTTTCTGTGTGTATGGGACCACGCACTTTTATCACCACTAACCCCGCTCTAACAACCTTCTCACCCCAAATTTCGAACCCCCATCCTGTTTTTTTTATTCCAGACGGATGTCCGGCCTGAATTAATTTTAACAAAGAAAAAAAGAATATCTTTTAAGTATAATACCAGTTATGTTGGTTGGGGTACTATTATAAAGTCCTGGATTAATATGAACGGTCTAGATAAAACAGCCTAGTTATCCTAAGTTAACAGAATTCGTAAAGTTCTAACAAACCCCGGGTAATTTCAAATAAACTAACTAAGGCAAAGAAAAGACAATCGCGGATTCAATTCAATTCAATTCATTTATTCGATAATTATGGGTAATACAATGTTAAGAAAGATTGGTGTTTTTGGTGTGAATGAAACAAAGCGGAAAAGATCGGAGGTAACCCAGCATGACCCCTACTCGGCGTATTGGTCAGGTGTTACCAATACCCAAAGCGGCTGCTAGGGAGTTGGGTTAATGCTGTCTGCGAGAATGGCAAAATGCGTAAGTCCCAGGCTGCTCTGGATCAGACTGAAGATTGGACTACTCCGAATCTTTCTATTCTGTACGCTCCGACAGAGATAGGTTCGGGTGGCTCCCAAAAATCTCAAACTGATGGAGAGGAGTTTCAGGACAATGTCAGGGATGTATTGAGTAAATGCAAGGGAAATCCCACCCAATTAAAAGAGATTTTAATGGATGGGTGGGAGTGAAACGTGATGGATACGAAAAGGTTCTTGGTAGTTTTGGAGACGAAAGAATAAATGAGAATGGAAGGAGTCTACTAGAAGTATGTTTATAATGGAATCTTTCAATAACAAACACAATGTTTGAACACCCTAAGGTCCATATTTGTACACGAGAAGAAGGTAATGCAAGGAGCATGATAGATTTTGTAATAGTGGATGAAATATTGAGACGAAAAGTACAAGACACAAGGGTCTACAAAGGGGTTTGGTATCGACACGGACCACCACCTGGTAGCTAGCCGAATTGGTAGTTTGTTTAAGTGTTGGCGCCATCGGAAACCTGAGCCTACAAGTGTCTTGGAAAGAATCAAAGTTGAAAGTTTGCAAGGGACTTATACAAAAGACGAGTTTGTAAGTAAACTAAATGAAAGGTTCAGGGATTTGAATGAAGTAAGTGAAATTGAAGAAATGTGGAGTGGATTTAAGAATAGTATTGTAAGTGTGGCAACTGAAGTATGTGGAGTTGCTAAAAGAGGAAATGTAAAAAAGGTTAAAAATGTGTGGTGGGATGATGAAGTACAAAAAGCAGTGAGTCCAAAGAAAAAAGCATGGAAGGATTGGTTGTCTGCAAAAGCTGACGAAACAATGCAAAAAGCAATGAATGAAGAAGTCAAAAAGGCTCGAAAAGAATATAAGAAACTAAACGGTATAGTGAAAGAAGTTGTTAACCGAAAGAAAGAGGAAGAGAAAGATGTTGTTAATTGAACCTTGACCACATACGTATGTCCTAAACTGTTCTTTAAAATAGGTAAGTAGGGCTCACTACCATCTCCTACCTTCATAGTATCACCGGGATGGCAAACAAATGGACAGCCGTATGCTCAATCATACTGCAGTAACTAACTACGAAACGGAGGAGAACATTTCTTCACTATTTAAACACATGCTACAACCGGATAGGTTCAAACCCTAATCCTCTAAAGTTTAAAAATCCCTAGTCTGGAGGGGTTATACTCACTCGGAACACAGGCCCTGTAGCCTAGGTTCACAAAGAAATAATAATATGGCTGAACAATAGCTCGTCAAAGAGGACCCTTTAAGTACTCTCGGTCCGGTATCAGGTGGGCAATTATATATATATATATATATAGTTATGTTGTATGTTATTCATTAAAGTAATCAAGGCGACAGAACGCCTAATTTACCACATAGTAACCATGTTTAAGGTAATCTGTAAGGAAGATATATCCACACTCAGGACCTGGCGCATGAGCCGGGTCAATTAAGGGCTTGTCCTTTTTTTGAGTGTTTAGAACTTAACGTTTCAGCCATCCATACAACAATTCCGAGCCTCGTCAGTTAGTAAACAACTGTGTATGGTTATACTAATACGTTTTTTCAATGGGGTGATTCATGGAGAAGAATAGAACAAATCCCAACCCACTAACGTCACCTCATAGCCTGTAAATAATGTTTGGTCAAGGTTGTGTTATGGTTGTCTCCAATTTATTTCCTTTTATATAGTTCAGTCAAAGTCATAATTTAACCAGTATAAAACAATAAAATAAAGCCTGAATAGTCTAATTAAAGTTTGACTAATTAGATCAACATCGCGACCATGAAAGACATGGGAGGTACACGTTTATCTTTACACAGGAATAAAATATTTAAATGTTGGCACAATAATAATGAAGTTCCTAAATCTATCCGTTGCCGCAATGGGTGGGGATTTTTTTTGTATACCTATGCATTCCTTAAGAAGATTGCATTCCTTAAGAAGAAGAAATCCCACATTAATTTTTAGCCACCAATTACCTAGACGGAATCTAATCCGTCACAATCTACAAATTTTTTATCTAAATATTATTAAAATAATTTCTTTATCTTATTAGATTAATGACATGACACATAAAACATATAAATTATATATATATTTCCTTTAGATCCGGGTCAGCTTTCTACAAGTTAAGCTTCCTCGCTTGTCACCGGAGAAGGGTGGAAAAGGAGCCAACTTAGATCTAAATTTAGTCAGCCCCTCCTCACACCCTCAGATCCCCGAGGCCTGCAGTTAACCAAGTCTATTCCTAACACTAAGCCCTGATTTTCCCTAATCCTATAACAAGTCAGATCCCGCTTGAATAACCTTTACTATGCCTACCCCTGTCCTCGTTGACACCTCGGCCTACCGAGTGTCTCTACTCGTTTTGTGGGTCATCATACTCCAGAGCAGCAGGAATTCGGAATAAAATGATTACGATAGTGAATAGCAAATATAGGGATATCATTAACATAATAGTTAATTACATGCAACAGAATTATTTCTAGTAATAATTCTCTAATAATTATTTGAGAAAACTCTAATAGGCCCCTACCAAATCCAATGGGAAAACCCCATTCACCTCGAATCCGATCAAAGCGAGGAATTGCTACTCAGAATTCGTGTAGTGATTTTATCAATTATCATTATTTATCAAAAATATATATACAGAACAGGATTTACACAAAGGGTTACCTACCGAATCGTATGAGAAAACTTGATTTACCCTTTACTAAAACATCTCAGAAAAAAAAAGAAATCAACCAGACCAGAACTATCAGTTTTACAAGGGGAGCCTACTCCACTGGGCTTCCATCCCTATCTGCGTAAGTCCGATAATGATTTACTACCCCCTCACACTTTATAACCTAATCCCAACCCTTAACATAATTAATTTCCTATCTAATAAAACCAGGGCTTAATTTCGGGTTTTTCTCCCACAAAGAAACACAAAGCCACCTACCTACCACTACCAACTCCTTACTTTTTACGATGTGACAACCTAACCAGTCCCTTTACACAGCCCTTACATAATTGCATAAAGAAAATCCCTCACAAAACCCCAAATTTTTACGATCGTGTCTTGTACTCCTCCCGTCCTTCGGAACCAAAGTACGACCTGCCTCGAGCCGCGATGATGGTGAAAAAGGGTGCCGCAACTGACGCCAATCGCTTATAAACGTTAACGCCCCTCTCCCACGATAGACGCGGCCTGATCACGCTACCCCGTCTAGGATTTTTGACGCCAGTTGATTTCTTCTTTATTTTACATCCACGTGTACAAGCGTGCCTCGCATTTAGCAACCAGTTACATTATAGTAATAATCGAATAATTAAATCGAAAGCGTAAACCGATTTTACTAATTTCTGCATCCGTTGAACTAGATTCTCCCCTTTTCCCATGGCTCTATTACATAGGTTCAATTAGTTTACGTAATGAAGTCGCTTCGTAGACGGCACTGAGTTTACTTTACTATCCTTTTCGTACTCTACAGCGTTTATATCAGGCAACTAAAGAAAAATCGATCGATACTCTTCATATAGTTTAACCTCCTGGTTATATACTCCCCAACCAAAACCATATATATTTATCATAGACTTCTCTCTAAGCTCTCCCAACCATAGTTTAAATCCACTAGTCATCACAGCAATTTCCTATTTACAGCTTGGGTATAACTACATAATGATGATAATTTTGCACGATCAATACTTTCTTCTTTAATCTGGAAGAAAAGATATAGTCATTAATATCAAATACTAATTAATTAATTAATTGATTCTTTAAACCTATATGTATAGATATATTTATGTGGCTAATTGTAGTACTTAGATTTTTAATTAGGTTGTTACTGTTGTTGTCAATTAACATTCTACTCATGATTAAAACTGTCAGTGTTTCATCATTTTACATATAACAGGTTCATTAAATTATCATCTATCAAAACATGTATTGAATAATTTTTTCACATTTTAATATCTCTTAACATCATACAATATGTTAACGAAAATCGCTAAGAATGAGGCTGTTCACATAATTGGGATCGAACTTCACTTGGTATGTTCGTTTGATTCCCTTTTATTATATAATTTACTATATTATAAAATACTAATAACTGCAAACTATTTGTTACTAGACTTTCCAGCAGCTCCACCCGCCCTTAATTCGGTTATCGACGTGGGACTTGTTTATTTAATCATAGCATTAATACTGTGATTTACTCCTTAATTACACTAATGAAGTTTGCTATATCAAGCTGTAGCTATAGCTATAGTTCGTTTAAGCTCGGTTATACTTATTCCCGCGGGAAATTTTTCGAGATATAAAGTAGCCTATGTGCTATTCCAGGACCTAATCTATAGGTGTGCCAAGTTTCATCCCGATCCGTCCAGTGGCTGAAGCGTTATTGAGTAACAAACATTCATCCATACTTACAAACTTTCGCCTTTATAATATTAGTGTAATGTGATATACTTTGATGTTTTTCTTAGTTTTTTCAGGTCACTACTAATGGGCTAATAAACACGATATTGTTAATTTTCTCAGCCTGGCGAGTGAGTGCCTGCGTCTTGTTATATCGGCTATGTATAGGTAGGTAGGTAGTTATAAGTGTTTTAAAATCAGTACTAATTACGTATTTAAATTGTGTAGTTTTAGTATTATTTATATAGTAACTAGTTTCTGCTAGCGGCTTCGCCTGCCCTAAATTTCGTTATCGGCGTAGGTTCTTACGGCAACTCCTCAATTATAGAAAAAAAACAAACAATTAAATCTTTCCTCTTTAATGGCATAATACATTCGTGTCTGTGAAACCATGGAAATGCACATACAAAATTTAAACCCAATCGGTCAAGCCGTTTAATAGTTGACATACCAACAGCAGCGCCACCTACCAAAATTTTTAAATCATCCAGAAAACCATCGACATACCCATATAAAATTTCAACCCAATTGATTCAGCCGTTTAGAAGTTATGTGAAAAAGGAAGTAATTAAGTAATTAGGAATTTACGGAAGGATAATTCTTACTACCCGTTGTCCTATTACCCGTTTTCCCGTAGGAATAAAGCATTTTCCCGCGGTAAAAAGTAGCCTATGTTCATCAGGGATAATGTCTGCTTCTAATGGTAAAAGAATTTTTCAAATCGGTCCAGTAGTTTCGGAGCCTATTCAACACAAACAAACAAACAATCAAATCTTATCTCTTTATAATATTATTATTATTATAGTATAGAGTATAGATAAGGAATAGAAAAAGAAAAACTATGTTTATGTATCCAAATAGCAGTGTTATATTTACCTACCTACTTATAAGTATTTTTCAAAATAATTGTACTTTACGAAATTTTTAATGAAGTTAAGTACTAAGTTGTAACTTTTAAAAAACGTGTAAACTGCCTAGTGATTAACTGCAGAAATGAAAGGTATATATTTATAGATAAGATAAGATAAGATAAAGATTATGTAATGCGTCATTGAATTATAATGTAAATGTAACATTGGCGGTCAATAGAACCAATTTAGTCCGTTACTGATTAAAACACCATTAGTTGATTTATTTATTTTATTAACCTTTGGCGTAGTATATCATATAGTTCTGCCATGTGCAAATGTAGCTTATGATTATACCTTTCGTAAGGTCACAAAAAGTTACGAAAGTGTAGGCGAATAGTAATTTCAAATCAGATAATACAACAGGTCACTAAGTTTCTCATTTACTTTCATGTATAAATCACAAACGAGCAGTAACACTTTAACTATGAAATGTAATGTCACTAAAATGTAAAAATATTATTCTTTTACAACGCCTGAACTCTGAACTTTGATTTCGTCCAAATTCAATTGTTGACCAATAAGCGATGTCCTAGTGTTGCCAGTGTAACAATATAAATATTGGTTTATAAAATAAAAATAAGGTCGAGAAATAAGCGCAACTAAACTTGTAGGTAAAACGTGCTAATCTTGGCCCCCGCCTAAGTTCGGTCCCTAAAACGTTGAGGTTTATAGTTAGGTCTAAATTCCATGTAAGTGAAAGGTTTTGACAACAATCACGACTTTATTAAATCTAGTTTTGATATGTATACAATATGGTGTCTTCATGTTGGTTGTTTGGCGTTCAGCCGCCGGCGACCACTCTGGAAATGTGTATTTTTGACCAAAAATAGATTGTTATAGTTTTCTCACTGCTTCCGGGCAGTTAAATAACAACGCAAAAGCTAGTTTTTTTGTTTAATTTTATCGTTTTTTTAATAGGTTACAGAGAAATAATGGTGCCGATGATAGGATGCTTTTTTTATTACAAAACCCTAATGTCGGCCCCCGGCTGAGACGACGGAGATGATAGCAATTGTAACGGCCCTCCTTTAGTTTATATTTTAATAAAATAATGAATTGTTCTAAGAAACTTCTGAAGCATCAACACTCACTCAGAGAAATCAAAAGAATCTAATAATATGATGTAGATAATTTTCTTATTTGGCAAAGCGTGATCGAAAAAAGTGGTAGGACCCGAAGTGCGTTGTGTTAAATAATTAGTAAACCCAGTTGTTTAAGAGGCACGTCAGAGTAATATAGCAAACAATAGTATACAAAATAAGCGTAAAAAAAAAATACGGTTAAAACTACAATCATAAATAATGCCTACTTTGAGTTTTCACCACTTCTCAAACAAAACTAAACAACGCAAATACTCGAATATCAAAACTAAAGGACACAGGTACTAAAGCGTTATATGATTTTCGGTCATCCCTACACAAAGGACAACAGTGGAACCGAGCGTGTCTGTGATAAAGCCTGTTGAAGACAAAAACAGCAGATCCAAGCGCACAAAAAAATAGATGAGGACATCTCTAATATTTGTTTGTCTTCTATAGCTATAGCTAGGTACTATTCTTAACAGTTCTAGGCTGTGTACCCTCGTATTTTTATAATATGTCGTAGTTTCACAATGTTTACATTTCTCGCGCACAGAGTAAATACTAGCATTTATTCTTTTCGCGCAGCAGCGTGACAGCGGGCAAAGGTACTAGGCCATACAGCTATATGTTTTTTATTTTATCTTTCTCATACAATATTAAAATTATTATGTATTAAATGCTAATTTTCAACATTTTATAATGTAAAATACTTTTCAAGGACTTATTTTAAAATTTTCCGTGGCTGATTTTTATACTTAAAATTAAAAATTAATTTAAACTTTAGTACCTATATTTTTAATCTTATTTAATTTTCTACTTCTATGGCATGGCTATTATCCAAGAAGATTATATATTGTCAGCAAAAGTTTCTTGCTTTTGTGATTATTTTTTTTTTTTTTTTTTTTTTTTGTTTAAATTTTGATTTATATAGTGTTATAATTTGCTGATCTTAACCACGTTGCTGGCGGGTATATTTATCCGGTTTTAAACCTTCATTTTTATATTTATTAACTTTTATATATTCTATACGATATTATTTATTTTATGATTTATAATGATATTGATAAAGATAGTAACCAGAGTGATTCAGATCACTTTCTTTCTATTGCTTCATCTGGTGGATTGAGTAGCAACGATAGCTTTTCAAGTCTCCCTGATTCTCTCAGTGCAACACTTAATTCTTGCTTCTCAGGTTGCCTGAAAAACTTCAATGCTATTCATATAAATGCACAAAGCATTCCGGCTCATTATCCTGACATGCTTGCAACCTTTAATAACAACAACATACACGCTATTCTTGTATCAGAATCCTGGTTAAAACCTTGCCTCCCTTCTACGTCCTACTCTTTACCTGGTTTTCACCTTATTCGCAATGACCGCACAGAGCGTGGTGGAGGTGGGGTTGCCATTAATCTTCGATCTAATATATCTTTCTCTGTATTAAGCATGTCAACTCAGTCTTCCTCACCTGCTGCGGAACACCTTCTTATTGAAATATCTCTATCGAACATTAAAGTCCTTCTTGGCGTATGTTACAGTCCTTCACTTCACGTTAATAACTTTTCCTCATTTGAATCTCTACTAGAAACGTTTTCCCCACTCTATAGTCATACCATTATTATGGGTGACTTTAACACTTGCCTACTAAAAAAAGACTTTCGTGCTAATCAACTTCAGACGATAGTTGAGGCTTGTAATCTGCACTTGTTACCTCTTAACGCCACGCATTACTTTCCAAATTGCTCTCCTTCACTGTTAGATCTTATTATGGTCTCTTCACTACATCATACTACTGCACATGGTCAATTTTCAGCAGAAGCATTTTCTTACCACGACTTAATCTATTTATCTTACAAAATTCGTCCACCAAAATTGAAATCCAAAACACTTATGCAGCGTAATTTTAGCAACATGAATGTAGATAAATTGCGCGAAGATGCCTCTAAAATTGATTGGTCTAGAGTTGTGAGTGCTTATACAGTCGGCGAAAAAGTTCATACATTTAATTCGCTTATTACTGAACTGTATGACACTCATGCTCCAGTAAGACCAATAAAAGTAAAACACTTTCCTGCACCATGGCTAGACGATAAAATTAAAGCCCTTCAAAAAATAAGAAATCGAGCTAAGGCCAAGCTGAAAATTAACCCTACTGAAGCCAACTTAGAAAAGTATAAAAATTTGCAAAATCGCTGCAATACGATGTGTCGAGATGCACAACGACGCCATATCCACAAATCCGTTGACAACGGAGATCCATGTAGAATATGGAAATTTCTTAAGTCATTAGGAGTTGGTAAAACTCAGGCTACACCAATTTCAAAAGATCTTAACTTAAATTTACTCAATCAACATTTCACTTCTGTACCTGCTATGAATAGCAATAAAAAAGCGATTACGCTGCAAAATCTTTCAATGACCTCAACTCCTGACCTCCTCCCTTTTACTTTTCGTCAATTTACTGATTGTGATGTTAAGAAGAGTATTATGTTTATATCTTCAAGTGCTGTTGGTAGTGATTGCATAAGCCGTGCTATGATTATTCCTATTATTGACCTAATTATTCCTATAATTACTCACATTTTTAATGCATCCATTGCTTCTGGAGTATTTCCTGAAGCTTGGAAAGATGCTTACATAATACCTATGCCTAAAAAATCCAATCCAACTTCTTTTTCCGATTATCGACCAATTTCATTATTACCATTCCTATCTAAAATCCTTGAACGGCTAGTTAATCAACAGTTAAACCTTTTTATTACTCAAAATAGTTTATTTAATACCTTGCAATCCGGATTTCGAACCGGTCATAGTACTGTTACTGCTCTCACTAAGATCATTGATGATATCCGTTATGGTATGGACAGTAAGCAAGTCACTGTCTTGTCTGCTCTTGATTTTAGCAATGCTTTTAACACAGTGGATTCAGACATTTTGTTGGCAATCCTAAGCTCTCTTAACATATCTCCAACAGTAATTGACTGGTTTCGTAGTTACTTGGGTGTCCGCCGACAGTGCATTCGGGTACAGGAATACTTTCTCTAACTGGTGCCCATTAACTGCCGGCGTACCTCAAGGTGGCGTGTTGTCCCCACTCCTGTTTGCAGTTTTCATTAACACTATCACTATCAAACTATCTTCTCTCTACCATCTATATGCAGACGATCTCCAGATTTATGCACATGGTCCAATAGAAAATATCGTAACAACAATTCAATCTATTAACTCTGACCATGATAAAATAGTTGAATGGTGTGGATATTATGGACTTCGACTTAATCCTCTCAAGTCGCAGACCATAATTATAGGTAGCCCAAAACTAATATCGAAGATTAATTGGACTGATTTACCCCCAATAAAACTCGATGGTATCATTATCCCTTTTAGTGACACAATAAAAATGTCTTGGTATTTATATTGACCGCACGTTATCTTGGACTCCACAAATCAAGGAAATTAGCCGAAAAATGTTTGCTTCGGCCGGAACCCTGAGAAGATTACGGAATCTTTTACCTGTGTCAACTAAAATTGTGCTTGCTCAGTCTTTACTTCTACCCTTACTTGATTATGCTGACATTTGCTGTACTAACCTGACAGAGGAACAACTTAATAAACTGGAGCGTCTACAAAATCTTTGCATTCGCTTCATTTTTGGACTTCGAAAATATGACCATGTCTCAGAATTTCGTTCACAACTCAATTGGCTTCCAATCCGACTTCGCGGGAATGTACATATTCTTTCACTCCTCTATAACGTGCTATTCAATCCATCTACACCATGTTATCTAAAAGAGCGGTTTAATTTTATCAGCTCGCCTTGTCTAACTCTTCGCTCGTCTACTAGTCTTCTTCTTAAAACACCTGGACACAGTACTAATTTTTACAATCATTCTTTTACTGTAAAAGCCATTAGTCTTTGGAACTCTCTGCCGATAAATATAAGGCAAATCCAGTCACTGCCTGTTTTCAAGAATTCGTTAAAATCTTATTACTTACGTACTTCTTCCTAATTTTCTAAAATTTTGACCAACCTCTGGTTATTCAAACATATCTATCTTTATTACTTTATTTATTGTGTGTATGTTTATGTATTCATATTTTATAATCATTTATTTTATGTATTTGTTTAAGTAATTATATTAAGTATGTATATGTATTTTATCTATATAGTAAGTACAAAGGTATTTATGAGTGTTGTTATATTCTTTATTCTTCCTTATAATTTTACTTATGATGTTTTATGTATCACCTACCTCTTCCGGTCAATGTTTCTCTACCCAAAGGTTGCCTGGTAGAGATCGCTTTTAAGCGATAAGGCCGCCTTATTGTGCTATTTCCTCTATTGTAATTTTTTTTGTGTATTTCAAATTGTGCAATAAAGAATATACATACAAAGGAATTCTAATTTATGCTACTTCCTACCCTAATAACTAAATCCATTCGTTTTATAGAGTGGGAACCAGGCAGCTCAGCGTTCAGGACTTGCGACCTGAAAGTAGGTTTGAGGGGCGCCCCCTTACAATGTACATTAGCGCTCACCTACACTAGCTAACCAGCAAAAATAGTAAAACCCTACTAACGCCGCTAAGGATGGACATAGATTACACATAGTAATTACTGTATCTCTTGGTAGACCTAGTTTTTTAGTGGGCTATATAATTATTATGACTGGTCTAATCTTAGTTCCCACTTCTACTTTTCTAGAAGATTTATCTTTACCAAGCTAAAAATGTCCTAGAAACAAGGTCCATTAATATATTCCTTCCTACTGAGGTGATTGAGATTTTTTTCTACCATAAATTTCTAACCGGCAAAAGCGGGCCCGTCATTTGGATGTTTTAACATTAATTTAGATATTTTTAAAACACAACCTAAAGAATTTCACAACTAACACACAATATTTTCACTGTCACTTCTAATATGAAAGTATTTACTAACCAGTAATGGTGGCACGATCTAACTGAAGTTTAACTCCACGTGGTTTCTAGCTTCTAGTGACCCACAAGCGTAGACTATGGACTATTGATCGGGCAGCGTTTCGACAATTTAAACGACGGCAATTGAATGTTGTATATGTATAGGACCACGCACTTTTATTACCACTAACCCCTCTCTAGCAACTTTCTCACCCCACATTTCAAACCCTCCCATCCTATTTTTTTTTTATTCTGGACGGATGTCCGGCCGTAATTAACTTTAACAAAGAAAAAAGAATATCTTTTAAGTATAATTCTAGTTATGTTGGTTGGGGTACTATAGAGTCCTAGATTAATATGAACGGTCTAGATAAAACGGCCTAATTACCCTCACTTAATAATTATAATTTAAAATAAACCAACAACTCATACCATTATACTGAATACGTAAAAACCAAGACAACTACCTTTAATCATTTTTATTGTACGAGTTACCCTAATGGTTGTTAAGCGACTGACTCAGGTAAATCTCGCGGGCGTTTTCAATATTATAAAAGTTCTAAGTAACTTAAGCTTTCGCGGTTATATTCAACATTACAAAACTCCCAATCAGCGCTCTTAAAACTACCACCAATCACAGTACGTTCGAACAAACCAATCAATGCTTGTTTGAAGCATTCTCTAATTACTTTAGTTCCAAACAAACACCCAATCACAGTTAGATTCAAACCAAGCATTCTCGCGCCACAGGTTCAAAATTTTACGCAACTTTATTTTGTCTAGAGTCCGAATTCATAAATTGGATGTTAGATTACTACCTATATTTAACAATTAATTCCGTGTTGATGTCTATGATTCGGAAGTCATTTGTACTTATATTTTGTTAGCTTTAAACCTTTCATAAAATAAATCATAACTTTTTTTTTTTTTTTTTTTTTTTTTTTTTTTATACCACTAAGGTGGCAAACAAGCTTACGGCCCGCCTGATGGTAAGCGGTCACCGTAGCCTATGGACGCTTGCAACACCAGGGGTATCACTTGCGCGTTGCCGACCCTTCAGAAATCTAATAACTTCTTTCTTGAAGAACTCCATACTGTAGTCCTTGCAGAAAACCTTGGCAGGGAGCTCATTCCACAACTTAAGCGTTCGCGGGAGGAAGTTCCTCTGAAACCGCACTGTACGCGACCATTTAGGTTCTAAAGTGTGAGAATGAATTCCCTGCCGATGGCGAGCGGTGCGATGGTAGAAAGAAGCCGTGGGCATCATTTCGAACAATTCCTCAGAACACAACCCATTGTACAAGCGGTAGAACACACACAGTGAGGCAAAGTCTCTCCTCAGACTTAAGGGCTCGATACCGCAAGTGAGTTTGGAATCGTCGACAATTCTCACAGCCCGTCGTTGAACCGAGTCAAAAGGGCCAAGCTGGTATCCGGGTGCACCTGCCCAGAGATGGCAGCAGTACTCCATATGGGGCCTAACTTGCGACTTGTAAAGTAACAACCTTTGCCCCGACGTGAAGTACTGCTTCGCTCTGTTGAGTACACCAAGTTTTTTGGACGCCAGCTTTACCTTATCTTGTAAATGATCTCGGAACTGAACATCGCTGGAGATGTCGACACCAAGGATCCCAATGCTCTTGGAGATGGAGAGGGGAGTGTTCTGGAATTGTGGGACCACAGTGAATGGAGTTTTCTTAGCGGTGAACGCGCACACTTGTGTCTTTGTAGGGTTGAATCGGACCAAGTTTACCCGTCCCCAGTCAGAGACCTGGGACAGTGTGGTCTCGATTTGAGACACAAGTTCTCCGCGGTTTTCCTCCACAACGGAACGAGGGATGTTTGCACGACCCGTGTAAAAAGCGTCTCCAGTACTGTCATCTGCATAGCAATGTATGTTGTTGATGTCCAACATGTCATTGATATGCAGTAGAAACAGCGTAGGAGACAGCACAGAGCCTTGCGGGACACCAGCATTAATGTCCATGCTATCAGAGCAACTACCGTCAACTACGGTTCGTATGCGTCTGCCGGACAAAAAGCTAGCCACCCATTTGCACAAACCTTCGGGCACTCCGTAAGATGGCAACTTCGATAGAAGACCGCGGTGCCAGACCCGATCGAACGCCTTCGCTATGTCCAGGCTACATGCCAATGCCTCCCCCTGACTCTCAATGGCTAGTGCCCATCGGTGTGTGAGATACACTAGAAGGTCACCAGTCGAGCGACCGTGGCGAAAGCCATATTGACGGTCACTGACCAGATCGTGTACTTCTAGGTATCTTAGAAGCTGTGTGTTGATCACACGCTCCATCACCTTAGAGAGGAGAGAGGTAATAGCGATAGGCCTGTAATTCGATGGATCTGATCTATCGCCCTTTTTGGGCACCGGGTGCACATTCGCAGTCTTCCATGTAGACGGAAATTGCCTAGTGTGGTAGGAAAGCGCGAAGAGGCGCGTGAGTACAGGACATAACTCAGGAGCACACTGCTTAAGCACCACTGCTGGTATACCGTCTGGCCCACTCGACTTATGAACGTCTAGAGAAAGCAACGCCCGCCTGACCTCCCGCTGCGTTATGGAGATTTCCGGCATGGACTTACCGCACCACGGTATAGTAGGTGGTACAGCGCCTTCATCGCTCATATTCGAGTTCGAGGCAAAGAGACTGCCCAGTAGATCGGCTTTCTCTTTAGCACTTTGGGCCAAGTCACCATCGGTCTTTCGCAGTGGTGGTAACGACGACTGGCAGAAGTTCCCTTCGGCAGCTTTGGCAAGCGACCAGAAAGCACGACTCCCAGAAGGATAGCTCGCAAGTCGCCCACCTATTTTGCCGATGAATTGGAATTTTGCTCTGGCAGTTGCTTTCTTACTGAACCTCGAGGCAGCATTTAATTTGCGTTTTAACTCAGAAATATTCGGATCCTTATTAAAACCAGCCGTGGTCCAAGCCTCATATGCATTTTGCTTAAGAATTTTAGCTTTTCTGCAAGACCTATTAAACCACGGTCGTTTTTTGACGCCGGCAGCTACTCGCGGGTTAGGAATATAGCATTCCATACCAGCAAGGATTGTCTCAGTGACTGCGGCTGCGCAGACGTCAGGATCTTCTGAGTTTAGGCAGATCTGCCTCCACGGGTACGATGCGTAAAATTCACGCAATCCATCCCAGTCTGCCGACTTATAGTGCCACACACGACGCCAGTTAGTTGGCCCAGAAGGATCAGGTTGTGTGCATGACACTTGAGTCCGAACGAGACAGTGGTCCGAGGAGCCAAGAGGCGCATCCACTGAGACGGAGTACCCGTCCGGACGAGTAGTCAGCAGAAGGTCCAGTAAGGAGCTCGTATGTTCCTCTATATCTGGTATTCTCGTTGGAGAAAGTACCAGCTGAGAGAATCCATAGGTCAGAGCAAATTCATGAGCAGATATCCCAGCATAGTTATTGGTTCGAGAACTGAGCCACTCGCGATGGTGGGCGTTAAAGTCTCCCAAAATAACTAGTTCTGCTGTGGGATATTGCTCTAGAACTTTGTCAGTCGTCAAACTCAGGTGCGTGAAGAGTCGAGTTACGTCCGTGTCACCGCTATGAGACCTGTATAGGCACGCATAGATACGAGTGTGGCCGCCGTAATCTACGCGCACCCACAATATCGACAGGTCCCTGTCTTCAAGGCTATGAAGGCGGCGACAGCAGATATCCTCCCGGACGAACATACATACACCGGCACGACTCATAAAATTGTGTTCGAGTTAGATCAGTTGTAGCCGGGATAATGGACTTCTCATCAAATGTAAAAAATAACTGAACTTGAATATTTGAACGCGCCATTCTAATTTAAAGATGCATTTTGCTTTAGTTAGTAAGTTCATTAAGAATTCTTTATTAATGAAAATCTTTGCGCTAAAACTTGAATAAAAACAAACATTGTATTACAAAAATAATAAGGCATAATTATAGTATCGTCACAATTGCCCTGGAAATTCTTATTTCATTGACTATGAAAGACAATTAAATAAGAATTTGCAAAAAAACGATACCGTGCCACTTTTAATTTATTAAATTAAGTAAGAAGGATTACATTTACACAATTCCTTTTGAACGTACAACAGTAACAATTTGCGAAACACACGAATAATAGAAATACGATCATAAATGCAAACATGAGTTCGAATACAAATATAAATGTGAATACAAATGTAAATAGGAATAAAACATGAATACAAATGTATATAAAGATTAATTTATAATTATTGTTATAAACATGAACAAGACAACGAATCCAAACATAAACACAAAAAATAATCATCAATATAAATAAGAATTCGAAAAATAAACTTGATCACGAGCATGGACAAAAAAACTAATACGATTTACGACCACGGCTACGAAGATGAGAACACTGACAACCACTTATCAAGAACAAGGACAACAAACAACAATTTTACCCGAACCCGATCTCAATTATGACCACGCAAACGAATCCAAACAAAGAAAAAAAAATTATAATATAAATACGAGTCTGAAAACAACTTAATCACGAGCATTAAAAAATATTAACAAATACGGTTGCGACCACGGATACGAAGACGAGTCCGAAAACTGACAACCATAAAAAAGGACGGGACAACGATCAACAAAAGTTACTCCAATACGAATTTGAAAATGAGGATAAACTCCTTAGTGGACGCGTGAATTAACGCGTGCAAAACACATACGAGACAGACTACAATGTAATACTAACACACTGCGTAAGCGAATAACAGTAGAACAAATCCAAATCCGAACATAAATGCAACGGCGAAGACATAGACACCGACACGGAAAATTATTAATAATTAGTAATATACTATAAGATTAATAAACAATTAACTATAAGAATAAAATGAAATTATCTCAAAATAGGACACGGACAATGACTAGTATTTAGTAGTATATTTTAAGCTAACAGACAATTAATTAGACTATAAAGTATTTTAATTAAAAAAAAATTTGCCATTCTAAATTACATAACGCTATCAAAATAAAATAAAATTATCTCAAAATTTTAGGGAAAAAATAACAATATACAAAGGATGGTTATCTCAAGATTTTATTCTGGTATACCTATTTATTTTACTAAATTAAAAAATAAAAAAAAAAATATTATGGATATTAGAGTAAAAATAACAATATACAAAAAATGGTTACTTTAAGATTTTTTTCTGGTATATTTATTTATTCTACTAATCTACAAAAAAATTACGTTTGAAACAATCTGGTACTCTTTATTACATTTCGCAACACAATATTATCAGCATATTAAGATAAAAACTACGCTAGCTTAACAACTCTACGCAAAGCTTGGCAAACCTACGCAGAATATTTATTAGGTTCGACCCTAAATTTACAAAACTAAAATATAGCTCACACGCATCATACCAGCTCTCACCTTGGTATAGCTAGTGTTCGCCACCAGAATAATACAATCTAAACTTGACTAAGCTATTACAAATATAGTTTACATTCACCATACCAGCTCTCACTTTGGTTAATGTTCACCACGCGAATAATTACAATTACACAACATGACTAATAGAACAATATAATCCCAGTAATCCAACACTTTAAAAGTTCGCATCTACCTTGCAAACTATCACCAAGTATTGCAGATGCTGATGAGATCCGTTTGGAGGCTTACTCTACCCGGTACTTGAACTGACATTCGCCCTAATATCGGGACTCCAAGAGTACTACAAATCAGTGTGTGATTTGTCCTTTGATAGGAAGTCTACTACCCCCTCACCAAAGCTCGTGTATGGGTGTAAGTTCCCTTCAGACCGAATTTAAAAAAATCAATTGTATTTTTAAAATCAGTTAAATTTTATATAGAATAATAAATATAAAGATAGAATTTTGAAAAGAACTACGTTCTCCCTAAAATATTTCCCTAATTGTGGGACTACCAGAACTAACGACCAGACCAATCATGTTTGTTCCTACTTCACTATTTTCAAACCAAAAAAAATTATAACCGATTAACCGATATTGCAAAAAAATTACTCTAATTGAGGTATAGACCCTAAGTTAACACAAAACTAGGTTTACGCTAAACGCCGCTACATCTTAAGTGTTTATTTTCATGGTTTGACTATAAATTACAAAAAAAAACTATCATGAATATAGTTCACACTATCCATGCCAGTTTCTGACACTGATATAGCTGGTGCTCACCAAAAGTTCGCATCTGCCTTACAAGCTCCAATCAAGTATTGCAGATGCTGATGAGATCTGTGTGGAGGCTTACTCTACTCGATACAATAAACTATAACATTCGCTCAAAGATCAAGCTCCAAGAGTACTACAAATCAACTATGTGATTTGTTCTTTGATAGGAAGACTACTACCCCCTCACCAAAGCTCGTGTATGGGTGTAAGTTCCCTACAGACCGCATTTAATGAACCTTACAAATTATGTCCCTACTTCACTATTGCCAAATCAAAAATATATGCACTCATTACGCACTATTGCAAAATTATTTACTCCAATTGTAAGTATGATCTAAGACTAGGTTTATCGCAGATTATTTACTCCTAATGTCACTAAAAAAAATAGTAAGTAAATTAAGGTTTACGCCAAAAGCTCACAAACAAAACTATTTGAAAGCAAATACAATATACTACTCTGTCAAGAAAGTACCGGGAAAAGATCAATAATACACAAACTGTTTGTTAATCATCCAAATTTATTTTATCACCTTCAAAGTATGCTCCTTCAGAAACGATACACTTACGCCAACGAATAATCCAATCATCAAAACATTTTTTAAACGCTGTTTCCGGAATTGAATTCAGTTCTCGGCGCGAATTCTCCTTTATGTCTTCTACCGATTGAAAACGGGTGCCACGAAGTGGTAATTTGAGTTTAGGAAAAAGAAAGAAGTCGGCAGGAGCCATATCTGGTGAATATGGTGGTTGCTCGATGGTATTTGTTGAGTGTTTGGTCAAAAATTCTTTCACAATGATGGCCTTGTGCGAAGGCGCATTATCGTGGTGCAAAATCCAAGAATTTTCATTCCACAAATCTGGCCTTTTTCGTCGAATTTGCTCTCTTAAATGCCGCATAACGCTCAAATAATATTCTTTATTTACCGTTTGACCTTCCGGCAAGAATTCCGAGTGCACAACACCGCGATAGTCAAAGAAAACAGTCAACATGACTTTGACTTTTGATCGACTTTGGCGTGGTTTCTTCGGTTTCGGTTCAGTTGGAAGGCGCCACTCCGAAGCTTGTTGACTAGTTTGCATGTCAAACTCGTAAACCCACGTCTCGTCACCAGTAACAATGCGTTTCATGAATGTTGGGTCGGAATTGACTCGTTCTAGCATGTCCTCAGCGACTCTCATGCGATTGAGTTTTTGGAGAAAATTCAGGTCTTTTGGGACTAGCCGAGCGGTAACATGTTTCATACCCAAATGATTAGTTAAAATAGTACGGATCGACTCGTGAGATACAGAAAGTTCGGCGGCTATCTCTCTCAAAGTTGAATGAGGATTTTCAGTCACTATTTCCTTCACTTTTGCGATGTTAACTTCAGTTGCAGACGTTGATGGCCTACCAGAGCGAGGCAAATCTTCCATCACATCTCGACCGCTTTTGAACGCTTTGTACCACTCATAAACACGTGTTTTTGATAAAGTCGAATCACCGTAAGCCTTCTGTAACATTTTCAGTGACTCCGAACACGAAATTCCATTGGCGATGCAAAATTTAAGACAAACTCTTTGTTCAATGTTTTTGTCCATTATGAAATTCGCAATACACACTAGATATGATATAACTAAAAACAGCACTGTATTTAATATAAATAACAGATGCAACTCAAACTCTGCGCCAAAATAGAAAACAGTTGTGCCAATCTAACAACAACAAAAAAAACAAAAATTTGAATTTGGAACCATAAACAAATCATCCATTCCCGATACTTTGTTGACTGAAGGTATAGCTAATACATAAGTAGCCAAACTAAAATTTTCGAAAAAAAAACATTTGACTACAAAATTAACAATGACTAAAATAAAAGATATTGTTATGCTAACTAGGTTGTATTGATTAATTTAATGTGTAATGTAACCTAATTAGTTTAAAATAAGGCATCTATGCTGATTAAATATATTAAACCTCGAGTCAAATCTTGAGATAACTAACCACGACACAACTAAGCAACGTAAAATTAATTTCCTTGACAATATCTATTCAATTAAGAGTCAAAACTACATAAATAACTCCATAACAGTAATGTTCAAAAAAAAATAGTCTTTTTACAAGTTGAAAAAAAAAACTTTAAATGTAAAATGAATTCGCGCGCCTTAATCTACTGAACAAAAATTTGGAGAATAAAGTGCCCGCTTCAATCCTGTAAGTTGTATTTCACTAAAATAATAGAATTGGATATTTAAACTAAGACCTGAATACCTAAGTAATACCTAATCCAAAAGGTCTTTATTTTATTTGCCGCGGAAAAATTAACTTATTAAATATATATAAGAATGTTATCATTAAGACCTGTCATGACGCCATGATGTACCGTATCTATCTATGCATAGTACTCTAAATACCCAACAATAAAGATTAATTCATAACAGCAAAGCAACAAAAAACATTTAAACTTATTACTCGATACTCTCGAATGTAAAACCCTAGTTGAGGCATTATGTATAAAACGTTTATGCAAGATAGCTTGTATTCACCCGGCCGGCAACAATAAGTATTTCTCATAAAATCCTAGCATTTTGGACAGCATGGTAAAGTCCAAATAAACACTCGAAAACAAAATAATAAAAATCCTGTACTATAACGATTACTTAAAACACTAAAAGAAACTAAACTTATGAACATTCCACAACCACACACCTAGAACACCTGCATATCTACAAAACAATGCACAAACTCACTTTTTCTAATATCACTTTTTAAACAAATGAGGCAACACAGACACACAACACTCGTAAGGATAATCCTCTAGTTCTACCGAAAATAAGAACAAATTTGTGAAAAAACTTGATATTTGCGGGAGCTTAACCATATAACACACTCATAAAAGTAGCGACTACACTTTACATTTTAAAACGAACAAAATAAAATGATAATACGTTAGTTATAATTACCGCAGTGAGCAATAAAGTAAACAGTAGCATGGAACTGGAACATTTATGTCACTACCCACACCGGGTATAAAAACATATTTAAACTTTCTTGTTCTCATGTAAGTGACCTATGTCTAAATGAGAGTGATATGTATTTTATTGAGTCTTTAAATTACCCGACAATTGCAGTAGCTAAATGAATTATTGTACCTACCTTTTATTTAAACATTACCCTTTCTTTACAGCTACTGTATTTGCACAAATATAAATACTATTTAATGAATTTTTACTTTACTATTAGGAAAAGAACCACGCCCTCTAATTACTAAATAATGTACTCTTTAATTGCAGTCCCCGCTATGTAAAATTGATAAAATGTAGGACTAGGTAAATTAACTAAATTATTTAGTGTTTAAAAAATAGATGAATAAAAACACAATAACTCATAAAGAATCGCGCCCCCAATATCGTTAATAGCTAGAAATTGTGACGATACCATAATTATGCCTTAACATTTTTGTAATACAATGTTTGTTTTTATTCAAGTTTTAGCGCGAAGATTTTCATTAGTAAACAATTCTCAATGAATGTACTACCTATAGCAAAATGCATCTTTAAATTAGAATGGCGCGTTCAAATATTCAAGTTCAGTTATTTTTTACATTTGATGAGAAGTTATGATTTATTTTATGAAAGGTTTAAAGCTAACAAAATATAAGTACAAATGACTTCCGAATCATAGACATCAACACGGAATTAATTGTTAAATGTAGGTAGTAATTTAAGAGAGGTAGGGCACTGCAAGTACTCGCACGAATAAGCTGCCCAAACAAATAAAGCGGGGCATAGCGAGTACTTGCTCGAATGAGCGGCCCGAACTGGGGAAGTACCTCAACCTTACAGAAAACCGCGGCCACAATAACACTAACATTGAGTAGTGTTGTGTTCCTGGCGGTGAGTAAGGTTGCCAGAGCTCTCTTTGAGGATTCGCTGCGCGGACAGCGGAGGACCGATGGTGCTTGTTGCTGTCATTGCTCGGCGTAGACGCGGCGTGCTGGTTCGGCGGTCAGGGAGACCTGATGAAACGGCTGACCGCTGGCCGCCCGCAGGTTGAACGGGTTCCCGAACCCAGGGATCACTTAATCTCCGCCCTGGGAGGCTGATCCGCCAACCTGTGTAAAGTCTCTGAAGTAGTAGTCGTGCCGGAGAAGGAGACCGGAGTGGACCCGGCTACTACAACAGAGGGGGATCAGGGGCCCTTCCGCCCGCCGTACCAGCAACCGTATCATCTGTGTTGAGCTTCGGCAGTCTTAGTACCGCAACTTTTTATCTTCTAAGCTGTCAGTGCAGTGAATCCTCATCCTTAGTCTAAGTAACTTCAAAAAAAATGGCCAAGAACAGAAAAAAGGAAAGAGTTTTGACAGCGGCTACTCCATCCACATATAATGTGGATTTTTGCAACATAAGGGGTATTCACGCAAATCTTAACGCAGTCCATCACCATCTTGAGACTGCGCAGCCAACCATTCTTTTTCTAACGGAGACGCAGATATCCTGCCCGGCCGACACATCATACCTTCGTTATCCCGGCTACAAACTCGAGCACAATTTTTTGAGTCGTGCCGGTGTATGTATGTTCGTCCGGGAGGATATCTGCTGTCGCCGACTTCATAGCCTTGAAGACAGGGACCTGTCGATATTGTGGGTGCGCGTAGATCATGGGGGCCACACTCGTATCTATGCGTGCCTATACAGGTCTTATAGCGGTGACACGGACGTAACTCGACTCTTTACGCACCTGAGTTTGACAACTGACAAAGTTCTAGAGCAATATCCTACAGCAGAATTAGTTATTTTGGGAGACTTTAACGCCCACCATCGTGAGTGGCTCAGTTCTCGAACCAATAACTATGCAGGGATATCTGCTCATGAATTTGCTCTGACCTATGGATTCTCTCAGCTGGTACTTTCTCCAACGAGAATACCAGATATAGAGGACCATACAAGCTCCTTACTGGACCTTCTGCTGACTACACGTCCGGATGGATACTCCGTCTCAGTGGATACGCCTCTTGGCTCCTCGGACCACTGTCTCGTCCGGACTCAAATGTCATTCACACAACCTGATCCTTCTGGGCCAACTAATTGGCGTCGTGTGTGGCATTATAAGTCGGCAGACTGGGATGGATTGCGAGAATTTTATGCATCGTACCCGTGGAGGCAGATCTGCTATAGCTCAGAAATCCTGACATCTGCGCAGCCGCAGTCACTGAGACAATCCTCGCTGGTATGGAATGTTTCATTCCTAACCTGCGAGTTGCTGCCGGCGTCAAAAAACGACCTTGGTTTAATAGGTCTTGCAGAGAAGCTAAAATTCTTAAGCAAACTGCGTATGAGGCTTGGACCACGGCTCGTAATAATAAGGATCTGAATATTTCTGAGTTAAAACGCAAATTAAATGCTGCCTCGAGGTTCAGTAAGAAAGCAACTGCCAGAGCAAAATTCCAATTCATCGGCAAAATAGGTGGGCGACTTGCGAGCTATCCTTCTGGGAGTCGTGCTTTCTGGTCGCTTGCTAAAGCTGCCGAGGGGAACTTCTGCCAGTCGTCATTACCACCACTGCGTAAGACCGATGGTGACTTGGCCCACAGTTCAAAAGAGAAAGCCGATCTATTGGGCAGTCTCTTTGCCTCTAACTCGAATGTGAACGACGAAGGCGCTGTACTACCTACTTTACCGTGGTGCGGTAAGACCATGCCGGAAATCTCTATAACACAGCGCGAGGTCCGGCGGGCGTTGCTTTCCCTAGACGTTCATAATTCGAGTGGGCCAGACGGCATACCAGCAGTGGTGCTTAAGCAGTGTTCTCCTGAGTTATGTCCTGTACTCACGCGCCTCTTCACGATTTCCTACCACAATAGGCAATTTCCGTCTTCATGGAAGACTGCGAATGTGCACCCGGTGCCCAAAAAGGGCGATAGATTAGATCCATCGAATTACAGGCCTATCGCTATAACCTCTCTCCTCTCCAAGGTAATGGAGCATGTCATCAACACACAGCTTTTGAGATACCTAGAAAATACGACCTGATCAGTGACCGTCAATATGGCTTTCGCCACGGTCGCTCAACTGGTGACCTTCTAGTGTATCTCACACACCGATGGGCACTAGCCATTGAGAGTCAGGGGGAGGCATTGGCATGTAGCCTAGACATAGCGAAGGCGTTCGATCGGGTCTGGCACCGGGGTCTTCTATCGAAGTTGCCATCTTACGGAGTGCCTGAGGGTTTGTGCAAATGGGTGGCTAGCTTTTTGTCCGGCAGAAGCATACGAGCCGTAGTTGACGGTAGTTGCTCTGATAGCATGGACATTAATGCTGGTGTCCCGCAAGGCTCTGTGCTGTCTCCTACGCTGTTTCTACTGCACATCAATGATATGTTGGACATCAACAACATAAATTTGCTATGCAGATGACAGTACTGGAGACGCTTATTACTCGGGCCGTGCAAGCATCCCACGTTCCGTTGGGGAGGAAAAGCGTGAAGAACTTGTGTCTCAAATCGAAATCGGTCTGTCCAAGGTCTCTGACTGGGGGCGGGAAAACTTGGGAGTTTTATAATGTTGACTATAACCGCGAAAGTTTAAGTTACTTAGAACTTTTATAATATTGAAAACGCCCGCGAGACTTACCTGAGTCAGTCGTTTAACAACTATTAGGGTAGCCTCGTACAATAAAAATGATTAAAGGTAGTTGACTTGGTTTTCACGTATTCAGTAAAATGGTATGACTTGTTGGTTTATTTAAAATTACCCGGGGTTTGTTAGAACTTTACGAACATTTAGAACATAATATTAATATTCTATTAGAATTCTATTAATTTAAGGTAATTAGGCCGTTTTATCTAGACCGTTTATACTAATCTAGGACTCTATAATAGTACTCCAACCAACATAATTAGTATTATACTTTAAAGATATTCTTTTTTCTTTGTTATAATTATTTAAGGCCAGACGGATGTCCAGAATAAAAAACAGAATGTGGAGTGAGAAGGATGTTAGAGAGGGGTTAGTGGTGATAAAAGTGCGTGCATACATACAGAGCATTCAATTGCCGTCTATTAAATTGTCGAAACGCTGCCCGACCAATAGTCCATAGTCTACGCTTGTGGGTCACTAGAAGCTAGGAACCACGTGGGGTTAAACTACAGCTAGATCGTGCCACCATTCCTGGTTAGTAAATACTTTTATATTAGAAGTGACAGTGAAAATATTGTGTGTTCGTTGTACAATTCTTTAGGTTGTGTTTTAAAAATACCTAAATTAATGTCAAAGCATCGTAATGACGAGTTCGCCTTCTTTGCCGGTTAGAAATTTATGGTAAAAAGAAATCTCAATCACCTGAGTAGAAAGGAATATATTAACGGACCTTGTTTTAAGGACATTTTCAGCTAGGTAAAGAAAAATCTTCTATAAAAGTAGAAGTGGGAACTAAGATTATACCAGCCATAATAATTATATAACCCACTAAAGAACTTGGTCTGCCAAGAGATACAGTAATTACTATGTGTAACCCATGTCCATCCTTAGCGGATTTAGTAGGATTTTACTATTTTGGCTAGTTAGCTAGTGTAGGTGAGCGCTAATGTACATTGTAAGGGGGCGCCCCTTAAACCTACTTTCAGGTCGCAAGTCCTGAACGCTTAGCTACCTGGTTCCCACACTACAAAACGAACGGATTTAGCATACGTATGGATTCTACTTTCAAATGTGGAAGTGTAGAGATGACGGAAAATCATATAATTCATTAGTACTTGTGTCCCTTTAGTTCTAATATTCGCGTATTTGCTTTGTTTAGGAGGTTTTGTACTGACTTTAGAAATGGTGAAAAATACAAAGTGGACATTCTTTATGATCGTAGATTTAGCTATATTTATTTCTTGATTATTTTCCTTTACGCTTATTTGTATACTGTTGTTTGCTATATTACTCTGACGTACCTCTAAAACAACTGGGTTACTACTTATTTAACACAACGGTTTTCGGGTCCTACTACTTTTGACGATCACGCTTGGCCAATTAAAATACTTCTGTACTATTATTATTAATTATTAGATTCTTTTGATTTCTCTCGTTGAGTGATATCGGCTGCGTAGTTTCTTAGAATATTTTATTGTCTCATTATATTAATATTTTTGTGATATAAAAGGGATAAAGAAGGGGGGACGTTACAATTTAATGCGATGTGACTAGGATTATATTTAATTTAATTATATAGGCCTAAAGGCCTACAATTTGTTGTTTGTGAAATGGAAGGGGTTTTTATACGTTGGAGTTTTATACCATTAAATAGTATACATCTTACTTTGTTGTTAGGTATTTTTAGTTATTAACGGTATTGGGGGCGCGATTCCTTTATATATAATTGTGTTTTTATTCATCAGTTTTTAAGCACTAAATTTAATTAATTTCACATAGCGGGGACTGCAATTAAGGAGTACTACTACAGTATTTTGTAATTAGGGGCGTGGTTCTTTTCCTAATAGTAAAGTAAAATTTCAAAAAAATGCATTTATAATTCTATTTTTCGGTGAAGGAAAACATCGTGAGGAAACCTGCGTAATTTAAAAAAAAGACTCATGTAAACACCCTCGATAAGGGGAGGCCGTGCCCCACAGTGGGAACGTAGGTATGAGGTTGGGAAGGATTAAAATTATTAAGTTACTACTTTTGATTCATGATGGATAGGTTCCTCTTAACATACGTAGTTAACAAAGTAAATTTACTTACTGTTATTCGAGTTCGTCGCTCAATACATTTTACTCTGTAGCCCGCTTCTCCGCTGCACTTGGATAAGTTGAGCTGCCATTTTTAATTTAGATAGGTAGCGAAGCTTAAGAGAATACACTTAGCGGCGCCCGCGCGCGTTTTAAATTTTTGCTAAAATGTTGCTGTCCCTATCAAACACAACGCGGGCGCGAGAACCCCTTTCCCCGCGCCGCGCGCCTTATTCTGGTATGACTTTGTCGCATGGCTGGAACGTCAGTATTCTGATAAGCGATATGACTTTCACCCAAAAACACTGTATTTTGAGCATGAACGAAATATAAATAAATTATCATCATTCATTTTTCAATTTAATAAGTAATTAATGTGCTGCCATATTGTTTATCCGATTGCCGATTGCGATAAAACTATGTTAATTTATTGCTTCCACTTGCGCAAAAGTTATAGGCATAAAAGAATGTCATTGATTGTAATGAAATAGGTTAAATACTCAAAGCATTGACCAGCATCGGACCTAAGTGACGGTAATACAAAACAATCCTATACTTTTGTCAACAAGTGTTTCAAAAAATGTATAAAATAACTGAACTTGATTATTTGAACGCGCCATTCTAATTTAAAGATGCATTTTGCTATAGGTAGTACATTCATTGAGAATTGTTTACTAATGAAAATCTTCGCGCTAAAACTTGAATAAAAACAAACATTGTATTACAAAAATGTTAAGGCATAATTATGGTATCGTCACAATTTCTAGCTATTAAGTTTTATGTCATTTCATCATTCAAGTCTTATGAGCGCTGAGCCTCGAACCGGTCGCGTCACATGTGATTGCAGTGCAACCGTAACGGAGGCGACGTTACAAGTTTCGAAAATGACGTTAAAGTGTGATAATTGTAATATAGTTATTAGCGAGTTATTAGCATACGTGCAAAATAAGCTGTCTGTAGCAGATAAGGATAGTATTGTTAGAATATGTGCTTCAACGTTTTCATCAGAACAAATTGAGGAAGCAAAAAAATTGCTCGTCAATTCCCTACCAGCGGATCAGTGCAAAACTATGAGGAAGGGAAAGGGCAAAGAAAATCGTTCTTTAAACGATATAATCAGCCTTTTTAAGGTCACCGACCCTGATCTTTTGCCAATTTTCGTGGCGAGAGATTTAGATAAATTACCTCCGATTACTTTTGATCACCTCGATGTATCTAAACTTCTGAAGGATCTGGCTATTGTGCAGGCTGACATTAAAAACATCAAGTCATCATATGTAACCGTCGACCAGCTGGAAGAGGTTAAAAGGCAGTGCCAAAATTTGAAGCATACATCGCCGCCCTTCTCGGCGGTAAAGGTGAACATGCGAAGAGGAGCATATCGGGACAGTGGGCCCATGGGATTGTCGCAACTCGATGATACGATTATCGCGAATCTAAGTCAACATCCTAACGTTGAATCGTCATCTCCGAAAGATTATAATCAAAATTACAGAAGTATAAATTCTATGGAGGGTAGTTTGAAATCTCTAAGAACGGTCGGCAGCAGTGTCTCGTGTGGTGAAGTAGCGTGCGACGCGGAACAGGCAATCGGCGCGGTCGCGGGTAGGGGCCGGCCGAGTAATACGTCATCGCCGATGCCTGCGCCGACCGAGCCGCGAGCCAGCCTGCTAGTCAGCGCGGGGGCAGCACCAAAGAAGGCAGCGGGTGCAACTGCACGGTCGTTTGCCGAGGTGGCGAGAGCGGAGGGGGAGTGGAGAGTTGTGCGTCGAGGTCCGAAACCAACGAAATATCGTTATATGGGAGCCGCGGGCGTCTCCAAAGACGAAAGTAATTTTAAATCGGCAGACCGAAAAGTGCCCATTTTTATAACGATGGTTCATCGGGACACGACAGAGAATGATATTATGCAATACGTTTACAATAAAACGCAAGAAAATATAAAACTCGAAAAGATTTCTTTTAGTAGAGAAAACAAAGACTACAACGCTTTCAAATTTTTTGTATCAGAACGGAAAATATAAATTTTCTTAAATAAAACGCTTTGGCCCCAGGGTGTGATTTCTCTCTCTTCTTTCTCTGGCACGATCGGTACAGTGAATACCGTGAACGGCGCTACCCCAAATGTTAATGGATAAAATTCTGCCATGTAGTTTTGTCAGCTTCAATTGTAAGAGTATAAAACGATCAGCTGACCATGTGAGGCAGTTGTGTCAGTCATCAGATGTTATTGCGCTTCAAGAAACGTGGTTAGTCCCACACGATATTCAGTTTCTTAGCGGGATTGATGACCGCTTCGGCAGCACAGGCACCTCCACGATGGACACGGCGGCGGGAATGGTCTACGGCCGACCTTACGGAGGTGTAGCGTTATTGTGGAATAAAAGTGTGTTTCAAAATGTGTCAGTAATAAACTGTGATAATCCGCGTATATGTGCGATAAAAATAATGCTGAGTGATAGGTCTATCCTAGTGTTCAGCGTGTATATGCCGACAGATACATTGGTAAATCTTACGGAGTTTACGGACTGCCTCAGTTCGGTGAGTGCTATTATTGATAATATAAATATCGAATGTGTCTATATCCTCGGCGACTTTAATGCGCATCCAAACGAACGCTTTTATGAAGAGTTGACGTGTTTCTGTGACGAACAAAACTGGTCATGTATAGATGTACAGTTTTTAGGAATAAGCACGGGCACATACACATTTGTTAGTGAAGCCCACGGGTCGAAAAGGTGGCTAGATCACTGTGTAACCACGAAATCTGCGGTAGCGTCAATTTCGAATGTTTATGTAAAGTACGACGTGTTGTGGTCTGACCATTACCCTTTAATAATTGAATGTAATTTGGATATTATTAAACCGAAGTATACTAGTACATATAATGTTGTAAACGAGATTCTATGGGGAAATAGAAAACCGGAGGAGATATCATTATTTACGAAATTATGTCATGATAAATTGAGAGCAGTCGATTTCCCCGAAGAGTTTCGTTCTTGTAGCGATTGTTTTTGCGAGTCTACCGATCACACATTACTTATCGATAAATTATATGGCGAAATTATAGATATTTTGACGGTAGCTGCAACGGAATCCAATACTGTAAGATTGCGTGATAGGAAGCGGCCGGTGGTTGGGTGGCCCATGGGGAGGCCAGATCTAAATTTTTGATGTGGGTTTGGTGGGGTAGACCAGAAAGCGGAGAAGTTTTCGAGGACATGCGGCGTAGTCGCAATTTATTTAAATCACGTTTACGCTGGTGTCAAAACCACAGCGAGCAAATTAAAATGGACATTGCGGCTACGCAGCATTCGAACAATGTCTTTAAGAACTTTTGGAAATCTACAAATAAATTAAATGGTAGACCTGGCTTACCAGTGAGCGTTGAGGGTTTTAATGACCATGGTCTCATAGCAGACATGTTCAGGGACCATTTTACGGTGACGTCACCGTTGGGACCATCACAGCTTGGAAGAGATGTATGTACACGTGGTCAGGAGATTGGAATCCGATTTACTGCAAAGGAGGTCAATAATGCTATAGCCTCTATGCCCCGTGGCAAGTCAGTAATGCTATGGCCATGACAGTTTGAGTATTGAACACCTAAGGTACGCGGGTCCTCACTTGCCCAGAGTGCTTGCCATGTTTTATAATTTGTGCATGGCACACTCGTACTTGCCTTCAGCGCTGATGAAAACTGTGGTGGTTCCAATTGTGAAGAATAGAACTGGGGATGTGTCTGATAAGTCCAACTACAGGCCTATCTCACTGGCCACGGTTGTTGCGAAGGTTTTTGACAGTTTGCTTAGTGTCCACCTTGATAAACATATAACCTTACATGATAATCAGTTTGGTTTCAGGCCAGGTTTGTCAACTGAGTCGGCCATACTATGTCTGAAGCAAACTGTAACCTATTATTCGGTTAGACGTACACCTGTTTACGCCTGTTTTCTAGACCTTAGTAAAGCTTTTGACCTGGTAAGTTACGATGACCTATGGCAGAAAATGAAAAATACTGGACTGCCTGAAGAAGTAACCAAAATCTTCAAATATTGGTACCGTAACCAGGTCAATTTTGTGCGATGGTCCGAAACCTATTCGCAGCCGTATAGATTGGAGTGCGGAGTTAGACAGGGAGGCTTAACCTCCCCTAAGCTCTTCAACCTTTATGTTAATGCCCTCATAGAGGCGCTCAGTGGCACACATGTCGGTTGTCACATTGACGGAGTAAGTCTTAGCAACATCAGTTACGCCGACGACATGGTGTTGCTGAGTGCTTCTGTCTGTGGCTTAGCGAAACTGTTGGGCATATGTGAAAACTATGCTCAAAGTCACGGCTTAATATATAATGTAAAAAAAAGCGAATGTATGGTCTTTCAGGCCAGGGGTAAAGCATTGCCATCAATTATACCACCAATTAAATTATATGGTACTCCGTTAAAGAGGGTGTCACAATTTAAATATCTAGGTCATGATGTAACCTTTGACCTGAAAGACGATGCTGATATCGAGAGAGAGCGCAGGGCATTGTCCGTTAGGGCGAACATGATCGCTCGCAGGTTTGTTCGTTGTTCCACCCCTGTTAAAGTAACACTCTTTAGAGCTTATTGTACTTCCTTCTACACAAGCAGCCTGTGGATCAATTTTACGCAGAAACAGTACAATGCCCTCCGCGTTCAGTACAATAACGCTTTCAGGATGCTAATGGGACTGCCTCGATGCTGCAGTGCGTCGGGTATGTTCGCCGATGCGCATGTTGATTGTTTTTACTCGATTATGCGGAAGCGGTGCACATCCCTGGTACGCAGGGTTAGGGATAGTCCTAGTGGCGTCCTGAGAGCTTTTGCTGACAGGCTGGATTGTCAGTACCTGAACCACTGCAGTATGTTTCACGTGCTGACTAATCAGGGCTGTCTTAGATATAAGGTCTAGATTAAACTACTTTTAAGTTTACTAACATTAGACTAGGGTTTTCTTATATATTACTAACAAAATATGATCTTTAAGGTCGAAATAAATGATTTTTATTTTATTTTTTATATTTATTTGTTAACGATATTGGGGGCGCGATTCTTTATGAGTTATTGTGTTTTTATTCATCTGTTTTTTAAACACTAAATAATTTAGTTAATTTACCTAGTCCTACATTTTATCAATTTTACATAGCGGGGACTGCAATTAAAGAGTACAGTATTTAGTAATTAAAGGGCGTGGTTCTTTTCCTAATAGTAAAGTAAAAATTCATTAAATAGTATTTATATCTGGGCAAATACAGTAGCTGTAAAGAAAGGGTAATGTTTAAATAAAAGGTAGGTACAATAATTCATTTAGCTACTGCAATTGTCGGGTAATTTAAAGACTCAATAAAATACATATCACTCTCATTTAGACATAGGTCACTTACATGAGAACAAGAAAGTTTAAATATGTTTTTATACCCGGTGTGGGTAGTGACATAAATGTTCCAGTTCCATGCTACTGTTTACTTTATTGCTCACTGCGGTAATTATAACTAACGTATTATCATTTTATTTTGTTCGTTTTAAAATGTAAAGTGTAGTCGCTACTTTTATGAGTGTGTTATATGGTTAAGCTCCCGCAAATGTCAAGTTTTTTCACAAATTTGTTCTTATTTTCGGTAGAACTAGAGGATTATCCCGACAAGTGTTGTGTGTCTGTGTTGCCGCATTTGTTAAAAAGTGATATTAGAAGCTCTCTTGTGAATTGTTTTGTAGATATGCATGATGTTCTAAGTGTGTGGTTGTGAAATGTTCATAAGTTTAGTTTCTTTTAGTGTTTTAAGTAATCGTTATAGTAAAGGATTTTTATTATTTTGTTTTCGAGTGTTTATTTGGACTTTGCTGTTCTTTTATTCCGTTTTAAATTATTATGGTTTGGTAGTTTCAACCGCAATTTATACAATATTATGTGGCGTTCTTTCAGTACCTGCCGCGTAAGGTTCCGTTGGTTATTACGTCACTACAGTATATAATGCGCATTATAACTATTGGTGGTGCAACTAGTGATGTTTGTGTTTAAGAAAGACTAGTTTAATGTTCTGGCAGGACAAAAATTCTCAGTTTTGTGGTTATTTTGTTTGTTATATATAGTAGTGTTTACGTTCATATTACGTAGTAAAATATATAAGTATACATAGGTTGCACCTTTGATTGTTATCGTTGTATTTAGAATATTATTTTCTTCTGGGAAAAGTAGAAGTTACCTATCGTAACATATAGAGGGATATTTTGTGAAGTTTCTTTGGAACGGTTCTTAAGTCGTATTGTGTTACTCACAAAAGGACAAACAAAATCTGAAGTTTTGCTGTATTTGAGCAGATTTATAGTTTCCTTTTTATGTCACTAGGATTTTATGAGAAATACTTATTGTTACCGCCCTGTTTAATACAAGCTATCTTGCATACACGTTATATACATAATACCTCAACTAGGGTTTTACATTCGAGAGTATCGAGTAATAAGTTTAAATTTTTTTTTGTTGCTTTGCTGTTATGAATTAATCTTTATTGTTGGGTATATAGAGTACTATGCATAGATAGGTACGGTACAGTCATGGCGTTTCCTTCAATTTTCAATTATTACCTGACTAGAGGTTTCTGATAGCACTCGATGTGTACGGTTCTAGCATGTTCATTTGTTTTATTGAACTCCTAATTTTTCATGACATTGCAACAAATAGGGTGTCCTTGCATGAGTTTCAAAAATGCACGGGTTTTATGAGGTATATGAATTAATTAAATTTAGAATGGCAAATTTTAAAATAGATCCAACAAATAAAAAAAAAATATTATTTACGATAAATGTATCAAGTTAGCACCGAATGACAGGTCTTAATGATAACAATCTTATAAATAGTTTATAGGTTAATTTTACCGCGGAAAATAGACCTTTTGGATTAGGTATTACTTAGGAATACACTTTAAGTATCCAATTCTTTTAGTTTAGTGAAATACAACTTACAGGATTGAAGCGGACACTTTATTCTCCAAATTTTTGTTCAGTAAATTAAGGCGCGCCAATTCATTTTACATTTAAAGTTTTTTTTTTCAACTTGTATAAACACTATTTTTTTGAACATTACTATTTTGGAGTTATTTATGTAGTTTTGACTCTTAATTGAATAGATATTGTCAAGGAAATTAATTTTACGTTGCTTAGTTGTGTCGTGGTTGGTTATCTCCAGATTTGACTCGGGGTTTAATAAATTAAATCAGCATAGATGCCTTATTTTAAATTAATTAGGTTACATTACACATTAAATTAATCAATACAACCTAGTTAGAATAACAATATCTTTTATGTTAGTCATTGTTAATTTTGTAGTCAAATGTTTTTTTCTAAAATTTTAATTTTGGTTGCTTTAAAATTAGCTTTATATTGTATTTGCGTTTAAATAGTTTTGTTTGTGAGCTTTTGGCGTAACCTTAAATTTAATTTTGTTGGTGACATTAGGAGTAAATAATCTGCGATAAACCTAGTTTTAGATGATACTTACAATTTGAGTAAATAATTTTGCAATAGTGCGTAATGAGTGCATATTTTTTTGGTTTGGCAATAGTGAAGTAGGGACATAATTTGTCAGGTCATTAAATGCTTTCTGAAGGAAACTTACACCCATACACGAGCTTTGGTGAGGGGGTAGTAGACTTCGTATCAAAGAGCAAATCACACACAGTTGATGATTTATAGTACTCTTGGAGCTCGATCTCTGAGCGAAGGTTATAGTTTATTGTATCGAGTAGAGTAAGCCTCTTAAATGATCTCATCAGCATCTGCAATACTTGATTGGAGCTTAAGGCAGATGCGAACTTTTGGTGAGCACCAGCTATATCAGTGTCAGAAACTGGCATGGAGAGTGTGAACTATATTCATGAAAGTTTTTTTTGTAATTTATAGTCAAACCATGAAAATAAACACTTAAGATGTAGCGGCGTTAACGTAGTTTTGTGTTAACTTAGGGTCTGTACCTCATTATTTATTATTAATTTTGCAATATCGGTTATATTTTTTTTCGTTTTGAAAATAGTGAAGTAGGAACACACATGATTGGTCTGGTCGTTAGTTCTGGTAGTCCAACAATTAGGGAATTATTTTGGGGAGAACGTAGTTCTTTTCAAAATTCTATCTTTATATTTATTATTCTATATTAAATTAAACTGATTTCAAAATACGGTCTGAAGGGAACTTACACCCATACACGAGCTTTGGTGAGGGGGTAGTAGACTTCCTATCAAAGAACAAATCACACAGTTGATTTGTAGTACTCTTGGAGTCTCGATATTTGAGCGATTGTCATAGTTACAGTACCGAATAGAGTAAGCCACCAAACAGATCTCATCAGCATCTGCCATACTTGATTAGAGCTTGTAAGGCAGATGCGAACTTCTAAAGTGTTTGATTACTCGGATTAGTAGTACTAGAATACTAGAAAAGAGAACTAGATTGTTTCAAACAAATAGGAATACCAGAATAAAATCTTGAGGTAACCATTCTTTGTATATTTTTATTTTTTCTCTAATGTTTTGAGATAATTTCATTTTATTTTGATAACGTTATGGTATTTAGACTGGCTTAATTTTTTTAATCGAAATTCTTTATAGTTTAACTAATTGTCTGTTAGCTTATAATATATTACTTAATACTAATCATTGTCCGTGTTCGTTGATTTTTATTTCTATAATAAATTTCGTGTCCGTGTCCGTGTCCGTGTCCGTGTCCGTGTCCGTGTCCGTGTCCGTGTCCGTGTCCGTGTCCGTGTCCGTGTCCGTGTCCGTGTCCGTGTCCGTGTCCGTGTCCGTGTCCGTGTCCGTGTCCGTGTCCGTGTCCGTGTCCGTGTCCGTGTCCGTGTCCGTGTCCGTGTCCGTGTCCGTGTCCGTGTCCGTGTCCGTGTCCGTGTCCGTGTCCGTGTCCGTGTCCGTGTCCGTGTCCGTGTCCGTGTCCGTGTCCGTGTCCGTGTCCGTGTCCGTGTCCGTGTCCGTGTCCGTGTCCGTGTCCGTGTCCGTGTCCGTGTCCGTGTCCGTGTCCGTGTCCGTGTCCGTGTCCGTGTCCGTGTCCGTGTCCGTGTGCGTGTCCGTGTCCGTGTCCGTGTCCGTGTCCGTGTCCGTGTCCGTGTCCGTGTCCGTGTCCGTGTCCGTGACCGTGTCCGTGTCCAATTAATCTTATAATATATTACTTATATTATAAGATTAATAGTCTTTGCCTTTGCATTTATGTTCAGATTTGGAGTTGTTCTACTTTAATTGCTTACGCAGTTAGTATTACTTTGTAGTCGGTCCCGTCCCACGTCACACGTCCGCTATGGAGTTTTCCCATTTTCAAGTTCGTATTGGAGTAATTTTTGTTGAACGTTGTCCTGTTCTTGTTCGTGGTTGTCAGTATTTAGTCTCATCTTTCTTATGCTCGTGATAAAGTTTGTTTTCAGATTCGTATTTATATAAATGATTTTTTTTTGTGATTGTGTTAGAAATCGTTTTCGTGTTCATATTTAAGTTCGCGTTCGGGTGAAATTGTTGTTCGTTGTCCTGTTTTTGATTGTGGTTGTCAATGTTCGGTCTCATTTTTGCCTCCGTAGTCGTAAATCGTATTTGTTTCTTTTGAGTATTGAGCATGAAGCTCGTGATAAAGTATATTTTCGGATTAGTATTTATATTGATATTTTTTTTGTGTTTATGTTTGGATTCGTTGTCATGTTCATGTTTAAGTTTTTCTTCCGGTTCGAATAAATCCCAATATACATTCGTATATATATTGATATTTGTATGCTCGTGTTTGCATTGATAATCGTATTTCTATTATTATTCATATTCGTGTGCTTCGCAAATTGTTACGGTTGTGCTTTCAAAAGGAATTGTTAAAATGTTATTTTTCTAACTCTAAGTAATAAATTAAAAGTAGCACGGTACCGTTGTTTTTGCAAATTCTTATTTAATTTTCTTTCATAGCCAATGAAATAAGAATTTCCGGGGCGATTGTGACGATACCATAATTATGCCTAAACATTTTTGTAATACAATGTTTGTTTTTATTCAAGTTTTAGCGCAAAGATTTTCATTAGTAAACAATTCTCAATGAATGTACTACCTATAGCAAAATGCATCTTTAAATTAGAATGGCGCGTTCAAATATTCAAGTTCAGTTATTTTTTACATTTGATGAGAAGTTATGATTTATTTTATGAAAGGTTTAAAGCTAACAAAATATAAGTACAAATTACTTGCGAATCATAGACATCAACACGGAATTAATTGTTAAATATAGGTAGTAATCTAACATCCAATTTATGAATTCGGACTCTAGACAAAATAAAGTTGCGTAAAATTTTGAACCTGTGGCGCGAGAATGCTTGGTTTGAATCTAACTGTGATTGGGTGTTTGTTTGGAACTAAAGTGATTAGAGAATGCTTAAAACAAGCTTTGATTGGTTTGTTCGAACGTACTGTGATTGGTGGTAGTTTTAAGAGCGCTGATTGGGAGTTTTGTAATGTTGAATATAACCGCGAAAGCTTAAGTTACTTAGAACTTTTATAATATTGAAAACGCCCGCGAGACTTACCTGAGTCAGTCGCTTAACAACCATTAGGGTAACTCATACAATAAAAATGATTAAAGGTAGTTGACTTGGTTTTTACGTATTCAGTATAATGGTATGACTTGTTGGTTTATTTTAAATTATAATTATTGATTGAGGGTAATTAGGCCGTTTTATCTAGACCGTTCATACTAATCTAGGACTCTATAATAGTACTCCAACCAACATAACTAGTATTATATTTTAAAGATATACTTTTTTCTTTGTTAAAATTAATTAAGGGCGGACATCCGTCCGGAATAAAAAACAGGATGGGGGGTATGAAATGTGGAGTGAGATGGTTAATAGAGAGGGGTTAGTGGTGATAAAAGTGCGTGGTTCCATACATACAGAACATTCAATTGCCGTCGTTTAAATTGTCGAAACGCTGCCCGACCAATAGTCCATAGTCTACGCTTGTGGGTCACTAGAAGCTAGGAACCACGTGGGGTAAACTACAGCTAGATCGTGCCACTATTCCTGGTTAGTAAATACTTTTATATTAGAAGTTACAGTGAAAATATATACACATATATATATACACCGGCACCGGTGGGTGGCTGGTGGGTGTCATCACTGTGAGTGTCCCGGCGAAGCGGCGAGGCCAGCCCTGCGAGTGGTCCCTTTGGTATAATTAATAGGTGTATTCAAGTTTTATTTCTGTAGGAGCGGGTGGCGTGCGGTGGTCGGAGCCCTAGGGCGGCGCGCGGCGGCCGGAGCCCTAGGGCCGCGCTAACAACGATAATTTACTGTTATTGATTCATTAGTTAAGTGCTCTTTTATTTATAACATTCATTTTTCTGTCGCTTAATCAATATTCTTAGTGAAGGTACTGCTCCCTCTAGTAGGGAAAACAATATGACCATTTCGATAATGCTCGATTTATCAATTCTATGAAGACTTCTCTCTCACTGGGGGCGGAACGATTAAATAAATAACTAAATATGGTATTTTTTTACTTCTCTGCAACACAACAATCTTACATGAAAAAAATTGTAATGGACAGGGAAAAATCCCTTTATACACAGATGATATTCAGAAATTGGTGCAAAACGTTAATTTTACCTTAAAAAAATATTTAACGTAATATTTTACACCATACAAATACACCATTACAGAACGTAAACAAAAGATTTAGACCAATTCAGACAAATGAATAACAGGAAACAACAATTTTTTTTTTTATGAAAATATTGCCAGCCTAAAAAAAATACTCCCAAATACTGACGCTAGATTGAGTTCCGAATATTTTTGTGGTTACCTATTTCAATGCGCGACCGCACAAATTTAGGGATGTGAAATGAGAAGGAGAGAGCATTGATATTTTCTCTTCCTGAAGTAATAATTAGTTAATATAAAATACTAATTCAAAATTTTGATTTACAACTTCAGCATTTTTATTGATGTACATAAAACCATAAGGCATAAATACGTCCAAAACCTGGCAAAGTTAATAACCGTTCGTAAATAAAGTCATAAAAAACACTAATTATAATGTGCTCTGCTTCGTTTTACGCGCCAGTTTTCAAGTTTACAAGTGGGACGCCCTGACTACATTTAATAAGTAAAAGATCTTTCTGGCGCTCGCCAACCGCTGCCGCGGCACGCTCTGCTCGGCTTCGCGCGCTAACTTTCATGTGCTCCACTTGGTTTTATGCGCAAGTTTTCAAATTTACAAGTGGGACGCCCTGACTACATTAAATAAGTACAAGTTCTTTCTGGCGCTCGCCGGCCGCTGCCGCGGCACGCTCCGCTCGGCTTCGCGCGCTAACTTTCATGTGCTCCGCTTCGTTTTACGCGCCAGTTTTCAAGTTTACAAGTTGGACGCCCTGACTACATAAAATAAGTACAAGTTCTTTCTGGCGCTCGCCGGCCGCTGCCGCGGCACGCTCCGCTCGGCTTCGCGCGCTAACTTTCATGTGCTCCGCTTGGTTTTATGCGCGAGTTTTCAAGTTTACAAGTAGGACGCCCTGACTACATAAAATAAGTACAAGTTCTTTCTGGCGCTCGCCGGCCGCTGCCGCGGCTCGCTCCGCTCGGCTTCGCGCGCTTACTTTCATGTGCTCCGCTTGGTTTAATTAAAGACATTAAAGAAAACATTATCTTTGACACACTCGAACGCAGCCACTCCCAGCTACCAGACGCGCAGCCGTGTCGCGTGTCGCGTGTCGCGTAGTCGCGTCCGAGCCAAGCTTCATTAAGCACACATCTACTTGGGACTACGAACTTCTAGTACATCAGATTTACTAATATACAAATCTTACTAAGAAACACATGACAAATATAGATACATACCTACATAGAAATAATCTTTTTTCGTTTTGAGATTCCCTCAGGAGATCCTTGAAGAAAACGTACAGTCCATATTTATGGCTTCATCATCAATATAAATAGGCTACGGTGAACGCTTACCATCAGACGGACCGTAAGCTTGTTTGCCACCATAGTGGTATTAAAAAAAAATTAAAATCCTGCCAGAAGATTGATACTAATTAATATTCTTTCATCTTTGCTATCAAAATATTTATTTATATTGATAAAGCTTCAATAAGGAAAGACATAAGAAAAAAGCTAAACTAAAATCCTTTCCTATCCCTTTTTATACTGCTACAGTCGCAATCACCCAACGCACGCACAAACAGTTATCTGTCTCTAGTTTGTGCCATTTTCACAATTTTAAAGACCAAAGTATTGTAAAATAGGTTATCAAAAGTAAGGTCAACAACCTTCGCCTCGACCCGGCTACACTTACGCGTATGTGTACCTATTAGACATTTAAATGAATCAAACGACGTAAACCTGCTCGCGGTCTGCGGCCCAACCTGTACGACTGTACGTCCTCTCTCACCTAGCGCCTAGCGCCTCAGCTTCACCAACTATCAAACAATATAGTTAAGTTATTAATTACACATAATGTTAAACGGGAATCTTACAGCCCTAATAACGGGAGCTCAATTCATTTCCTCGGCTAATCACGGTAAGAACCCCGTATAACATTAAGGGGAATTGTGATATTAACCATGAATCTTTAAAACAATATAGTTAAGTACCTATATCTTTTCTTTTGTGTTTTTAGATGTTTATAAATTTTTGTCCATCAAATGATTGAGTCGTCGTAGCGCAGCGAGGGGTTGTGAGGGCGTTGCGAGGGGTCGGGGTATCGCGGGGTCGCGGCACCCTACCTGTTGGATCAGCCCCACCTGTGGCGCACCCGGCTCTACGTACCTATTTCCATGATCTGCATAATTGTTGAACCCTCTTTCTGGATTTTTCTAAGAGCTTGTACAAGCTTATTGAAATTGGAACCGAATCGAGAGTGAAGGTAATCATAGTGTAAATTTTTTTTAGCGTATGTAATTTTTTTGAAATTGATGTTCTGTTCTGTGCGTAGTGGGGGCTGTGGGGCTCAACTGGCCCGTCCGGTGCAGAATTTTTGCAACACCCACTGTTAATCAACGTGTCAAATGTGTTAAAATCAAAGGTAAAACGATTCAACCTATAATGGGTAACTTGCCCGAATCTCGAGTACATATTTCCTCTCCATTTGAGACCTGTGGTACTGATTTCGCAGGACCCTTCCATGTTTCCAGTCGTAAAGGACGAGGTGCAAGGACAACTAAATGCTATTTGTGCCTATTTGTATGTTTCTGCACCAAGGTCTTGCATCTTGAAGTCTTTAGTGAACTAAGTACAAACGCGTTTATTTTGTGCTTACGTAGATTCATTTCTAGACGAGGGAAACCGCGCGTAACATACTGTGACAACGGTAACAACTAATAAGGGGCAAATAATGAATTGAGCAGAATGCTTTAATCTGCAAACGAATCTGTCACTGAAGTTGGAGTGCGGGAAGGTATCGAATTTATATTTAGTCCTGCTTACGCGCCAAATTTTGGCGGAGTCTAGGAAGCTGGAGTTAAATTTGGCAAAATTCCACCTAAAGTGTATCGCAGGTAGTTCTAACCTAACATTTGAGGAACTTTCTACGCTTTTCACACAAATTGAGGCAATATTGAATTCGCGTCCGCTGACACCGATGTCATCTGATCCATCGACCCTCGTGCACTTTCTCATCGGGCGTCCATTGTCATCGCTGCCATCACCGGCCATCGAAACCGTCTCCGTTAATCGCTACCAACTCCTGGAACGCATCAGGCAACACTTCTGGACGAGATGGTCGCAAGAATTTCTTTCTGGATTACAACAGCGAGTGAAATGACGCCAGTCTAGTCATTAAAAGGTTGAATTTGGAGCCATGGTCGTAATCAAAGACGATCAGCTGCCGCCTATGAAGTGGATCCTTGGACGCATCGACAATCTTTGTCCCGGAAAAGATAATTTCTGCAGAGTTGCTGATATAGCCACTAAAAAGGAATCATTCGTTGAGCTCGGACAAAAGTCTGCGTGCTGCCAGTTAATACAGAGACTCTTGAAAGCACAGCTTCCAATTGGGTGGAGGATGTTACGGATCCCTAAAGATCGATAGTGAGCGGTCTACCAAGGTCACGGTCTCACACCACACACGTCGGCAGTCAACCACCACACTGTCAGCAAGCCACCTTGTACGACGGACATTTACAACGATATTACATACCTATAAATATATAATTATAATCAATTTTCAATAAACCATTGTTACCACGAGAGGATTTAATTTACCACTCGTAGCCTTAACATAATACCTACGTCCGCAGGCACTAAGTCATGGTAGACTAAGTATAGCCTAAAATTCTGTGAATAAAGAAAGGTCTGTGCCCTGCAGTGGGGACACATAGAAACAGGAAAATCCACATAAATTACTTGAGTAGCAACAGATATACTCTGTTAGTACACGAAAATACGTAAATTATTTTTCGAGAACCCTTAATAATTTATAAAAGAAACAAAAATTTTGCTATCTCAGGTAGTCAGAGTAATTCCCCGAAAATTAGGGTAACTTTGTCAGCTTTATTTGACCTTATTCAAAAATACTAGTTCTTATTTATGCAGTCTTAGTACTTAAATACGCCTAAGTTTAGTTTTTTACTAATTATAATGACTGTTTGCACTGGAATGAAATAAAAGTAGGATTAAATTGTTTGACGTAATTAGTGGTTACTTGAAAAGAAATGCACGATATCATAGTATTTATGGATAGTTATGTCTAATTATAAAATTAGTTTGTTTTCGACTGAATTTAAATTGTTGGTATCTGAAGGCATTAAATATAATATTTTTAAATATTAATAGTTATCGCAAAATCGCATACATTACTTGATTACACAAAAATACAGAACCCTTCATAATTTTATTTAAGAAAAAGAGAAAAATCTTGCTATTTCTTTTAATTTTACTTGTGTGTAAGTATGTTGAGTGTATGTGTGAGTGAGAGTTAAGGCACACTCAAAGACTTGGGCCGCACAGGCGAAAATTTTAAGGTAATAATTTGGTATCTCATCTGTGCATCACACAACATACTTTTTCTTATTGTTCGAATTTAAGAAATGGGTACCTACCTAGTTGTTATAACTGTAGTTACTGTCGAACTTCAATAGTTTGAAAATAAGAACAGACTTTTTGTATTTTACGTATTAATACGTAAGATAATAAGTTAGTCATAATTAATGTGTAATCTAAAATTGTTATTCAATTATATAATTTAAATTCATTTTAATGCAAATATCATTTTTAAACCAAAAATAAATACGATAAAAATAAAATAAGAATTGCAGAATTGATTTACCGATTCGCCAGAATGACAGTAGGTAGAAATAAAGAGATTAGAACCGTCTATCTGTATTTTTATTCTTTCGCCTGGTATTTTGGGGTTAACGGTCATAGTAATATACAGCTGATGTCATCATAATTATGAATGAAATCAGCTGTTTCAGGGCTGTCGCTCTACCGTTTTAGGTACAAAAGGAAATTTGCTGATTGTTGGGAACCCTGAACATATTCCGACTTCAAGATATTTTTCCGAACATCTACTAACTTATGAAGAAGTCAGAAAAAAAACACAAAAAGAATATTTATGTAGAGTAGTACTAAAAACTAATGTATATTCAAGAAATTTATTTCAGGCGATTAATATATATGTAATTCCGGTAATGTTATATTCATTTGGTATAATTAATTACAAACTGTGTGATTTCAAACAAATATATAGAAAAACAAAGAAACTATTAGAAATTAAAAATATACATCAACAAAAAGCAGAAGTAGGAAGATTGTATTTAACGATAGAGAAAAGTGTAAGAGGATTAATAAAAATAGAAATGATACACAAAAGTCAGATGATAAAATACAATACATATTTACAATCTACTAGTGATTATTTGTAAAACATAAAGAAACATAAAAAAAAATTAATTAATAAGTATGTTGCAGAGTTTTGTCTAAAACTTGAATTATTGAGCAGTGAAAATATAAGTTCTGAATTTATAAAATAATCTACTATGAAACTTATTAAACAAACATGGGGGAAAAAAACAAAGCATGTTCAATTTCTTTTAAAAGTTTTGGAAAAAACATATAGATACAATAAAGTCTATTATTTGGTTAAAAACTCCAAAAATTACTCCTACTTTAGAATCTTTCCGTTTTGCGATACAAGATCCAGCTGTTATAACAAATCAGTACGAAAGAGATATAATAAGAAGTAGACTATGTTTACCTAAAGATGAAACAATACAACATATTATTTCAGGGTGTAAAAAACTAGCAGGTATAGAGTCAAAGATATCAAAAGACAAAATAATTTAGTAAAATGCATACATATTGGAATTTAAAAAAAAAACACGATTTAAAATGTTCAGAATATTGGTGGCATGAAGAATTGATATCTCTGACAGTAACAGAAAATGATCACGCGAAAATACTGTGCGATATTCCAATTCAAACAGATATTAAAGAAACTAATAACAAAGCAGATATTGTATACATTAATAAAATTCTAAATAAAAGATATTTAATAAATGTGACTGTTCCGTCAGACTATAACATAGGCCCCAAAGAAATGGAAAAAATCAATAAATATAACTTACTCAAAACAGAATTAAATAGACTATGGGAGACAAGTTCTAAAATATTACCAATAGTAGTAGTGTGTACTGGCGTGTGGCCAAAAGTCTGGACAGGTATATAAAGAAATTAGATGCTAACATAAATATATATATTTTACAGAAGCAAGCAGTTATTAATGTAATTATGATAGCAAAAATGTACTTGGAAACCATTTGTCACATAATACAGAATGAGATATTCCTTTCCGTGTGTAGCCGAAAATGCTAAGAAATTTTGGATCACAAGTTAAATTTACAATAACTTACCCCTTTTGGCGTCATATATTTTTGAAGAACTTGTGTATAAAGGGGTGTATTGAATTGTGTATGTGTATGTTTAGTGTTTCTCTGTGAATAATCAACTTAATAAAAAATATTAGTTTACAAAATCACAACGCTTACAGCCGCGACGTGTCAAAGATAATGACGACTGACTAGCGCACAGAGTATGCAAAGAACGAAAGCCTAGCTCGAACGATCCGAACACCAATCTGACGATTCATTCTTTACTAAAAAAAACCCCTCCCCAGCCAGACCGTGTCTGGATGAGGATAACCCGAGCCAGAGCCATCAATCAACTGGCAATCAGGAAAGCGTCGCGACGGCACGCTTCAGCACTGAATCCCCTACCATGACCTCTGCGACCCGCAAGATACCGAACCGGGGAATAATTGCACGATGCGACCTAAACGCCATTGCAAAGGTGGTAAATTTGAGTCCTTTAAGAGGACGAGGTCTCCGACGCGCGGGAGGATGGTTTTATCCGTCCACCGAACCCGTTGCTGTAACAAATGTAAATATTCCGAAGACCACCGACGGTGGAACAATTGCGTAATTTGTTGAAGCAACTGAAAGCGCGATAACCTATTAATTGACACATCGATGAAGGGGTATTCAGGCAAGGAGGTTAAAGGACTACCGATCAAGAAATGGCCTGGAGTTAGCGCTTCCAGGTAATTAGGATCCGAGATCGGACAAAACGGTCGTGAGTTCAATACCGCTTCGACGTTGCAAAATACCGTTTGTAATTCCTCAAACGTGAGGACCGTTTCTCCAATCACACGGCGGAGGTGAGTTTTGGCGACCTTGACAGCTGCTTCGAAAATACCGCCCCACGAAGGATAGCCGGGAGGATCAAAAATCCAAGTCACGCCCCGTTTGGACCAACTCCGAACCAATATACGTGTGATTGTCCGACAAAAACTGTAGGACTTCCTTCAGATAGCGATCTGCACCCTTGAAATTCATGCCACAGTCCGAGCGAATTAAATGAGGGAGACCACGCCGACTGACAAGCCGCGACAGACATGCGACAAAGGCCTCCGTAGACAAGGCTGAAACGAGCTCCAGATGCACAGCCTTGGAAAACAAACGGACGAAGACGCATAAATAGGCCTTAACCTGTCTGGCATTGTGAACACTTGACATCTTCACCAAAAACGGACCCGCGAAATCCAACCCAACCTTAGCGAAAGGTCAAGCTGGCCGGACACGATCGAAAGGCAAGTCACCCATTTGTGGCTGAGTCAAGGTTCCCTTTAACCTATAACAAGGGATACATTTAAAAATGATGCTCCGAGCTGCTCGTCTGGCGGACAAATCCAGAACTCTCGCTGCAGACAAGCCGCTCTTGGGCAACAAGAGAGGATGTCGAGCCCCATCGCAAAAACTCCGACTCGTCATGAAACAAATTAAGACGAGCAAGGCTTCCCCGCAATTTCCCGTTCTCTGAACGGAGAAGACGAATTTCCTTTTCAAACGACTGGGCCTCTACCAGTCGAACACAGGTGAGAAGGGCATCCTGACGCTCTTCAGGAGACAAGACTGAAGACGTCCTTGGCTGTGACCTGTTCCGTAAGTTGTGGAGAAACCTCTTAATCCAACCGGTGACACCATCCAGCTTGTTGAGAGAACTGAACCGATTAAGCAAGAAGTTCGGTGAAGTGTTCACAGACTACTCAACAGCAAAGACCTTTAACCCTGGCAGAGGGTCAACAAACTCCACAACTGTGTGAGGCCAAGTGTCTTCAAGAGAGGCCAGCCAGTCAGGACCCCACCAGAGCGGGTGATTAATAACTTTCGAGGCAATCAGGCCTCGTAAAGCGCAATCTGAGGGATTCAAGGACCCTGGCACGTGACGCCAATCCAGAGACACCGCAGAAGACTGAATTTGGGAGACACGATTGGCCACGAAGGTCTCTAGGGCATGAAGGGACGCGTTAAGCCAAGACAAGACGATTTGGCTGTCTGTCCATGCTGTGACGGAGTCAAATTGGACCCAGTGACCCAAAATGGAGAAGACATGGTTGAGGAGTCGAGTCAACAATGCAGATTCTGATAACTCCAGCTTGGGGATCGTCAACTTGGTCCGCAAAGGTGCAACTTTACTCTTTGCGACCACCAGACTGACGCGAACATGACCATTGCTGTCAACGGTGCGGAGATAAACGACAGCCGCATAACCGGATTCCGACGCATCAGAGAACCCGCGGTGAACGGGGCGGGGAAGGTCGATGTCGCACTGGGGACGTGGGCGATTGGGTTCGATTCAGCGGCGACGCACCCCCGTCCGTGAGACACACCTGCATGAGTCATCCGAGGACCATCCTCTCTGATGGGCATACATAAGTCCGGCTGGTGACTGGCTAGGTGCTCCCCCAAACAATAATAACATAGGCCTAGCCTACGGGTCAAAAATCGTTTTCGGGCCACCCCAGATTTTCTGAACTGGTGGCAATCCAGAATGGCGTGTCCCGGTTCATAACACACCCCACACCGTTCAGTCCGTTCAACTGTCAAAATTCTGGGGGACCGAAACGACCCGGTACCTCGCGATGTCCCGGGACGAGGTTGTTGATGGGGTCCAGACTGGGGTTGTTGACGAGGTCCAGACGATGCCAAAAACCGTGACGGTCCCGATCGTGGCTCGGCGGGTAAATTCTCCAGCTTCCTACTCTGGTCCTCCAAAAATGACACTTAAGTGTCAAAAGTAGGTATATGTGACGTCGAGTCACCTCCGTGCAACTGTTCGAAACGACCCTTACGTCATTGGGCAATTTATTCAAAACAATGTGTAACAGCAAAAATGGCCACTCGGTGACAGGGAATTTTAGACCTCTTAACGCATTCATCGCTACCAAAATAGGGTTAAGCAGGTCCGACCGCAGCTGGTTAACCGAAGACAGTTGTCGAATACCTAAAATGGCAGCTTCATGTGTATCCGCAATGCGACGGTTATTTTGGTACCGCTTTACTAACAACTCCCTGGCTATATTATAATTGACATCAGTGATGTCCAAATGTTTTATCATCTCATCTCTCATCCCTGATAGACGTCAACAGGTAACTTAATTTTTGTGAGTCAGATAAGTCAGTCCGTCGGTGCACAATGCTATCAAAAACTGTGATAAAATTGGTCCACTCATCCAATGATCCGCTAAAATGAGGAATATCCAAAGTTGGCAACCGTTCGTTGCATTTTTGTTCCGAAACCTTCCTACTTGTCGACACAGCCTCGCTCACCTCGTCCACTACTGACATACAAAAGTCATAGTCAGAATTTGCCGCCTTTAGGATAGTTTCGTCATCTGTTACCCTGGTAACGATAAGAGACCCTGTAATGCCTTATCAAGCTCGCTGACTCTTGTCGGTAACTGTCCCGCTCTTTGCTTTAATGCAAACATCCGATCCTCCCGCTTAAAGATCCCTAAAGCACCTGAAAACCATCGTGTCAGATTGGTTAAAACAGCCTTGTACTCCTTAATTGAAGACGTCATGTTATATAATTAAATTCTCACACAAAAAAAAAACAATCCAAAAACTAAATCAGACACACAAACAAACGACCCTGTTTGTTATATACACAGTTTTTTACAGCACCCAAGTTACTATATAAACCCCAAAAAACCCTAACTACAATGTAGAAAACCCTGACTACACAATTACACAAATAAATACGTTAACTTACAATCCGCCATAATCAGCAATATTAAAAACCTATTTATTTCGATCTTTTTTTAATCGCAATAACAAAAAGGTGGGTAAGAACTGCAGTATTCAGATGTTCTTTTCAATCGCCACAAGAGTATACATCCTTTAGACTCATCTACTACCTAGGAGATTTATTATACAATTTTAAACTTATCTGCAGTACGTCTTCTTTCATTATCTACATTTAATCGTAATGGTGGCGATGCTTAGTGCATTTTGGATACTGGAGTATCTTATCCTAAATCTACTGGCAATATTAGGCCATTCTATAAATTCTAGGGCTCCCTGATAGAGACAGGAATCGACCCTCCAAATTTATATAGACTTGACCGAACTATAATTTTCACTGGAATGTCAATCAATGTAAAAATACTGACGTGGTGCGGTAAGACCATGCCAGAAATCTCTATAACACAGCGCGAGGTCCGGCGGGCGTTGCTTTCCCTAGACGTTCATAAGTCGAGTGGGCCAGACGGCATACCAGCAGTGGTGCTTAAGCAGTGTGCTCCTGAGTTATGTCCTGTACTCACGCGCCTCTTCACGCTTTCCTACCACACTAGGCAATTTCCGTCTTCATGGAAGACTGCGAATGTGCACCCAGTGCCCAAAAAGTGCGATAGATCAGATCCATCGAATTACAGGCCTATCGCTATAACCTCTCTCCTCTCCAAGGTGATGGAGCGTGTGATCAACACACAGCTTTTGAGATACCTTGAAAAACACGAACTGATCAGTGACCGTCAATATGGCTTTCGCCACGGTCGCTCAACTGGTGACCTTCTAGTGTATCTCACACACCGATGGGCACTAGCCATTGAGAGTCAGGGGGAGGCATTGGCATGTAGCCTAGACATAGCGAAGGCGTTCGATCGGGTCTGGCCCCGGGGTCTTCTATCGAAGTTGCCTTCTTACGGAGTGCCCGTGAGTTTGTGCAAATGGGTGGCTAGCTTTTTGTCCGGCAGAAGCATACGAGCCGTAGTTGATGGTAGTTGCTATGATAGCATGGACATTAATGCTGGTGTCCCGCAAGGCTCTGTGCTGTCTCCTACGCTGTTTCTGCTGCACATCAATGATATGTTGGACATCAACAACATACATTGCTATGCAGATGACAGTACTGGAGACGCTTATTACACGGGCCGTGCAAGCATCCCACGTTCCGTTGTGGAGGAAAAGCGTGAAGAACTTGTGTCTCAAATCGAGATCGGTCTGTCCAAGGTCTCTGACTGGGGGCGGGAAAACTTGGTCCGATTCAACCCTTCAAAGACACAAGTCTGCGCGTTCACCGCTAAGAAAACCCCATTCACTGTAGTCCCACAATTCCAGAACACTCCCCTCTCCATCTCCAAGAGCATTGGGATCCTTGGCGTTGACATCTCCAGCGATGTCCAGTTCCGAGATCATTTGATAGACAAGGTAAAGCTGGCGTCCAAAAAACTTGGTGTACTCAACAGAGCGAAGCAGTACTTCACGTCGGGGCAAAGGTTGCTACTTTACAAGTCGCAAGTCCGGCCCCATATGGAGTACTGCTGCCATCTCTGGGCGGGTGCACCCGGATACCAGCTTGACCCTTTTGACTCGGTTCAACGACGGGCTGTGAGAATTGTCGACGATCCCAAACTCACTTGCGGTATCGAGCCCTTAAGTCTGAGGAGAGACTTTGCCTCCCTGTGTGTGTTCTACCGCTTGTACAATGGATTCTGTTCTGAGGAATTGTTCGAAATGATGCCCACGGCTACTTTCTACCATCGCACCGCTCGCCATCGACAGGGAATTCATTCTCACACTTTGGAACCAAAATGGTCGCGTACAGTGCGGTTTCAGAGAAACTTCCTCCCGCGAACCCTTGGGTTGTGGAATGAGCTCCCTGCCAAGGTTTTCTCTAAGGACTACAGTATGGGGTTCTTCAAAAAAGAAGTTATTAGATTTCTGAAAGGTCGGCAACGCGCGAGTGATGCCCCTAGTGTTGCAAGCGTCCATAGGCTACGGTGACCGCTTACCATCAGGCGGACCGTAGGCTTGTTTGCTACCTTAGTCTAAATTCCAATTGTTTTTATTTAAAAACGCACTGACACCATCTATTATATTTTCATAAAACCACTACGAAGTATTTGCTGCGTGAAAAACGTTCGCTAGCATATTTACTTCCTTTACACTTAACAAGAGGTCGTAGCCTCTACATATTTTCCACCAATCGGCCAGAAAATTATAGCAACTCGTTGCGTATAATTTTCTATTCGCTACCTATAAACTACCCATCGAGATCACAAATAGCGGGAAATCTACATTACCCTACTGATTTTAACCTAAAACCGGGACACTTCGTTACGCGATGCCATGGTTTGGCAAATGGTAAATAAACTAAATCAGAATCGATTTAGGATTTTTAGTTGATTTTCCTCCGGATAAACCACGGTAAGGATCCAAAGACATGGCACTACCTTCCTCCTTATTGAACACTTACTTGTTTAAATGTTGGGCAACTTCCCTTCAAATTAATTCGTTAATAATGCCAACACAAAAAAGTTTTACGTTTTTGTCTTTTGAAGTCAAACTTCAAAATATTATACACTACAATACCCAATCCACCTACGTTAATTACATTATCATCAATTCAATATAGCTAAACAAAAGCTAATCACAATTGAACCTATACCTGACTTTACTTTACACATCTCTTAGTTTTTCTCATAAAACATAATCTCTCATCCTCCTAACTTCCATTTACATTTATCGCTTTTTATTCAAATTAAAAACTATAATGCAGCACAATAAATCATTCGCGTCAACCAGTGTTCATTTGATTCTAAATCAATCGCGTTATAGAACCAACCCGTATCGACCTATAATTAATCCCTAATTCAGCTTCTTCTTTTCCGAATATTTCTGAATAGGATAGCACACAAAAAATTTATAAACAATCTATAAATACAATGGTCCTTCATACTCGTTTATACTTTTTCATCCAAAAATTCAAAATTAAAAACAATATTAAGATAGACTTATTTTAACTAGATTTGGTAGCGCATCACCATGCACTTAATCCATTTCTAATTAACTAATAAACAACTTTACTAAATACCTATAACTCCTTAACAATTAATAAATTCATCACCAATCAGAATATTTATTTTACATCAAATACCTACCATACATCCTAAGAATCTCATAAACTTTCATTAACTAAATTATAATTAAACAAAGTTTCTTTTTCTTTAAGAAATTCAATGTATATCCTATCGTGCATATTTTCAAATTATAACACCTTTACTTTACATTTAATACCTTCATAAGAAAATGAAGAAAATAACATCATTTACACATTCCATTCCATTTACCACTTTTCTTTTCCCTTGCTAACTAATAATAAATTTCATTAATCACAATAACAATTATTTTAGGATGGAGTCATTTCCTTTAATTACCCTAACTTATTAATACAATATACTAATAAAAACCATTACCTTTATGTCCTTTATTCATTAAAGTCATATGTCATGTTCGCATTAAAAAAAAAACAACGAACGTCGCGTAAATTACTTCCAATGAATTCTCATTCCTACTCATACTTGACCCTAATACCTAATACTAATCATATAACCTCGAAGCTTAACCCTGTTTCATTTTCGATTCGAAAACGAATAAAAATTTTTTTTTTCCTAAGGTTCACCCTTGACATATTGTATTTATTTATTTTTTCAAGTTTCACACTTGACTACCTGGATAGAAATTGCTATCCTACCTAAAAAAAATACTATACACCTACGGCTCACACTTGGCCCTAATCCTACTTGGATCCTATTTGAATTATACCTAATGACTTTGATCACTCTTGACCTAAATTTCACTCGACCATAATCACTATTCCAATACCATTGGTCCGGATCACGCTTGACACAGATCACCCTTGACCTAAAAAACTTTCAACCATATGTCTCATTATAATACCTTTAAAATATCAATGGTTCGCACTTGGCTCTAACCTATTTTACACATCAATCTATCGTTAGATTATTTACCTACCGACCTACACATTATACCTATTCACCCTTGCCAATATTTTATGCCATTATATATTTATGAGATGCAAAAACCTATATACAGAACCCTATATCTCCTCAAATCAATTCACTCTTTACAATACCTTTTTATTTATTTATTTAATTTTATTATAAAAATCTACCTACGGAACCTTACTTAAATAAAATAAAACTCCTCTTGACTTCATCTAACCCTTTTCCTAGTGGAAACTATCCATACTTAACTTACTAATCTTAAGGAACCCTAACTTAAGAAATCCTATCTTTTAATATATAATAATTAAATTCAATAAAATGAAATACCTTACGGAACCCTACTACTGCCCTGAACCCTGCTAGTCGGTAGCATCAATCTGTCTTAGCCCTATCTAATGACAAATATAACCTCGAAATCAGAGTTTGCTCGTCCTACACTGACTTTACTGTCATCCTACACACATCTAACAATAACATATTTCCTACGGAACCTTATCCTACTTCGGATTTCTCTATGCTTGACCTATCTTCATATGACGACTTTGTATTTTTCTAACAAAATCTCATATATCAAACCCTATTAAACTTTTCAATGAAATAACTTACACCTATTAAAATTCTTACAATTCTCTACTAAATCCTACTAGTATGACTACTTCCTACTACTATAAACTTAACAAACCCTCGTTTCCTTTGAACTCTTTTTACCTCAATCTATGCTCCTACAATATTTACTAACCTCCAGCGTGTACTTAGTACAAGGTACAAGTTACTCATGACTTGGTGACCTTCTCTTCCTGCTTTACTCATTGCTATATTCCGCTTTATGGCTAGGCTAAAGCCTTCTTCTATCATATTTCCTCTACACTATCTTCTAACCATTTATTTGTAGCAAAACATTATTTTGACATATTTACCAACCATTATAATACAACAAAAATGAAAATACCCTATTATTTTACGTTACCATGACATCTTAAATCACATGGCTCACTCCTCCAATCTTGTCATAACTTCAATAAACATTATACGCTCTACACCTATTGTATTTTATCGGATAACTTTTCATGATATCCTATAATGACATTTCATTATTACTCGACATTACCTAAGTTTGACTTCCAAACTTCTAAACTTTTAAGAAATTACCTATTTCTCTCAAGCATTTCTTGCTTACCTAGTATAGTTTAGTAAACCTACACATACCTAAATAATCTATATGCCTAAATTACAACTCAAATATTACCAATGTCCGCTACTAGACTTTCTACATTTAAAAAAAAAATCTACCTAAACCATCTAAAATACCTAAATTACCATTCAAATATTTACAATGTCCGCTACTAAACCTTCTGAATTTTGAAAAAATCTACCTTAACCATCTAAAATACCTAAATTACCATTCGAATATTAACAATGTCCGTTACTAGACCTTCTGAATTTTGAAAAACAAATCTAGTAAAACAAGTTTACTAAAACTAGCCTGACTAGCTTTGTACCCTGACTTCATTATCTATATATAGATAAATCGATCTGTCCGTTTATTTATTTTACCAAGTAAATTGGTTGAATTAACCTATTCATAAGGTTAATCTCGGACGGAATACTTTTAACCTATTAAAATGTACAGGACCTACCTGTCTATCCGTACGTACATTTCTCAACAACGCATTGTTATGCCTAACTAACCTAACAATCTCATACGGACCCTTATAAATTTTCTTTAATTTATATGAGAACCCTGTTCGTCGTTTATCAAGATATAACAATACTACATCTCCTACAACCAAATTTTTCGGTTTCGCCCGACGATCAAATACAACTTTTTGTTGCTGCTGGGCTCGCATTATACTAACGCTAACTTTTCTTAAGAAAATATTAATATACCTTCCTAATTTACCTACTTGGCGGAAGTTTTCGTAGCTCTTCCTTACCATGTGGCAAAAATTAACACACCTCATATATGCAAATGGTAACCTTACGTGCTTGCCACTTACCCTCGTCGACTTCATGCGACCATAATTACTTATCTTCTTTTGCTGCCCAATCTTACCATAGAAGGAAATAATCAACAATACAATGAGATACATATATTCTAAGTAGCTTTGCCCGGCTTTATTCTCTTTCTAAACCAATTTCCTAGATTTTGCACGGTTGCCACGCGACTTTTGTCTAGTCTTCCTACTTGATGCTTGTTGCTTAGTTTTAGAGTCCAACTCTCCTTGCTCGGCCCTATAACACTCTTTTGAGATACTCATCTCCTCCCTATCTTTCACCATTAAAACACTATCTGCCCTATCCTTCACTACATTTGTAGCCAGCACATTGTATACATTCTTTGAACTTGGATCTATGACATGTGGCTTTAATTGAGGAAACGATACTATTACCTTATCGCCAATATATACATTTTGCTTCATTAAGTCAATATGACTATTGTACTTATGCAAAAAGTCAAGACCTAAAATTGGAAATTTTCAACCTTTAAGAACAATAAAGACTTTTTCTGCAATTTTGATATCGATGATTGCATAGGCAATCGATATCCTTAGCTCAGTGTACCATTAGCCGAAGTCATTCGCACTCCGTCTTCTTCACGTACATCTTCCTCCGCGAATAATTTGTGGAAAATACTTTCTGGCAAAATGGATATCTCTGATCCTGTATCTATGATACACGGTATTCTATTTCCACGTAAAGTAATCGGAATCTTCACGAGATTAGGTGCATTCATAATCGTATTAAAATTAACAACACATTCTCGATTCTCAATATCGTTGTTGTTTAAGCCCCCTGCTGGTTCTATATCTGACCACATTTGCCCATGCTCCCTCTTTACAGACTTTCTACTATTATAAAACTTTGACTTACTGAAATTGTTTCGTTGGTAGTAATCTCGGCATTTATTCCAACCTCTGTTTGGTCCTTCTTCGTAAGTCTTCTTTTCGTAAACATATATCTCCAGAGCGATGGTCTTGCCGATTTATTCCAAGGATTTTTACAATTATCAACAGGACTATCTGCCATCTTCTCAACTACCCTAATGAGATTCTTAAGCTTAAATATATATAAGGGTATAATTTTTTCCTGCCACTGGGATAATACGCTCGATTCAAATCGTCGTATTATAATGTCCTCATTTGTGACATTACACTTCGCCGCCTGTGCCAAAAGTCTATACAAGTATGGCTCTACACCTTCCTGTGCATGCTGTGCCATATCATAGAATTCTTGCATAGGATCCTTAGGCTCTATTTTAGACCTAATGCATTTTACAATCTCTTCATACGTTGTGCTTTCTTCTAATTTTTTATGCACTGAGAGATAATTGCGCCAGTGATCTGGCAATCACAATTCCAGAACCTACCGACCCTTTGTTTCTTTGTCGAAACCCATTACTACAATGTGCACCTCAAGTTCATTGAGGGCTCTTAATACCTCTGACCCATCACCTGACATTCTCCTAGATAACTCTTGGACATTTAGAGACATTATTGCTAAATAATTTTACCTTTCTCTATCCCTTTTTCACCTGTTTTAGCAGACAACGGCGTACTCCACCATATGCAGCGTGCGGGGGCGTAAAGAAGCTGCTTCTACCTATTTCTTATTAGGTATCGGGATCTCTGCTAATAAAAAGACGACATCGGGAGTTCTTTCGGGATCGGGAAACGATTTTGCTGATATTGTTAGAGCAGCCTACAGCCCAACTAGTAAATCTAAGCTGTATATCGGTCATAGGAACGTTTTCTGGGATGAAAATGCTGTTCATGATTGGTCATATTAGAATATTAGAAACGTTTCTTCAACGCGGAAAGGGCCCCTGATTTAAAACGTTTTAGTGATATAGTTATTGTATTGCAGCTCCGCTTGGGGCTAATTAATTACATATTTGTCATAAATGCGTTGTTCTTTGTGACTTTTCAGTAATATATTAGGGAATTTTAAACACTGGTATCACTATAAAGTGATAAAACGGCCACACGATCACTGATATACAACCATTGAGTGTTTATGTAGTGATTGCTATTCCTCCCTATTACAAATTCAATTACTGTCGTAGTGACCATCTATAAATTTCGAAGTTGTTTGTACAAAAATAATTGCTAAGTTATTATTTATTTAATTTTAATGCTTCTATATTCTGTAACGAGCGATAGTATCGTAATAAATAGTTCAATATCACTTGCACTTGTATTTTTATTGATGTTCTAGTAGTATATTAATGGTGTATTTTGCATGCCCCTCGTTAATTAATTAACATTTAGGCAAATAAATATAAATTAATTAAAAAACATTTTTAGGACTTTGATATATAACTGAATAGAGTTGCGGTTCCTCATATACAACAGATTTACAACATCTCGCAGCCATAATAACTTTTAGGTCCTGTAAAGATATCACAGTGAAGCGATATGTGACTTTTTGTGATAAATAGGATATAACAAAGTTGTTATGTAACTAGTGATATTTAAGCCTTTTAAATACGTTTTTACAACTTTTAAGTGTTAATTAAGGTCCAATTATAGCATGCTATAAAATCGTCCTAATTAACACTTTACGTTAACGAGAGCGGCTTTAACGCAAATTTGTTGTAAATTCATTATAACGGGAGCTGCTGTATCACGGTTTAGCAGTGATAGTGACTATTTAATCACCAGTGTTATATTAGTTATTTAGGAGCCATAGTATTCTTCGCTTCGCTTTATAATGGTACCATGAAAGCCTTATATACAACATAGTAGCACGATAACGACTGTTGTGAGTGCCTATTTACAACAGTGCTTCAGGCGTTATACAAAGTGGCAGAGTAAACGTTTATATGATAGGTTAATATCACAATTTACTGTAAAGCCTTATACAGCTAAAACTTTTTAAGAAATACATATATGACCAACAGTCACAAGCGTTACTTCTATATGACTTTGATATCACTCTTTTGTGTTATAAGACTTTCTTTTTTCGCATTTTTGCTAGTTGGGAGGAATCGGATCACAATGCTATTGTTTAAATGTGTACAATTTTCTCAGTTAACATTTAATATGAATCTTATACTCGCCAGTTTTGTTAGTTACAGTGTTATTTAATTACCCGGTACTACGGCGCCTATTTTAAAAAGCCCTCTAAAATTTTTAGTTTTATATTTTTACTATTAGTTAGGAAACCCGCATACTTAACACATATTGCACATTTTGTTGTTATACCTATGCATAAATTGTTGCTTGTCAGCGTAACACTTTGCTTATACTTTTGTATATACTAAATATATATATGTTTTATTTTGACATTAAATCAGTGAATTTTTGGCACTCAAGCAAGTCAGTTGTTTCTATCATCTCCCTAACAACCCTGCAACTGACTCCTATCATTATCATTCCGTAATACTATCATACAACTGTGGGGTCCTAGCTCCCACATTTTGGTCCTTCGAGTATTAAAACGAACAATATACCTATAAATCTACAAGGACTTTCGTTCTTACTGAGCATCGTCGTTAATGATTATCAGTGTATCAAGCAATCGTCTGCGCCTGTCGTAATTCTTCTACCTTACATAGAGAAAAGAGTAATCTACACGTCAATATTATTAAGAATTCTTCTGCGCCGGTTTCTGGTACTTCAACAGCACTGCATTTGATTATCACCGAAAGAAAATAGTAATCTACACGTCAATATTATCAAGTGAGATCTTTCCATTATCTTATACTCTTTTTATTATCAAACATGGAGTTTGTAACTCATCTCGTTTGTCAGTCAAAGTTACTAGACAGTATCCAAAGATTAGAAATCAACTTTAAGAAAAACGAAGGAGTATATAGCCAAACGTATAGACTCATTGGACACATTCTGGGATGAATTTTGTCAAAATCATATTCAGTTATCAAAATCAAAAATACAGACAGACGAGTACTATACCAAGGATATCTACAAAATAACTTCAGCAACATACCAATCACTCAGAGACACACTTTCGACTTATGTGTCCAAACAAGATCGAAGTACGGAGTAACATAAAAAATCGTAGAACTGTTATCACAGCACAGAACAGATTTTAGGGCTTTTAGTAGACTATTGAACAGCATTAAGGTTGAGGAAATAAGTGAAAAGTGGGAAATAGAACACGAATTGCGTAATATTCAATCTCGCTGGAACACCATTGACAGCCTACATCTACAGATAGATAGCATTCTAGATGGATCAGAACTACCTTACGAGAAAGAGCTTGCTAATCATGAAAAAAACATTCCGCAATATTAAGAAAGAGTTTAATAAAAAGTTATCTTCTACGACTCACCGACATGAAGTTACCCCGTAGCTTGAGATTCCGGTCTTTTCAGGTAACTACTCACAGTGGCCTACTTTTTTTGATTTGCATATTGAAGCCATTCATAATAATAGCATGCTCTCAAAAACACAAAAAATGCAGCATCTTAAAGGAAAAGTCAGAGGGGAAGCAGAACGCCTTATCCAACATTTATACAGCAACGGTATAATAATCGTCAAGTTTTATTCACAAAGCAGATCGAGTTATTCTTAAATCAACCATCCATTAGCAAGCAGGCATCCTATGAGCTGAAAAGGTTGCATGACACATCTCTGGAAACTATTCACGCTATCCAAAACCTAGAAGTGGAGACTACCACGTGGGACCCATTGTTGGTTCATCTTCTTTCCAAAAAGTTAGATTCATATACCTATACCGACTACAGAGAATCACGCAAAATGCCACGAGGAATTTTTGAAGTTTATTGAAGACAAATTTATGGCTTTAGAACCTTTGCACAAAAAGAAAAAAGATACCACCACCCAACCAACAACTACATCACATTTCAGATTAAACATACAACCATATTTTCATAAATCACGGTATCTATATCATAACGAAAAGAAAAATTATTAAACTTCTGTAACTAGGACATTAAAATGCTTATTGTGTTGGAATAATCACGATTTATTTCAGTGTATAAAATTTCAGAACATGACAGTAGACAGTAGAGAGTAATTTCGAAACATAAAATTTGCCAGAACTGCCTATACAAGCATTAAAGCAATAAATGTATGTCAGACAAACGCTGTAAGATATGCAGTCGCGATCATAATACACTAATCCATGATGCAATTGTAAACACGGCGCCACAAGTATCATGTTCTAAGTCAGGGAACTCGCTACCTACATCCACCGACGCTGTGTCGTTGAACTCTAACTCAAATATGTAATAGCAAAAATAGTGGAAAACAACATCACGTCAATTACGTTGCAAGTGATGATGAAGAAATTTTACTTACCACGCTATCGCTTAACGTCAAAGCTGCTGATGGCACTTTTGTTACCCTTCGAGCATTGTTAGATCAAGGGTCCCAAATATCATAAATATCATTGGTTTCCGAAAATGCAGCGCAATGGTTAGGACTTCAACGACAGCGATTTTCCGCATCTATTTCAGGAGTAGGTGCTGGTACAAAGCAAAGCAAAGGAGTTGTTAATCTGAAATGCATGTCCATATATGATGATTACAATTTTGACACACAAGCACTTGTTATCTTTCATGTAGTCAACAGTTTGCCGAATTCATCATTTGTTATGCAAAATTGGACACATTTACAGCATATTAATTTGGCCGACCCAGAGTACAATCTGTCTAAACCAATAAATCTTCCTCTGGATGCAAGCATTTACGCACAAATTATCATGAATAGGTTAATCAGAGGGCCCGCCCAATCACCTATTGCACAACAGACAAAACTGGGTTGGATACTATCAGGTAGCGTACGCACGTTTAAGTGTAATGTTATCATAAACAACCTTAAGGACATTGCCAAATATTGGGAAATTGAACATGTCTGCTCTTTATCAGAGATATCAAGCGACGATTTGTATTGTGAAAACTTCTATCAATCTACTATAAAACGCTTAGCTGATGGTCGCTATGAAGTCGCGTTGCTGATGAAGCCTGGTTTTGAGCAAAAACTCGGTTCTTCGAAATCAAAGGCTATAGCTCAGTTTAGACAATTAGAGCACAAAATGGCAAAAAACCTAGTTTCGGAGAAGCGTATAAGCTTGATTTTATCCATGAATATCACGAATTGAGAGAACAGTTTTTAGTGCTTCTTCGAAAACGTCCTCCGGGCTTAACTTAAATGATCTGATGGAACAAGGTCCAAATTTGCAACAAGATCTACTAAATCTTATCTTGAAATGGCGGAAATACAAATATGTAATGACAGAAGACATAGACAAGATGTTCCGAACTATATGCATCAGAGAAAAAGACCAGTCTCGTCAACGTATCATATGGCGTGACGCCACAACTACTTCGAGAGTACCAACTTACCACCGTAACATATGGGATGAAATCAGCACCCTACCTAGCTATGAGAACACTCAGGCAGTTGGCAGAAGATGACTCTAGCAAGTATCCTCTAGCAGCACCTATTTTGAAATCATCATTTTATATGGACGATTTATCGAGGATGCCAAATAAGTACAATACCAACTTATTGAAATGCTGAAAGGGGCTGGCAATAATCTCAGGAAATGGTCAAGTAACGAGCCTGCCACCGTCGACCACTTACCTTCGAATCAACAAGACACACCCTTTGAGTTAAGATGTGGTGAAAAAAGAAAACCCTTGGTTTGAGCTGGAACTCTACGATAGACCATTTTACATTTCAAAATAAATTTTCAGAAAATAATAACAATCAACAAAATTCTTATATCAAATATCAATAAAAAAGAGAATTTTATCAAGTATATCTAAGATATTTGATCTCTTAGGCTGGTTATCACCTCTAACTATTCGAGCAAAGCTGCTGTTTCGAAAGGCTTTACTAAGGTTTCTTGGGATGACAAATTATCCCCTGAGATCAATGAAGAATGGCTGAAACTAAAGGCTGATTTGAATAAGATAGATAAATTTAAGATACCACGTCTTTTAGGCGAACCAAATAAAAATATCAATTACACGGCTTTTGCGATGCCTTGGAGAAGGCTTACGCGTGCTGTATTTACTTAGTCACATTAAGCGATAAGGGCGAATGCACATCGAATCTCATAGCAGGCAAAACAAAATTAGCTCAATTGAACAAACAGGTATCATTGCCAAGGCTTGATCTTTGAGGCGCTGCACTCCAGAAAGTAGTAAGTAACTTATCTTACGCAGATATACTGACATATGCATGGACAGACTCCATGGTGGTACTTGGCTGGATCCATGGCAACAGTGCCAAGTGGCTGCTATTTGTTGCTAATAGAGTACAAAAAATCATTGATATCATTCCATCGTCATCCTGGCACCATATTCGTTTAATGTCAAATGCAGCTGACAATGCGTCGAGAGGATTAACCACAATACAGTTATTAGAGCATTCACTTTGGTGGAGAGGACCTGTAGTGGTCCCAAGCCTTTTATAAAGAATTGTAATAATCTGGACCCCACGACACGGTGTTGATTTGCTAAATTAAGTCTTAAGAGAACAGGTAAATTAAAGAAAATGGGATTCATTAATAATAAATATAAATTAGATCAATCACCTTCGTAATTCATACCAATCGAATACTATCGAGATCGATGAAACATTAAGTGAGTGAGTGGCCCGGATGTCCTCACCGGTCTTAGATTAATATATTTATATCTACGCCATAAGGCGTAAATCGCAGTGGGATCCTAAAATCATCAACACAAAGAAAAATAATTACTCGTTAAATACGACCGATTCGTAAAGTAGCAGATAACCAGGAGGTTAAAATATATGGAGAATATCGATCGATTATTTTCAGTTAATTGTTATAAATATCGTAGGGTGCGAGAGGGATAGTAGAGTAGGCTCCGCGCCGCTTACGACGAGCCTTCAATGTGTAAATTAATCGAAGCTGTATAATCGAGTCACAAAGAAGCGGAGAAACTAGTTCGGCAGGTAAAGAGTTTAGTAGAATCGGGTGACGATTTCGATATGATTGTTCGATTATTACTATAAAGTAACTGGCCACTAAAATGCGAGGCACGTGGGTACACGTGGAAGTAAAATAAAGAAGAAATTAACTGGCGCCACAATCCCTAGACACGCCACGTGTTCAGGCCGCGTCTATCGGGGGGGAGGGGAGAACGGTTATAAGCGATAGGCGTCAGTTGCGGCACCCTTTTCCACTGTCGTCGTACCGAGAGGCTGGCCGTGCTCGAGATTCCTGAGGAAGCGGGAAGGACAGGACGAACAAAGATTTGAAGAAATTTAATACCGACGCCGTGCACGTTTCGCCTACATCAAATATCAGTAAGTGTCTTTTGTGAGAACTGAGGCTAGCAATGTCAACTTATTATTGATGGGTTTGTACTATGGGGCTTTGTGAGGGACTTCCTTTATACCATGGCGTAAGGACTGTGTAAGGGACCGTGTAAGATGCCACCTTGGTTAAAGTGAAGGGTTGGTTGGGGAAAATTGAAAGTGGTTGACTTTTTGGTTGGGATTCTAGTTGTAAATTTGGAGTAGAGAAGGGAAAAACCCTTGCTTATTAAAAATGCAGAGGTAGTTTGTTGACATTGTTGGCTATGTACTCTTAAAGGAAAAGAGATTGCCGATTTCTGCAGAAAATTTAGTGGAGAAAAGGGCTCCTGCCGGGATCGGCGTCTCTTAACATGATGTTGTAAATTTTGTGATACTTTGTGGGAAGAAACCCCGTAATTAGGCTCTGATCTGATTAGTTAAGAAATCGTTTAAGATTAGGGTTAAGGTCAGGCAACCCTTGTGTAAATCCTGTCCTGTGTATATGTATATCTTATTGATGAAAGCCCTACGCAAGTCCTAAGCATCGACTTCGCGCTTTGATCGGACTCGAGGTGACGGGGCATGCTTACATGACTTGGCAGGCAACCCTTGTGTAAATCCTGTCCTGTGTATATGTATATCTTATTGATGAAAGCCCTACGCAAGTCCTAAGCATCGACTTCGCGCTTTGATCGGACTCGAGGTGACGGGGCATGCTTACATGACTTGGCAGGCAACCCTTGTGTGAATCCTGTCCTGTGTATATGTATCTTCATTGATGAAAATCCTACACGCTTTGGTAGACGCTCATTAGAATGGTACAGTTATGTTACATGTATTTGATGGTTATGTTAATGATATCTCTATATCCGCTACTTACTATCTCAATCATTTTAGTCCCGATGTCTTGTTGCGTTGCGGTATGGGTGACCCCCAAAGCAAGCAGACCCTTGGTAGATAGAGGTAGGTGAGGACGGGGCAATCACAGTAGGGGTTCTTCAAGCGGGGTCTGGCTTGTTATAAGATTAGGGAAGATTGGGGCTTGATGTTAGAGACATACTAGGATAACTGCAGGCTTCAGGAATCTAAGGGTGTGAGGGGGCTGATAAAACCTAAATCTGGGTTGGCTCCAGTTCCACCCTTCACCGGCGTCGAGTGGGGAAGCTGAACTGTTAGATGCCGTTTAGGTAATGGGTGGCTAAAATTTAATGTGGGATTTTTAACCCAATCTCCTTAAGGAATCCATAGATAAATAATACCTCCACTCCACCCATTATTGCGACGGATAGATTTGGAAAGCTAAGTATTATTGTGTTCATATTTAAATATTTGTTTCCTGTGTAAAAATAAACGTAAACCTCATATGTTTTTCAGAGCCGCGACATTAATCTAGAGAGTCTAATTTTTAATTAGACTATCTAAGCTTTATTTTATTGCTTTATACTGTTTAATTTATGTTTTGACTAAGCCATTTAAGATAAAGATGACAGAACTTCAACATTGACCAAACTTTATTAACAGGCTATGAGGTGACGTTAGTGGGTCAGGATTTGTTCTATTCTTCGCCATGAATCACCCCGTTGAAGACGTATTAGTATAATCATACACAATTCTCTACTAACTGATGAGGCTCTGAATTGTTGTATGGAAAGCCGAAACGTTAAGTTCTAAACACTCAGAAAGGGCTAACCCTTACTTGATCTGGCTAATGCGCCGGGTCCTGAGTGTGGATATGTCTTCCTTACAATCCACCTTAAACATATTTATTGTGTGTCAAACTAGGTGTTCTGTCGCCTTAATTACTCTGATGAACAATTCACCACTTAACCATGTGCGTAATCGCACACCTATTTTATTATTTCTTGTGAACTTAGCTTGCACGGCATATGTTTCGGGCGAGTATAGCTTCTCCGGACTAGCGGCTATTTAAACTTAAGGAGCCTCGGGTTCGAACCGACCGATCGTAGGTTATATTCAAATAATAACGAGATGGTCCCTTTAGTTCCGTAGTTAGTCATAGTAGTAAGGATAAATACATGGTCGTCTGGTTGTTTGCCACCTCCGCAGCGTTATAAATGTAGGAGTTGGCGGGGAGCACTACTTACCTATCCTAAAGAACAGTTTAAGGCACGGTGTACGAAGGATAAAGGTTATCTATTAACTCAATTACTAAATGACAGGAGGGCGAAGCCACAAGGTAAGCTAGTTTGATTAAACCTATCTACGAGTCTGTCAGGAGTTGGTCGTTATATACCTTCCTTGTTAAAGGTTCCAAGACGTCAGTCAGATAATAAGTACGATACAATTGACAACCGCTTAAGGCCAGACGGTACCCTAGGCCCTTAAGGCTATTCAAATTCAAGTTATACATAATTAGTTTTCAATATTCATTTTAGCGATCAAGTAGGAACAACCTAGTGTATGAGTTAGGCGAGCGTTAGGTTTTGTCTCAATTTTATAGTTTTGTTTTCATAAACTTTATATTCTAGTGTAGATAATCGCCATAGCTTGTAACCATAAACTCAATTTTAGATCTAAGAACGAAATTCGTACTGACCGGGTCGCGAGATACTAAACCAAAACCGAACCAACGTAAATTAGTCGAAGGAAGGTCGAGTAACACGATTAGACTCTGTACCTGCGCAGAAGACTAAAATGTGAACTCTGCGCACCCACGTGACCACGAGACGCCAGCTGGGCACTTCGACGCACAGGCAAATGTATGGAAAGTCTGACCGGTTAGTCTTTAATTGGCCGAAGGGATAATTCGGTGGCGGGCCCAATAATTCTGAATAGAACAACTTACGAACCCTTAAGGAATGGTTGTATATGTGAATTTTCCTGGATGATTCCCAGTTAGGGTTACCCGTAAACGACCTGGAAACTAGGATTGGTAGATTTAGATAGACTTCCATACTAAATCGTCCGCCCTTAGCGCCCTCTATAAGGCCTCCTCAATATCTCCATTATTAGACAGTTAGCTAAGATATCGATCGACCGAGTAATTCCACGATTATTACACAGATGGCGTGAGTTTCAGTGGTAAAATAATAATTATGAATGTATGGGGATTTCTGGATACCTACGGTTAGGACTATGTTATAACTTTATTTAAAGGGTAGGCTGTAGATGTATTTCAGGGTTACATTTACTTCTAATTTGTTAGTTTGTCTTTACGGCGATTCTACATATATTATTATAAGATTAGATTAGAAGAGAAGCTAGTAAGGATAGTGGTAGTCTTTTTATATACTTAGATTGCCTTTGGGGTGGCTTCTCGAATACCATTACGACTTTATAATTTCACTTAGGGGTTGTTAACGGGTTGTCAACAGACTCTTTATGCAATTACTAAACTTATCGGTCAGTCTGTGGTGCATTCTTAAGTGTTATTGAGAGGGTTGTGTAATTTACGTAAGGGCCAGGCCGCGAGTATATTCGTTTTTATCTATATATATATTCAATCTGTTAGTTCATCCGTATGGTGACCTTTCATATTACATTACAGTTTTATAACTTCGCTTAAGAGATCGATAGCTAGTCTGCTAATAATTTATCTATGTACTTAATAGGTCCGCTTGTCTCCCTAATGCCTTATATATGTTGTTATTAGTTCTGACCTTCACTTAAGCGCAAGCTAGAGAACTGGTGACAGGTTAGTTGTGTAGGTTATAGGTTAATTAAGGGATCAATAGCGTACCTGCTAATAATTTATTTAGTTATTAAATAGGTCTGTCTGTCTCTTAAATGATTTCGTTATATTATAAGTGTATAACTTTAGTTAAGGGGAAGCCAGTGAGTTTATTAGTGGTTAGTACTTTCATATGTCTAAGGGTTCTTCCTTTTAAGGTGATTTTCCTACATTACTATGAGGTTACAAGTTTACTTAAGGGCAAGATAACTAGTGTATCGATGGACTACTTACCGTTTAAGAGTTCTCCTTTAAGGCGATTTCATACATTACTATAGGATTACGACTTCACTTAAGGGGTATGCGGTCATAGTCGTTATAACTTCAAGGCCTATCGTGTTCGAGGGGTAACCGTGTTATTACGAGACATGTTCGGAGTTGTAAGGAGGTAGCTAGGCTGGTGAATAGGGTGACTTAGGCTAGGGTACTTCGACTACGTTAGGATAATAAATCGCATATATTTTAATCTGAAACTCGCATTTAGTAATTTAAATTCTGGTCTAATGCTAATCAGGACTTAGTGGTTCTGCGGTTAAGGATTAGTTATAGGCCATTGCTTTTAATGTAGGTATAATGTAAAATTAGGGTTTTGATTTTGTTCTTTCACACCTGGGACTGATTGAATCCATACCTCTTAGGATCTGGGGTTATTATCGGTCACAACGAGGGGTCCAAATAGACGATTACGCCATTAGACGATCACAGCCAAATAATAATATTAATTCTCTGCATAGCTTTCTTTAATAATAACATTAATAACGGTTACAAAATATCATTAATGTTTAATAATAATAAAGGCAACAATAATATGTTAGGATTACACATGTCTTCACGTATTCAAATTGGCGAGTATGTCGGTATACTCCACGTGAGTTCAAATTTATAATTTTATCATTTTTATAAGGGGGGGGTTTCTACATTATGTGTTGCCGTTACCAGGATAGGATAAAGAACTAAAGGAGGCTTGTAAAAGCCTACATTTTGTTGTCGTACAACGGATGGGAGGTCATTAAAATGGATTTGAGTTGGTGACTGGTGTGACAGAATGGAACCAATAAGCAAGATATAAATCTTGTTTAGAAGGCATTTTGTAGTTGTTTGTTACTTAAGCTTAGTTATAGACACATACTTTAATATAGCATATATGGGAATTGTAGGCCAAGTTTAGGATAAAACCATGTTAAATTAGTGTAAAAGAATGGTTTTTATTTTTTAGTTAGGTAGTACAGTACATCTATCTAGGTACTAGTATAGTAAGATATATTCTACGACTTAGGCTTAGATATAGGAAGGCATTACTAGTAATATGTAGACATAAAATTACGGCTAATACGCAAAATTAAAATTACATTTATAGAATGGTAGGCAGGGGTATGATCTAATAACCTTATTTATAAATACATACTCGTATATCTCAATCATCCGAAACCTAGGGAACGGTATTCGTAAGATAAATCTTACTAGTCTCGTTCAATCTGAACTTCTATGTGGTAGTACCTATATGCATATTGCCATAACATAGGTTTAAGAAAATGTTTAAAAACTAGATTCGAATAAATTTATTATTGGATAGCACTATTCAATAATTATGGACCTTAGCTTAATGTTGTGAGTACGTTTCGAATAAGCTTGTGAGTGTTGGTTTGTACGTATATGTGTGCGTAAGTAGATGTGGATAAGTATATAAATTCGCAGGTGTTTTATGGAAGGATTCTTGAACTTGTGATTGTCAACTGATAAAGTGGAGGAGTTAGCCGTACTATTTATAAAAAGGGGAACCCCCTTATGGACTTTAGTGGCCTGTCGCGAGGCATATTACCGTATGGACATAGATTAGAGATCAGTATAGTTGGGGTGGCCTTAATGAACTGTCTATATACGTAGAATTATTATTAAGAGGGGGGGGGGGGCACTGTGGAATAAAGGTCTTATATGCTGGGGGAGGGGGAGGACATAATAAAATAACGAGCACTTAAGAGGGCCCCAACGCACATATACCTTTGCTATACGGGTGTGTAGCGGGAGTCGACAATGTTAGTTTCAGATAGAGCTCGTTTTCCAGTGGCGTAAAAATATTATAGATAGGCCCACAACTTAGCGTAAAGGGGGGGAAATATTTGATTACAGTTACATCACATGCGATATAAAAATTAAATTACAGTAATTTTCTAGCTATGTAGTTATTTAACATGTCATGGAATAAATTATGCTCTCGCTACTTGTTGATAACGAGTTATGAATTAAAAATAGAAAACGGGAAATTCGGCTGTAATTTTCTTAAAAAAAAAAAAAATTGGTTTGGACAGAAACCGCGCAACCAAATGCAGTAATCTGCTAGTCAAAGAATGTAGGCCATGTTATTTTCGGTTTGGAACTTGCCATAGGACAGCGAAATCGATTTTAAACCCAAGCAGAAACCTGTACATTAAAGTAGGGTGCAGCCTAAATGTATCATTTTACTATTGAAGAGTTAGAGTGAGCTATTTTATGATTAGGGAATGCATTGAAAGGCGGGATAGCGAGCATTTGGAATGTTAATGCAGAAGTAAGGTCATAAGGTCACTAAGATATTAGCTAAAGTAGGCCTCATCCATCTCAGTACTTTAATTTTATACTAAGTAGCGCTGACTTAGTAAGTTGGGATCATCCCCATAGGCCATTTAGACATATCAGTATATATGTGTAATTATCGGTTTATAAGTTTAGTTAAAGGGGTATTCCAAAGTACGAACATCTAATTACTGTTTCACTTGACGGTGACGTCTGTTAAGCCCTTAGACCAGGTGAACTTCCTCCAACGGGAAGATTCATGTCTGGTAGAAGGTAACCTTAACAAAGTAAACAGTAGATGTTAAAACGACTAAATGTACTTTGTAAGTTGTTAGTTTAGGGATACGATATGGTGAAAGAAAATTATATCAAATAATATAAACGGGGGGAGAAAAGGGTGTGCACTCGAGCGGGGATTTGAACTCGGAGTTTCCCGGGGTTTTGGCGTGAGCGTGAGGTGTTTGGCCGACGGAGCTGTCTGGGGTGATTCTGTGCGATCGAATGTAGACGTTAGGTTTAGGTCATCTTTTATAGATTCGTTGCTACCGTTCACGGGCTATTAGATTCAGATTTTAGGATACTTTTGGATCATGGTTTTGCTTGCCAAATTATATTGATTGTCGATAAATATTTTATTACTAGGCGGACCAGTAATGTGAAAGGGTTTAACCTATTGTGATATTATTTATGAAGGTAATAAATTGGAAGTGTGATACTGAAATGTAAACGGGAAGTGTACTTATGTATATATATATATATATATACAAATCGGATTAGGAAATTTAATGTACTTAAAGGTAAGATAGGACAATGGCAGGTATTAGGTGGTGTTCAGGTCGGGTATGCCTGGTAGCGTGTTCCTTTTGAACTAAATAGGTTATTGTTAATAGGTATTATCTGTTTAAAGGGTTCTGTCGAGTAGGCGATATGTAGCAATTGAGAAATGGGGTTGATGTCTGAGTAAAAACATTGACGTAGGTCAGGGACCGGTTTTGTTAGGGTAGTCATGTTAAGGGCGGTTAGAAATGAAATGTACATTACGAGAGGGGAGGGTACCACAGTATAAATCGCTAAGTTGTTAGGGGAGGAGTCAACATAATAAATGTTTATTAAACTGCATTAACGTTTATTCAGAATTAGGATTCGCATGAAATATAAATATATATATAAATTAGGTTCAGCGTAAGGTGAAAAGTGAGCTAGAACGTGGATAGATACTATTATCTGCTATGTAGATGTGAAACTAAGGCAAAATTATTAAACCCAGCCGAGTAGGACAAGGTTATTATTTAGGTTGGTATGAATCGTGATTTGAAATGATTTTGGATTTTTATACATGGTCAGTGTAACCCCTGTGATTTTTGCCGTGTGAGTTGCAGGGGGTCGTAATGTTTCGGCAGGTGCGATCCCTGAGTGACCGCGGGCGGTGCATGTCTATGTGTGTGTATACATATTAGTATGCATACATGTGTATATGTGTCGAAGTTGAGGTCGGGCCCTGCCTTAATGGTGGGAGAGTCAGGTCCTTAACTGAAAGAGCGAAAAGGGTTATGCTGAGGGTGTGTTTAAATCGTCGCGGGTAAAGATTGTAATTTGTTAGGGCCTGAACTGAAATGATTTGGATTTTTTATACATGGCTAGTGTAACCCCTGTGATTTTTGCCGTGTGAGTTGCAGGGGGTCGTAATGTTTCGACAGGTACGATCCCTGAGTGACCGCGGGCGGTGCATGTCTATGTGTGTGTATACATATTAGTATGCATACATGTGTATATGTGTCGAAGTTGAGGTCGGGCCCTGCCTTAATGGTGGGAGAGTCAGGTCCTTAACTGAAGAAGCAAAAGGTGTTATGCTGGAGATGTGTTTAAGTCATCGGAAAATAAAAAAATAAAAAAAAAAATGGTGAGCTGTTAGATACAACAATGAGATGGTTTTGGATACGTGGGTGTGGCAGCCCTTACAAATTTTGCCTTGTGGGATTCAGGGAGGTTTTAATGTTCCGGCAACTGCTGTTTTGATGGATCGCTTCCGGTGTATGTTTGTATAAGTGTGTGGAGGTATGCGTACATATGTATACGCCGTTAGTGGAAGTTAGGCTTAACGTGAATGAGGGGTGAGTAGTTAAGGGGAGGAGGGGGATATGCGGGGTATGGGTTTAGGCCGCTCTAGTATCAGCATTATTACACAAGGTTCAAATTTTACAACCGGTTCTTATAGTTGCTGATAACAATTTAATATTTGCTTCTTAATATCATTAAATAAACAACCCTCGGACGTCATTGCCCTATTCAGACTTTTATACATCATAACGAGCTGAGGTTGAGTGAGGCCTTTGGTCCTTAACTGAAGCAGATCCGTCATAGCTATTTATTGCTAGAATGAACAAACTCCACCGTTTGCGTCCAAACATCATCGCCATATTCTAACTACTATATCTATCATAACGAGCTGAGGTTGAGTGAGGCCCTTGGTCCTTAATCGAAGCGTATACATTATAATGAGCCTAGATTGAGTGAGGCCTTGGTCCTTAACCGAAGCATATCCGTCATAGCTATCTATCGCTAATATTGGACCAACTCAACTGTCTGTTTCGGAATATCGCCAAATGGAAAAACTCAACTGTTTCCATCATAATTATCTAAAGCCAATAATGGACAAACTCAACTGGTTGTTTCCGAACGTCATCAAAGGGACAAACTCAACTGTTTGCGTCCTAACGTCATCACCATATTCAAACTACAATATCTATCACAATTACCTACGGCTAAAAATGGACAAACTAGACTGTTTGCTTCCGAATGTCATAAAATGGACAAACTCATCTGGTTGCTTTCGAACATCGTCTAAGGGACAAACTTAACTGTTTATTCCTGAATATCATCAAATGGACAAACTCAACTGTTTGCGTCCTAACGTCATCACCATATTCAAACTACAATATCTATCACAATTACCTACGGCTAAAAATGGACAAACTCAACTGTTTGCTTCCGAATGTCATCAAATGGACAAACTGAACTGTTTGTTTCCAAACGTCGTCGCCATATTCAAACTACTATGTCTATCACAATTACCTACGACTAAAAATGGACAAACTAGACTGTTTGCTTCCGAATGTCATAAAATGGACAAACTCATCTGGTTGCTTTCGAACATCGTCTAAGGGACAAACTTAACTGTTTATTCCTGAATATCATCAAATGGACAAACTCAACTGTTTGCGTCCTAACGTCATCACCATATTCAAACTACTATATCTATCACAATTACCTACGGCTAAAAAAATGTACAAACTCAACTGTTTGCTTCCGAATGTCATCAAATGGACAAACTCAACTGTTTGTTTCCGAACGTCATCAAATGGACAAACTCAACTGTTTGCGTCCAAACATAATCGCCATATTGAAACTACTATATCTATCATGACGAGCCGAGGTTGAGTGAGGCCCTTGGTCCTTAATCGAAGCATATACATTGTAACGAGCCTAGATTGAGTGAGGCCCTTGGTCCTTAACCGAAGCATATCCATCATGATTACCTACGACTAATAATGGACGAACTCAACTGTTTGTTTCCAAACGTCGTTGCCATATTCAGACTGCAATATATATCATAATTACCTACATCTAATAATGGACAAACTGAACTGTTTGGTTCCAAACGTCGTCGCCATATTCAAACTACTATATCTATCATGATTACCTACATCTAATAATTGACAAACTCAACTGTTTGTTTCCAAACATCGTCGACATATTCAAACTACTATATCTATCATAATTACCTACATCTAAGAATGGACAAACTCAACTGTTTGTTTTCAAACGTCGTCGCCATATTCAAACTACTATATCTATCATAGTTACCTACATCTAATAATGGACAAACTGAACTGTTTGGTTCCAAACGTCGTCGCCATATTCAAACTACTATATCTATCATGATTACCTACATCTAATAATTGACAAACTCAACTGTTTGTTTCCAAACATCGTCGACATATTCAAACTACTATATCTATCATAATTACCTACATCTAAGAATGGACAAACTCAACTGTTTGTTTTCAAACGTCGTCGCCATATTCAAACTACTATATCTATCATAATTACCTACATCTAATAATGAACAAACTCAACTGTTTGTTTCCAAACATCATCGCCATATTTAAACTACTATAACTATCCCGACAAGCCGAGGTTGAGAGAGGCCTTTGGTCCTTAATCGAAGCATATTCATCATAACAAGCCTAGATTAAGTGAGGCCCTTGGTCCTTAACCGAAGCATTTCCGTCGTACCCGTCCTGATTATCTACGACTAATAATGGAAAAACTCAACTGTTTGCTTCCAATCATATTTCCCTTCTTCGATCTACTATATTCTTCATAACTATCCATTATATCTGGTGTTTCCTATCGTAGCGTTGCAGGGGACTGACCTTGTTTCGACAGGGTGGGTCCCTGAGTAGTCGCTGGCTGAGGTTGAGTGAGGCCAGTGGTCCTTAACTGAAGCTGTGTTCGTCATAGTTATTTGCTGCATTTGAGTAAAGCACGATCTTAAGCACTATAATTTCTTTTTAATCTCTTACGTTCTATTTCGAGTAATTATTATGACGTGTCATTCATTATTATTAGGAGGCTCTTAGGTGATCATCGTAGCTTATTGGGTACAGCCCTTTAAACCAGTTTAGATTAGTGAGGAACATGATGAGACAACTAGTACCACGCTAAACCAGGTTTGATTAGTCATCGTCTTGGTACGGAACTATAGTATGAGATTCATTAATATCTAAATGGAAGCAGACCTTGAACGATGAGATAACCTTGGAGTTGAGGGTGATTATAGGATGGGAGATGTCCATTAAGTTGATTAGTTAGAAATCAGTAGTGTCGAGAGACTGATTTAAGCTTTAGGTGCTGTTGCTAGTTTTAATAGGGTGAACGTATGATTATGTTTTAGGGTGAACTAAGTTGATTTTACGACGGGGGAATGGATGGAAAACCGTCGATAATATAAGCGAGAGGGAATTGGAGGAAATGAAAGATAAGGCTAGGACTGAATGGGTAAAGTGCAGTTAAAGGAAGGGTGATCCTTATGAGAAGACACGTTGAAAGGAACAATTCCGGTCAGGGAATTTGATGAAAGCGCGTAGAACTGATAACTCAAGTGTGAGGGTGAAGTGGATTAAGAAGTTTTCATTGTTGTATAAGGGGCCTTGTGTATTAGTCGCGATACCGCTCTCGGAGGAGGTTACGGGAAATTTCGATGCGATTTCTTTTTTACTGACGGCAGGGCTAGGATTAAGGTAAGGATAATATTAGGTTTATTAGGTTCAGGGCAATTAGGGTTAGGTAAACATGAGGTTTATAGGGTTTAGGTACACATAAAATTTATTAGGTTTAGGTAAACATGAGGATTATTAGGCTTAGGTTACAGATATGTTTAGGAGGTCTAGGTTAACATGAGGTTTATAGTGTTTAGGTTAACATTAGGGTTTATTAGGTTTGGGTGGACATGAGGGTTATAAGGTTTAGGTTACGGTTATGTTTGGGAAGTCCAGGTCAACATGAGGGTTGTTGGATTTAGGTTTATGTAGGGGTTTTTAGGTTAAGGTTAGCGTTATTGCTGAATTAAGGTTAGATTAAGTCTCGAGTAATTTATATGTCATTACTGAACTAGGTTCGAGTTGTAAGTCGAGGTCTTAAAACTTAGGTGTAGAGATCCAGTGGTTAATTAAGAAACAAGTCACAACTGATAAGTGTACATTTATGACTTGTTGGGGAGGATTGTAGTGGTCCCAAGCCTTTTATAAAGAATTGTAATAATCTGGACCCCACGACACGGTGTTGATTTGCTAAATTAAGTCTTAAGAGAACAGGTAAATTAAAGAAAATGGGATTCATTAATAATAAATATAAATTAGATCAATCACCTTCGTAATTCATACCAATCGAATACTATCGAGATCGATGAAACATTAAGTGAGTGAGTGGCCCGGATGTCCTCACCGGTCTTAGATTAATATATTTATATCTACGCCATAAGGCGTAAATCGCAGTGGGATCCTAAAATCATCAACACAAAGAAAAATAATTACTCGTTAAATACGACCGATTCGTAAAGTAGCAGATAACCAGGAGGTTAAAATATATGGAGAATATCGATCGATTATTTTCAGTTAATTGTTATAAATATCGTAGGGTGCGAGAGGGATAGTAGAGTAGGCTCCGCGCCGCTTACGACGAGCCTTCAATGTGTAAATTAATCGAAGCTGTATAATCGAGTCACAAAGAAGCGGAGAAACTAGTTCGGCAGGTAAAGAGTTTAGTAGAATCGGGTGACGATTTCGATATGATTGTTCGATTATTACTATAAAGTAACTGGCCACTAAAATGCGAGGCACGTGGGTACACGTGGAAGTAAAATAAAGAAGAAATTAACTGGCGCCACAATCCCTAGACACGCCACGTGTTCAGGCCGCGTCTATCGGGGGGGAGGGGAGAACGGTTATAAGCGATAGGCGTCAGTTGCGGCACCCTTTTCCACTGTCGTCGTACCGAGAGGCTGGCCGTGCTCGAGATTCCTGAGGAAGCGGGAAGGACAGGACGAACAAAGATTTGAAGAAATTTAATACCGACGCCGTGCACGTTTCGCCTACATCAAATATCAGTAAGTGTCTTTTGTGAGAACTGAGGCTAGCAATGTCAACTTATTATTGATGGGTTTGTACTATGGGGCTTTGTGAGGGACTTCCTTTATACCATGGCGTAAGGACTGTGTAAGGGACCGTGTAAGATGCCACCTTGGTTAAAGTGAAGGGTTGGTTGGGGAAAATTGAAAGTGGTTGACTTTTTGGTTGGGATTCTAGTTGTAAATTTGGAGTAGAGAAGGGAAAAACCCTTGCTTATTAAAAATGCAGAGGTAGTTTGTTGACATTGTTGGCTATGTACTCTTAAAGGAAAAGAGATTGCCGATTTCTGCAGAAAATTTAGTGGAGAAAAGGGCTCCTGCCGGGATCGGCGTCTCTTAACATGATGTTGTAAATTTTGTGATACTTTGTGGGAAGAAACCCCGTAATTAGGCTCTGATCTGATTAGTTAAGAAATCGTTTAAGATTAGGGTTAAGGTCAGGCAACCCTTGTGTAAATCCTGTCCTGTGTATATGTATATCTTATTGATGAAAGCCCTACGCAAGTCCTAAGCATCGACTTCGCGCTTTGATCGGACTCGAGGTGACGGGGCATGCTTACATGACTTGGCAGGCAACCCTTGTGTAAATCCTGTCCTGTGTATATGTATATCTTATTGATGAAAGCCCTACGCAAGTCCTAAGCATCGACTTCGCGCTTTGATCGGACTCGAGGTGACGGGGCATGCTTACATGACTTGGCAGGCAACCCTTGTGTGAATCCTGTCCTGTGTATATGTATCTTCATTGATGAAAATCCTACACGCTTTGGTAGACGCTCATTAGAATGGTACAGTTATGTTACATGTATTTGATGGTTATGTTAATGATATCTCTATATCCGCTACTTACTATCTCAATCATTTTAGTCCCGATGTCTTGTTGCGTTGCGGTATGGGTGACCCCCAAAGCAAGCAGACCCTTGGTAGATAGAGGTAGGTGAGGACGGGGCAATCACAGTAGGGGTTCTTCAAGCGGGGTCTGGCTTGTTATAAGATTAGGGAAGATTGGGGCTTGATGTTAGAGACATACTAGGATAACTGCAGGCTTCAGGAATCTAAGGGTGTGAGGGGGCTGATAAAACCTAAATCTGGGTTGGCTCCAGTTCCACCCTTCACCGGCGTCGAGTGGGGAAGCTGAACTGTTAGATGCCGTTTAGGTAATGGGTGGCTAAAATTTAATGTGGGATTTTTAACCCAATCTCCTTAAGGAATCCATAGATAAATAATACCTCCACTCCACCCATTATTGCGACGGATAGATTTGGAAAGCTAAGTATTATTGTGTTCATATTTAAATATTTGTTTCCTGTGTAAAAATAAACGTAAACCTCATATGTTTTTCAGAGCCGCGACATTAATCTAGAGAGTCTAATTTTTAATTAGACTATCTAAGCTTTATTTTATTGCTTTATACTGTTTAATTTATGTTTTGACTAAGCCATTTAAGATAAAGATGACAGAACTTCAACATTGACCAAACTTTATTAACAGGCTATGAGGTGACGTTAGTGGGTCAGGATTTGTTCTATTCTTCGCCATGAATCACCCCGTTGAAGACGTATTAGTATAATCATACACAATTCTCTACTAACTGATGAGGCTCTGAATTGTTGTATGGAAAGCCGAAACGTTAAGTTCTAAACACTCAGAAAGGGCTAACCCTTACTTGATCTGGCTAATGCGCCGGGTCCTGAGTGTGGATATGTCTTCCTTACAATCCACCTTAAACATATTTATTGTGTGTCAAACTAGGTGTTCTGTCGCCTTAATTACTCTGATGAACAATTCACCACTTAACCATGTGCGTAATCGCACACCTATTTTATTATTTCTTGTGAACTTAGCTTGCACGGCATATGTTTCGGGCGAGTATAGCTTCTCCGGACTAGCGGCTATTTAAACTTAAGGAGCCTCGGGTTCGAACCGACCGATCGTAGGTTATATTCAAATAATAACGAGATGGTCCCTTTAGTTCCGTAGTTAGTCATAGTAGTAAGGATAAATACATGGTCGTCTGGTTGTTTGCCACCTCCGCAGCGTTATAAATGTAGGAGTTGGCGGGGAGCACTACTTACCTATCCTAAAGAACAGTTTAAGGCACGGTGTACGAAGGATAAAGGTTATCTATTAACTCAATTACTAAATGACAGGAGGGCGAAGCCACAAGGTAAGCTAGTTTGATTAAACCTATCTACGAGTCTGTCAGGAGTTGGTCGTTATATACCTTCCTTGTTAAAGGTTCCAAGACGTCAGTCAGATAATAAGTACGATACAATTGACAACCGCTTAAGGCCAGACGGTACCCTAGGCCCTTAAGGCTATTCAAATTCAAGTTATACATAATTAGTTTTCAATATTCATTTTAGCGATCAAGTAGGAACAACCTAGTGTATGAGTTAGGCGAGCGTTAGGTTTTGTCTCAATTTTATAGTTTTGTTTTCATAAACTTTATATTCTAGTGTAGATAATCGCCATAGCTTGTAACCATAAACTCAATTTTAGATCTAAGAACGAAATTCGTACTGACCGGGTCGCGAGATACTAAACCAAAACCGAACCAACGTAAATTAGTCGAAGGAAGGTCGAGTAACACGATTAGACTCTGTACCTGCGCAGAAGACTAAAATGTGAACTCTGCGCACCCACGTGACCACGAGACGCCAGCTGGGCACTTCGACGCACAGGCAAATGTATGGAAAGTCTGACCGGTTAGTCTTTAATTGGCCGAAGGGATAATTCGGTGGCGGGCCCAATAATTCTGAATAGAACAACTTACGAACCCTTAAGGAATGGTTGTATATGTGAATTTTCCTGGATGATTCCCAGTTAGGGTTACCCGTAAACGACCTGGAAACTAGGATTGGTAGATTTAGATAGACTTCCATACTAAATCGTCCGCCCTTAGCGCCCTCTATAAGGCCTCCTCAATATCTCCATTATTAGACAGTTAGCTAAGATATCGATCGACCGAGTAATTCCACGATTATTACACAGATGGCGTGAGTTTCAGTGGTAAAATAATAATTATGAATGTATGGGGATTTCTGGATACCTACGGTTAGGACTATGTTATAACTTTATTTAAAGGGTAGGCTGTAGATGTATTTCAGGGTTACATTTACTTCTAATTTGTTAGTTTGTCTTTACGGCGATTCTACATATATTATTATAAGATTAGATTAGAAGAGAAGCTAGTAAGGATAGTGGTAGTCTTTTTATATACTTAGATTGCCTTTGGGGTGGCTTCTCGAATACCATTACGACTTTATAATTTCACTTAGGGGTTGTTAACGGGTTGTCAACAGACTCTTTATGCAATTACTAAACTTATCGGTCAGTCTGTGGTGCATTCTTAAGTGTTATTGAGAGGGTTGTGTAATTTACGTAAGGGCCAGGCCGCGAGTATATTCGTTTTTATCTATATATATATTCAATCTGTTAGTTCATCCGTATGGTGACCTTTCATATTACATTACAGTTTTATAACTTCGCTTAAGAGATCGATAGCTAGTCTGCTAATAATTTATCTATGTACTTAATAGGTCCGCTTGTCTCCCTAATGCCTTATATATGTTGTTATTAGTTCTGACCTTCACTTAAGCGCAAGCTAGAGAACTGGTGACAGGTTAGTTGTGTAGGTTATAGGTTAATTAAGGGATCAATAGCGTACCTGCTAATAATTTATTTAGTTATTAAATAGGTCTGTCTGTCTCTTAAATGATTTCGTTATATTATAAGTGTATAACTTTAGTTAAGGGGAAGCCAGTGAGTTTATTAGTGGTTAGTACTTTCATATGTCTAAGGGTTCTTCCTTTTAAGGTGATTTTCCTACATTACTATGAGGTTACAAGTTTACTTAAGGGCAAGATAACTAGTGTATCGATGGACTACTTACCGTTTAAGAGTTCTCCTTTAAGGCGATTTCATACATTACTATAGGATTACGACTTCACTTAAGGGGTATGCGGTCATAGTCGTTATAACTTCAAGGCCTATCGTGTTCGAGGGGTAACCGTGTTATTACGAGACATGTTCGGAGTTGTAAGGAGGTAGCTAGGCTGGTGAATAGGGTGACTTAGGCTAGGGTACTTCGACTACGTTAGGATAATAAATCGCATATATTTTAATCTGAAACTCGCATTTAGTAATTTAAATTCTGGTCTAATGCTAATCAGGACTTAGTGGTTCTGCGGTTAAGGATTAGTTATAGGCCATTGCTTTTAATGTAGGTATAATGTAAAATTAGGGTTTTGATTTTGTTCTTTCACACCTGGGACTGATTGAATCCATACCTCTTAGGATCTGGGGTTATTATCGGTCACAACGAGGGGTCCAAATAGACGATTACGCCATTAGACGATCACAGCCAAATAATAATATTAATTCTCTGCATAGCTTTCTTTAATAATAACATTAATAACGGTTACAAAATATCATTAATGTTTAATAATAATAAAGGCAACAATAATATGTTAGGATTACACATGTCTTCACGTATTCAAATTGGCGAGTATGTCGGTATACTCCACGTGAGTTCAAATTTATAATTTTATCATTTTTATAAGGGGGGGGTTTCTACAGACCGCAGTGGTTACTAAAATTTGATGCGACCAAATTAACAAATAAATCACATCAATCTCCAACTATTAAGACGCATAAAGCTAGGTAAACACGGCTTTATATGATGAGAAGCAAAATATGTTTATAAGTGAACTATTATTGCATGGGTGTCACGTTTCATCGCACGCTCACGTAAACAAGCAAGCCCTAATTATTCAAGTACTTACTGCAATGGTAATCATTGCTAATATTAAGCAAATTCAATAGACCCTAATTGACACTGTGACAGACATCAGTCGTGGGCATATCAATCCCTATCTAATATCACCAAATCACTTGCAAGACCAACTAAATATTATATCGGCCGAGTTCAAAGGGGAACTATCAATACCGGTGGTAATAGAAAATATCAGGGAGCTCTACAAATTGCTAAAAAATTCTGCAAGAGTATATAGCAACTATCTTTTTATTGAAATAAAACTTCCATTAGTAAGGAGCGAGATATATGAACTGGATAATATGTGACTTTATGTATGAAACTTAAACATCCTTACATCGCATTTAACTTGCAAAAAGATTCCGCATTTATGTTAACTGAATACGATCTTCAAAAATGTGCAGCAATGTTATCTGAAAAACTTCTCTGTTCAATAGATAATCCCATATTTATTTTAAAAACGAAACAAAATCTTTGTGAGTTAAAATTAATTGATAACAGTTCTCATAATCACACATGTCAATACGACCTCGAGATATCGGCTTGCGAGGAGAGATGGACCAAATTGCAGCGCCACAACGTCTGGCTATTCTCGTGTTGACAGGAATGCACTGTGCGCATTTTTTGCAAGGACAGAATGAGACTAACGACCTTACTGGGAAATGGTTTATTGAACCTAGGTCAAGGTTGTACTCTGAAGAGTTCTACTTTAACCATATTAGCTCATAATAACTTTTTAGCCATACCAACGTACAGAAAACAGTGCAAGTTCCAGAATCTATTTTAAATCATATTCTCAACTCATCGATTCCAGTAATCATAGAAAACGCTCAATTTAGCAATGAAAATGCATGGAATCAACTGAAACCCCAAATCGATGATCTTAAGGAACAATCGTCACAAAAACTGAGTATAGGCACACGATGTACATCATTATACCACATTGTACATCTTGGTTACAGCCTTTATAATCTTGTTATTTATTTTGATTATCATAAGAAGAAGAATGTTGAACACAGATAATAATGTACGGGAAGCGGAGAGCACGCCAGCAGTTTTACCGACCACAGTGGCCACAGCAACACATCGTACCAATCCAAATGTAAAAGTGTTGCGTTGTTCTAGCAGCAGCGCTTTGAACAGATCCACGCAAAGTGTAGACCGAGCATACTCGCCAGTGTTCTCGCATGCCTCTCGGTTTAATGTTCCAATTGTTGTTGAGCAAAGTGAAATAAAGTGAAGTCCTTAGACGTAAGCAAGGACATAGACCTATATAATTAGTTGTTTTAATCATAATAATTCAATTTCTTAAATTATTTTTTTGTTTAATCACCATTTAGCATATAAAAATAATAGACCATTTGTTTTCTTTTTGGGTGATTAAGATGTACGGAACGAAGTACATTCTGTTGTTATACCTATAGTCGTATTTTTAATTAGACGAAGCCAACTGACAGTAGCTAGTACTGTTTCATCAAAAAATGACAACAAAATAAACGTCAGTTGATATTGTCTAATTAAAAATACAACTATATGTATAAATTATTGTTTGTTAGCGTAACACTTTGTTTATACTAAATATATATATGTTTTATTTTGAAATGAAATCAGTGAATTTGCGGCACTCAAGCAAGGCGGTTATTTCTATCATCTCCCTAACAACCCTGCAACTGACTCCTATTATTATCATTCCGTAATACTATCATACAACTGTGGGGTCCTAACTCTCACGTTTTGAGAGATGGTTCAAATTGCAGCTCCACAACGTCTGGCTATTCTCGTGTTGACAGCAATGCACTGTGCGCATTTTTTGCAAGGACAGAGTGAGACTAACGACCTAACTAGGAAATGGTTTATGAAACCTAGGTCAAGGTTGTACTCTGAAGAGTTCTTTTTTAACCATATTCGCTCACAATACCTTTTTAAGCCATACTAACATACAGCAAACGGTTCAAGTTCCAGAATCTATTTTAAATCATATTCTCAACTCATCGATTCCAGTAATCATAGAAAACGCTTAATTTAGCAATGAAAATATATGGAATCGACTAAAATCCCAAATCGATGATCTTAAGGAACAATTGTCACAAAAACTAAGTATACACGATGTACATCAAAATAAAACAAATTTAGTATATACAAAAGTATAAGCAAAGTGTTACGCTGACAAGCAATAACTTATGCATAGGTATGACAACAAAATGTACGTCGTTCCGCACACATATTCAGAGAAAATTTCAAGCTTTTACCTACTTCGAGGTTTAAAGTCTAGGTCCCTTCAGATAGGGAAACAATCAGGTAGTTTAATTAATAAACTATAGAGTATTTTAATCTTAATTTGCATAGGAAATATAAAGATTATATATTATATGTTATCTAAAAAATAATCAATAAAATTAATGGATTTTAGTATAACATTTTATTAGTTATCCAAAAGAAAATTAAACAAAAATCATTATAAATACATTATATTTGTTTTTCTGAAGACCTAATAAGTCTATCATTGTAAATCAATAACTTATATTACTGATTGCCGTCTCAGAATATAACACAAACAATGCAAAATACACTCGCCCTTGAATTTTACACACCCAATTGCGCGTGTGCGTACACCGTCTTGCTAATGAAGTACCTAGTATTAGGTAACTAAAGTTGAAATTTTATATAAAGAGTCCAAAACGTGACGTTAACGTCACAGTTCGTTGTAAAGAAAAGATATTTTATTTAAATTATTTATGTATTTTAAGATACGGTAATTAATTAATTTCGTGGTTCATAAAAGACATGATTCTACTTTTTCTATTGATATTTACATGTAACTGGTATTTTTTTTTTTTTATTTAAACATTGCAGAAGTCCGGGGTAAAGGTTAATGTTCTATAGATACAATGTCAATACATAAATACTTTATCAATCTGAAAAAGTGTAATGTATGTAAGCGACGTTAGGTGAAAAATATATATTGTCGTTTCTGTATTCACCTTACTATACTTGGGATGGGAAATGAACGTACCTACAGACTTGGCAACACAGACAGAATAGTATATTTCATTACGAGTGCGGAAAGCGTGTCATTGCAGAGGGTGAGGGTTGACAGTCGGAACAAGTTGCAATGACGGTTCCGCACGTGTACTGAACAACTATCTATACTAATATATAAATCTATATTTTCTATTATTTTCTATCTATCTATATGATATCTCTATTCTATCTATATTTTAAGGTTGGCTCATTATAACCTTTTTTATGCTAACCACATTTGTTCTAAAATAATGCATTATTTGTGAAGGTATTTTTACAAACATGATATTAATCTTTATCCAAATAAATACGTTGTTCATCACAAGCATTTAATTTAAAACGAAATTGCCCTGTTAATCATTCGATTGCAATGAACATCTTCGGAGATATCGCAGTTTTAATATAACGTGGAAGCAAATTAATTATCAAGTATTGCGCGCGCATTTATGATGTGCGAGGCCGGCGGGCAGTCCTAAGAGGGAAGGGTGGTACGTATTATTTAAAAATATTTTACCTTCTGTGTTTTTTTTATAATTGAGCAGTTGCTGTAATAATCCTATGCCGATAACCAAATTTAGGGCGGGCGAAGCCGCTGGCAAAAGCTAGTTTTTAATACAGTTGCGAAAAAATTAAGCAATTTAATAAAATAATAAAAACACAATAAACTCAACTAACTAATCATTTATTTCCTATAAAAGTTATAATTCACATATACATTGAAATTGGTAGAGTTTTTTAAACTAACTGGGGAAGTATTCGGTTGCATATTTATTATTTGAGACAAACAATTATTAATTTCGTATGATTGTTCATGTGTGTTTTTCAAAAGTGTTATACAATGGCGTTTGCTAGTTGATGGAATTGGATCTGATGAATTATCATTATCAACGAAGGTAGATGGACGAACGTTCTCTCCAGTATTGTCATGTGAGGGAGACAGACTGGACTTTAAATTAATGGATTGTGTGATTTTTTCCCAGTTTCTAGCTTGTTGTTTAATGAATCAGCAATATAGGCTTCTGCAATAATGTAGCAGAGGTCCGCCTGAAGCTGTGCCCAGTATAATAATCAGCATCCGGCAGACCAAAAAACGTAGCTATTTCTTTAGGCATTTTACCAAATTTGTTTATCCCGATTGCTTGAGCTGTACACTTCCCTTTTTGATAATTTTGAAAAAAAAAGTCGGTTTTTGCTGTTTGAGACCGATAATTCATATATTTTTGCACTATCCTAAGAAAATCTCCATCAACAACAAAGCTTCTCGGTATCTTATTTTTTGTAGTCGGAACCTTGATTGGTAGCATTTTTCCATGGGCTTCAATATCTTTTAAAGTTATATTGGCTAACTCTTCTCTGCGGCAAGCTCCAACAACGCCAAAAATCAGTGCAACCTACAAATTTTGTGCAATTATACTGAGTTCCGGAGGTGTTAATTCAAATAAAATATCGTCGAAATTACTCATTTTGTGCAACAAACAACTAAACTTGCAAAGAAAATTTTTGGGAAATGGCGCCAGCCGTAAAAGAATATAAGCAGAGATTTTTTTTTTTTTGTTCCATTTTTTCCATTACTTCTAAAATGGAAAAGGCAAAAGCACATTGCGCCGTACAGCCAAGATTGAGGTTTATTTTCTTGTTAAAATTGTTTTTCTTCAAAAGGGTGATATTAGTTACTTCCTTATTTACTTAAATATCTTCTACTGTGTTTTTTATAAAATTGTATAAAATCATGTAACATTGGGGATTTTTCAGGAGTTCTGATAAACTGCGCGGGATGTTCTGCGATGATTTATAAACTTGCAATAGGTTACTGGTTAAAATTAGCCGTTGAAGTGAAAAGTGCGTACATTCGAAAAAAATGTGATCCAATGACTGATTAGCAGAGTTGCAGTAGTTGCATGATGGGGAGGAGATCATGCGTATTCTATGCAGATGCTCATTAAAACGGCCATGTCCAATTCGCAACCGACATAAAACAGTATAAAACTTCTACAGCTATATTTCCATTTGATGAACCACATCTTACTTATCGTTGGATTGATAACGTGATACCAACTGCTTTTAGTGTGTAAAGTTTCTTTCCAACGTTGCTGCCAGTTCTTGAGTAAATTTTCTTTTAATGTATTAACGCAGTCTGTATATGGGATTTTATTGTCTTTTAGTTGGACATTGGTTATAGTATTGGTAATAATCTTTGCAAATGAATCAACTCGTTCGTTACCAGCTACACCAATGTGTGCTGGTGTCCAAAATAATACTATCTGTTTTTGTCTTGAGGCCAATTCACTATATATTTCTCTTATTTTGTAGATAAGATAGTTTGTTGTAGCGGAAAAGGAGGGATTTGATAAGGCTTTTAGTACGCTCACACTGTCAGTTAAAATAACTCAATTGCTAAATTCTGTTTTTCCAATATACTCTAAAGCTGCCATTATAGCTGTCGCTTCAGCTGTATAAATACTCGTATTATTTTGTAATTTTAGGCCATGCCCAATCTTTGTCTGAGTATCATAAAATGACATAGATACATTTTTACTATTTTTTGCACCATCAGTGTATATATGTCTATATTCTGACCAGTCATCCAATTCTTTATAAACATCATATCTGATATAAAGATTTTTATTTACAACTTTATTTATCTCACAAAATTTACTATTATATGCACCATCATAACAGGGTAACTTAGAACTACTAAATACTAAATAATAAATATTATTGTTATTTTTAAATTTTAAAATTTCATTCAAACCAATAAATAAGAGGGCATCGTATTAGGTAACATTAACTTTATTGAAAGCATATTATTATTTACAGCTACAAGTTTTATTACAAATTTTGATCGAAGAAATTCAAAACGAATTGACAGTGGTGTTAAATTGCTTTCTAATTGCATAGAGTTTATTGGTGATGTGTTCATAGTTCCTAATATAATACGCAAATTCCTGTTTTGTACTTTTTCAAGCTTTTCTACAATCTTTTTATCTGATGCGTACCAAAAGAAAGCATACTCAAAGTGACTTCTTACTAAAGCTTTATACAATATTAACAAAATTGTAGGGTCAGCTCCCCATTGGGTTCCAGTAAGGGATTTCAGGACATTTGTTGCTCTGATTGCTCGTTCAATTATACAATCGACATATTCTTTCCATTTAAAATTACTTTGAAAAATAACACCTAAAAATTTTCCTGATGGTTCTAATGGTAGTTTTTGATTTTTGTAGAATAATGAAAACTTAAGAAAAATCAATATTTCTATTCTTAAAAATAACAACCTTGCTTTTACTAACATTTAAATTTAAAGTCAGATGATCAAAATAATCACTCAATTTAGAAATAATCAGGTTTAGTTTCGTTTCAAGTTCAGTGAGATTGGTTCCTTTTGAGTAAATTACTAAATCGTCTGCAAATTGCAGATTACAAATGGATGAGTCACGCCCTAATATTTCGTTTAATCTATGAATATACAATATATACAGCACGGGACTTAGTATTCCACCTTGGCATACTCCCTTAAAAGATAAACGAGGTCCATGTAATTTATTATTATGTTTTACATAAACCTGACGACCACTGAGAAAATTATACACCCAATCTGCGATTTTTGGAGGAATACCTATTGAAAATAATTTTTTTACTAAAATAAAAATATTTACATTGTTAAAAGCTCCAACGATATCAAAAAATATGCAAGCAAGACTATTATTTTCATTTAAAGCTTTTTGTATGTCTATATGAAGACATCCAAGACTTTCGCGAGCTGAACGTCTGAATCCGAACTGGTTGTTAGGAAGTAGATGATTACTTTCTACATAAAATTCTAATCGTTGTTTTAATAGCTGTTCAAATACTTTACCTATACAAGATGTTAAGAAATTGTTTACCCAAGGTGAAAAGGCATCATTCGATTGATTTTGAGGAACAAATGTCTTGTTAAACTTACGCATTGTATTCCAAATTTTAAACATAGAAGAATTTCTATTTAATTCGGAACAAAAGTCTTTCCAGTTTTCGTGCCTTTCCTTTTTTATAGTAAGTTTTTTAAAAGCTTGTAATTTTTAAAATTAATGTAATTTTCAGTAGAGGGATTATTTTTAAAAGCAACATATGCATCTTTACAATTTTGTACAACTGTAGAACATTTTTCGTTCCACCATGGCACTGAGAGATGTCTAAGTGATTTAGTAGTTTTTGGTTTAGATGACACAGAACGTAACGCATTGTTAAGTACTCTGTGGTTATCAGCTACGTTGGAGTTAGAGATATCATTATTATTTTTATTCTGTCGATTACGTTTACGGTGAATCGAATTATCTACAGCTTTTAACACTATCGTACAGAAAACTTTATAAGAACTTAGAGGGTCAGTCTGCGGAACAGTGTAGTTTGTTAACGCTTCGTTAACCAATGAAGTGTAAGTTTCCCAAGTTACCAAACGTAGATTGGGTCGCAAGGGTAAGTCATTAGTGGAAGTTGGATGTGAAAACTGAGTTCTTGTATCTATTTGTATTGTGGTTATTGTTGGTAAATGATAACTACCAAGAGGATCATCATGAACTTGCCAATCAATTTAATGCTATACTAGGACTTACCATTGTTAAATCTAAACCATTTGGTCTCCAGGTGTCAGTACAGTGGTTGGCTGGGCTCACAATCATCCAAAGAATCTAATAATTCTCTACCATGAGCATCTGTGGAGTTGCAGCTCCAGATAGTATGGTACGCATTGAAGTCACCAGCAACATATATGGGTTTAGGTAAACTGTTAATAAGATCCTTAAATTTTTTTATGTGAAATCTTGGTGTACTGTAATTTAGACAATAAATCGATACTATAGTTAGTAGTTGGTTATTCATTGTAATTTGAACAGCTATGGTTTGTATAGAATCATCAAAAAATGCTTCTAATTTTTTTATATTGCAATCTGTTACTAATGATGATGGCTACACCATTGTGGTCATTGCCACAATCGTTACGTTCCACAAAATATCCTTTAATTTTTAACTTAAGGTTCGGTTTCAGCCATGTTTCAGATATAACAGCAATGTCTATACAATTATCATACAAAAATTTTGTCAGAATATGTCGATTACACATCAAGCTTTGAGCATTCCATTGTATTAACTTGAATTTGAAAGATTTTTATTTTTGTTACTAAAAGTTTCATTAAGAGTTTCTAAAATATTTTTTGAAGAGATGACAGTACTTTGGCTCTTATGTAAAGTTATAAGTTTAATGATTGTTTCTATCATTACTTCCATTGAAGATGAATTAGAATACAAATATGATATTAAGTTAACAGGTTCATTTTTTTAATAGGTGTATTATTATTTTTTAAGTGTGGAAAATTGTTTTTATTAAATAAACTTGCAAAAGTTTGTGTTTGATACTTATTTCTGTTTTCTGTTATCTTTTTTTGCTTGACTGGGCATTATGCAGAAATACTAATATGATTACCATTACAATGGGCGTATGTGCCTTTTTCTTTTGGTATATTATATTCTTTATAATTATGATTATTGTTGCAGATCGAGCATTTTTCGGCATGCTTACAGTACATAGAAATATGGCCATACCTCAGACAGCGGTAACACTGTCACGGGAGGTACATACTGTGAAATGGTGTGCCGCCATCCATCCAAATAGTCAGGAAGTTGAGTAGCTGCAAATGTGATTGCGATTGTCTGCGTTGGTTGAAGAGAAAAGGTACATTTCTGATTACTCCTGTAACCTCTGTAGAAGAGGCAGGTATAGTGGCTTTAAAGTTATTGTCTTGAAGGAAAGTTTTATTATTTAATAAAGCATTAGCCAGAGTGGGTTTTTCAAAATATACTTCAATTTTATATTTATTTAATGAGCGCAAATATTTTACTCCTTTATTGTATTTACGTAAACAATTTGAGATTGATAGTAAATCCCTTGTTCCAATGGGCCTCTGTATATCTGTTGACTCAACAAAGACAACAAATTCGGTGAGACAGTCTTCTTGATAAAGCCGAGTATAATCTGTCACATAATATGGCATATGAGAGCTTTCTTCCCTTTCTTCTTTAGACTCAGAAGAGGTAGATTCGGTCTGAAGGCATCATGAAGCATCTTCTTTGTCTGGTTCGATTTTTTTCTGTTTTTTGCCCGTTTTATTTCTCCCCATTTCTTTTTTTTTTATGAGAAACCTCAGTAGTAAAGATTTATCAACTTCTAATACCAAGATATCAAAAAAAAAATAATTTAAATTTAAAATTTGCCGCCGCACAATCCCAAACTTTTAGTTTTTTTCATTTTTTTTTTGTTTTCTTCAACCATTCTGGGTAGGCAAAGGGAACATACAGCCAAGTCTTTAGTAGAATTTTTTTATTGATATGAAATGAAATGAGACCTAACCTAACTCATTGATACAAATCATTAAATCTGATATTGAAACAAATTAGTCGCTTCTTTTTAGAAATATTTGCATGAATCATAAAAACTTCTATGAATTTTTTTTAGTAAAAACTTCGTGGTTGGTTTTTTCTTTTAATAGACATTAATTTTACTGGTGGGAAAGAGAACGCACGAGTACGGAAAAGATAAAGAAAAACTCGAGTATGTAATAGCCCACATCCTGAACGCTATACGTCCCTGCAATACGCCACTTTTTGAGCAACTGTATTTAAAAAAAAAACATTTGTTGTTTGTTTTGCGAATAATTATTTTGAAAACTTAGTTTGTATCTGAAATATAGCAAGCAGATTAGTGTAATAACTTGTGAAAAGTGATTTTTTATCATTAACCTTTTTTATTGCACAAATCGTCAATTTTATTACTTTACGCGAGAGCACAGTTTGCATCGACGTACAGATTACGTATGATGTAGTGTGACGGCAAGTACCTGAAAATAAAGCTACTCGGATCGCCTCGTTTTGTGTGCCCGAACACGGTATCTAGACGTTTTTTTAGGACGTATAGAATCTATACTTTTCATCACATATATAAGTTGTAATTGTGAGAGGACACATTTTTTTGAGATTATTTTACGTACTATTTTACATTATTTTGACTGTGGTCAGTATTTGTGTATAGTTCGTATTAAAACATTGATAGGACAATAATTTAGTCGTTACTTTTTTATTTATTTTATTAAAATACATTACGTCGAGATTGGCCTCGTTTTTTTTAGGTTTTGAATTAATATATATTAATATAAATAAAATAATAATATAATAATTTTAATTAGTTAAATAAAAAAATGTATTACACAATAAATTGGGTTACTAAAATACAGTTTTTGGAATATTCTCCAATTTATTTTGGCGTCATCAGTCATACATAACACAAAAAATAGATTATCAGACAACGAAATCGGTAAGTTGAGTTTTTATAAAAAAGGCAGGTACTGCAGCGGGCGGGGGCGTAAAGAAGCTGCGTGTCTACCTTTTTCTATTTAGGTATCGAGAAAATATTGGTATAATAATTATAACAGGATGGGAGTATTTTGTTACCGATGCACCGGCTAGGTGCTCAAGAAAGAGAGATTCAGGTAGAGTGGGTTCAGAGGCAAGTAAAGAAAATCACTTTTCAAGGTCAAGATAAGTTATAACGTATACTCGTTCAAAGTTATATTAATAATATTTAATAGGTAGCAGCAACCTTATCACTTAAGTTGATTCGTAACCCTTAATATATAGAAATTAGAGCTATCTATTATACAATATTAGAAACTACCTATTTATACAGAAAGATTGAAAACCGTAAGCCTACCTACACAGATAACTAGGTAGAAGGTTTGCAAATATATATTAGGACAGAAAGTACATTTAGATCCTTCGCCCCAAAGGCCGGTCGATTATGTCTCCTATGACGTCCACATCCAGTAGGTATCCGCCGGCAGAGTAGGTTTACGCGGATGAGACTGACTTTCAGGGAACCTGAGGACGTGTGGTGTGTACGGTTAGCCCAGGGCCTTGCTGAGCAGGCACAGTGCTATGCCGCATGTGGCTGATGCTCGCCCCGAAACATAGGTGAGCAGAGTTGCTCAGGTCGAGACTCTGCTGACGCTCAGGCCGAGGATTTAGAATATCGAAAAAACTCCCAGATTCCTCTTCAGTGCGAACGTCATTCGAGAGGTGACGCGCAACGGCCAAGAGAGCGATTGAGAAGAGCAGCCTTCTCCAAAACCGATACTGAAAACAAATACATTAATTATTTATTTACTTACGTTAAAATAATTCACATATTCACACACAATATTAAAATTTTACCTTAGACGGTTTTATAGATTATAAACTATATTAGTTTTAATTTAGTAGTGAAATATTATGACTCTACTTAGATTCAGGGTTATTGAAAATATGTTAGAACAATAGCAGATATATTACGCCAAGTCAAACGTTGAGGTAATGAATTATGATGCCTAATGTCAAAAGTAAAAAGAGTAAGTCCATTCTCTATATTTGAAACCTTGTAGATTTTCAGAGAACTAGGAATAGATATCTGGAAACTTCCATAGTTTCTTGCATCCTCCGGTCCTTAACCGGAGACGGAAAACCTGAAACGGTCATTCCGTTATATAATGACACGAGGTTACATTAGGGAGATCTTTTGTATTCTTATGCTCTTTTTAAATTGACTTGAATAATCATTTAGATTGTTTTACTATATTAGAATTATATTACAATTGCAACTTACCTATTTTATTTCTTCGGTCTCCTTGTCATCATTCATTATCATCGGGTCGGTTTTTGATTACAATATTTCCTGAAATATATATTTGATACAGGAGTATCTAACCATGACTTTACTGGCTATGTAAAACCATTCTAAAATATCTTAGGGTTCCCTGATAGAGACCGGAATCGACCCTACAAATTTATTTTGACTTGCCCGGTCTATATATTTTTCACTTAAATGTCAACTCATATAAAAAAGTGACAAACCTGGGGTACCGATTATTTTTTATTCAAAAACACCCCGACACCATCTATTATAGCTTTTTAAAGCCACTATTAAGTATTTGCTGCTATAATACGTTCGCTAGCATTTCTACTTCATTTTTACTTAACGAGAGGTTCATAACCTCTACAGTACTTACAACTAAAGTACTAAAATAAATCATTATCTCTACATTTATGTAGGTATGTTTGGGTGTGTGTGAGTGAGAGAGATGGAGAGAGTTTTGTATGCGAAAGTCTGCGTGTCGTACAGTATCAGTGACGTCAATAACCTTGTACCTCCATTTTACTGTGAAACGTTTTTTTGTTTGTTTTAAAATAGGGTGTAAATGCAGTTATCGGCGGATAATTTTACGTTTCTAAGTGACCTGTCATAATAAAGTATCAAAAATTGAGGAAAATTGCCAGAACTTGATGTCGCTTTCGATTAAGTTATTGAAAATATAAATTTATATTTTAAAATTAGTCCCGAATATTCGGAAAAGGTGTACTCAAAGTAAATTTTTTTTATTCAAATTAGGTTTTCACCTTTGAATCGTCAAATTATGAAATACAATGTTTTAAATACGGTTCGTAAATTTGATTTCTACCGAGAAGACCGATATATTTCATAAAATATATATTTTATGACCAAGTATATCTGCTAATTTCATAGTTCTTACACGAAAAAAAAAATATTTGTAGAACCAAGACAATAAATATTGTTAGGGATTCCAAGTAAATATTCATTTGGCTTGACAATATATACTTGTGTGAATGCAATTGGTTTAGTTGAATATAAAATAATATATTGTTGTTTTTTTCTTTTGTTCTAAGTAAATTATTTAAAAACCAAGACATTATGATACTCTGTTAAGAAAATTTAAATTAAACAAAACATAAATCATTAAGTGAAGAGGACGATATTGTAAAACTAAGAATAAATATTGTTAGATTATTTTCGAAACACATTTTCTTAAAACAGTACATATTTAGTTTCTACCACCATATTTATAGACTTAAGTTAAAATGCTTCATCTAATTTGCTTCTAATTTCTTATTTTTTAACTTAAGTACGTTTAGTTTTACAGTGAATTAAAGCTTACTTATTTAAATACATTAATTTTGTTATAAAACATATTTATTTAAAACCTTCAATTAATTGGGACATACTTTTGACACAACGATTTATTTTTCACGTAACGTTCATAAAATCTTTAGAGAAGAAAGTAAATCTTAGAATTCAAGAATATTATTAGGTACGAGAATGATCCTTGTTATAAATTTATATTTATAATTATAATTACCTTAAAAATAATATAGGTTGAAAATAAAAATTATACAATATCTTTATTATAAATATTTCAAAATAATTAATATGTTGGTTTGGTTGGTTTATTAAAATCAAGACATTTTTTCTTTGATGAAAACTCCGATAAGTGTTCAAACCATGAAAAATATTGATTTCTCAAAACTAATAGCAAATCACGAACAGTAAACTAACACGGTTTTTTGTCAAACGACGAATATTATTCTTAAATAGCCCTGTTTTGCGTGTTTAGTCAACATAAGTTTTTTTTAACTAACTTATTTTTATTTGAAACATCATATTCTCAACAATTTACGCTTGTTTACTGAATTTTTTTTTTCAAATGAAGAATATGATATTCTTAAGTAGCTCGGTTTTGCGTGTTTAATCAACATTAGTTATTTTTAAACGAAGACACGTTTTTCTTGGACCAAAACAAATCAACGTATTTTAATTTGAAACAAATTCTCAATTTAATAATTTACGCGTGTTTACTCAATATAATTATTTTTTTCCAAATCAAGAATAAGATATTCTGAAGTAGCCCGGTTTTGCGTGTTTAATCAGCATCAGTAATTTTTAAACGAAGACACGTTTGTCTTGGACCAAAACAAACTAACGTATTTTAATTTGAAACATCATATTCTCAACAATTTACGCGTGTTTACTCAAATAATTTGTTTTTTCCAAATGAAGAATATAGTATTCTGTAACACGACTTAGATTATTAGTTCTGTGACTTAAGAGATGGCGCTGTTATTATAATAGAACATGCTATGGTTTTGTATATAGGAGAAATATATCGCATCTGCGTGTAAACCTTAATCGTAAGGTTGAAAAATATAAAGAAATAGCTCGCTAATCACTTCCACCACTGTTGAGACGTATTGGTCACTTCATCTTGGTTTAACCTGTATTGTGGTAGCGTACTTCCACCTCGTTGGGATACACTGTAACAGTACAGATTACAACCGGCAGTAAATTGTATTTTTAACATTTTTATATTTTGTTTCAAATATATAATATTGTTAAAATAATAATATCTTTATATTTTGTTTCAAAAATATGATATTGTGAAAATAAGAATACCTTTATATTTTGTTTCAAAAATATGATATTGTTCAAATAAGAATATTTCTATATTTTGTTTCAAAAATATGATATTGTTCTAATAAGAATATCATTTTTGTTCATTTGATAAAAATGAGAGTGTTTAAGAATTTCATATTGTTGGTTCTACACTACTGTTATTATAACAACAAGTAAATCGCTGTGTTAAAGCAAAAAATATAAGCATTCTTCAACAAAGATTGAAATGTTTCAACTTCATACAAAAATCCTTACGATATTATATCTTACATTTGAGTATATATATATTGTTCCTCGTATGTAAATCACGGATTGCGTTAAAACAAAGCAATTTTCATTGATCCAAGCGATGTTTTTTTCCGTGTAATAAATATTTGAATTTTATACCGACAAAAAACAGAGAAAATACAGATTTGCGGTGCGGTCACGTGCTAGCGCCTATCGTACGCAGAACTGTGTCTTTTTTTATGCTTCTATAGTGTAATATGTATTTGTAAACTGGTCGAAATTGCGCGCTTTTGCTAAGGTATGGCATACCCATAGCAAATATGTTTACAATATTGTTAGACAACCATGACTCTGCCAATGCCATAAAACCAATAAAAAAACAATCATTCATTAACAAAAATAGCCTATATGGGATATATATGATATGATAATATGACCTTCGAAAATGGATTTCCAACTCTGTCCTCAATGGTCTCGCCGAGGAGTTCCAGAAGGATCCTTTGATCTTTCAGAATGTCGACAACTCTCTAAATTCTCTCAATTTTTGGCACTTGCCGCTGGCTTGCCGTTTGTAAGGAGCGTTCCAGTTAACAAAGCCGAGCCGAAACAACACCCGACCCCAGGCAGATCTGGTCTGACTGAGACACTGTATACCCTAAGAAATCGGCAATCGCAACGCGAACAGCCCTCGTAAGAATCGAGATAATCATCAGAACATTAGTTTTAGTATAAGACTCATCAAAACTATTCTAAAGAACCCAAACACGATGGGGTACCTTGTTGCATTTAGTAGTTCCTATGGCCACCTTCCGTCATCATCAACAGACCTTGAATATAACCTAGAGGTATGGTACTCCTTAAGACTATTTCAGAGAGCACAAACGCGATGGGGTTATCTTGTTGAGTTAATTAGTACCTATGACCACCTTCCGACTCCATTACCAGACCAGTTACATAGTACCATATTAATGCATTGTCATCCAAGTTACATAGGGGTACTAAATTTCAACTCAATTGAACGCCGGTAAGTGGGTCAATTAGGCTTGAAGATTTGATACGAAGGCTTGTAGTCCGGTCAATTTAGACCAAAAAATGAGAGTGAAGTTACATAAAGTCCCAATAAGCTGAATTTCAGTGAAATAGTACAAAATATAATTATAAACACTGTCTAGAAGTTCCCCATCATTCCCGTGTATGGAAAAAAAATTATCCAAGGTCAAAGGTCAAAAAAATTAGTTTTTCGCGATTTTCAGCAAAACGGTAAGTTTTATCATAAAAGTACCTCCGACAAAAATTGTAGATCATAAAATTATCTATAAAAAATGTATCAATACTTTTTTTCTTACGAGCCACCGTTTCTGAGATATAACGAATTAACGATTCAAAAAGTTATAAAAGTTGTTATCGTCATAATATGCATGAGTACGCCACGTATATACATCTAGAGTTATTATATTTTATATAATATTATGATATATTATATATTAAATATTTTTCTATCGGTCATTGTAACTTATACTTACAATATAAAATATACATAAGTTTTAACTATAAGAATATCAGGTAAAATAAAACCCAGTCCCTTAATTTTTAAGTCAGTGTAACTTCGAGACATCTGTCTCTTGTTCTATTGTGTGCGTGGCCTGGGTCTTATTCCTGCTATAGTAAATGAAGTCTTGAGCGTCACTCTGTAGTAAAAAAAAACGTGTTTATCCTAACCTATATTGTGCTGTTTTGAGTTTTATAATAAAAATGTCAGAATATTGTTTTATTTGTGCTAAACTTTTAACTGAAAGTGAAGTTGTTACTGTTGAACGTGGTATGAAGACATTAATTAATGCAAGTATCGAAAGAGCTGATGATTTTTCGGAATATCTCAAAAATCAGAAATCTGTGACAATACATGAAAATTGCCGTAAAAATTATACTCGAAAGTCTGCTATTGCTGCAGCTAATAAAAGACAACGTGAAGAACAAGAAGCCAGTACATCCGCAGCAAGTCCTCCTCGTACTAGATCACGTATCAGTGAATCAGCTTTTTGTTTCAAAGAACTATGCTTATTTTGTGGCGAGAAATTAAATGAAGAGTATAAAAGAAGAAAATCCTCAGATTTTCGGCGTCGAATCAGCCAAGTAAGTACACTTCAATTTAAAGATTCAATTCTGGAAACAGCTCGAACTCGTGACGATGCTGTAGCAAAAGCTGTTCTTGCTCGAGTCGAATTTGAATATGATTTAGTTGCTGCTGAAGCTAAGTATCATCGAGATTGCTATGCTAATTTTTTAAAACCTTCCGCTGGAGCTAAAATGGGTCGTCCTAAAGACGAAGCTATGAATTTGGCAATGGAGGAAATATTTACTTACATTGAAAATAGCGATGACTGTCAGTTCACTTTGAACGAATTACAAGAGGTTTGCAAAACTACGACTCTAGAAAACAGAACGATTAAGCTACGACTAAAAGTAAAGTATGGTGATAAACTTATTATCACTGAGAAATCGGGAGCATCAACATTCATATGCTTAGTGGATAATCATCATGATATTTTGAATCAAGCCTGGTACGAAAAAAAAAATGAATAAAACAGAAGAACGATTGAGAGTCCTAGACGCAGCTGCTGCTATTATTCGCGAAGATATTCAAACCGCAGTATTTGATAATTCTAACTACACCAAGTCACATGTTTGAAGATTTAAATAAAGAAATCCCAGAATCATTGACATATCTTGTGGAACGAGTGATTTTAAAAAATAAACGATCAAATTTAGATCATTTAAAATTAATAAGCACAAATATTTGCCATTGTATCATGACTGCTGTTCGACCAAGGTCTTTTAAATCTAAATTACAATTAGGCCTCGCAGTTTTTTTTCATCGAAGGTTCGGGTCTAAACGTCTTATACAAATCTTTTCGGCTTTTGGTTTATGTGCTACAATAATGTACGAGGCAGCAGCAGTTTTCCATCGTCCTCCTCATGTCCTACCACCAGAAAGTGGTATTACTCTTATTCAATACGTTGCAGATAATGCTGATATTAATGTAAATACGCTAGACGGCAATAACACGCTCCACATAATGGGTATTATTGAAATTGTTACTCCAAAACATTCAGTTTTACTAGAAGAACCTATGCCACGAATAAAAGAAACTCTTTCAGCAAAAGATTTCAAGGCAAAAGCTCATGTGCCGATACAGACTTATACAAATGACGGTGTAGTAGGCTACAGTAAAATAAATGTTAAAGATTTTGTTTATGGAACTGAAACAGTTTCTTTTCTCAAAAAAGCTGATGTAGTATGGTTTTATGGAAAATGGAAAAATGAGTCTTTACCCGGTTGGAATGGTTTTATTGAACGTTTAACAAATAATCATACGAATTATTCTAAATCTCAAATTTCATTTTTACCATTTATACACCAACCAGCCAGTAACTATAATACTATCTATACGACTTTACTTTGTGCATTAGAGAATGCAAAACGGTATGGCCACACTGTATGCATCGTGACTTTCGACCAGCCCCTGTATGCTAAAGCTCGAGAAATTGTATCAGCCGCACCTGAGGGCTCTGAATTATCAAAAATCATCATCAGACTTGGAGGATTTCATTTACTGATGTCTTTTATGGGAGCAATTGGTCATATTATGCAAGGAAGCGGCATGAAAGAAGTACTAGCAGAGATCTATGCGTCAAAATCATTAGAAAAAATGCTCAATGGTCATGCTTACGCAAGAGCTGTTCGAGCTCATACACTACTTCAGCTTACTTTGGCAATTATAATATTAAAAGAAGTTGAAATGAATGACATAATAGATGCAGATCTAATCATAAATATCGAGCATATATTAGGTAATACTCTTTCATACAATGATATTGAAAATGACGATGAAGTATCTGGAGCTTTACTTAATAAATTTAATCAAAAACTAAAAGAATATGAAGAACGAGGACCAACTGCAAAACTTTGGATTCAATATTTTTGTATAGTTTCCATTGCTAAAGAGTTCCTAAGAGCTGAGCGTATGGGGGATTGGAAAGCTCATTTAAACTGCGTCAAAGAAATGCTTCCTTATTTTCACGCGTCTGGACATTTTCCTTATGCTAAATCTGCACACATTTACTTGCAGGATATGGAACAATTACATAATTTGATGGATCCTGAAGTTTACGAAAAGTTTTCAGGAGGATTTTTTACAGTTAGACGTTCAGACAAATTAAGTTGTGGAACTTCAACGGACATGGTAATCGAGCAGTCTATGATGAAAGCTATGAAGACAGATGGAGGTATTGCTCGAGGGAGAAGTACAAAAGAGAGCGTCATAAGTAAATGGGTTTATAGTATGCATGCTATGAATACAGTTTGTGACAAATTAGAAGATATCGCTAATGTTAGGATGGATACGACCGAGCAGCATGTTGATGCAAGTGATTCACGAGTAAAAAAAGATGCTAGAGACATACGAAGACTTTTAGAGTGGTTCTCAACGCATGATCCTTTTCCAGAGGTTAACAAAATTGTTTCTATTGCGAGTGGTGTCGTTGGTGACGATAAAATTAATTGTTATAAAGCTCGTGAAGTTGGACTTGCTTCTATGGCAAAAATGACAGGACTGACATTCAATAATATTAAATTAAAACGCGCTGACAAAGTTGTTCCTCTTTTAGCTATGACTAGTTCCATAAAAGTTCATGAAGAAAAAGTACCTATTGACCCTGTATTATTGTTCCAACGCATGAGTATTACTGCAGCATTTCAAGATGAAATAGAAAAATATTTTGAATATGAATTAGCTCCCTACCCTTTATCGTTATTTGATGACATCGGGATGCGTAAAACACAGAAATCTACCATTTACGATTGTTTTGAAAAAGTAAATATTGATATTAACAACACTAATGCGACATACATCATTGACGAAGGATACTTACTACACCGCGTTGTGTGGGGTAGCGAAGAAACATTCAACGTTATCTTAGATAAATACGTTCAATATGTACGTAGACATTTTAGTTCCAGAGTTACTGTCGTATTTGATGGCTATGATGATTGCACGAGAAATATCAAAGCTGCAGAACAACGTCGTCGAACTTTAGCAACATCTTCATCTTCTGATATTTTATTTGATGAACTTATGACAGTCCCAACCAGTCAACAGAAATTTCTTACAAATACCCACAACAAGTCTCGGTTCATTTCAATGTTAAAAGAAAAGTTTACGGCTGAAAATATATTGGTAAAACAAGCTAATAATGATGCTGATGTATTGATTATTGAAACAGCAATAGAGCAATTCAATTTAACAAATACAACTATTGTTGTTGGTGAAGATGTTGACTTACTTGTATTACTCACTGCTCGAACGCCAACTGAAAAAACTATTTTTTTCTTAAAACCAGGAAAAGCTCAGCATCAATCAGATATATATTCATCAAAAAGTTTATTTACTTTTGTAAAGTGTCAAAATCATGTACTATTTTTACACGCAATAACTGGCTGTGATACGACATCTGCATTTTACAGGAGGGGTAAAACAGCAGTTTTCAAAATGTTTGAAAAACAAGATTTAATTCAATGTGCTGAAGTTTTTAAAAAGAGTTATTCAACTCAACAAGAAGTTATTACCAACGGCATCCGCTTTCTTCTCTCTATGTACGAAGCTCCTAAAAAAACCCCCTTTTTAGATAAGCATCGATATGCATGTTTCGTTAAAAATACTAAAAATAAAAAACAAGTTCAATTAGCTTGTCTTCCTCCAACCTCAGTTGCTGCTCACCAACATCTTTTTCGAGTATATTACCAAGTTCAAGTGTGGCTTGGTTATCAGCTAGACCCTACAGACTGGGGTTGGAAGTTGGTCAACAATATATTAGAGCCAGTTCAAACTTTACTTCCACCTGCGCCGAAAAAACTGCTGAACACTGTTTTTTGCAACTACCAACGGCATCCGCTTTCTTCTTTCTATGTACGGAGCTCCTAAAAAAACGACCTGTTTAGATAAGCATCGATATGCATGTTTCGTTAAAAATACTAAAAATAAAAAACAAGTTCAATTAGCTTGTCTTCCTCCAACCTCAGTTGCTGCTCACCAACATCTTTTTCGAGTATATTACCAAGTTCAAGTGTGGCTTGGTTATCAGCTAGACCCTACAGACTGGGGTTGGAAGTTGGTCAACAATATATTAGAGCCAGTTCAAACTTTACTTCCACCTGCGCCGAAAAAACTGCTGAACACTGTTTTTTGCAACTACCAACGGCATCCGCTTTCTTCTTTCTATGTACGGAGCTCCTAAAAAAACGACCTGTTTAGATAAGCATCGATATGCATGTTTCGTTAAAAATACTAAAAATAAAAAACAAGTTCAATTAGCTTGTCTTCCTCCAACCTCAGTTGCTGCTCACCAACATCTTTTTCGAGTATATTACCAAGTTCAAGTGTGGCTTGGTTATCAGCTAGACCCTACAGACTGGGGTTGGAAGTTGGTCAACAATATATTAGAGCCAGTTCAAACTTTACTTCCACCTGCGCCGAAAAAACTGCTGAACACTGTTTTTTGCAACTGCAAAAAGGGATGCAGTGCTAAATGTGGTTGCAAAAAAGTCGGACTGTTTTGTTCTTTGGCATGCACAAATTGTCAAGGCCGGTCGTGCTCTAATATTGAATCACAAACAATGGAGGATTCGTTTGATTCCGACGAAGTATTATGCCATACATCGCTATTGACGCAATTTACTTGCATCCAAAATGAAGATGAAGAAGAAGCAGGAGAAGAAGAACAAAAAGAAGATCAAGAAGAAGAACAAGAATTTGAAACTTACGAATCAGACGAATGAACTTCAACACTTTTTTTTTATTTACATCGCTTTCATCTTTTCCAATCTTTGAAAATTTTCGTTATTTTGCAATAGTTTTACATTAAACAGGATCACAACTGACCCGTGGAGTAGGCCTACTGGGGAAACCACGTTAAAAAAATCGCGCTAAGTACATTACCTCATAGGTGGCGTGGAAACGTGTGCATATTATGACAATAACAACTTTTATAACTTTTTGAATCGTTATATCTCAGAAACGGTGGCTCCTAAGAAAAAAAGTATTGATACATTTTTTATAGATAATTTTATGATCTACAATTTTTGTCGGAGGTACTTTTATGATAAAACTTACCGTTTTGCTGAAAATCGCGAAAAACTAATTTTTTTAGACCTTTGACCTTGAATAAAAATTTTTCCATACACGGGAATGATGGGGAACTTCTAGACATTGTTTATAATTGGGTTTCGAACAATTTCACTGAAATTCAGCTTGTTGGGACTTTATGTAACTTCGAATGCCTAAATTGACCGGACTATGTATTAAATATACATACAAACATCTAAAGTAAAATAAAAGCTTTAAAAAACACAAAATTATACTGCTGGTGCGCCGCTGGTGCCGCCCCGCTACTGCCGCGCCTAATTAGTGGAGCCAGTTTAATATAAAATTAGTTACACCAGTACAAAAACATCGTTATTAATTTGCTGACGTTTAGTGCAACCTTAAAAGCGGCTTTTACTTCGGTGTTTGCGCTATTTTCAACCTAATTTTTAGGGTTCCGTACCTCAAGAGGAAAAAGGAACCCATATAACATCACTTTGTTGTCCGTTTGTCTGTCTGTCAAGACCCCTTTTCTCAGGATCGCGTGAAAGTATCAATTTGAAATTAATATCAAATACTAAGGTAAGCCACATGAGTATCCGCAATGCGACGGTTATTTTGGTACCGATTCACCAATAATTCCCTGGCTATAATATAATTGACAACGATGATGTCCAAATGTTTCATTAAACAGAGAACCTCACCCCTGATCGACGTTAAAAGGTAACTTAATTTTTGTGAGTCAGATAAGGCAGTCCGTCGGTGTACAATGCTATCAAAAAGTGTGATGAAATTAGTCCACTCATCCAATGATCCGCTAAAATGAGGAATATCCAGGGTTGGCAATCGTTCGTTGCATTTTTGTTCCGAAACCTCCTTCCTACTTGCCAGCTGCGGGGTAGCCTCTAATTTCAACACATGCTCGTTAACCTCGTCCACTACTGACATACAAAAATCATAATCGGAATTTGCCGCCCTTACAATAGTTTCGTCATCTGTTAACGACAAAAGGCCCTGAGAGCCCTGGTCCAGTTCACTGACTCTTGTCGAAAACTGTGCAGCCCTTTGCTATAGTGCGAACATCGTATCCTACCGTTTAATAAGTACTATCGCGCACGAGAACCATCTTACTAAATTGGATAAGATAGCCATGTGCTCCTTGATCGATGACGTCACTTTATATAATAAAATTAGCACACAAACAAAACTAAAACAGAAACACAAACAAACAATCCTGTTTGTTATATATACAGCAACGAATTCGATAGCATAAAAGTATAAACCACAAAACTCCAACTACAATGTACAATACCTCGACTACACAATTACACAAATAAATACTCATAAAACAACAATATTTAAAACCTATTTATTCCTAGTCTTTTTTTTATTCCGCAATAACAAAAAGTAGGTAAGTACCTAATTAGCTACACTATACGAATGTGTCCGACGAACAATGATAACTAGAACCTAAGCGACGTGATCCCGAAGTCACGATTTGTAAATTATATTTATTTACTTAAAATCCGAACAAATTGTAATGTGATCCAATATACAAAAACAAATTAACAAAACCGTTAATCTTAAATGATTAGTAAAACAACCCTAATACCAAAACAACTAACTAACCGACGCTCTTAACTACCAAAAATTGCTTACTAAAAACTGGGCCACACGTAGGCCTTAAGAAAAATTACAATGACTTACCGGTTGGCATCAGTTGTTTTGCATAACGTTATGTGTGAAATGGGGTGTAGTGTGTTTGTGTATAAGTGTGTGTGTTAAATTTTTTCACGCAAACCGAACTCAATTTATATTTAGCTCAAAAAACGTACACAGCCGCGACTTGCGAAGTATTAGGAGTGACTGCGGCGCCCGTGCACACAGAGTAGGCGCGACGATTCTATTTAACCCGAAACTCCGCTCCGATTGATGAGAGTGATGATTGAGAAATCTTTCCCGAACACAGCCCGTCGTTGAACCGAGTCAAAAGGGCCAAGCTGGTATCCGGGTTCACCCGCCCAGAGATGGCAGAAGTACTCCATATGGGACCAAACTTGCGACTTGTAAAGCAACAATCTTTGCCCCGACATGGAGTACTGCTCGGCTCTGTTTAGTACACCAAGTTTTCCGGCCACTAGCTTCACCTTATCTTGCTAACGATCTCGAAACTGCACATCGCTGGAGACGTCGACACCAAGAATCCTAAAGCTCTTTGAGATGGAGAGGGAAGTGTTCTGGAATTGTGGGACCACAGTAAAAGGGGTTTTCTTAGCGGTGACGCGCAGATATGTGTCTTTATAGGGTTGAATCGGACCAAGTTTTCCCGTCCCCAGCCAGAGACCTTGGACAGAGTGGTCTCGATTTGAGCCACAAGTTCTCCGCGCATGTCCTCCACAAAGGGACGAGGGCTGTTAGCACGACCCGTGTAATAAGCGTTTCCAGTACGTCTTCAGCATAGCAATGTATGATGTTTATGTCCAACATATTATTGATATGCAGTAGAAACAGCACAGCGCCTTGCCTTTGGGACACCAGCATTAATGTCTATGCTATCAGAGCAACTACCATCAACTACGGCTCGTATGCGTCTGCCGGACAAAAAGCTAGCTACCCATTTTCACAAACCCTGGGGGCACTCCGTAAGATGGCAACTTCGATAGGAGACCTCGGTGCCAGACCCAGTCGAACGCCTGTGCTATGTCCAGGCTACATGCCAATGCCTCTCCCTGACTCAAAATAGCTAGTGCCCATCGGTGTGTAAGATACACTAGAAGGTCACCAGCCGAGCGACCGTGGCGAAAGCCATATTGACGGTCACTGACTAGGTCGACAAGAGAGGTTGGGCACAGCAAGTACTCGCTCGAACAAGCCGCGCGAACAATTAAAGCGGGGCATAGCGAATACTTGCTCGAATGAGCAGCCTGAACTGGGGAAGTACCTCCACCTTACAGAAAACCGCGGCCATAATAACACTCACTTTGAGTAGTGTTGTGTTCCTGGCGGTGAGTAAGGTTGCCAGAGCTCTTTGAGGATTCGCTGCGTGGACAGCGGAGGACCGGCAGTGCTTGTTGCTGTCGTTGCACGGTGTAGACGCGGCGTGCTGATACGGCGGTCAGGGAGACCTGATGAAACGGCTGACCGCTGGCCCCCCGCAGGTTGAACGGGTTCCCGAACCCAGGGATCACTTAATCTCCGGCCTGGGTGGCTGCTCCACCAGCCTGTGTTAAGTCTCTGAAATAGAAGTCGTGCCGAAAAAGGAGACATTGAGTGGACCCGGCTAATACAACAGAGAGGGATCAGGGGAGGAACCTTTCACCCGCCGTGCCAGCAACCGTATTATCTGTACCGAACTTTGGTAGTTCTAGTACCGCACCTTTTGTCCTCTAAGCTGTCTGTGCAGTGATTCCTTATATTTAGTCTAAGTAACTTTTTAAAAAACAAATTGCAAGAAAAAAAAAAGGAAAAGATTTTTTTCATCGGCCGCTCTATCCAGATTTAATGTCGACTTTTGTAACGTTAAGTCCAGTAAGTCCACACGACAATTAAGAATTATATTAATTATATAATATTAATAATTAAGACATGTTAGATATAGTTTTAAAGTGAGGTAATATTACGTAGTTCGTTTTTAGTTTTTGGATACTCTTTTTTTTCTTGTTTCCCTCATTATCATTAAGGCAAAGGTCCACGCAGAAAGTTTTGCGAAAAAAAGTTTTTATGTATAAGGCATTGGCTTTTTGTAATTATTTTGAAAAATTTGGTTATTTAAAAGTGAAAATACCACAGCTTGAATTTCGAATTTCCCTTTACATGTTCTTGAGAGCCAAAATAAATTATTGCGTCTCATTTAAAAATGGATCTGCATCGAGAACTTTTTCGTGCGATGATTTTCTATGATTTTAAATGTGGCCTAAAACCTGATGAGTCATTTGATCGACTTCAAATGGCTTTTATAAATGAAGGACCTTCAGAAGCAACCAACTACCGTTGGCATAGCAAGTTCAAGCGCGGTTGCCTTACTTTGTGCGATGAACAATGGAGTGGTCCTACGACAGCTGTCACGGACAAAAGTGTGCTGACTGTAAAAAAATAATTCAAGAAAACAGGCAAATAACAGATTGTAACAGAGTGTATGGCAGATTCAGCATACACTGCAGATTGGTTCGGGAAGCGTTCACAAGAACATCAGAAAGAACAAGAACTTGCATCTTTGCGTGAGGAGGATAGTATCGCGCTGTGTGCCGCACAAACTAACCGAAACTCAGAAGCAGGCCCGTGTGGAGTGGTGCCGTGATATTCAAAAATTTAAAGCAGATTCGTCTCGGCGCGTTTACGACATTGTGACATATGACGAATCTTGGATTTATCAATACGATCCAGAAACAAAGCGTCAGTCGACAGTTCGGCTATTTCAAAACAAGCCAATGCCTACAAAAGTGAAGCGATCCAGAAGCGCAGGGAAAATTTTGATTACTAGTTTCTTCACTTCGATATATTTTATTATGATTCGATATAACGGGATATCTGGTTTCAATTCCATAACGATACACAGGCTTCGTGGGGTACTGATTCATTATGACAAAGCGCTCAAAACGAGGGACTTCCTGGACACCACACCGGTCAGACACTTGGGTCACCCTCCTTACAGTCCTGACCTGGCACTGTGTGACTTGTTTTTATTTCCTTAAATCAAAAATCAGCTGAAAGGGTTACAGTTTTCATCACCGGAAGACGCGCTCGAGAAGGCCGTGAAAGAGGTTTCTGCGGCGGACTAAAAAAAATATTTCGAAAATTGGTTCAGACGCATGAAACTTTGTATAGAGGCTGGTGGAGAGTTAACTTTATTGTGGAACAATTTGTTAAACCAATTGTAAATGTTCCTGAAGCTAAAATTTATTTATTTATTTACTAATAAATAAAAACATTTTAACTAAATATATTTTTTGAATTTCCTGAATCCCGAACTAGTTGATAAAAACTGTATCTCGGGAGTCAGTGTCTTCTTCCACTGGTTTTCATTAAAAATAATATTAAAAAATATTCTTAGTGGAGTGCCGGTTAATACTTACAGTCTCTAACATTAAGAATACAAAACTAAATACAAATTGTAAGGGCAAGAATTTGCAACAAAGGATAGTCTTCCGGCATCAAATAACTTAGTTATTACAATAGTAAATAAAAACAATTAATTAATATTTTTACACTTAAATATGTGAGTATGTGTGCGTGAGTGTGAGTGTGTGTGTGTCTATGTGGCTTGTGTTTTAGAACATAAGTCTATGCGATAACTGTTAAAAGTCATTCAGTACCATCATTGTCTAACGAGTTAAGCCAAATGTATATTTTATTTATGATTGCATTTTTATTAAGGTCTCTAGTTTTATAGATATGATAAAATTTTTTGTAAAGCCATAAAGCAAGAAATATATACTGTTTCTGGGCAAATGTACTTTTAACTGGAGGTATCGGACAATAACTACGTCGTTTGTTGTTTTCTGTTAGAGGCACATGAGATGTACTGTTTTGATATCTTTGCAGGGAACGTAGGACATTTAATTTACTGATCGTCAATACCTTCGTTTCGTTGTAAACCTCTTCTGTAGAAAATCTATACGGAAGAAACATTATCACTTTTAGTAGTCCTCTTTGTGCGCGTTCTAGTAGTATAAGATGACTCTTTGTAGCGCCACCCCAAGAACATATGCAATAATTTAATAAAGATTCGCAAAGCGCTTTATATATTTGTATTCTTAAATTAAGACTGGCAAAGGAACGTAAGTTTTTAAAAATGTAAATTAACTGTCTAACTTTAGTGGCTAAATGAGCAACATGATGCTTAGACGTTCATCAATCGTCACACCTAAATATTTAACCGTACTAACCCGATTGAGTATAGTACAGTTGCATGACGTAAATTAAGAAAAGTGTGGGTCCTAGAGTACTGCCTTGGGAACTCCATAAGTGCATGCGCTATCACAGCTCAGTTGCTTATCTACTCGCACACATTGTGGTCTCTGAGTAAGATAGTCACTAAACCAGCTAAGAACTACACCTCTGATTCCAATGTGTTCTAGGTTTTAATAAGATTGGAATTGAGACGGTATGAAAGGCCTTCTGTAAGTCTAAAAATACACCAAAACTCTCCCTTGTCTACGTGTGAAGTAATTAGAGATGTCAATCTAATAACTGCGTCTTCCGTTGACCTACCTGTTCGGAAACCGTATTGACTATTGCTCAGTAAATTTTTTTTTTTTTTTTCGTCAATGTAGTTAACCAGTCTTTTGTGCACTAATTTCTCCAATATCTTTGAAAATGTAGTAAACAAAGATATCGGTCTATAGTTACTAGGTATATTTTTTTCATTACTTTTATGTATTGGGCAGATAATAGTCTTTTTAAGTATACTGGGGAAAACACCAGTCTCCAATGAGAGGTTACACATATAAGTAATTGGGTCTACAAGGTATAAGGCTAAATCATTCACTGTCTTAGCAGATATATTATCATAGCCAGGAGCACTGTCAGTTTTTAGGTTATTAATAATGCTTTTAATCTCTATAGCGTCAGTATTAAAGAAACACATTGATTTGAGAGGCGAGGTAGTAGTTTTGATTTTGCTAGATAGTTCATTATCATTTAAATTTATTTTATGCATAATATTGTTTGCTAGGTTAGGTACTATTTCAGTAAAATAGTTGTTGACCTCATTAAGTGCAAAATTTGATGATTTATTTATTGACAGTAAATCAGATGATGTCACCCTATTAGATTTAAGATCACAAGCATCTTTTATAATTTTCCAGGTACCCTTTACATTTTTCTAGCTGAGATTTGTAATATTCTGACTCTATTTTTTTTTATTTTATTATTACATTATTTTCTGTAAGAGGTATATTTGTTTTTAGCTTCTAAGTCGTTTGGTGATTTTCTTAGTTTCTTATGTAGTTTGTCCCGTTTTCGTATCTTTTTTATGACCTCAATTGTAATCCACGGCTTAAGAGGTTTTTGCCTTTTTGGTATTTGTTCACCATCTGTAATATTTTATAAGTCATCCCACGTTTCTTTGCTTAGACTATCTCGTACACCATCCACATTTACTGATACTCTGTCACAAGTAGATATTTTTTTCTGAACGTTTGCTTTATTTATATACAATAATATAGGAGAATGATCTGTTAGTTGTTCAAAAACCGCTGTTTGCCATTCGGTGAATCACTTGACCATAAAGTGATCAATACATTTATTTAATCTTGTAGGTACATCAATTCCCTGTTTCAGACCATGGTGAGCCATTAGATTAAGGTATTCATTAGCATGTCCCCTCATATTTCCATGCAGTATATCAATATTGATGTGTCCCGTGTAAATTATATTTTTCGTTTTAATGTTTTGCAAAACATTATCTCAAGAATTAAAATAACGCGTAGGGTTGTGATAACTTGGCGGTCTGTATGTGCGTATAATGGTGAAATCAGACGGTATCGAAATAACTAGACAATTCCCATCCAATATTTCGGGTTCAGTGCATTTTGCATTAATACCATTTCTTACATATACTACTACACCATTATTCTTATTTATGTACGTTTTTGTGTAAAACATGCCATAACCATCTAGGTAGGAGGGGAGAAGTATTTTTCGAGCCAGCAGTCAGTAAGTACCATTACATCAATAGACATTTCTACGCTAGAAATAAAAACTAGAAACTTATCAAGATTACACTTTATGCTACGTATATTTACACACATAATGCAAAGCGAGTTATTACTATTAGTACTTTTGATTTTCTCTACACGAACACAATCAACCTTAGCCGTAGATTCTAAATCCGTAATTAATATTTTATTTATAGAATTGAATTTTAAATATAATTAATAAAGTCTACAAAATCGTATGCCCACAGTGGAATTTTTTGGTTATACTGCCGTAAAATAAACCTAAAACTTTAAAACAATTCATTTTGTTTGTGTGAAATAAATAATTTATTGAGGAAGAAATTGTTATGATTTTGTATACATGGTTTTGAATAATAAATAAATGGTTTATCTGATGTATTTTGTAGGTATATTGTAGTTTATAGATGGATAGTACTTTCTGTCCGTTATTTTTGATTAATACATTTACGTTAGTCTTTATATCAAAATTATTGTAGACTACTAATTTTGCTTTGCCTAGGTCTGTAAAAGATAATCTTAAAATAAAATAATTAGCTTGATTTATGTTTATTGAGTTATAACAGGTACTAAATGTTTTCATAATGTTATATTGTATTGTTTGAAATTTTTTAACATGTGATACGTGTATATTCTTTGTAAAAATTGTTCATATATAAAAGTAGTAAAGTTTTAGAAGTATATACTGTAAATAGTATCTATTGTGTGAATGATTGTGAGTAGTATTATATTTTAGTGCAATGCATAAAAAAGGTGAAAAATTAGGTGTCACAAGAAATGCAAAGCTCAATCATTTTTGAAGTTTTTTAAAGTGTCTTCGCTGTCAACTCTTATATGGAGCTCACCTTCTGCCTTCCGAATATATATTTTGCCTTGTGAAACCCAGGAGTAGTCACAGTTATGTAATTTTGTATATTCTCGAGCCATTGCGTATAGTTTCTTGGTTTGAGTTGTAAGGGATTCTGAGATATAAACTGGCTGCAAGGGCCCATTGATTTGAAAATTTGAAGTATTCAGTTTCATGTCTTTGTGCTCTTTGTTGTAGCTTTTGAGTTTTTTAATGACGGTGTCTCTGGGTAAAACACTTGAAAATTGGACTATTGTAGGTTTGTAATTTTCTTTTTTAGTATTAATACGATATATATTGTTTATTTTATCACTAGTTAAGGTCATATGCAGAGATTGACCCATTTTCTCCGTTAAATTTAGTAAGTCTTCCTTAATTTCAGTCTTTTACTGCGGTATATTTCTAATTTAACGGGTGCTAACGGGTGCCGCCTGTGGAGGCTGGTCTGCTCTTGCAAACTTCTTTGTATTCTTAGTATTTAGTCTTACTTTTTTGTTTTGTTTATTAATACTGTAAGACATTGATTATTTCTTAGTGAGGAACACATAAACTGTCTTTAGTTTATATTAGATACTTTTTTATGTAGTGCTTGTGCTTTATATTTCATGTTTTTTTTTATGTTTGTAATGGAAAGTGTCCTTTTATGATAGGGAGGGCATTTTCCAATATTTTAATTGGACGCTGTAAGAGAAAGGGAGAAAAGAAATGGCCTTGCTGAGTTTCTTGCCGGTTCTTCTCAGTACAAGGTCTCCCGCCCTGTAGACTTACGAACCGATGGCGTAGTAACATTCATAAGTGCTCAATTATTGTAGCCTAAACTGAATAAATTATATTGAATTTGAATTTGAATTTGAATATGAATTTGAATTTGAATTTGAATTTGAATTTGAATTTGAATTTGAATTTGAATTTGAATTTGAATTTCTATGCTTGAAGCACGCAATGTTTGCATTAAATAGTCGATTCGACTCTCCAATGTTTGTATAATCTTGTGATCTGAACTTCTTTCAGACTCCAGAGTATCTATTTTAGTAATAAGGTAGGTACATGTACTCAATTGATTTACTTATATTACTTGTCTGACCTCTAACCTCTTGGATTTATCAGCCTGTTCTTTCTTCCATTCTGTAAACATAGCTAAGAACTCTTTTTTTAAAGTGATCTATATCATCATCTTCCCGCTTGCGCTTGCGCATGATGCTAGCCTCACGTACAGTGCTTAGATCTGGCTCTGAGTCGCACTGCGGCAACCCGGTCAGACCGACCTTAGTGGTGACCGCCTGAGGTGAGTCGTGCACAGGCGTGATCGGCGGTGTTCGCTTTAACGGCATATTATAAGAAAAAAATACAACCAGTTACTCACTTTAACTCAATACGTCACAGTCCACGGCTGTTGGCTTCGTGTGTTGGTGATGCGCTGATCTGTAGGTTTCACGGCCGACGCAACAGGTAGGCGTGTCACTTTCGAATCGGTCGAACATAAAGCTAATCACTTTATGCCTTCCTGGTACTTTAGTTTAGTGTATCACTGTTGTTTTATTATTATATATTTATTGTATATTAAAAAATAACAATAAAAGAATGGTCACTTGAACACGTCTACACTCCACAGAGATCTGAGGGGGAAAAAAAAGTTTGAAAGATTTAATTAAAACATTTTATCCATAGAAGTTAGTCTTTTAGTTTCTCAAAACGTTCTGAGTGTCCCACGTATTATGACTTGCACTTTTTTTGTGATGGGAAAAAAATATTAAACCCGTATCAGGACACGTAACCTGATCAAAAATTCGTAAGACGGAACCCGCGTCAGGACGTGACCTTTATTTAAATTAGGTAAGTTTTTATTTTTAGTATATGGCGATTATGAGTAGTACATGGAGGTTGGATATGGATATGGGATTTTAATTCTATGAAAGATTAAGATGTCAAATATACTACGTCAAAAAAGTAAATAAACAAACATTTTTATTTATATTAAATAAATATGCATACGATGTGCTGGGAAGTAAATAGCTAGTATGTTTTCACTTCTGCCGGCACTCCCGGAGTGCAACCCGTTTTTTTTTATTACGATGAGGGTGACGATTTTAAATGTTCACCGTGCTCTACTGCTTAAGTTCGTATTATGTTTAGATGCAAATTGTTAATTTAAATTATTTTTCCTGTTTCTTTGCGGTCGCACTGGTTTAGTGACAACCAAAAAGGCTTGTACAGAATATCAGTGCCTTGGCTACAACTACAGCTAAAACTCAGTGAGAGACCTTTATGGCACTCAATTATCATATATATTCCTATATATGTATATATTTATGTTACAAAATTGTTTGAGTGTCAAATAAATGTTTTTCTTTCTTCCGTTCTTTCTTAAACGGCCACATATGTACAAAATTGTTAGTTAGTAGTGGTGCACAACACGGCCACATAAAATATTGTTAATAAGAACTACTACACTACACGGCCACATACAATGTTGTTAGTTAGTACTGGCGCACTTCACGGCCACATACAATATTGTTAGTTAGTACTGGCGCACTACACGGCCACTTACAATATTGTTAGTTAGTACAGGCGCATTACACGGCCACATACAAAATTGTTAGTACGTAATGACGCACTACACAGCCAAATACAATATTGTTAGTAACTCCTGGCGCATTACACGGCCACATACAAAATTGTTAGTACGTAATGACGCACTACACAGCCAAATACAATATTGTTAGTAACTCCTGGCGCACTACACGGCCACATACAAAATTGTAAGTAAGTACTGGCGCACTACACGGCCACATACAATATTGTCAGTTAGTACTGGCCCACTACACGGCTACATACAATATTATTAGTACTGGCGCACTATACGGCTACATACAATATTATTAGTTAGCACTGGCGCACTACACGACCACATACAATATTGTCAGTTTGTACTGGCGCACTACACGGCCACATAAAATATTGTTAGTTCTCTCACATTTCACAGCCACATACAATATTGTTAGTTAGTACTGGCGCACTACACGGCCACATATTATATTTAGTTAAGTACTCGTATTTAATAATCTTGTCTTGGACTTTATAAAAAACTCATCTAAAAGACCTCCAGCCTTGAACGTGACAGCGTGCTGAGCTCCTGGGCATACATTATGTATCAGCCAGGTCGGGCTGCGTTACGAGCTCCCGCGGCTCGCCCTCCGCTTTATACACGCGGCATGCCATTCGCGACGTTCCTGGGACCTGTTAATAGACTCACAAATCAGTTCCAAAAACATGTAGATTATAATACAGTGACCTTGGCCTCGGCCTCGGCTGGTTGTGCGCCTCGGAACCCGGGCTGACACGCTGCCCCGCAAATTATGATGTTCTGTGTCGGTGTCGGTCGGCGGTTACCGCTCGAGGTGTTAGTGCATTATCTGTGACGGTGCGACTGATCTTGCAGAACCGATATCTTGCAGAATTGACTTAATAAGACACATAAGAATTCTCATTACAGTATTTTTCTATTAAAAAAACTTCTTATACCGGTCAAACATGGCAACATTACAACGATTTTAAGTTTAAATTAGAATTAAACTATAACAGATGAACTTTCTTGTAAGTTAAGATGTTGAACATATTAACCATATACATTTTTGTCGATTTATCTTTTCTGATTTGAACAGGAATAGCTTACATAAAAAAAAGTTACATAATTTTTAATAATTGGGTAAAATTGACATATTTTTGGCAACAAAACTAATAGTGGTATAAAATATTAGTAAAATTTAGTAATAAACGTCAGTTTTGAATGAAAACACTGCAGGGTACGTAATATTGTCACGGGTTTCCGTAGACAGAGAAAACTAATAGACAAAGCCACGTTTTCTATCACGGTCACACAGCATTATATTAAATCGAATTTACCACTTAACAGAAAGAGACGATGTTATCGAATATCTATCCTTATCGCTGTAACCGGTTTATTGTTTTTTGTCACAAGTTTGTGACCGGTTGGTATTGTTCTATGTGTTTTTATGTATTTCTAATTATATTAACAAATAATAAAGTAAATAGTTCAATATTTTATATGAAATTCATATAATAATCTTTCGTTGGGGTTGCTAGATTCAAAACTTAGAATTACCTTACATCATACATAGAATTACATGTTACACTAGAATACCAAATCGGCATATCGCTTATGTGCCGAAAATGTCACGTACTGGATGGTAATTCTGTTTTTATAGAATATACAATCAAATGCGCCGTTTTTTGTCCATATGGTCCAACAGTAGACGGCTGTGAGCTGATTTATAGATTGTGATGTGAATCGATTATTTCCATACGAAATGAAAAAAAAATCTATTTTCCCTTTTTGATTTCCATTGCAATCTGATACAAGAAAAAAAAATGAAGCCACAGGCCGTACAAACTGGGTCCCGACAAAGCATTTGTTCAAAACATTTTTAAAATGAACTATTAATGCAAAAATTTAAAAGAAGAGAATTATTTCCTGGTGCCATACCAATACTTAATATAAAGGTAACTCAAATTACCTACCGATGGCCTGAATTAACTCTTAATTGTCAGTATTTATTTATAGTATTTGAAATCACTGGTTTTTATGCAGCATGGCAGGCAGCTGCATATTTCATATGGTTAATAATTTTTTTGAATATGTTAGAAATAGCTACGAACTTTTTAAGGTAGTCGGCACGGACTAATGGAGCCTTACAGCGATGCCCCATTTTTCCGAAAAAATCCCGGGGCAGGTTTGAACTAATTCCAATCGACAGAGGACAAATTTAGGCACAACATTAATCATTTTATCACAATAAATTCTTAATAGCCATATTTATTTAATAAGGGGCCCCAAAAACCAGTTTTTATCTCAAATATCTTAAATAGATACCCCGCACTTTATTTTATAGTTTAATGGATTGTTTGTGATTATGTCCCCTGTCCGTAAACTGGTGTTAGTCTGACTCTGGCCTGAAAAATTAATAAAAAACTTTGGGACCCTCCGCCAAATGACTCGAACCCTTTTTATAAGTTTTGCTAAGATTGACTGATGTTTTTGATCAAGATTGGTAGTGTAAATGTGTCCTATTGGAAAGTCAGGACATGTTTTTTTTTTGTACTACCGAGGTGGCAATCAAGCTTAAGGTCCACCTAGTGCTAAGCGGTCACCGTAATCTATGGATGTTTGCAATACCAGGGGCATTACTCACGCGTTGCCGTCCCTTTTAAAATCTAATCACTCCTTTCTTGAAGAACCCCATACTGTAGTCCCTAGAGAAAACCTCGGCAGGGAGCTCATTCCAATAGCTTAGCTTTCGCGGAAGAAAGCACCTCTTACACGGCCCAGTGCGCGACCGTTTAGGTTTTAAGGTATCATGATGAACTCCTTGCCGATGGCGGGCGGTGCGATGGTAGAAAGTAGACGTGGGCATCATTCCGAACTTAGCGACAAAAGAATCATCCATTTTATCATTCATTTTTCAGGGTTTACCAGATGTACCTACTGCATCTATATCTGGCACTGAACCACTTTGAGCTGTGTTTTAATATGTTCAATTTGTTTAAAACGTTTTGAAAAAATTACGAGACCAACACTGAATAAAAAGTTAACACTTTAATACATTAAGTTTGTTATAAAATCGTTTAGCAATTTATATGTGATTGAGTAACAAAATTAACACCTTCTTAAACTTTAACTTTATAGCATAAGTGGCATTATCTTAAAAGTGTAACTATTAAAAGAATATTATCACTCACATCACAAACATCGAAAACTTATTAGCAAAGTGACAAACGCAATGGCATGGCAACGTGAGAGGTAGAGCTTTAAGAGAGGTAGGGCAGTGCAAGTACTCGCTCGAATAAGCTGAACGAACAACTAAAGCAGGGCATAGCGAGTACTTGCTCGAATGAGCGGCCCGAACTGGGGAAGTACCTCCACCTTACAGAAAACCGCGGCCATAATAACACTAACATTGAGTAGTGTTGTGTTCCTGGCGGTGAGTAAGGTTGCCAGAGCTCTTTGAGGATTCGCTGCGCGGACAGCGGAGGACCGGCGGTTCTTGTTGCTGTCATGCTCGGCGTAGACACGGCGTGCTGGTTCGGCGGTCAGGGAGACCTGATGAAACGGCTGACCGCTGGCCGCCCGCAGGTTGAACGGGATATCGAACCCAGGGATCACTTAATCTCCGCCCTGGGAGGCTGATTCGCCAGCCTGTGTAAAGTATCTGAAGTGGTAGTCGTGCCGGAGAAGGAGACCGGAGTAGACCCGGCTACTACAACAGAGGGGGATCAGGGGCCCTTCCGCCCGCCGTGCCAGCAACCGTATCATCTGTGTTGAGCTTCGGCAGTCTAAGTGCTGCACATTTTTGTCTTCTAAGCTGTCTGTGCAGTGATTCCTCATCCTTAGTCTAAGTAACTTAATATAAAATGGCCAGAAATAGAAAAAAGAAAAGAGATTTTACAGCGGCTACTTTTTTGCAATATCAGGGATATTCACGCAAATCCTTACGCAGTCCATCACCATCTCGAGACTGCGCAGCCAACCATTCTTTTTTCTAACGGAGACGCAGATATCCTGCCCGGCCGACACATCATAACTTCGTTATCCCGGCTACAAACTCGAGCACAATTTTTTGACTCGTGCCAGTATATGTATGTTCGCCCGGGAGGATATCTGCTGTCGCCGACTTCATAGCCTTGAAGACAGGGACCTGTCGATATTGTGGGTGCGCGTAGATCACGGCGACCACACTTGTATCTATGCGTGCTTATACAGGTCTCATAGCGGTGACACGGTCGTAACTCGACTCTTCACGCACCTGAGTTTGACGACTGATAAAGTTCTAGAGCAATACCCCACAGCAGAACTAGTTATTTTGGGAGACTTTAACGCCCACTATCGTGAGTGGCTCCGTTCTCGGACCAATAACTATGCAGGGATATCTGCTCATGAATTTACTCTGACCTATGGATTCTCTCAGCTGGTACTTTCTCCAACGAGAATATCAGATATAGAGGACCATACGAGCTCCTTACTGGACCTTGTGCTGACTACACGTCCGGACGGATACTCCGTCTCAGTGGATGCGCCTCTTGGTTCCTCGGACCATTGTCTCGTTCGGACTCAAATATCATGCACACAACCCGATCCTTCTGGGCCAACTAATTGGCGTCGTGTGTGGCACTATAAGTCGGCAGACTGGGATGGATTGCTAGAATTTTATGCATCTTACCCGTGGTAACAGCTCTGCTTTAGCTCTGATGATCCTGACGTCTGCGCAGCCGCAGTCAATGGGCAATCCTCGCTGGTATGGAATGTTTCATTCCTAACCTGACAGTAGCTGCCGGCGTCAAAAAACGACCGTGGTTTAATAGGTCTTGCAGAGAAGCTAAAATTTTTAAGCAAACTGCGTATGAAGTTTGGACCGCGGCTCGTTATACTAAGGATCCGAATATTTCTGAGTTAAAACGCAAATTAAATGCTGCCTCGAGGTTCAGTAAGAAAGCAACTGCCAGAGCCAAATTCCAATTCAACGGCAAAATAGGTGGGTGACTTGCGAGCTATCCTTCTGGGAGTCGTGCTTTCTGGTCGCTTGCTAAAGCTGCCGAGGGGAACTTCTGCCAGTCGTCGTTACCACCACTGCGAAAGACCGATGGTGACTTGGCCCATAGTGCAAAAGAGAAAGCCGATCTATTGGGCACTCTCTTTGCCTCCAACTCGAATGTGAACGACGAAGGCGCTGTATCACCAACTTTACCGTGGCGCGGTAAGACCATGCCGGAAATCTCTATAAAGTTTCGGAGCAGCTTGGAGTAGAAAAATCCGGTATACCAACCTGGAATATTTTTTATCACATATATTATTTTTAATACACAATTACAGACATATTCAACTTTTTTACCGAAATAAGGGGAATGTAACTGAACTGAGCTAAACTGCCATAGTAGCACAATGACACATGACATTCTTTTTTATACCATTAAGGTGGCAAACAAGCCTACGGTCCACCTGATGGTAAGCGGTCACCGTAGCCTGTGGACGCTTGCAACACCAGGGGCACCACTCGCGCGTTACCGACCCTTCAGAAATCTAATAACTTCTTTTTTGAAGAACCCTATACTGTAGTCCTTAGAGAAAATCTTGGCAGGGAAACTCATTCCACAACCCAAGCGTTCACGGGAGGAAGTTTCTCTGAAACCGCACTGTACGCCACCATTTCGGTTCTAAAGTGTGACAATGAATTCCCTGCCGATGGCGAGCGGTGCGATGGTAGTAAGTAGCCGTGGGCATCATTTCGTACAATTCCTCAGAACACATCCCATTGTACAAGCGGTAAAACACACACAGGGAGTCAAAGTCTCTCCTCAGACTTAAGGGTTCGATACGGCGAGTGAGTTTGGGATCGTCGACAATTCTCACAGCCCGTCGTTGAACCGAGTCAAAAGGTCCAAGCTGCTATCCGGGTGCACCCGCCCAGAGATGGCAGCAGTACTCCATATGGGGCCGAACTTGCGACTTGTAAAGCAGCAACCTCTGCCCCGACGTGAAGTACTGCCTCGCTCTGTTGAGTACACCTAGTTTTTTGGACACCAGCTTTACCTTATCTTGTAAATGATCTCGGAACTGAACATCGCTGGTGATGTCGACACCAAGGATCCCAATGCTCTTGGAGATGGAGAGCCGAGTGTTCTGGAATTGTGGGACTACAGTGAATTTGTTTTCTTAGCGATGCACGCGCAGACTTGTGTATTTGTAGGGTTGAATCGGACCAAGTTTACCCGTCCCCAGTCAGAGACCTTGGATAGTGTTGTCTCGATTCGAGACACAAGTTCTCCGCGGTTTTCCTCCACAACGGAACGAGGGATGTTTGCATGACCCGTGTAATAAGTGTCTCCAGTACTGTCATCTGCATAGCAATGTATGTTGTTGATGGATAACATGTCATTGATATGCAGTAGAGAGAGCGTAGAAGACAGCGTGGCGCGGTAAGACCATGCCGGAAATCTCTATAACACAGCGAGAGGTTCGGCGGGCGTTGCTTTCCCTAGACGTTCATAACTCGAGTGGGCCAGACGGTATTCCAGCAGTGATGCTTAAGCAGTGTGCTCCTGAGTTATGTCCTGTACTCAGGCGCCTTTTCGCGCTTTCCGACTATACTAGGCAATTTCAGTCTTCATGGAAAACTGCGAATGTGCACCCGGTGCCCAAAAAGGGCGATAGATCAGTTCCTCCCGTGAACGCTTGGGTTGTGGAATGAGCTCCCTGCCAAGGTTTTCTCTAAGGACTACAGTATAGGGTTCTTCAAAAAAGAAGTTATTAGATTTCTGAAGGGTCAGCAACGCGCGAGTGATGTACCCTGGTGTTGCAAGCGTCCATAGGCTATGGTGACCGCTTACCATTAGGCGGACCGTAGGCTTGTTTGCCACCTTAGTGGTATAAAAAAAATGTCATGTGTCATTGTACTATATGGCAGTTTAGTTCAGTTCAGTTACATACTCTTTTTTCGGTAGAAAAGTTGGATATGTCTGTAATTGTGAGAGCGAACATAAAATAAAACAACCCTTAGCACTCTCAGTGCAAGGGTTGAATGTGACTGTAATACTAAAGCAGAGCCGGGCTCCTGAAAGCACTACATCACATTTGGCGCTCAACGTAAAAACCCAAATCGCTCGGAATACAATTAAAATAAATAAGTTTTTATTGGGATACCGCTTAAAATAAACAAAATAAAAACAACAAAACCGGGATAAGAGTAAATGTCGTCGTGGATATACAAATTCAGAAAACCAGATTTAATAAATTTATATGATAAATTTAAGCTACCGTGCGAAAATCTAACCAAATATATAAGAGAAAACAAAATTAAAGAAAATTTAATAGAAGAAGCCAGAAATATGCCGAAATATTTAGAAAACCCCATCGAAAAAATGGGCGAAATCATAAAAATAACCTCAAGTTGGCCATTATCCTGCAATATTGGCAAAGACCCCATCGAATTCCTAGAAAATTTTGAAGAACTTGTCAACAACAGAAGTAAATAGGGACAAACTAATCAAAATAATTCCGAAATTCCTCAAAGGAAGAGCATCACTATGGTTCCGCAACAACGAAGCTTCACGAGAGACCTTAAACGATTTCATAGAAGACTTTAAATTGTGCTTCTACCCAAAGAATTACGAAACCAAGTTATTAGAGAAAATCATTGCAGGGAAACAAAGAGACAACGAAAACTTTATAATATACTTAACAGATATCCAAACGCTCATCAGACGATATGGAAAACTGTCAGACACTGAAAAAATTGAAAGGATATATAATAACATGAACGCTAACTATAAATACTACAAAAAAAGAAAAGAATTTACAACCACAAGACAACTGATTAAACTAACCAATGACTTTGAGAATATCGGTAAAGAACCCTTTAAAAGTTTTTGTCAAGAACAACAATACGTCAGACAATATAATACAGGAAACCTCAACAGCAATACAAAAGAGAAATTTCGAAAAATGCACGAAAAATACAACCCACAAAACTGTTGCTGGAATTGCGGTAAACCAGGTCATCTATCCAAACTGTGCAGGAGCGAAAATAAATTATTCTGTAGTGATTGTGGAAAAATAGGAGTATTGAGTAGAAATTGTTGCAAATAAAAAAACCGGTTACCCATCAGAAACGTATACCACGGAGAACCAAATTATCAAAGACAACAGACCCTTCAAACAAGTGGAAATCTGGGGAGACACATACAAAGCCCTCCTAGACACCGGTTCGACATGCTCATACATCAATGAAATAATCCGAAAACAATGTATAAACAAGGGCATAACATCAAAACTAAATAATAACGTAATAACACTAGCAAACGGATCCATGACTACAACATCAGAGAGCATAGAACTCGAAATAAAAATAGGGGAAACCAAAATCAGGCACACATTCCACGTTTTACCGATCAACCCAGACTTAATAATAGGAATGGACATACTCCAAAAACTTAACGCTACACTACAATTAAACATCGAAACAACACATAATGACACAGAAGTTATAAAGTCAATAGCAAGAACTGAACGAAACAATAGAATTAGAATTTGAAAAATGTAAGAACAGCCCAAAAGGGTGCATGGGTGGAACATAAAATTAAATTAAAACACAAAGAACCGATAAAGCAAAAATATTACCCCAGAAACTCGAAAATACAAGAAAAAATAGACGAACATATAAAATCAAAGCTAGAGATGGGAGTAATAGAGAAATCTGACAGCCCGTACAGCTCGCCTATCGTTTTAGTAAAAAATGACAACGGGGAATACAGATTTTGCATAGACTTTAGAAAAATTAACGAAAAATCAGAAAAAGACACCTACCCGTTACCACAGATAGATGACACATTAGTAAAACTACAAAAAGGAAGCTATTTCTCAAAGCTAGACATTAAAAACGGATACTGGAACGTGAGGCTAGCGGAAGAGAGCAAACTAGTGACCGCTTTCACAGTCCCAGGAAGAGGTTTGTACCACTGGCGAGTCCTACCATTCAGATAACATTCGAGTGGAGCGACATTTCAAGACTACTAGATAGAGTTATCGGCCCCGAACTAGAACCCCACGCATATGTGTACCTTGATGACGTAATCACATGCAGCCCGACGTTCTCAGAACACATAAAACATATCAAAGGATATTCAACAGAATACGGGAGCAGGACTAGAAATTAACAGAAAAAAATGCGAATTTTGTAAGCCAGAGATCGATTACCTAGGCCATGTAGTATTCCAAAGACAGGATAAAGATGAATGAAAATAAAACAAAAGCAATAATAAGTCTGAAACCACCAACTACGGCAGAAGAAGTAAGAAGATTCATTGGCATGACGTCCTGGTACCGAAAAGTCATACCAAACTACGCCCAAATAACCGCACCATTAATATATAAGAGAGTAAATTCAAATGGGAAAACGAACAACAGATATCATTCCAGATGATCAAAACACTACTGACACAAGACCCCATTTTAACACGAGCAGATATCACAAAATCAGTTACATTACAGACAGACGCTAGCGATGTAGGACTAGGCGCTGTCCTAACCCAAGAGGATGACGCTATAGCAAAGGTCATAATGTACGCAAGCAGGTCGCTTACATCACCAGAATCTCGATACTCAACCGCGGAAAAAGAATGCCTAGGTCATCTGGGGGATCAGGAAAATGAGAGCATTCCTAGAAGGATACAATCATAATGTATTACCAAGCCCTAAAATGGCTAAACACAATGAAGAACCCGTCAGGCAGGTTAGCGAGATGGGCCCTAAAACTGCAACAGTTTCAATTCGATATTGCATACAGGAGCGGTAAACAAAAAAATAACAACAATCGGAAAAAGCAACTGGTACGACAGAAAAATTAATGAAACTAAATCAACTCCAAACCAAGACGACAAATTTTGTGTACCAGACAACCGACTGTATAAGAAAATAGTGAACCCCGCCTACAGAATCAAAATAGACCCAAAGTCAGAATGGAAACTATGTATCTCGGACCAAGACAAAACCACGATAATCAAAGAGAACCACGACGTACCTAGCGCAGGCCACCTAGGTACAGCAAAAACACTAAACAAAATTGCCCACAGATATTATTGGCCAGGAATGTATAAAGACGTCGTGACATACGTGAGTAGATGCATCGATTGCCGAAAAACACAAACCACAACAAGAAAAAAGAGCAGTCTTAATGCACATCACCAACGCCGAAGAACCATGGCAGATAGTAACTACAGATCTGATATCTGATAGGACCACTACCGAGGTCATCGAAAGGACACCAATGGATAGCAGTATTCCACAACATATTCTCAAAATGGACGGAAATAAAACTAGCACGCAGTTCCAAGAAGAACTAAAAAAATACGGGATAGATCACGGCCTCACAGCACCGTATTCACCACAAAGCAACCCAACTAAAAGAGTAAATAAAACTTTGGAAACGATGATAGCCACATTTATTAGAGATAATCACAAAAAGTGGGACGAATACCTACCAGAATTCAACTTCGCAATTAAAACTTCGCAACAAGAATCCACGAAATACTCACCCGCATTCCTGTTATTTGGAAAAGAACTAAAACTTCCAGGAGATAAAAATAAATTTCCCACACCTACTCTAAAAGAGAGAGGGAAAATCGAAGAAGTCTACGAAATAGTGGGGAAAAACCAACAGCGAGCTTCCACGCAACAAAAAAAACACTATGACAAAAACAAAAGACATTGGAAACCTAAAATAGGACAATTGGTACTAAAACGAAACTTTCCAATTTCAAACGCAAACAAACATTTTTGCGGGAAATTAGCACCAAAATTCACAGGACCTTACAAAACAACAGAAGAAAAGTCACCGGTAATATTCCTAATCAAAGACATAAACACAAAAAAGTTTTTACCGCACACATTAAAGATATAAAAAAAATTAATAAATAAAAAGTAAACCTAGGCCAATAACATAGCGAAAAACAAATTCGCACCCGCAAGACAAAATTTACAACATACATTATACAAGCGAAGATATATTGGCAAGAAACAGTTAAAATATCAATTTCCCTAAAAAGTTCCCTAAGAGAAATTCGAGGTCCTAATTTATAGATTGACCGTACTGCTCTCTTTTGCAAAATGAAGACTGTATTAATATCAGCAGCCTTACCCTAAAGCAAAATGCCATATGAAATGACGGAATGGAAATAACTAAAGAAGACCAAGCGAGCAGTGAATATCTGTAAGCTGCCTCACTATTCTAACAGCATAAGCAGCTGAACTAAGTTTCCCTGCAAGAACTGAGATGTGATGGTTCCAGTACAGCTTATTTTCTTATGTAAACCTAGAAACACTGTTGAGTCTAACAGTTCTATTTCTTCTCCGTTTAAGGATAATTTCGTACTTATGTTTCTGACATTTAGCATTATAAATTTTAAACACTTAGTTTTTTTCGCATTAAGAAGTAAGACATTTGCCGTAAACCACTGAAGAACCTGAGAAAGTGCACTACTTACGTCGTCAAAATTAGTTTTATTTCTGTCATCTTTAAGAAATAAAGAAGTGTCATCGGCAAAGAGTACAATCTTGCAAAGCTTGTCCACAAAGAAAGGGAAGTCATTCATATAAATTAAATATAGAAAAAGACCAAAATTAGAACCTTGCGAAACTCCTAATTTTACTTCTGAGCCATCTCTTTTCAGAGCTGCGTTGTACAAAATCGTTATCGTTCGAGGGGAAACCTAACGGTGACAATAGAACCCCAGCCGTAGTTGTAGCACTGCGGAGAGCTTAGGCAAACGAAGGTACTCTTGCTCCTCGTCGGAAATGACGGGGAGTCACAAGGTACACAAGTCCTACACCTCAGCCACCTCGTAATGGCCGAGGTGAATAATAACAAGGCCCACCTAGTGTTACGCAATTACCGTACCGTAGCCTATCGACGCTTGTAACACTAGATACATCATTCGCGTGTTGCTAATTAATTAGTTGCGCTTCAAAAATTTAATGACTTAATTTAATTTATAGTAAATTATGTTTCAAGAAAATATTTTAAATAGGAGTGAAAGCAATAAGTGACCAATGTAGTGAATTCAAAAGTATCAGTAGAGATCATGACACTAAGTACTAGCAGCTTCCTGAAAAGTCATACTACCTTAAAACAACAGGATCGTAGAGATCATGGTCCTGAGTCCTGGCAGCTTCCTAAAAGGCCTTACTACCTTAAGCTAACAGTATCGTAGAAATCATGGTCCTGATTTCTGGTGGTTTCCTGAATGGTCTTACTACCTTAAACCAACAGTATCGTAGAGATCACGGTCCTGAGTTCTGGCAGCTTCCTGAAAGGTCTTACTACCGTAAACCAACAGTATCGTAACGGTCGCGGTACTGAGTCCTGGCACCTTCCTTAAAGCTCTTACTTCCATAAACCAACAGTAACTTAGAGATCTTGGTCCTGAGTGCTGCCAGCTGCCTGAAAGGTTCTAGTACCTTAAACCAACATTATCGTAGAGAGCATGGTCCTGAGTCCTGGCAGTTTCCTGGCAGAACTTAATATCTTAAACCAACAGTATCGTAGAGATCATGCTCTTGAGTCCTGGCAGCTTTCTTGAAGGTCTATCTTCCTTAAACCAACGTATCGTAGAGATCATGGTCCTGAGTCCTGGCAGCTTCCTCAGAGTTCATACTACCTTAAACCAACAGTATCGTAGAGATCATGGCCCTGAGTCCTGGCAGCTTCCTGAAAGGTCTTACTATCTTAAACCAACATTTTCGTAGAGATCATGGTCCTGAGTCCTGGCAGCCTTCTTAAAGGTCTTACTACCTGAAACCAACAGCACCGTAGAGATCACGGTCCTAAGTCCTGGCAGCTCCCTCAAAAGTCTTACTACCGCAAACCAACAGTATCGTAAGGGTCGCGGTCACGATCCCTGGCAGTTTCCTGAGAGAACTTAATATCTTAAACCAAGAGTATCGTAGAGATCATGGCTCTGAGGCCTGGCAGCTTCCTGAAAGATCTTACTACCTTCAACCAACAGTATCGTAGAGACCATGGCCCTAAGTCCTGGCAGCTTCCTGAAAGGTCTTTCTATCTTAAACCAACAGTATCGTAGAGATCTTGGTCCTGAGTCCTGGCAGCTTCCTGAAAGGTCCTAGTACCTTTAACCAACATTATCATAGAGATCATGGTCCTGAGTCCTGGCAGCTCCCTCAGAGGGCTTACTACCTTTAAACAGCAGTATCGTAGAAATCATAGTCCTGAGTCCTGGCAGCTTTCTTAAAGGTCTAAACTCCTTAAACCAACAATATCGTAGAGATCATGGCTCTGAGGCCTTGCAGCTTCCTGAAAGATCTTACTACCTTCAACCAAAAGTATCGTAGAGATCATGGCTCTGATGCCTTGCAGATTCCTGAAAGGTCTTACTATCTTCAACCAACAGTATCGTAGAGAACATGGCCCTGAGTCCTGGTAGCTTCCTGAAAGTTCTTACTACCTCAAACCATCAGTATAGTAGAGATCACGGTCCTGAGTCCAGGCAGCTTCCTGAAAGACCTTCCTACCGTAAACCTACAGTATGGTAAAGATCGCTGTCCTGAGTCCTGGCAGCTTTCTTAAATGTCTTACTTCCTTAAACCAACGTATGGTAGAGATCACGTTCCTGAGTCCTGGCAGCTTCCTCAGAGTTCTAACTACCTTAAACCAACAGTATCGTAGAGATCGTGGCTCTGATGACTTGCAGCTTCCTCAGAGATTATACTACCTTAAACAAAAAGTATCGTAGAGATCATGGCCCTGAGTCCTGGCAGCTTCCTGAAAGGTCTTCCTAGCTAAAACCAACGGTATCGTAGAAATCACGGTCCTGAGTCTTGGCAGCTTCCTGCGGGTCTTACTACCGTAAACCAACAGTATCGTAAAGGTCGCGGTCTTGAGTCCTGGCAGCTTCCTTAAAGGGCTTACTACCTTTAACCAGCAGTATTGTAGAAATCATGGTCCTGAGTCCTCGCAGCTTTCTTAAAGGTCTAAACTCCTTAAACCAACAGTATCGTAGAGATCATGGCTCTGAGGCCTTGCAGCTTCCTGAAAGATCGTACTACCTTCAACCAAAAGTATCGTAGAGATCATAGCTCTGATGCCTTGAGCTTCCCAAAAGGTCTTACTATCTTCAACCAACAGTATCTTAGAGAACATAGCCCTGAGTCCTGGTAGCTTCCTGAAAGTTCTTACTACCTTAAACCATCAGTATAGTAGAGATCACGGTCCTGAGTCCTGGCAGCTTCCTGAAAGGACTTTCTGCCGTAAACCAACAGTTTGGTAAGGATCGCGGTTCTGAGTCCTGGCAGCTTTCTTAAAGGTCTTACTTCCTTAAACCAACGTATGGTAGAGATCATGGTCCTGAGTCCTGGCAGCTTAATCAGAGTTCTTACTACCGTAAACCAACAGAATGGTAAAGATCGCGGTCCTGAGTCCTGGCAGCTTTCTTTAAGGTCTAACTTCCTTAAACCAACGTATGGTAGAGATCATGGTCCTGAGTCCTGGCAGCTTTCTCGAAGTTCTTACTTCCTGAAACCAACAGTATTGTAGAGATCAAGGCTCTGAGGCCTGGCAGCTTCCTGAAAGATCTTACTACCTTCAACCAACAGTATCGTCTTACTATCTTAAACCAACAGTATCATAGAGATCATGGTCCTGAGTCCTGGCAGCTTTCTTAAAGGTTTAAGCTCCTTAAACCAACGTATCGTAGAGATCATGGTCCTGAGTCCTGGCAGCTTCCTCAGAGTTCTAACTACCTTAAACCAACAGTATCGTAGAGATCGTGGCTCTGATGCCTTGCAGCTTCCTGAAAGATCTTACTACCTTCAACCAACAGTATCGTAGAGACCATGGCTCTGAGTCCTGGCAGCTTTCTGAAAGATCTTACTAACTTTAACCAACAGTATCGTAGAGACTATTACCCTGAGTCCAGGTAGCTTCCTGAAAGTTCTTACTACCTTAAACCATCAGTATAGTAGAGATCACGGTCCTGAGTCCTGGCAGCTTCCTGAAAGGCCTTTCTATCGTAAACCAACAGTATGGTAAAGATTGCGGTCCTGAGTCCTGGCAGCTTTCTTAAAGGTCTTACTTCCTTAAATCAAAATTATCATAGAGATCAGGGTCCTGAGTCCTGGCAGCCTTCTGAAAGATCTTACTACCTGAAACCAACGTATCGTAGAGATCATGGTCCTGAGTCCTGGCAGCTTCCTCAGAGTTCTTACTACCTTAAACCAACAGAAGCGTAGAGATCATGGCTCTGAGGTCTGACAGCTTCCTGAAGGATCTTACTATCTTCAACCACCAGTATCGTAAAGACCATGGCCCTGAGTCCTGGCAGCTTCCTGAAAGGTCTTACTTTCTTAAACCAACAATACCTTAGAGATCTTGGTCCTGAGTCCTGGCAGCTTCCTGAAAGGTTCTAGTACCTTAAACCAACATTATCGTAGAGAGCATGGTCCTGAGTCCTGGCAGCTTCCTCAGAGTTCTTACTCCCTTAAACCAAAAGTAGCGTAGAGATCATGGCTCTGAGGTCTGACAGCTTCCTGAAGGATCTTACTATCTTCAACCACCAGCATCGTAGAGACCATGGTCCTGAGTCCTGGCAGCTTCCTGAAAGGTCTTACTTTCTTAAACCAAAAATACCTTAGAGCTCTTGATCCTGAGTCCTGGCAGCTTCCTCAGAGTTCTAACTACCTTAAACCAACAGTATCGTAGAGATCGTGGCTCTGATGCCTTGCAGCTTCCTGAAAGATCTTACTACCTTCAACCAACAGTATCGTAGAGATCATGGTCCTGAGTCCTGGCAGCTTTCTGAAAGATCTCACTATCTTCAATCACCAGTATCGTAGAGACCATGGCCTTGAGTCCTGGCAGCTTCCTTAAAGGGCTTACTACCTTTAACCAGCAGTATCTTAGAAATCATGGTCCTGAGTCCTGGCAGCTTTCTTAAAGGTCTAAACTCCTTAAACCAACAGTATCGTAGAGATCATGGCTCTGAGGCCTTGCAGCTTCCTGAAAGATCTTACTACCTTCAACCAAAAGTATCGTAGAGATCATAGCTCTGATGCCTTGCAGCTTCCCAAAAGGTCTTACTATCTTCAACCAACAGTATCTTAGAGAACATGGCCCTGAGTCCTGGTAGCTTCCTGACAGTTCTTACTACCTTAAACCATCAGTATAGTAGAGATCACGATCCTAAATCCTGGCAGCTTCCTGAAAGGACTTTCTGCCGTAAGCCAACAGTTTGGTAAGGATCGCGGTCCTGATTCCTGGCAGCTTTCTTAAAGGTCTTACTTCCTTAAACCAACGTATGGTAGAGATCATGGTCCTGAGTCCTGGCAGCTTAATCAGAGTTCTTACTACCGTAAACCAACAGAATGGTAAAGATCGCGGTCCTGAGTCCTGGCAGGTTTCTTTAAGGTCTAACTTCCTTAAACCAACGTATGGTAGAGATCATGGTCCTGAGTCCTGGCAGCTTTCTCGAAGTTCTTACTTCCTGAAACGAACAGTATCGTAGAGATCAAGGCTCGGAAGCCTGGCAGCTTCCTGAAAGATCTTACTACCTTCAACCAACAGTATCGTCTTACTATCCTTAACCAACAGTATTATAGAGATCATGGTCCTGAGTCCTGGCAGCTTTCTTAAAGGTTTAAGCTCCTTAAACCAACGTATCGTAGAGATCATGGTCCTGAGTCCTGGCAGCTTCCTCAGAGTTCTAACTACCTTAAACCAACAGTATCGTAGAGATCGTGGCTCTGATGCCTTGCAGCTTCCTGAAAGATCTTACTACCTTCAACCAACAGTATCGTAGAGACTATGGCCCTGAGTCCTGGCAGCTTCCTGAAAGTTCTTACTACCTTAAACCATCAGTATGGTAAAGATCGCGGTCCTGAGTCCTGGCAGCTTTCTTAAAGGTCTTACTTCCTTAAACCAAAATTATCATAGAGATCAGGGTCCTGAGTCCTGGCAGCCTTCTGAAAGATCTTACTACCTGAAACCAACGTATCGTAGAGATCATGGTCCTGAGTCCTGGCAGCTTCCTCAGAGTTCTTACTACCTTAAACCAACACAAGCGTAGAGATCATGGCTCTGAGGTCTGACAGCTTCCTGAAGGATCTTACTATCTTCAACCACCAGTATCGTAAAGACCATGGCCCTGAGTCCTGGCAGCTTCCTGAAAGGTCTTACTTTCTTAAACCAACAATACCTTAGAGATCTTGGTCCTGAGTCCTGGCAGCTTCCTGAAAGGTTCTAGTACCTTAAACCAACATTATCGTAGAGAGCATGGTCCTGAGTCCTGGCAGCTTCCTCAGAGTTCTTACTACCTTAAACCAAAAGTAGCGTAGAGATCATGGCTCTGAGGTCTGACAGCTTGCTGAAGGATCTTACTATCTTCAACCACCAGCATCGCAGAGACCATGGCCCTGAGTCCTGGCAGCTTCCTGAAAGGTCTTACTTTCTTAAACCAACAATACCTTAGAGATCTTGGTCCTGAGTCCTGGCAGCTTCCTGAAAGGTTCTAGTACCTTAAACCAACATTATCGTAGAGAGCATGGTCCTGAGTCCTGGCAGCTTCCTCAGAGTTCTTACTACCTTCAACCAACAGTATCGTAGAGACCATGGCTCTGAGTCCTGGCAGCTTCCTGAAAGATCTTAGTTACTTCAACCAACAATATCGTAGAGACTATGGCCCTGAGTCCTGGTAGCTTCCTGAAAATTCTTACTACCTTAAACCATCAGTATAGTAGAGATCACGGTCCTGAGTCCTGACAGCTTCCTGAAAGGCCTTTCTATTGTAAACCAACAGTATGGTAAAGATCGCGGTCCTGAGTCCTGGCAGCTTTCTTAAAGGTCTTACTTCCTTAAACCAAAATTATCATAGAGATCAGGGTCCTGAGTCCTGGCAGCCTTCTGAAAGATCTTACTACCTGAAACCAACGTATCGTAGAGATCATGGTCCTGAGTCCTGGCAGCTTCCTCAGAGTTCTTACTACCTTAAACCAACACAAGCGTAGAGATCATGGCTCTGAGGTCTGACAGCTTCCTGAAGGATCTTACTATCTTCAACCACCAGTATCGTAAAGACCATGGCCCTGAGTCCTGGCAGCTTCCTGAAAGGTTTTACTTTCTTAAACCAACAATACCTTAGAGATTTTGGTCCTGAGTCCTGGCAGCTTCCTGAAAGGTTCTAGTACCTTAAACCAACATTATCGTAGAGAGCATGGTCCTGAGTCTTGGCAGCTTCCTCAGAGTTCTTACTACCTTAAACCAAAAGTAGCGTAGAGATCATGGCTCTGAGGTCTGACAGCTTCCTGAAGGATCTTACTATCTTCAACCACCAGCATCGCAGAGACCATGGCCCTGAGTCCTGGCAGCTTCCTGAAAGGTCTTACTTTCTTAAACCAACAATACCTTAGAGATCTTGGTCCTGAGTCCTGGCAGCTTCCTCAGAGTTCTAACTACCTTAAACCAACAGTATCGTAGAGATCGTGGCTCTGATGCCTTGCAGCTTCCTGAAAGATCTTACTACCTTCAACCACCAGTATCGTAAAGACCATGGCCCTGAGTCCTGGCAGCTTTCTCGAAGTTCTTACTTCCTGAAATCAACAGTATCGTAGAGATCAAGGCTCTGAGGCCTGGCAGCTTCCTGAAAGATCTTACTACCTTCAACCAACAGTATCGTCTTACTATCTTAAACCAACAGTATCATAGAGATCATGGTCCTGAGTCCTGGCAGCTTTCTTAAAGGTTTAAGCTCCTTAAACCAACGTATCGTAGAGATCATGGTCCTGAGTCCTGGCAGCTTTCTGAAAGATCTCACTATCTTCAACCACCAGTATCGTAGAGACCATGGCCTTGAGTCCTGGCAGCTTCCTTAAAGGGCTTACTACCTTTAACCAGCAGTATCTTAGAAATCATGGTCCTGAGTCCTGGCAGCTTTCTTAAAGGTCTAAACTCCTTAAACCAACAGTATCGTAGAGATCATGGCTCTGAGGCCTTGCAGCTTCCTGAAAGATCTTACTACCTTCAACCAAAAGTATCGTAGAGATCATAGCTCTGATGCCTTGCAGCTTCCCAAAAGGTCTTACTATCTTCAACCAACAGTATCTTAGAGAACATGGCCCTGAGTCCTGGTAGCTTCCTGAAAGTTCTTACTACCTTAAACCATCAGTATAGTAGAGATCACGATCCTAAATCCTGGCAGATTTCCTGAAAATACTTTCTGCCGTACAGTATCGTAGAGACTATGGCCCTGATTCCTGGCAGCTTTCTTAAAGGTCTTACTTCCTTAAACCAAAATTATCATAGAGATCAGGGTCCTGAGTCCTGGCAGCCTTCTGAAAGATCTTACTACCTGAAACCAACGTATCGTAGAGATCATGGTCCTGAGTCCTGGCAGCTTCTTTAGAGTTCTTACTACCTTAAACCAACACAAGCGTAGAGATCATGGCTCTGAGGTCTGACAGCTTCCTGAAGGATTTTACTATCTTCAACCACCAGTATCGTAAAGACCATGGCCCTGAGTCCTGGCAGCTTCCTGAAAGGTCTTACTTTCTTAAACCAACAATACCTTAGAGATCTTGGTCCTGAGTCCTGGCAGCTTCCTGAAAGGTTCTAGTACCTTAAACCAACATTATCGTAGAGAGCATGGTCCTGAGTCCTGGCAGCTTCCTCAGAGTTCTTACTACCTTAAACCAAAAGTAGCGTAGAGATCATGGCTCTGAGGTCTGACAGCTTGCTGAAGGATCTTACTATCTTCAACCACCAGCATCGCAGAGACCATGGCCCTGAGTCCTGGCAGCTTCCTGAAAGGTCTTACTTTCTTAAACCAACAATACCTTAGAGATCTTGGTCCTGAGTCCTGGCAGCTTCCTCAGAGTTCTAACTACCTTAAACCAACAGTATCGTAGAGATCGTGGCTCTGATGCCTTGCAGCTTCCTGAAAGATCTTACTACCTTCAACCAACAGTATCGTAGAGACCATGGCTCTGAGTCCTGGCAGCTTCCTGAAAGATCTTAGTTACTTCAACCAACAATATCGTAGAGACTATGGCCCTGAGTCCTGGTAGCTTCCTGAAAGTTCTTACTACCTTAAACCATCAGTATAGTAGAGATCACGGTCCTGAGTCCTGACAGCTTCCTGAAAGGCCTTTCTATCGTAAACCAACAGTATGGTAAAGATCGCGGTCCTGAGTCCTGGCAGCTTTCTTAAAGGTCTTACTTCCTTAAACCAAAATTATCATAGAGATCAGGGTCCTGAGTCCTGGCAGCCTTCTGAAAGATCTTACTACCTGAAACCAACGTATCGTAGAGATCATGGTCCTGAGTCCTGGCAGCTTCCTCAGAGTTCTTACTACCTTAAACCAACACAAGCGTAGAGATCATGGCTCTGAGGTCTGACAGCTTCCTGAAGGATCTTACTATCTTCAACCACCAGTATCGTAAAGACCATGGCCCTGAGTCCTGGCAGCTTCCTGAAAGGTTTTACTTTCTTAAACCAACAATACCTTAGAGATCTTGGTCCTGAGTCCTGGCAGCTTCCTGAAAGGTTCTAGTACCTTAAACCAACATTATCGTAGAGAGCATGGTCCTGAGTCTTGGCAGCTCCCTCAGAGGGCTTACTACCTTTAAACAGCAGTATCGTAGAAATCATAGTCCTGAGTCCTGGCAGCTTTCTTAAAGGTCTAAACTCCTTAAACCAACAATATCGTAGAGATCATGGCTCTGAGGCCTTGCAGCTTCCTGAAAGATCTTACTACCTTCAACCAAAAGTATCGTAGAGATCATGGCTCTGATGCCTTGCAGATTCCTGAAAGGTCTTACTATCTTCAACCAACAGTATCGTAGAGAACATGGCCCTGAGTCCTGGTAGCTTCCTGAAAGTTCTTACTACCTCAAACCATCAGTATAGTAGAGATCACGGTCCTGAGTCCAGGCAGCTTCCTGAAAGACCTTCCTACCGTAAACCTACAGTATGGTAAAGATCGCTGTCCTGAGTCCTGGCAGCTTTCTTAAATGTCTTACTTCCTTAAACCAACGTATGGTAGAGATCACGTTCCTGAGTCCTGGCAGCTTCCTCAGAGTTCTAACTACCTTAAACCAACAGTATCGTAGAGATCGTGGCTCTGATGACTTGCAGCTTCCTCAGAGATTATACTACCTTAAACAAAAAGTATCGTAGAGATCATGGCCCTGAGTCCTGGCAGCTTCCTGAAAGGTCTTCCTAGCTAAAACCAACGGTATCGTAGAAATCACGGTCCTGAGTCTTGGCAGCTTCCTGCGGGTCTTACTACCGTAAACCAACAGTATCGTAAAGGTCGCGGTCTTGAGTCCTGGCAGCTTCCTTAAAGGGCTTACTACCTTTAACCAGCAGTATTGTAGAAATCATGGTCCTGAGTCCTCGCAGCTTTCTTAAAGGTCTAAACTCCTTAAACCAACAGTATCGTAGAGATCATGGCTCTGAGGCCTTGCAGCTTCCTGAAAGATCGTACTACCTTCAACCAAAAGTATCGTAGAGATCATAGCTCTGATGCCTTGAGCTTCCCAAAAGGTCTTACTATCTTCAACCAACAGTATCTTAGAGAACATAGCCCTGAGTCCTGGTAGCTTCCTGAAAGTTCTTACTACCTTAAACCATCAGTATAGTAGAGATCACGGTCCTGAGTCCTGGCAGCTTCCTGAAAGGACTTTCTGCCGTAAACCAACAGTTTGGTAAGGATCGCGGTTCTGAGTCCTGGCAGCTTTCTTAAAGGTCTTACTTCCTTAAACCAACGTATGGTAGAGATCATGGTCCTGAGTCCTGGCAGCTTAATCAGAGTTCTTACTACCGTAAACCAACAGAATGGTAAAGATCGCGGTCCTGAGTCCTGGCAGCTTTCTTTAAGGTCTAACTTCCTTAAACCAACGTATGGTAGAGATCATGGTCCTGAGTCCTGGCAGCTTTCTCGAAGTTCTTACTTCCTGAAACCAACAGTATTGTAGAGATCAAGGCTCTGAGGCCTGGCAGCTTCCTGAAAGATCTTACTACCTTCAACCAACAGTATCGTCTTACTATCTTAAACCAACAGTATCATAGAGATCATGGTCCTGAGTCCTGGCAGCTTTCTTAAAGGTTTAAGCTCCTTAAACCAACGTATCGTAGAGATCATGGTCCTGAGTCCTGGCAGCTTCCTCAGAGTTCTAACTACCTTAAACCAACAGTATCGTAGAGATCGTGGCTCTGATGCCTTGCAGCTTCCTGAAAGATCTTACTACCTTCAACCAACAGTATCGTAGAGACCATGGCTCTGAGTCCTGGCAGCTTTCTGAAAGATCTTACTAACTTTAACCAACAGTATCGTAGAGACTATTACCCTGAGTCCAGGTAGCTTCCTGAAAGTTCTTACTACCTTAAACCATCAGTATAGTAGAGATCACGGTCCTGAGTCCTGGCAGCTTCCTGAAAGGCCTTTCTATCGTAAACCAACAGTATGGTAAAGATTGCGGTCCTGAGTCCTGGCAGCTTTCTTAAAGGTCTTACTTCCTTAAATCAAAATTATCATAGAGATCAGGGTCCTGAGTCCTGGCAGCCTTCTGAAAGATCTTACTACCTGAAACCAACGTATCGTAGAGATCATGGTCCTGAGTCCTGGCAGCTTCCTCAGAGTTCTTACTACCTTAAACCAACAGAAGCGTAGAGATCATGGCTCTGAGGTCTGACAGCTTCCTGAAGGATCTTACTATCTTCAACCACCAGTATCGTAAAGACCATGGCCCTGAGTCCTGGCAGCTTCCTGAAAGGTCTTACTTTCTTAAACCAACAATACCTTAGAGATCTTGGTCCTGAGTCCTGGCAGCTTCCTGAAAGGTTCTAGTACCTTAAACCAACATTATCGTAGAGAGCATGGTCCTGAGTCCTGGCAGCTTCCTCAGAGTTCTTACTCCCTTAAACCAAAAGTAGCGTAGAGATCATGGCTCTGAGGTCTGACAGCTTCCTGAAGGATCTTACTATCTTCAACCACCAGCATCGTAGAGACCATGGTCCTGAGTCCTGGCAGCTTCCTGAAAGGTCTTACTTTCTTAAACCAAAAATACCTTAGAGCTCTTGATCCTGAGTCCTGGCAGCTTCCTCAGAGTTCTAACTACCTTAAACCAACAGTATCGTAGAGATCGTGGCTCTGATGCCTTGCAGCTTCCTGAAAGATCTTACTACCTTCAACCAACAGTATCGTAGAGATCATGGTCCTGAGTCCTGGCAGCTTTCTGAAAGATCTCACTATCTTCAATCACCAGTATCGTAGAGACCATGGCCTTGAGTCCTGGCAGCTTCCTTAAAGGGCTTACTACCTTTAACCAGCAGTATCTTAGAAATCATGGTCCTGAGTCCTGGCAGCTTTCTTAAAGGTCTAAACTCCTTAAACCAACAGTATCGTAGAGATCATGGCTCTGAGGCCTTGCAGCTTCCTGAAAGATCTTACTACCTTCAACCAAAAGTATCGTAGAGATCATAGCTCTGATGCCTTGCAGCTTCCCAAAAGGTCTTACTATCTTCAACCAACAGTATCTTAGAGAACATGGCCCTGAGTCCTGGTAGCTTCCTGACAGTTCTTACTACCTTAAACCATCAGTATAGTAGAGATCACGATCCTAAATCCTGGCAGCTTCCTGAAAGGACTTTCTGCCGTAAGCCAACAGTTTGGTAAGGATCGCGGTCCTGATTCCTGGCAGCTTTCTTAAAGGTCTTACTTCCTTAAACCAACGTATGGTAGAGATCATGGTCCTGAGTCCTGGCAGCTTAATCAGAGTTCTTACTACCGTAAACCAACAGAATGGTAAAGATCGCGGTCCTGAGTCCTGGCAGGTTTCTTTAAGGTCTAACTTCCTTAAACCAACGTATGGTAGAGATCATGGTCCTGAGTCCTGGCAGCTTTCTCGAAGTTCTTACTTCCTGAAACGAACAGTATCGTAGAGATCAAGGCTCGGAAGCCTGGCAGCTTCCTGAAAGATCTTACTACCTTCAACCAACAGTATCGTCTTACTATCCTTAACCAACAGTATTATAGAGATCATGGTCCTGAGTCCTGGCAGCTTTCTTAAAGGTTTAAGCTCCTTAAACCAACGTATCGTAGAGATCATGGTCCTGAGTCCTGGCAGCTTCCTCAGAGTTCTAACTACCTTAAACCAACAGTATCGTAGAGATCGTGGCTCTGATGCCTTGCAGCTTCCTGAAAGATCTTACTACCTTCAACCAACAGTATCGTAGAGACTATGGCCCTGAGTCCTGGCAGCTTCCTGAAAGTTCTTACTACCTTAAACCATCAGTATGGTAAAGATCGCGGTCCTGAGTCCTGGCAGCTTTCTTAAAGGTCTTACTTCCTTAAACCAAAATTATCATAGAGATCAGGGTCCTGAGTCCTGGCAGCCTTCTGAAAGATCTTACTACCTGAAACCAACGTATCGTAGAGATCATGGTCCTGAGTCCTGGCAGCTTCCTCAGAGTTCTTACTACCTTAAACCAACACAAGCGTAGAGATCATGGCTCTGAGGTCTGACAGCTTCCTGAAGGATCTTACTATCTTCAACCACCAGTATCGTAAAGACCATGGCCCTGAGTCCTGGCAGCTTCCTGAAAGGTCTTACTTTCTTAAACCAACAATACCTTAGAGATCTTGGTCCTGAGTCCTGGCAGCTTCCTGAAAGGTTCTAGTACCTTAAACCAACATTATCGTAGAGAGCATGGTCCTGAGTCCTGGCAGCTTCCTCAGAGTTCTTACTACCTTAAACCAAAAGTAGCGTAGAGATCATGGCTCTGAGGTCTGACAGCTTGCTGAAGGATCTTACTATCTTCAACCACCAGCATCGCAGAGACCATGGCCCTGAGTCCTGGCAGCTTCCTGAAAGGTCTTACTTTCTTAAACCAACAATACCTTAGAGATCTTGGTCCTGAGTCCTGGCAGCTTCCTGAAAGGTTCTAGTACCTTAAACCAACATTATCGTAGAGAGCATGGTCCTGAGTCCTGGCAGCTTCCTCAGAGTTCTTACTACCTTCAACCAACAGTATCGTAGAGACCATGGCTCTGAGTCCTGGCAGCTTCCTGAAAGATCTTAGTTACTTCAACCAACAATATCGTAGAGACTATGGCCCTGAGTCCTGGTAGCTTCCTGAAAATTCTTACTACCTTAAACCATCAGTATAGTAGAGATCACGGTCCTGAGTCCTGACAGCTTCCTGAAAGGCCTTTCTATTGTAAACCAACAGTATGGTAAAGATCGCGGTCCTGAGTCCTGGCAGCTTTCTTAAAGGTCTTACTTCCTTAAACCAAAATTATCATAGAGATCAGGGTCCTGAGTCCTGGCAGCCTTCTGAAAGATCTTACTACCTGAAACCAACGTATCGTAGAGATCATGGTCCTGAGTCCTGGCAGCTTCCTCAGAGTTCTTACTACCTTAAACCAACACAAGCGTAGAGATCATGGCTCTGAGGTCTGACAGCTTCCTGAAGGATCTTACTATCTTCAACCACCAGTATCGTAAAGACCATGGCCCTGAGTCCTGGCAGCTTCCTGAAAGGTTTTACTTTCTTAAACCAACAATACCTTAGAGATTTTGGTCCTGAGTCCTGGCAGCTTCCTGAAAGGTTCTAGTACCTTAAACCAACATTATCGTAGAGAGCATGGTCCTGAGTCTTGGCAGCTTCCTCAGAGTTCTTACTACCTTAAACCAAAAGTAGCGTAGAGATCATGGCTCTGAGGTCTGACAGCTTCCTGAAGGATCTTACTATCTTCAACCACCAGCATCGCAGAGACCATGGCCCTGAGTCCTGGCAGCTTCCTGAAAGGTCTTACTTTCTTAAACCAACAATACCTTAGAGATCTTGGTCCTGAGTCCTGGCAGCTTCCTCAGAGTTCTAACTACCTTAAACCAACAGTATCGTAGAGATCGTGGCTCTGATGCCTTGCAGCTTCCTGAAAGATCTTACTACCTTCAACCACCAGTATCGTAAAGACCATGGCCCTGAGTCCTGGCAGCTTTCTCGAAGTTCTTACTTCCTGAAATCAACAGTATCGTAGAGATCAAGGCTCTGAGGCCTGGCAGCTTCCTGAAAGATCTTACTACCTTCAACCAACAGTATCGTCTTACTATCTTAAACCAACAGTATCATAGAGATCATGGTCCTGAGTCCTGGCAGCTTTCTTAAAGGTTTAAGCTCCTTAAACCAACGTATCGTAGAGATCATGGTCCTGAGTCCTGGCAGCTTTCTGAAAGATCTCACTATCTTCAACCACCAGTATCGTAGAGACCATGGCCTTGAGTCCTGGCAGCTTCCTTAAAGGGCTTACTACCTTTAACCAGCAGTATCTTAGAAATCATGGTCCTGAGTCCTGGCAGCTTTCTTAAAGGTCTAAACTCCTTAAACCAACAGTATCGTAGAGATCATGGCTCTGAGGCCTTGCAGCTTCCTGAAAGATCTTACTACCTTCAACCAAAAGTATCGTAGAGATCATAGCTCTGATGCCTTGCAGCTTCCCAAAAGGTCTTACTATCTTCAACCAACAGTATCTTAGAGAACATGGCCCTGAGTCCTGGTAGCTTCCTGAAAGTTCTTACTACCTTAAACCATCAGTATAGTAGAGATCACGATCCTAAATCCTGGCAGATTTCCTGAAAATACTTTCTGCCGTACAGTATCGTAGAGACTATGGCCCTGATTCCTGGCAGCTTTCTTAAAGGTCTTACTTCCTTAAACCAAAATTATCATAGAGATCAGGGTCCTGAGTCCTGGCAGCCTTCTGAAAGATCTTACTACCTGAAACCAACGTATCGTAGAGATCATGGTCCTGAGTCCTGGCAGCTTCTTTAGAGTTCTTACTACCTTAAACCAACACAAGCGTAGAGATCATGGCTCTGAGGTCTGACAGCTTCCTGAAGGATTTTACTATCTTCAACCACCAGTATCGTAAAGACCATGGCCCTGAGTCCTGGCAGCTTCCTGAAAGGTCTTACTTTCTTAAACCAACAATACCTTAGAGATCTTGGTCCTGAGTCCTGGCAGCTTCCTGAAAGGTTCTAGTACCTTAAACCAACATTATCGTAGAGAGCATGGTCCTGAGTCCTGGCAGCTTCCTCAGAGTTCTTACTACCTTAAACCAAAAGTAGCGTAGAGATCATGGCTCTGAGGTCTGACAGCTTGCTGAAGGATCTTACTATCTTCAACCACCAGCATCGCAGAGACCATGGCCCTGAGTCCTGGCAGCTTCCTGAAAGGTCTTACTTTCTTAAACCAACAATACCTTAGAGATCTTGGTCCTGAGTCCTGGCAGCTTCCTCAGAGTTCTAACTACCTTAAACCAACAGTATCGTAGAGATCGTGGCTCTGATGCCTTGCAGCTTCCTGAAAGATCTTACTACCTTCAACCAACAGTATCGTAGAGACCATGGCTCTGAGTCCTGGCAGCTTCCTGAAAGATCTTAGTTACTTCAACCAACAATATCGTAGAGACTATGGCCCTGAGTCCTGGTAGCTTCCTGAAAGTTCTTACTACCTTAAACCATCAGTATAGTAGAGATCACGGTCCTGAGTCCTGACAGCTTCCTGAAAGGCCTTTCTATCGTAAACCAACAGTATGGTAAAGATCGCGGTCCTGAGTCCTGGCAGCTTTCTTAAAGGTCTTACTTCCTTAAACCAAAATTATCATAGAGATCAGGGTCCTGAGTCCTGGCAGCCTTCTGAAAGATCTTACTACCTGAAACCAACGTATCGTAGAGATCATGGTCCTGAGTCCTGGCAGCTTCCTCAGAGTTCTTACTACCTTAAACCAACACAAGCGTAGAGATCATGGCTCTGAGGTCTGACAGCTTCCTGAAGGATCTTACTATCTTCAACCACCAGTATCGTAAAGACCATGGCCCTGAGTCCTGGCAGCTTCCTGAAAGGTTTTACTTTCTTAAACCAACAATACCTTAGAGATCTTGGTCCTGAGTCCTGGCAGCTTCCTGAAAGGTTCTAGTACCTTAAACCAACATTATCGTAGAGAGCATGGTCCTGAGTCTTGGCAGCTTCCTCAGAGTTCTTACTACCTTAAACCAAAAGTAGCGTAGAGATCATGGCTCTGAGGTCTGACAGCTTGCTGAAGGATCTTACTATCTTCAACCACCAGCATCGCAGAGACCATGGCCCTGAGTCCTGGCAGCTTTCTCGAAGTTCTTACTTCCTGAAACCAACAGTATCGTAGAGATCAAGGCTCTGAGGCCTGGCAGCTTCCTGAAAGATCTTACTACCTTCAACCAACAGTATCGTCTTACTATCTTAAACCAACAGTATCATAGAGATCATGGTCCTGAGTCCTGGCAGCTTTCTTAAAGGTTTAAGCTCCTTAAACCAACGTATCGTAGAGATCATGGTCCTGAGTCCTGGCAGCTTCCTCAGAGTTCTAACTACCTTAAACCAACAGTATCGTAGAGATCGTGGCTCTGATGCCTTGCAGCAACTTCAACCAACAGTATCGTAGAGATCATGGTCCTGAGTCCTGGCAGCTGCCTGAAAGATCTCACTATCTTCAACCACCAGTATCGTTGAGACCATGGACCTGAGTCCTGGCAGCTTCCTGAAAGGTCTAACTTCCTTAAACCAACGTATGGTAGAGATCATGGTCCTGAGTCCTGTCAGCTTTCTTGAAGTTCTTACTTCCTGAATCCAACAGTATCGTAGAGATCATGGCTCTGAGGCCTGGCAGCTTCCTGAAAGATCTTACTAACTTCAACCAACAGTATCGTAGAGACTATGGCCCTGAGTCCTGGTAGCTTCCTGAAAGTTCTTACTACCTTAAACCATCAGTATAGTAGAGATCACGGTCCTGAGTCCTGACAGCTTCCTGAAAGGCCTTTCTATCGTAAACCAACAGTATGGTAAAGATCGCGGTCCTGAGTCCTGGCAGCTTCCTTAAAGGTCTTACTTCCTTAAACCAAAATTATCATAGAGATCAGGGTCCTGAGTCCTGGCAGCCTTCTGAAAGATCTTACTACCTGAAACCAACGTATCGTAGAGATCATGGCCCTGAGTCCTGGCAGCTTCCTCAGAGTTCTTACTACCTTAAACCAACACAAGCGTAGAGATCATGGCTCTGAGGTCTGACAGCTTGCTGAAGGATCTTACTATCTTCAACCACCAGCATCGCAGAGACCATGGCCCTGAGTCCTGGCAGCTTCCTGAAAGGTCTTATCTTCTTAAACCAACAATACCTTAGAGATCTTGGTCCTGAGTCCTGGCAGCTTCCTCAGAGTTCTAACTACCTTAAACCAACAGTATCGTAGAGATCGTGGCTCTGATGCCTTGCAGCTTCCTGAAAGATCTTACTACCTTCAACCACCAGTATCGTAAAGACCATGGCCCTGAGTCCTGGCAGCTTTCTCGAAGTTCTTACTTCCTGAAACCAACAGTATCGTAGAGATCAAGGCTCTGAGGCCTGGCAGCTTCCTGAAAGATCTTACTACCTTCAACCAACAGTATCGTCTTACTATCTTAAACCAACAGTATCATAGAGATCATGGTCCTGAGTCCTGGCAGCTTCCTGAAAGTTCTTACTACCTTAAACCATCAGTATGGTAAAGATCGCGGTCCTGAGTCCTGGCAGCTTTCTTAAAGGTCTTACTTCCTTAAACCAAAATTATCATAGAGATCAGGGTCCTGAGTCCTGGCAGCCTTCTGAAAGATCTTACTACCTGAAACCAACGTATCGTAGAGATCATGGTCCTGAGTCCTGGCAGCTTCCTCAGAGTTCTTACTACCTTAAACCAACACAAGCGTAGAGATCATGGCTCTGAGGTCTGACAGCTTCCTGAAGGATCTTACTATCTTCAACCACCAGTATCGTAAAGACCATGGCCCTGAGTCCTGGCAGCTTCCTGAAAGGTTTTACTTTCTTAAACCAACAATACCTTAGAGATCTTGGTCCTGAGTCCTGGCAGCTTCCTGAAAGGTTCTAGTACCTTAAACCAACATTATCGTAGAGAGCATGGTCCTGAGTCTTGGCAGCTTCCTCAGAGTTCTTACTACCTTAAACCAAAAGTAGCGTAGAGATCATGGCTCTGAGGTCTGACAGCTTGCTGAAGGATCTTACTATCTTCAACCACCAGCATCGCAGAGACCATGGCCCTGAGTCCTGGCAGCTTCCTGAAAGGTCTTATCTTCTTAAACCAACAATACCTTAGAGATCTTGGTCCTGAGTCCTGGCAGCTTCCTCAGAGTTCTAACTACCTTAAACCAACAGTATCGTAGAGATCGTGGCTCTGATGCCTTGCAGCTTCCTGAAAGATCTTACTACCTTCAACCACCAGTATCGTAAAGACCATGGCCCTGAGTCCTGGCAGCTTTCTCGAAGTTCTTACTTCCTGAAACCAACAGTATCGTAGAGATCAAGGCTCTGAGGCCTGGCAGCTTCCTGAAAGATCTTACTACCTTCAACCAACAGTATCGTCTTACTATCTTAAACCAACAGTATCATAGAGATCATGGTCCTGAGTCCTGGCAGCTTTCTTAAAGGTTTAAGCTCCTTAAACCAACGTATCGTAGAGATCATGGTCCTGAGTCCTGGCAGCTTTCTTAAAGGTTTAAGCTCCTTAAACCAACGTATCGTAGAGATCATGGTCCTGAGTCCTGGCAGCTTCCTCAGAGTTCTAACTACCTTAAACCAACAGTATCGTAGAGATCGTGGCTCTGATGCCTTGCAGCTTCCTGAAAGATCTTACTACCTTCAACGAACAGTATCGTAGAGACTATGGCCCTGAGTCCTGGCAGCTTCCTGAAAGTTCTTACTACCTTAAACCATCAGTATGGTAAAGATCGCGGTCCTGAGTCCTGGCAGCTTTCTTAAAGGTCTTACTTCCTTAAACCAAAATTATCATAGAGATCAGGGTCCTGAGTCCTGGCAGCCTTCTGAAAGATCTTACTACCTGAAACCAACGTATCGTAGAGATCATGGTCCTGAGTCCTGGCAGCTTCCTCAGAGTTCTTACTACCTTAAACCAACACAAGCGTAGAGATCATGGCTCTGAGGTCTGACAGCTTCCTGAAGGATCTTACTATCTTCAACCACCAGTATCGTAAAGACCATGGCCCTGAGTCCTGGCAGCTTTCTCGAAGTTCTTACTTCCTGAAACCAACAGTATCGTAGAGATCAAGGCTCTGAGGCCTGGCAGCTTCCTGAAAGATCTTACTACCTTCAACCAACAGTATCGTCTTACTATCTTAAACCAACAGTATCATAGAGATCATGGTCCTGAGTCCTGGCAGCTTTCTTAAAGGTTTAAGCTCCTTAAACCAACGTATCGTAGAGATCATGGTCCTGAGTCCTGGCAGCTTCCTCAGAGTTCTAACTACCTTAAACCAACAGTATCGTAGAGATCGTGGCTCTGATGCCTTGCAGCAACTTCAACCAACAGTATCGTAGAGATCATGGTCCTGAGTCCTGGCAGCTGCCTGAAAGATCTCACTATCTTCAACCACCAGTATCGTTGAGACCATGGACCTGAGTTCTGGCAGCTTCCTGAAAGGTCTAACATTCTTAAACCAACGTATGGTAGAGATCATGGTCCTGAGTCCTGTCAGCTTTCTTGAAGTTCTTACTTCCTGAATCCAACAGTATCGTAGAGATCATGGCTCTGAGGCCTGGCAGCTTCCTGAAAGATCTTACTAACTTCAACCAACAGTATCGTAGAGACTATGGCCCTGAGTCCTGGTGGCTTCCTGAAAGTTCTTACTACCTTAAACCATCAGTATAGTAGAGATCACGGTCCTGAGTCCTGGCAGCTTCCTGAAAGGCCTTTCTATCGTAAACCAACAGTATGGTAAAGATCGCGGTCCTGAGTGCTGGCAGCTTTCTTAAAGGTCTTACTTCCTTAAACCAACGTATGGTAGAGATCATGGTCCTGAGTCCTGGCAGCTTCCTCAGAGTTCTAACTACCTTAAACCAACAGTATCATAGAGATCATTTCTCTGAGGCCTTGCAGCTTTCTGAAAGATCTTACTACCTTCAACCAAAAGTATCGTAGAGACCATGGCCCTGAGTCCTGGCAGCTTCCTGAAAGGTCTTACAATATTAAACCAACAGTATCGTAGAGATCTTGGTCCTGAGTCCTGGCAGCTTCCTGAAAGGTTCTAGTACCTTAAACCAACATTATCGTAGAGTGCATGGTCCTGAGTCCTGGCAGTTTCCTGAAAGAACTTAATATCTTAAAGCAACAATACCTTAGAGATCTTGGTCCTGAGTCCTGGCAGCTTCCTCAGAGTTCTAACTACCTTAAACCAACAGTATCGTAGAGATCATGGCTCTGAGGTCTGACAGCTTCCTGAAAGATCTTACTATCATCAACCACCAGTATCGTAGAGACCATGGCCCTGAGTCCTGGCAGCTTCCTGAAAGGTCTTACTTTCTTAAACCAACAATACCTTAGAGATCTTGGTCCTGAGTCCTCGCAGCTTCCTGAAAGGTTCTAGTACCTTAAACCAACATTATCGTAGAGTGCATGGTCCTGAGTCCTGGCAGTTTCCTCAAAGAACTTAATATCTTAAACCAACAGTATCGTAGAGATCATGGTCCTGAGTCCTGGCAGCTTTCTTAAAGGTCTATCTTCCTTAAACCAACGTATCGTAGAGATCATGGTCCTGAGTCCTGGCAGTTTCCTCAGAGTTCTACTACCTTAAACCAAAAGTAGCGTAGAGATCATGGCCCTGAGTCCTGGCAGCCCCCTCAAAGGTCTTAGTACCGTAAACCAACAGTATCGTAAAGGTCGCGGTCCTGAGTTCTGGCAGCTTCCTGGAAGGCCTTTCTACCGTAAACTTACAGTATCGTAAAGGTCGTGGTCATGTGTCCTGGCAGCTTCGTGAAAGGTCTTACTATCTTAAACCAACAGTATCGTAGAGATCATGGTCCTGAGTCCTGGCGGCTTCCTAAAAGGTCTTACTATCTTAAAATAGTAATAGAAAATTAACACTATGGCCGGTGACGGATCCAGATTTTTTATGAATTATTGATTAACCACATTATATTTGATTTTCGATATATATTTTACTACTTTTATTTTTAGGAGGTTTTTGAATCCCTGGTGTTACAAAGAGTATGGTTTGGTATTTTCGGCTGAGTAGTGTCAGTTTGGTATCGTCGGCAGTGCATTGCCAGCTTAGAATGGTCGGCTGTTCAGTGCCATTTTGGTATGATCGGTTGTGTAGTGATACTTTAGTACGCTGTACTAGCGCGCTGGTGTTAATTCATGTGCTGTAGCGCGGTCAGACATTTTATATTAATAGGTATATAAATATAAAGACCTTGATAGACGCATTAAAAACTTCCTTCTTTCGGATAGTTAATAAAAAAAAATTGTTGCTTTTTGGGAAATGTTGGGTTCCACTGAACTACCCGAAAAAATGATGGGAACCACTAAACTACCCAAAAAATCGTTTACGAAAGAAAAATATCGGACTCCTAATGTAAATTTTTATAAAAATAGGCATATAAGTATGTCATAATAAGTACATGCAAGCTCATGAAAAATTGTAAATGAGACCTGTGTTATAGCGGCGCAGCTTGCGGGGTGCGGAATGCGAGGTGATGCGTGCGGCATGCGGGGGGCGACGGGCTCGTTTGTATGGTAATGTGGCACTTCGCGTTGCACGTCACAATTTGAGACTACATTATTTTGTTGTTGAGTATAACAGCGGCTACCGAGGCGGGAGCTGATAACAATAATGCTGTGAGAATTGTCGACGATTCCAAACTCACTTGCGGTATCGAGCCCTTAAGTCTGAGGAGAGACTTTGCCTCACTGTGTGTGTTCTACCGCTTGTACAATGGGTTGTGTTCTAAGAGTTGTTCGAAATGATGCCCACGGCTACTTTCTACCATCGCACCGCTCGCCATCGGCAGGGCATTGTCAAACTTTAGAACCTAAATGGTCGCGTACAGTGCGGTTTCAGAGAAACTTCCTCCCGCGAACGCTGAAGTTGTGGAATGAGCTCCCTGCCAAGGTTTTCTGCAAGGACTACAGTATGGAGTTCTTCAAGAAAGAAGTTATTAGATTTCTGAAGGGTCGGCAACGCGCAAGTGATACCCCTGGTGTTGCAAGCGTGCATAGGCTACGGTGACCGCTTACCATCAGGCGGACCGTAAGCTTGTTTGCCACCTTGGTGGTATAAAAAAAAAAAAAAAAAAAAACTTGTTATATAAGAATTTGTAATACTTATTTTAACAAAATGTTTTCTTGGCAAAGACGGTGGTGACATTTGTGACGGCAAATAACACGTAATTCCTTGCCCTCCACAAGATACAGTAGCGGCGCCGCCGTCGGTGGCGAGGCGTCGGGGAGCGGCGGGGCGGGGAGGTGGCATAGATATCCCACTGAACCCTGACCCTTGCGACACATTACACTGTATAATGACATAAATGACTACATTACTGTTCCCCTCCCGCGCCCCACTTCTCTCAAGCGCGTACACCACTGACCGACTGAATCAGTTAATTTGAAAAGGGACCAAGTCCATTAAACTACAATTTGAGAAAATTAATAAAAACTTTTTAATAAATAAAATGTATTTTAAAAATTTTTTTCTCGCAAGTCACATATCCCGTATCCCTATCGGGAATCTTCATTAATGGTGATTATGAGAAAAACCCCTCTATCCCCATTGGCCACATAGCACCAATACAAAATCAATGTTGATTTGTTTAATTGCTTCTTTATAATAAAATATTATATGTCATTTATTCTAGGCTATAAAATGGTTTAAAGTTAACCTATGGATTTAAAATTGATAGCAGGTAATTGGCGCTGTCTTGAATGGCAGTGTCGCATTTTCAATCTTGTATTTTGCTTACTAGTTTTTGAACACTGAATGAATTTAAAGTAAATTAAAAACGAAATATAAAAAAAAACAAACCGCGTTCTTGTTCTCTACTCTTTTCAACAATAGTTCATTAAATACCTATAACATTTCAAAACTGGCAAAATGTTTCAAATGTAAACATATACATCTTTATATACAACATGCTAGGGTAATGGTGTATACTCCCGTTACGTACGTGTGCACCATGTATCGTTTGAATACTATGCCGATGTCAGAAGGTGGAAACTGTGAACTGTGTAAATTGACCAATTTCCATACAAACTAACCTCACTTATTTTTTGCACAACCCTAACTTTTAATCAAAATGACATACGCGCCACGGCATAAAAATCTCTTCAGTATCTATGAGAGCCTAGTACTTTAGCGTATCCGCGCACGGGGCGCGTGAAAATGCAAACTTCAATAACTAAAACAATAAAAAACTAATAATAACTTACAGGCTTACGTATCTGTACACACACGACGATATTCATGACGATCACAAAAGCACAGTATCCACGTGTGGCATCTTTGATCCGCAGTCACTATTCACAATCACTATGCACCAATTCTTTCGTCTGTCCATCACTGTCGACAGTCTCCCAAACTCTGCAGTGGTTGACTATTTCAAGGACCAAACCACCGTGTCGGCTACTGGTAGTAGGATACTCTTTGAGATCTTGGCCTCCCTTGTAATGCAAACGTGATAGCGTTTGTGAAAGCTTCCAGTTTCGTGAAGCCTGTGTGAAAACAGCGTAATCTTGGGATACACTCTACCTTACGCACTTGTATGTTGTAAAACATTAAATCACTGTAGTTTGTTACAGTAGAAATCATATCACTGAATTTGACACTCAACATGTACGCACAAGATAAAAAAACACTACTGACCTTATTTAATTCGATTATCGGCATTTTCAAAGTGATCTGTAGCGCCGCGCCCCGAGCTAAATAGGCGTTGCCATACTTTGCACTACATACATTGATTTAAAAATACCTATTCCCTCGAGTAAAGAATTCTGCTGGAATTTTGAATACCTAATTAAGTAAAATAACGACTAGAAGGTATTTCGTTTATTTACCTAATAATTTAAGGATATTTCGTAAGTTCCTATTGATTTTTGCTTAAGCGCTAGATGCCATTAACTGTGAAGTTTCATGAACGACGTTTTTATTAAGCGCTGCAAATCGAGCATAATATGCCGATTAATCCAAAATCAACAAAAATTACAAAAGTGGGAAAAGACATGCTACAAAATGACACAAAATAAAAAAAAAAAAAAAAAAATTATAATTAATTACTATTAGTAATTACATTAAAATGTTGTCAATATTCTGAAACTAAACTATTTTTTAATGGGTTAAATTGGTATTGTATTGACATGTGAGCACGCTTAAACTGATTCCACAAGTAGTAGTTTGGGAGTTTTTTAGTTGCTTGCTTATTCTTGGCTTAAGTCGGTGAAGGTTAGTTGTGTAAAAGTTAAAGTAAAGGATAAAGTTTTTATCCATTTGTGATTGACGCAAATAAATCCAGAAATCTTCTTACCTACTTACCAATTTAGGTATTAAAAAACAACTATTTATACCTACCTAAATTCGCATAGAAAGGTGACTCCCCGAAAATTAGGGAACAGTTTTCCATTTATTTGACCTTATTTGAAAATACTAGCTCTTGTTTATGCAACCCTAGTACGTAAAGTTTAGTTTTTGATGATTATATGACATTTGCACTAATAAGGTATGTATGTATGTTTTTTCTTTACTCTGAGGCTTTGTAATGTATGTAAAGGAATGCATTTCATAGTCAGGTCTGACATAAAAACTAGTTTGTTTTTGACTTTATTTGAATAATAGGGACCTATCTAGGAGAAAAATTGCAAGTAGGTAAAACTACCTATCAAAATATTATTTGTTTAAATGGTTGATAATAGGTATTTATTTGATAATACCTACGTCTGCAGGCACTAAGTCATGGTACACTAATTATAGCCTAAAATTCCGTGAACAAAGAAAGGTCTGTGTCCTGCAGTGGGGACACATAGAAAGAGGCAAATCTACATAAATTACTTGCGTAGCAACAGATATACTCTGTTAGTACACGAAAATACGTAAATTAATTTTCGAGAACCCTTCATAATTTATAAAAGAGACAAAAATTTTGCTATCTCAGGTGGTCAGAGTAATTTGCCACCTTTGTCAGCTTTATTTGACCTTATTCAAAAATACTAGTTCTTATTTATGCAGTCTCAGTACGTAAATAAACCCCAAGTTTAGTTTTTACTGATTATAATGACTTTTTGCACTGAGATGAGATGAATGAAGTAAAAGTAGGATTAAATTGTTTGGCGTAATTAGTGGTTGGTTACTTGAAAAGAAATGAAATCATAGTATTTATGGATAGTTATGTCTAATAATAAAATTAGTTTTTTTCGACTGAATTGAATTGTTGTTATCTGTTAGGCATCAAAATAATATTTTTAAAAGATTAATAGTAGGTATTTCATAATATCGCACAATCGCATACATTACTTGAGTACACAAAAATACAGAACCCTTCATAATTTTATTTAAGAAAAAGAGGAAAATCTTGCTACTTCTCTTAATTTCACTTGTGTGTAAGTATGTTGAGTATATGTGTGAGTGAGAGTTGAGGCACACTCAAAGACTTGGGCCGCACAGGCGAAAATTTTAAGGTAATAATTTGGAATCTCATCTGTGCATCACACAACATACTTTTTCTTATTGTTCAAATTTAAGACATGGGTACCTACCTTGTTGTTATCACTGCAGTTACTGTCGAACGTCAATAGTTTGAAAGTAAGAACAGACTTTTTGATTTTACGTATTAATAATTATGTGTTAAAATCTAAAATTGTTATTCAATAATTCATTTAAATTCATTTAAAACCAAAAATCTTTTTTAAACTAAAAATAAATACGATGAAAATAAAATAAGAATTGCAGAATTGATTTATCGATTCGCCAGAATGACAGTAGGTAGAAATAAAGTGGTTAGAACCATCTATCTGAATTTTTATACTTTCGCCTGGTATTTTGGGGTCAACGGTCATAGTAATATACAGCTGATTTCATCATAATTATGAATGAAATCAGCTGTTTCAGGGCTGTCGCTCTACCGTTTTAGATACAAAAGGAAATTTGCTGATTGTTCGGAAACCTGAACATTTTCCGACTTCAGGATATTTTTCCGAACATCTACAAACCAACCCTTATCAACCACTTGCGGCTGTATACACCATTTACCTAACATGTTTATATAATTCTACTGTACGTGTGTATGTCACAGTACTCCTTCTAAACGGCTGGACCAATTTGAATAATTTTTTTTGTATGCGTTTGGGTGGCGCCCTGGATGGTTTAGATTCACAAATCAGGCCGGCAGATGGCGCTGCAGTCGGTATCATGCAGGACAACGTCTGCCCGGTCAGCTAGTTTATAATAATTTTTTTTACCTTGTTATGTCTAAAACTAGCTTTCATTTCTTTGTTATAGAGGGGACTTAAAAGTATAGTGTATTTTCGGTGACAATATATTTTTGCTCGGACTTCGTATATTAAACTCCTCCTCATGACACTCAGGATTCTACTCTAAGATCTTTCGCTACGGTCTGGATTCGAAATTGCGCCCTCGTCATAAAAATATTGATTTGCTTGATCCGTTGTAATGCAATCTACCTACAGAACATTTACAGTATAAATATATATAAGAGACATTCTCAGTATAAATATAAATATATCGTATGACGGTACAATAAAAGTTGCTGAACAACATCAAAAGCCTCCTGGATTTCTGGGCAGAGGTAAAGTGGTATGACAGTTGGTAGTAGTCTTCGAAGTATACCTTTAGGTCACTCCACCAAGTAAAGGGGTAACATGTAACTATAAGAAACTAAATGAGTCGAACTCGGTATTCCTAGCTTTTTAGTCTATTGCCTACAGTCATGGTGAAATTTTTCTTTTATCATGTGATACTGAGTCTATGGGTATGATCAAAATATTTAACCATAACTCACGAAAATTCCGGTTAGATAACTTTACCCACTTAACTAAAATATGTTACTTACGGGAATATAAGGCACTATTTATATTGAAACAATAAATACATAGATAATTACTTTTAGTTTTAATTCAAAGTTTCGTAGTTTTTTTATGTATTAGGTACATAATTACCTTATCTTTGTACTTATTTTAAACAAAACAAAATAGATCAAATTTGATGCCTGTTATATCACTTTTCATTGATCTGATGAGTGTTTATCAATACTTATTATATAATAATAAATCTTTTATATTATAGCAGTCGTAACATTATTGAAAAAAACTAAACTGGAAATCCGTGGAGTTACTGGTAACTCGTACGCACAGAAAGGAATTGTGAGACATTATTTTAAATATTAACAATTATTAATGGAAACAACGCGTCACGATTATGATTTTATGATTCAAATTGATGACCAGGGTTGGAATAAGGCAGAGTGATTTAAAGAATCCATACTATTATTATAAATGTGAGAATGTGTTTGTACGTTTGTTGGTTTACCCTAACATAACATAAATCAGCTTGGGAGCTAGGACTAGATTTTTTTCACAAATATAATTTATGGGCTAATGACCCACATGAACATTGTTTTCACATTTTTAGTACATAGCCGAAAAGATTTCTTTTTTTCCCGATTAAGAATTTTCACAGGAACTAGTTTTTGCATTTTTTAAGCGTTTGTTAAACTATTTTCATTCTTATTAGGTTAAAAGTGGGATAGTCGCTCCACATTTTGAAATTGGCTCATTATTTACAAACAGTCAAGGTAATTCAACAAGCTATTATTTATAGAATTGGGGATAAATGCCCACCATATGGGATAGTTGCCTCAATAATTTTATTACTGTGAGGATATTTGCCCTTAGGGATTAATAAAAGAATATGACTGTATAATTACTAGTATTGCAACTAATTGTATATTCGGCCACACGTTGAATACCGAATATTCCGCGATTTCTTGACTGAATAGCCGAATATTTCGCCCCACGCCGCGCTCCGTGTTTTGACATATTTAGTTTGGTGCTCATAGTAAATGCAAACATTTTCTTGCTCTCTTCTTTTTGGTTTGTTAACTTTAAAAGTGAAATTGTGTAAGCCTAATAATATTATGATATATAAATTATTGTCTCTAAAACGAACTCACTTTTAATACCAAAGTTGATAATGCATGGCTATTTTATTGTTTGAAATAAAATACATTAATATTTTTTTTTTAATTTTATTAAGCCAATCCTCCTACTACAGCGAAAAATCTTAAGTATTCGGTCGAATAGTACTTAGATATTCAGTATTCGGCAGAAAAGGATAAAAGTAGCCGAATAGGCCGAATACCGAATAGTAGCCGAATATTCGTTGCAAGCCTATAATTACTAATGTTTATTTTCAATATTTATCAATGGGGCGTAGCACTAGTTTTGATCATTATATCTTTTAAGGAAACTACTACTATGTAACACTACTATATAAAGTTATTTTCTTTAACAATGGCACACTATATTTTGGATTTTTATCAATTTTTCTTACAGCAAACTACGACAATAACATAGGTACTAAATTATTTCTAGATTTTTTTTATATTTGTGCGTTTTATGCGAACAAATATGTCACAATAGTTATCGCACATAAATGCAGTTCTATTCTAACAAAAATTAGGGCATCAATCCTTTTACTACGGATTTAGAATTGTTTTTAAAAAACCGTTAGTAAAATTTTAAAACCACCACTTATTATTGACTAGCTTCTGCCAGCGGCTTCTCCCGCCCTAAATTTCGTCATCGGCGTAGGTTCTTACGGGAACTCATCAATTATAGAAAAAAAAACAAACAATCAAATCTTTTCTCTTTTATGGCACAATACTGTAAGTAACCCCCCAAAAATCACATAATTACTACCTCCTCCTAACGTAAACCTACCTGACTAACCAGTATGGAAATAAAAGATTAAAGACAATAAAAACACGAAACTTGAAAATTGAAGTATAAATTTTTCGAAGGATTGGCTTTGTGATAGTCTGAGTGGTAGGACCCAATTTTGTAACGTAGACCGCAGGTTCTTTAAGAGAAAGACTGAAATACCGTTCTAGTAATGAAAATAGTATCCTCTACCCCTATGCGCTTTTTTTTTCTAAAAAAATAAAAAGGCGGGAAGCTCCACCCAGCGCTTCCCACGGTACGTGTCCATACCGAGGCTAACTTAGCGCACAGCCCCCGAAGGAGTAGAGGTATAACCATTAAATTATCGCTGCAGCCAAAGCTGAAGACCGAAGTCTAATTATGTAGTTTCAGGAACAAATCCTTTTGCATGCATAGCACAAACACTCAGCCTTAGGCCAAAGAGTGTGACATCCGTTCGCACAGACACAGCCATGACATTGTCAAGATTGCACGCCTCGTGTTAAGCACACTCCGAAGAGGACGCAATAAACCCCACTGAACCATTTGTGTAGGTACTAATTATTATGTACCAATGGAACAGCCATGGAATTCACCAAGAGGGCACGCCCCATGCTTATCACACTCCGAAGAGCAAGACGCATTAAGCCCCACTGCATCCATGTCGTAGTCGTAGATTATAAATGATATATTTCTGTTTTCAAGCCGGCGTCCACACCATACATGATCAAGGATTCATAAACAGGTAAAATGTATAGGCAGAGTGTCCACTCTAATTCCCAAAAAAATATCCCTGACTTTCCCTGACCATTTCTTCGAAATTCCCTGACCAAAAATTATAATATTTATGAATTCTTTTATACTTTCAAACAATGTCTTCCGTTTTCAGTTTTTTGAAGAAACTGTGATTTACATTAGGTCCATCCATTGAAACTTGCAACAATTTTCCGAGAGCAAACCCTCTAAAAACTGCTTAGTAAAAGCTAAGCAGTAGACCGCCCCATTAACACTAGTCCAGTATCTCGAATCAACTTTTGTCTGATTCGAATAACCAAATCCATTTGGCATTTTTGTGACACCTTATTTAGGCTCTCGTCAAAGGCAACTAAATAGAAATTACAATTTTTAATTATATTAAGCAAATTTGTTCTTAAATATGGCGCTATACCGTGATTTATGACGTATGCTGCCTTAGTTTTGCCCATAGAATAACCTAGTATGATCTTGCTGTCGGTAAACATTCTCTTAAAGGCTTTGGAAGATCTGTCACATGAATTTAAGCTCATTTTATCAAAAATTAACTCTAACGCCCAAATTATTTCAGCAGACGTAACTGCATCGTCCTTATATGTGAATTCATATGCAGTTTTGGGAGGTACAGACAGCTCTGCAACTGTCATTGTAATTGCACTAGTACTAGCATTGCTGTTAATATTGTCAATACGAGCTTTTGTTTGTAATATTGATATAAGCAGTTGTTTTTTTTTATTTCAATATTTTTTATATGTTTAGGCCGTTTGACATGTGATACTTAGGCTTGTTTGCCTACGAATTAATTTATTAGTATACTTATTAATTTTTTTGCAGCACATTCTGCAGGAAGCAGCTGTTGTATTATTTGGATCTTCATCAAGCCAATCTACAAATTCTGAGTTCACTTTGGGGTCTAGCTGCACTTTATTAAAACGACACTTTTTTGAACTCATTTTGACATTTGTAATTTAATCACTAATAGTTCACTGTAATAAACAGAAATGATTTTGATCAAAACCTTTTACTAAGTAGTTTACTAAAACGGAGAAATCTAATTATGTCACAAAGAAACATGAATATAACCCTCCAATAGCCTGAAAATAAAAATGCTTCTATAGACTAGATTAAGGTCAGCTAGAGCATAAAAATATCCCTCATAATCAATCACTGGAATAGTAGCATTTTTGTTTCACCTAAAATTTTTTGTGAATACCATTTTTTTCACTGAACTTACCATAAGCTTCCCTGACTTTCCCTGACCACTTTTAGCTTCCCTGACTTTTCCCTGACTTTCCCTGGCTTTCCAGAAAGTGGACACCCTGATAGGTATATTATCAGTTCAAGTACGAAGAATTATAGTTTATTTTATCGATTAACGATAGAATAAGTGTGAGTTAGATTATTTATGTAATATTAAGTATCGCAGCTTTTTAGGAATTTAGTCGCGAGCCAAATATGATTCCTTGAGTTGTTACGAGTCGCGTAGGTGAAGTATCATTGTCGCCTTCGCGTAATCAGCGTCCAACTCCCCACAAATTGGTAACGGTTTACGTGTCAATTTAAATAAAACAACAATTGCATTGTTTCGCAGTTTTTCGACTCTGACAGACAGCTCGGGGCAAGGACCTTTACCCTTCTACACTGTGTAATCTGTTGTCGTCGTTCAAGTCGCTCAGCACTGAACTTACATTCGTATTTGACCCAATCAAACGGATCGAAACGTTAGGCGAGAGACGTTCAAACCGTCTGTGAGCTCAGCCGATGTAACTTGAAGCCACTAACGAATGTTAACGATAAAAATTCTGAGAGACCAGTAGGTTTTAAGCTTCCGATCTCCGGGCATACCTCCATCTTCCCTTGTCTCCTCTTTACTTTACTCAGGCGAGGTCTTTTTACCTGTGTAATATAAAAACATTATAAACAATCAAACCTCAAAAGCAACGTCCATCACTAATTCAAGCAAAAGAGTCGCATTCCAATATTCAAATAGCTACAAGACTTCTCCCTATTTGATGTCACCAGTCGCGTTGGTGAAGTATCACTGTCGCCTTCTCGTAATCAGCGTCCGACTCCCCGCAACATGGCTACGGTTTACGTGTCAATTTAAATAAAACAATAATTGCCTTCTTTTGCAGTTTTTCGACTCTGACAGACAGCTCGGGGCAAGGACCTTTACCCTTCTACACTGTGTAATCTGTTGTCGTCGTTCAAGTCGCTCGGCACTGAACTCACATTCGTGTTTGACACAAACAAACGGATCGAAACGTTAGGCGAGAGACGTTCAAACCGTCTGTGAGCTCAGCCGATGTAACTTGAAGCCACTAACGAATGTTAACGATAAACATTCTGAGAGATCAGTAGGTTTTATCCCCGGGCATGCCTCCATTTCATCGCCTTGTCTCCTCTTTACTTTACTCAGGCGAGGTCTTTTTACCTGTATTGTATAGCAGCAGTATAAGCAATCAAACATAAGAAGCAACATCCATCGCTAATTCAAGCAAACGAGTCACATTCCAATATTCAGGTCACTACAACACTGCCACCATTTATTAGCCATCATAAAGGTACAAAATTCCTCTCATATTAGAATGCATTTTGCATATGCTCACCTCATACGCTTTCTTTATATATTGTGGCACCGCGACGCTCGCCGCTGCCTATGTATGTCTACGTAAACTTATGATATCCCGGTTCACATGACTAAATAACCAACAGACCGATAGCTGAGAACAACGTTTCAAGAATCTTACCTAAACTGGTAGGGTTGTCAACTGACACATTTAGTAAATTAAATCAATAGATAGCTGATATCGATTTTTTTTATCTTTATATATATATAATACTAGTTCGTTAAATAATTTTATTGAATTAACGTTCGATCAACATCATTATAATATTCGCAAATCATGCACCAAGTAGTTATTAAGATGATTTTATGTTTTAAAGGTAAAATTAGTCTTAGTTTAAGAATATTTCTATAGTATTTGTAGAATTTAGACTAAAAAAAAATGTTACATTTTTGGATTTTAAATAAAAAATTGTAATTATAAAATTAGGTACAATATAATTGAAAGCCTATAAGTTGTTGGCTGTTTAAATATACAAACATTATAAACATGTTAGAAATAAGTCTTATTATTATTATTATTAGAATAACAGGCTTTACTAACGGAAAAAAACATAGAAGACAATAATAGTTCAAAAACTTTAAATAAACCATTATTTTTTTTGATCTTATATAGGTTTCGTTTATTACTTTTGAGGTACGGAACGGAACCCTAAAAACTACAAATAAATGTATCTTTAGCTCCAATTGGCTCAAGAAACCTGGCCGGAAGTTCTTGCCTTGTACAAATGTAAAAAATAACTCAAGTCAATTACGAGTTCCCGACTTGCACTTGATCGGTATCTAATCAATTTTGGTTAAAAGTACCTAATTATTAAATAATTTTGTGTTTTCTTTACGTTTCAAGACCTGGCGAATCATTTGTAATCATTCTTAGAGTGATGTCTGTGTGTGTGTGTGTGTCTGTGATTTCTTTCAGGTTTTTAAACACAAGGGTTCAAAAGCTAGACGTGAGGAAACAAAAAAAATCTACATAGTTGAACTAATTAGGTGTAGGTACCTACCTAGGTAGAATTTTAAAACTTTAAAGGCTAATAACTCGTGTAGTATGCACCTTTAAGAAATATTTATTAAAAACTCTTAATACATTTTCAAATTATCCAATGATACCCGACACGATAGAGTGTGTGAAGAAAAATATTTTTGTCCCTTATTTCAATGTATGGAGCTACCTCTAAATATTTTTTCTTAATTTCATTACAAATCTGTGTGGTGGTTCACATAAGACTTTCCTGTAAAATTTCATCACAATATACATATGCAAAGATAGCGGAATTAAAACGCGGTGACATAAGGATAGACGGACGGATATACGGACGGACATGATGGATTTATAAGGGACCTTTTTGCCATTTGGCTATGGAACCCTAACAAAGATCTCTGATTTTATTTGTATTCAGTAGGGAGGTACCTACCAATAATATAATTTTTAATATAATAAATTATTTATTTATGTGTATACATTAATATATGCATGTTTATATGTATTATGGTTGGGGTGTACAAAAATTTTTTTTCCCTTGCGCCCCCTTTTAGTTACTCTGACCTGAATCATTATCATTGTTGGTACTTACATTTTTTAAGATTAACCTGCGTATTGTAATTATTCAGCCAACTTATGATAAAATATAGGGTATGTAAAAAAGGAAATTTCCTGTCTTTTGTTAGAATTGTTCATACACACAGTACATGTATTTGGCATTTCTAAAAGGCTTTGCACTAATCGATAGCAAACACTAAAAGAACTATTATTTTAATCGCTCGCACTCGCACACGAAGCCCAGGGCTACGTTCAGTTTCAACGCCGTGTGATCGCCCGACAATAAACTTGCCGTTCAGTAACTCGGAGTGACTCACACGGCGAACGCACCGTATCGTTCAATAAGCTGGTAAATATCGTCGGGTGATCACACCGTGAAATAGGAGGGTGGTAGTCGCACTTTAACAGCTAACGAGAATTATTTTTAAGATACAATATTACTGAAACGACTAAGTTGATAAAGAGTACTTTTTTTGACTGACTAATGAGGAAGGATGATAAGAGGAGACAATAACACAATACTTGTTAAATAAAATATTTTTATGACCTCAATTTATACTGTCTGTTTTGCAAGCTAGTGGTAATTCTCAAACCCCTGCTGTTGTCAAAGCTGTTCAGTTTCAAAAGTCACGTAAATCGGACCAAAGACCGGCGATCGCCGGGCGAAAGACAAACGGCGATAATCACACCCAAAGTGAACGTAGCCCTGAGGTGCGCACGCTCACTGAGCCAGTTAAAACCGGTTTATACTCGAGCGGGCGCCAGTGCTCGCCCCGCGCGCCGTGTCAGTCACGCACGCACACATACCCGTGCTTGTAGTAGTGCTCTCGCTAGTGCCTATTTTATTTTCGAATTTAGGTTTTTAACTACATAAATGTGTTAAGCCCGTCTTTTGAAAGTCTACAAAAATATTAAAGACCTCCACCGCCACGATCCTGGCTACTTTTTTCTAAGTCCTCGATCTTCCACGATCGTATAAAATTATTATTTTGATCATTATGTTAGTTTTATATAACAATTTTATTTCATATATTTTTTTTTTCTTTTCTTTTTTTATTATTTAATTTTATTTTATTTTCTATAAAATTTAATATTATGAAGGACGAAGATGGCTTGGTAGACGGGTAGGCTTGTACAATACAGATGGCTACAATACATTCGTGTCTGATAAACCATGGAAATACACATACAAAATTTCAATGCAATCGGTCAAGCCGTTTAGTAGTTGACATACCGATAGCAGCGCCATCTACCGGGTCCAAATGCATTTTTAAATCATCCAGGAAACCATCGAAATACCCATATAAAATTTCAAACCAATCGGTTCAGCGGTTTAGAAGTTATGTGCAAAAAGATAAGTACGGAAAGATAATTTCTGCTATCCGTTGTCCTATAACCTGTTTTCCCGTAAGAATGACGCATTTTCCCGCGGTAAAAAGCAGCCTTTGTTCATCAGGGATAACAGTGGTTCTCTAATCACTTTAGTTCCAAACAAACACCCAATCACAGTTAGCTTTCAACCATTCATTCTCGCGCCGCAGGTTCAAAATTTTACGCAACTTTATTTTGTCTAGAGTTCGAATTCATAAATCGGAAGTTAGATTACTACCTACATTTAACAATTAATTCCGTGTTGATGTCTATGATTCGTAAGTTCATAATTTAATGTCCTAAACACAAGGTCCGTTAATATATTCCTTTCTACTGCGGTGATTGAGATTTCTTTCTACCATAAATTTCAAACCGGCAAAAAAGGCGAACTCGTCATTACGATGCTTTAACATTAATTTAGGTATTTTTAAAACACAACCTAAAGAATTTCACAACGACCACACAATATTTTCACTGTAACTTCTAATATAAAAGTATTTACTAACCAGGAATGGTGGCACGATCTAGCTGTAGTTTAACCCCACGTGGTTCCTAGCTTCTAGTGACCCACAAGCGTAGACTACGGACTATTCTGTCGGTCTGGCAGCGTTTCGACAATTTAAACGACGGCAATTGAATGTTCTGTATGTATGGAACCACGCACTTTTATCACCACTAACCCGTCTCTTACAACCTTCTCCACATTTCAGACACCCCATCCTGTTTTTTATACCGGACGGATGTCCGGCCTTAATTAATTTTAACAAAGAAAAAATAATATCTTTAAAGTATAATACTAGTTATGTTGGTTGGGGTACTATTATAGAGTCCTAGATTAGTATGAACGGTCTAGATAAAACGGCCTAATTACCCTAAATTAATAGAATCCTAATAGAATATTAATATTATGTTCTAAATGTTCGTAAAGTTCTAACAAACCCCGGGTAATTGCAAATAAACCAACAAGTCATACCATTATACTGAATACGTGGAAACCAAGACAACTACCTTTTATCATTTTTATTGCACGAGGCTACCCTAATGGTTGTTAAACGACTGACTCAGGTAAGTCTCACGGGCGTTTCAATATTATAAAAGTTCTAAGTAACTTAAATTTTCGCGGTTATATTCAACACTATAAAACTCCCAATCAGCGCTCTTAAAACTACCACCAATCACAGTACGTTCGAACAATCCATTAAACGCTTGTTTTAAAACATTCTCTAATCACTTTAGTTCCAAACAAACACTCAATCACAGTTAGCTTTAAACCATTCATTCTCGCGCCGAGGTTCAAAATTTTACGCAAATTTATTTTGTCTAGAGTTAGAATTCATAAATCGGAAGTTAGATTACTACCTACATTTAACTATTAATTCCGTGTTGATGTCTATGATTCGTAAGTTCATAATTTAATATTTTACATTTTAGTCATTTGTACTTATATTTTGAACCTTTCATAAAATAAATCATAATTTCTCATCTAATGTATAAAATTACTGAACTTGAATATTTGAACGCGCCATTCTAATTTAAAGATGCATTTTGCTATAGGTAGTACGTCCATTGAGAATTGTTTGCTAATGAAAATCTTCGCGTTAAAACTTGAATAAACACATTGTATTACGAAAATGTTAAGGCATAAATATGGTATCGTCACAACTTTCGATGCATGCGGCTGACGTACACCAGGGTACACAATCTTAGTACAATAGTAATGAACAGAAATTAACGTTCATGAAAGTATATGACAAATAAATATAATGACACCACTGAGAACAGAGGTTCTAAAAGAAACGTTGCCTCTTAAAATTTTAGCATTGTAATTAAAGTTATAGCATTGTATTAACTTGAGAAATTATTAATAGATAGCACTATGATCGCAGCAATTCATATGCTGCTAATTTCGATATGGTCATAATATTTTCTGAATACAACATTGACATGACATTCCAAATTTATCACCTTTACATTGCCGTTTAGACATTTTTTATTGCCAGCCTTTTACCACAAATGTTAGCTAATTGGAAATTTAAAATTCGTTAAATACGAATTATAATGATTGGGAGGTGTTATATAAATTGTTAAATATTATTTGCTGTAGTAGTATTGGTATAGGTATTCAAATTAGTAAAATAAACCAAACGATTAAATCTAAATTAAAATTATATCTTTAATTAATATTTTATTCGCGGAATAACCCACCCACTTACCTATATTAATTTAAACAAGTTGGAATTAAAACATTTTTTTTGTTGCACTAAAGTGGCAAACAAGCTGAGGATCTTCCTGATTGTAAGCGGGCACCGCAGCCTATAATGATAAACAATTCAGTAAAAATTGACTTTTAAGATTGGTCATAGACACACAGAAAACATTTTTTTATTGCATTTTCGCATTAACAAAAAGAGCGTACAAACAGGTAGAACGTTTCAGTGTAAGAGCTGGTGTAATTTTAGCCGCCATCTTCTTTTTTTTCTAAGTTTTTCAACCACGACGAAACTGTCATATATCTATATGCATCTCAAATTTGGAGCCCCGAATATAACATCTACGTCTCACACATAGACAATATTAAAAAAAAAATCATTAAATATATGTGCTACTGCCTGAAACTTGACTTCAAATCTGAATTTGAATTTTACCTAGATTTTGACAGCAGCTCCGCCCGCCACCAACACGGTTATCGGCGTGGAACTCTTTAATTATACTAATGAAGTTTGCCATATAGCAAGCTGTAGCTATAGTTCGTTTATGCTCGGTTATAGTTATTCCCGCGGGAACTTTTGAATTTTCGGGATAAAATGTAGCCTATGTGCTATTCCAGTACCTAGTCTATAGGTTTGCCAAGTTTCATCCCGATCCGTCTAGTGGCTGAAGCGTTATTCAGGAACAAACATCCATCCATACTTTCACATGTATAATATTATTAGGATAATAACCTTTTTTTTGTTAGGTAGTCGTAATGAAGCCACGCTTTATTGTATGAATCAGTATATTCCGTTATATATGTACTTTTATCTATATTGAAATATATTTTCATTAAAATCGTTTTCTTTAAGCATAATTTATTAATAATAATGAACTTTGAAAGTACTTGAAAACGTGACACTGGGGACATTACATATTTTGTTATTTATTATTATTATGACACGTTATAAGCAAAGGTATCGATGTATAAAAGTTTCGCTGTGCCCATAATACTTTAAAAAAAAGGTGGTGAAAATTATTCCAAAAAGTTTACAACTCCTTTTACTTGAAGGATTTGAGGCAGACGGATAGAACCACAACGTTTTTCATATTGTATTCTGTCGTCAACCAAGAGTGCCTGAAAAATCGTAGCACAACGTTGGTAAGAGGTCAAAACTGACTTGAAAGATTTGATGTAGAACGACACAGGACAGACAATGAGTTACGTTAAGTAAAAGCTTTTAAAAGAAACCAATTTATAACTTATTAAAAAGTAAGTAAATTAGTCTTTTAATTCACTATAATTTTCTGACGTGTTTTAATACTAATTTGTAAGAGGTGTTGCGGAACTGAAATATGGCAATACGGCATTAGTGGAAAAAGAAAGAAATTGTTAAATAAACAAATGGTGATTTTATCGGTGTTTTTCGTGAATATTTTTATGTTAGACATTTACATTTGGAATCAGTGTTAGCGTTCAAATAATTATAGTGTTATTCAAAAGACTTATTACTGTGTAGGTGCCGTAAACGGTAGGTTAGTTTAGTTTATATGATTCTGTTGTCAAAGTCGGTGATTTGTTAAAAAGTGTAAAAAATATATGTTGTTTTATTTCATAGATACTAAAATACATGATTTTAGTGTAATTTGAAGTTTTGAATTCGCTAGCAGACTTGAGATTATCGTTTTACTTCCTTAGTAGTTTGTGCTGGCAGACATCCGTAGGTCGATTTTCCTCATAATTGTTGCTATAGAATGCGAAACTTCATATTTGTTACTGACTAGACTTCGCACAAAGTAATACCTCAAGTAGGTGTTCCTATACCTACATATTATGTATATTGATGAGTACTACATACCTATACAAAGGTACCTATGTATAGGCGATCTTATGTGTAACAACAAATAACAGATGGAGTTGTATAGGTTATAACAAAAAAAAAATTAGTTAAATCTCTATTTCAGTATATAAGAATGTACTTTGTGACGTCCACGAACTGAGGACAGGGTCCAAACTTAGAATGTAAGTGATAACTGCGAGAGTATTATGTTTGAGATACTCAATACAAGGTTCGGGGCAGCTATACTCCTAGGGCAACTATCGCACTTTTACCCTAATAGATAACAGATTTTTAACATATTCATAAACCAAATTATCCCCTTTCCCACCATCCAAGTTTTTCGCACATAAACTCTTTCTCTCACTCTTTCTACATAAATATAGAAATAAGATTTATTTAAGTAATTTAGTTGTAAAGTAACCAGTGATAGTTGATAAATTTTTAAATAATGGCAATTTTAACAATTTTTTTTTTTTTGAGTTTTGTTATCAATTTGTTGGTGTATTGTTGTGGTGAAATTTGCATCGTCCACATAAGGAGGAAGGGAGCGAGGTGCACTTCTACATGTGGATGGTGTACTTCTGCACGTGAGTGCTACTGAATTGTTTTTAGATTTGCAAGGTAATAATATTTTATCATAATAATGAATTTCCGCAAAGTAACGCCTGATTCTATCAATAATTCAATAACTGTATTATACTTTAAAATTAGTGATGAATTTTAATGAGAAAAATTATCCTATGTCATCCCGGGACTCACAATATCTCCGTACCAAATTTCATCTAAATTGGTTAAGTGGTTTAAGCTTGAAGAGATAATAAGCAGACAAACAGCCTTGGTCCTTCTCCGTATCTTCAACTATCTATGTAACAAATTTTAGCTTAGCTAGATGCTGCCATTGCGGCAGGATTAAGAAGTAACAAACGTTATAGTTATTCCCATGGGAACTTTTGATTTTTATTTTTCTATTAATGTTTTTAATAAGCACTATACACAAATACTGATCAAATCAAATAACTAGTAAATTCGATTATGTAAAATAATTTAAAAAAAATGTCCTCTCGCAATCTGAACTTATATAATTCAACGTATAAATTCTATAAGTCCTAAAAAAACTAAGTGTCCTGTCACAGAGTTGCACCAAATATAGATTAAAGAAAAAGCGCTTTGTTTTTATCACAAATTAACGTAGCGCAAAACACAGGCGTCGCTGCAGTGAGAAAGAAAATAGAGCGTCCGGGACTTCTAGATATGAGCGCAGTATTACTTTTATATTGCACCAGCTGACCCGGCGAACGTTGTTTCTCCGCACCAACCTATTGTGAAAGGGTTGTACAGTAGGCGACACATCAAGCTACCCACGAAAACATACCTATAACTAAAACGTTAGTTAGTTAGGTAGTTGGACTTATGTTTTCCGCACATAGCCTCATAATAGGGCCATTGTACGTAGGTAACCAATACCTGTCATTGGTTACGCATACCATCCCAGCTCCATCCAAAAGTTAAGGAGGCATCTGATGTTATTGCCTCTCTCATGGTTTGTGGATTCTTAAGGAGCTTTGTCCGTTGGTCGCTCACGCTTTTGCAATGAAGAACCGAAACGAGAGACGGTGTCTCCTCGGCTTCCATACAGCCCCTGCATAGAGGACTGTCAGTAACGCCGATATTGAAAAAGTGCCTGTTTAGCGGGCAGTGACCTGTTATTATGCCAACTATGTAGCAGGAAAACTGCTTAGTTTTAACAGTTTGTGCGACAGATTTGCGTCCAATGATGTAAGAACATTCTTGGTTTGTTTGCAGTCTGTCTGTTCTGCCCACTGTGTGTTGTTGTAAGGTTCTGTAACCGTGTAACGTAACCATGTTTTGAGTTGGATGAATGGTATCGGTACAATTGGTTCGGGTCCCATTATTTTAGTGCCCGATCCTCTCTTTGCCAACTCATCTGCCGCGTCATTGCCTAGAGACCCACTATGACCACGTATCCATTGAAGAGTAACCCGGTTCTTCAATGCAATTTTTTGCAGTTCACAGTGACACTCCAGGATTAGTCCACTGTTGATGCGGTTGTTGTTGAGAGCTTGTAGCACAGCGGCACTGTCCGAGATGATACGTATCGATGCATCGCTTATGCCTCTTAACTCTTATAAGCGGTCTTCCGCTGTTGCAGCTCGGGTAATCCCAACACATTCTGCTTGGAAGATGGTGTTGAGTGCACCCAAGCTCGTTGATATGTTGATGTTCAGGTCATAGGAGAATACTCCTGCGCCCGTTCCTGATTCCGTTTTGGAGCCATCGGTGTAGATCCTGACTTCATGGATGCCGGAGCTATCCTTTTCTTCCTCATGAAGCTGGATACGGTATTTTTTTTCAAAGACAAAGGTTTTTGGGATAATGTCACATGTCGCCTCTATCATCGGAAGCTCGTTTCCTATTGCCTCCTTGAGTCGTGCATGAGAGCGCCTTATCAGAGAGGGCTGCTTCTATAGTTCCTACGACAGCGTGTAGGGCTGATTCTGTCGATCTACCCTTTCTATAAGCATGTTGTTGGCGGTGCATTGGCATGCGTGTTAGTGCACCCTCCCTTAGATATCTATCTGTTAGCCTCTCTAGAGTCTTCAGCATGAAGGAGGTCAGACTAATTGGCCTGTAAGATTTCGCTTGTGTGTAGTCAGATTTACCCGGTTTTGGTAAAAATATGACCTTGACTTCTCTCCACTGGCGAGGTATATAGTTGTGAGCTATGGAAGCTCTAAATATATCAACTAGATGTGGCACAAGTGTTGTTTGTCCCCATTTCAAGAGTGCTGAAAATATGTTGTCCAGGACAGCAGATTTGAAGGGTTGGAAGCTTTCGATTGCCCACAGCACACACAGGTCAGCAGTGACTATGGATTTGGCTATATTCCAGTCTGTAGGGGCTGTTTCTCTGTGTTCCACATTTTCCCAGTTTGGGTTGTCAGTGACTACACATCCTGGAAAGTGTGTTTCGATAAGCACCTCGCTTATCTCGCTATTAGAGGTCGCATATATACCATCCTGTTTTTTTATTGAGCCCAGAGTTCTGTTATTATCTTGCGATAAAAAATTTTTCACTCTAGCTGCTTCATTGGTGGAATTGATGTTGTCGCAGAACCGCCGCCAGGGTTCACCTTTGCGATATCTTATGCGTTTCTTGTAATGATACTGGGCTTGTTTATATCGTTCCCAGTCTATTTCAGTTCTTGTGTTTTTGGCTCGATTAAAGAGTCTTTTCAGATTGAGTTTGAGTCTCTTTAGTTCTGGCCCCCACCAGTGAGACTTTCCCCCTATGATTGGTGTTGTAGGGGTGCAGGCTTGCTGGTAGCTGTGTTGGATACACGTGGTTAGTGTGTTTATATTATGTTCTATGTTGTCAGTGCTGTTGGTCATGTCTTTAAAGGTGATTATATCATATTGAAGAAGGGTCGTGTACCTCGCAACGTCCGTCTTACGTGGGTTACGTTTTGGTTGTTCGTTCTTCTCATGCACTTGTATGGTATAGCAGATTCTCCTGTGGTCTGCAAAGGATAGTTCAGCGGAGACGTGCCAGTTTGACACAAGATCCGTTGCTCTATCGGATGCGAGGGTTACATCTACTATGGTCTAATATCTGGAATTAACAAAAGTGGGCTCCGAGCCATTGTTAATTGTAGAAAGGTTAGTTGAGAATATATACTCTGTTAGAGACTCACCTCGTTGGTTCGGTGTTGGGCTCCCCCATAGAGGGTGGTGGGCATTTGAGTCAGCTGATATTATAATGTCCCAGCCATGGTCTTCGCAGTGTTGCACTAGTTCAGTCAGCTCCTTAGACGGTATCACCTCATCCCCAGGCATGTAGACAGAGGCTAGCACTAGCGTTTGTTTGTCCGTTAACTTAAACGTATCCCTATAGATAAATTGTAGGAAAGAGACTGAACACAGCTGCGTCTGCGAACATATCTATAGATATATGTATACTACAAACATGAATGAAAGCCGGCGTAAGTACCGAGCGCAATCAACACCTAGGTAAAATAAAAATAAATCAAAATTTAGTGTTATCCGTGACGTTGACACGGAAAAACGCGGGCGCGTAATCGTTTGTTGCTTCGCTACCTATATAAATTAAAAATGGCACCTCAACATATCCAAGTGCAGCCGAGAAGCGGGCTACATAATAAAATATATTGAGCGACGAACTCAAATAACAGTAAGTAAATTTACTTTGTTAATTACGTATGTTGGAATGAGGAACTTATCCATTATGAATCAAAAGTAGTAACTTAATAATTTTAATCCTTACCAGCCTCATACCTACGTTCCGACTGTGGGGCACGGCCTCCCCTTATCGAGGGTGTTTACATGAGTCATTTTTTTTATTTATGCAGGTTGCCTCACGATGTTTTCCTTTTTTAATAATCAATAATTAATATAGAATAATAAATACAATATAAAAGAAACACAGTAATAAAGAAAATAGGTAACTAAAAGCAGTATCATGAGTGCCATTTTATATTTTTTTTTACCGACTTAACATTTTTGACACCTGTTTTAAATAAGCGTTAAATTTTAACCATTCTATTTACAAAGAAAAACAATAAGACATTGGATCCTTCGGAACGAGGAAAAGGGGGGGGACCTATCGCTATAGCTCCGACAGGTTTATTTTCGAGCCAAAACTGCTGACTAAGATGCGGCTATAAAAGCGGCTCACGAAATGGAGCCGTTTCTCAATACCCAGAGCACTGCTTCTCAATATCACGTAAGTGTCATTATAAATATAAATATATTTGGACATTACACACAGCGCCGTCTGGCCCCAAAGTAAGCAAACCTTGTGTTATGGATACCAGACAACGGATACAAAAACATACCTATATTACTTTTTTGTACATATCATACATAATTACTCCCTGACTCAAGACAAACACAAATGTTTATTACATAAATGTTTGTCCTGTGCGGGAATCGAACCCGCTCCCTTTGCACAGCAGTCGGCCACACTACCAACTAGGCTGCGAGGGAGTCAATTATCTATTACCTATTTATATATTCAAGCGATCGATGAGTCGGTCAGTCAGTAGTTTTTTATTTGCACTTTTATAGGTATATAGATGCGCTATAAGCGATAGAAATATATATTTTGCTGAACTATGTCGTCGGTTTTATATAAAAAAAATACCCGGTTATCGGCGTGCTTATTTTGTTACTTCAAGGGAATTGATGTTAAAAATCCATTGTTTAACCTTTACGTATTATTTCTTATGCCTTTTACCATGCGGCAATGGTAACTGTAATGGATTTAAACACCGTTCCCATTATAGGTAGTTACTAAATATGCACGCCGCGCCGGTCAGTGTAAAAAAACTTTTGTTATTTTATAATGTTACTAGCTGTTCGCGCAGTTCCACCCGCACTAAATTCAGTTATCGAACCATATTTGATTCCTTGCTTATCCCTCGAAAACACTATATTTCTTCAGGATCAAAAGTAGCATACCTAAATGTTAATCCAAGGTGTCACCTACCTCCGTACCAAATTTCATTGAAATTGGTCTAGCCGTTTGAGCGTGAAGAAGAAACAAACACACAAACACATTCACAAACTTTCGCCTTTATAATATTATAGTGTGATTCATTATCAAGGTAATTAATAGGTAACAGGGTGCAATTTTTTATGGGTAAAAAAAATGGTGACTTTGAGCACAACAAGCCGCCTGTTGGTTGAGGATACTGCGACCTACGATACACGTGCTTGTTTACCGTCTCTGAGTAACTGAACTAAGTCGGCTGATCCCGATTGAGGCCGAAAAATCAAAAAATCACAGAATTCTACTAACGAATTGGAAAAGTAATCTTACATTTAATACCCTGTAAAAATTATACCTACCTATGTGTGCAATTAGATTTCAGTGTGACCGATCGCTAAGAGTATTAGGGTTAAGGGTTAAGGTGCGTAATGACGACTTGTAACGGTTCGGTTTGGGATTCGAACCCAAGCCTCGGCTAGCTATCACTTAGTCAGCATGACTCGACCCCTTGGCCGTCAAATTTGAATATAGGAATGAGTGGGTTCGATTCTCGCCTATATTCAAGTTGCTAGTATTTTGGAAAAATATTCTATAGGTACAATAATATTTATTTTATGTTTCCCTAATAACAAATTTATCTAAAATATAATTCTATTATAAGACCTAGATTAACTTAACTCTTCACAATGGTTTATTACCTTTTTTTCTATTCACTACCTAATGACACTGTATATTGCAGATTTAGGTCAGCCTAGGATGTCGTGACGAATCGGAGAATTGCCACCTAGGCAACGTAGATGTCCGAGCCTATGGTCCTTGCTACCATAGCCAGCTGATCAGGGTTGCGCCTGGATCTCGGGGTCGCTGTCCTTCACCACCAGCTGGTATTGCTTAGGTACGAAGTATCGGGTCACTGTCCGGTACGGCCAGCTGATCCTTCCAAGTTTGTTGACCTCTGATTTTTCATTTGGGCAGAGTGAGGCCCGTTTCTTCTATTTTTGTTTCTCCGATGACGATTATTACTGAGCCTGCGATGATTTTTATAGGAGGGCTCGCTTCTATGTGTGTGTCAGTCACTACTTCCGCTCTGTGACGCGTATTTGGTTGACCAATCAATGGCCGCTTGCAATTTCGAGTTCGCCAATTGGCCGAGGCGTTCTTCAAAATTTCTGGGAATTACAAAATTTCACTTGAGGAGAATTTGATTGGTCCACACGTCGTAAGTTTCATTCACTCGCCGCTCTTGTTCTAGAAGTTTCTCGTACAATTAAATGTGATGTAACTTCCTGTAGCAACCTTCGTTTATACGTAGGTGCTTATGTAGGTACATGTACGATGGCGAGCAGTGCCGTTGAATGTAAAAACATTACAGACTACCGAGAAATAATTTTAATTCACAAGAAGAGCTCTTACCTTACTTGGAAGGACTAGACATCGCGACAATTATAATGAAAAAATCGGCCAAGTGCTAGTCGGACTCGCGCACGAAGGGTTCCGTGCCTTTATCTATAAAAACAGCAAAAATGACGTTTGTTGTATGGGTGCCCCCCCTCAAATATTTGTTTTATTTTAATTTTTTTTTTTAAGTGAATATATAATTAATTGTTCTGTGAATATTTCAAGCGTCTACCTGTTGCCGTTATCTATATCGGGCAAAAAAATCACGTTTGTTGTATGGGAGCCCCCTTAAATAATTATTTTATTCTGTCTTTTAATATTTGTTGTTATAGCGGCAACAGAATTACATCTTCTGTGATAATTTCAACTGTCTAAATATGATGGGTTATGAGATATAGCCTAGTGACAGACGGATGGACGGACAGCGGAGTCTTAGTAATAGGGCCCTTTTTTCACCCTTTGTTTACAGAACCCTTAAAATGTATTAAGAATTTTAGTTGAAATCTACTAATTAATAATAATTACATTGTTTAAATAAATTTATGTATAGGTATTATTTTCTCTATTTAAAAATAGTATTAAATTTAAATAGTATTTTATTTATACACAAAACGAGGAAATAATTTCTAATAGGATTAGACTTTTTGATAGTTGGCAACGCTGCATTTTTGTATGCTTCAGCTTTTATTATTGGGTATTTTTTAATAAAATTTAATTTTCAGATTTCGACGCAGACTGTCCGGCGGCGGTTGAAAGAACTTACAACAAGCTGAACAGATGGAAAATGTTTGTCTTCCTTTTTATCTCGATAGTCAACTTGGGTAATACCTACCTAGGCGAATTACGGAGGCCACAGCCGAAGGATGCAAAAAAAACCAAAATGATTAAACTAATTTAATAAAAATATAAAATTACAAATTAATTAACTTAAGTCTATACTATTTCGATGTTGGAATTATAATGTCGAAGACGAGGTATTGGCGATGGGCAGGTAACCGCGGTGTCACGTTGGCTGCGTCAGCACCTCGTGCTAGCTGTCGATGTCGCAACGCCGATCGAGCAGGCGACCTGGTTGCATGAGCTGCGTCAGCTCCTCGTGTTGGCTGCCGGTGTCGCAACGATCCATGGTCCAAGTAAATAAGGTCGTAGCGTGTCAGCAGTCCTCTTAGGGTACCATGGTATAATTCCTCCCCTCTTAGACAAGCAACTATTTTAGACTGTTAAGAGAAAATATTGCTGGTATTTTCTGCACTTCAGGTTGTTTAGGGCCTTTCTCTTCATTGATTTCAGCAAAATTTTCAGAGTTTTTGTTAGGTTCCGGTTGAGGCAATCTATATTTTTTGATAATTAGGTAACTGGTTAGTATAAGTGCACCAAAAAGGGCTCCATAAAAAGGTATGGTTGTATGGTATAGCGATGGTGGCATAGCTTCATTCTTGTGAGAGATTGATTGCAGCATTATTTTATCTTGGGTATAATGTAATCCTTCCAGATTGATAGAGTTCAAACGAAGAGATGGTGAGTTACTAGCTGGAATTTCGATGCTGTTCGGTAATTTCATGATTTTCAGTGGTTGGCCTTTAATTTCATCATTTATGTTTATAATGCTTAGTTCTGGGGTCCGTATCAGACATTTAGTAGGGATTGTGGCTAGATAGCTCCCTTCTAGAATGTTGAAATCTTCACGTCCACAAATCATCTGAACTTTGGTGGGATGTGGGAAAGTAATGGTATACTGTCTGTTATCTAAGCTTTCCATTGCTTCTTTTGATAATTGTATTGTGGTAAGCGTGCAGCTTTTATCCAGAGATTGAGTTTTGATTATATTTTGTATGCAGTCTGCTTGAGAACGAACTTGATGGTTTTGCTTTTCTTCACAGAGAAACCGATTGTTACTAAGCTTCGGACATTCAGCCTCTGTGTACATGAATTCTTTCCCATTAGTTGCTATGAAAGGATATGGAGGAATAAGGACTTGGTGGTGTTTATTAGGTACTATGGATAGTTTGTAGAGATCTAGTGAAATTATTGAGACTATGGGAAATTCAAAAATAATAATTATATCACTATCAGAATAATAACATCCTGGTTTAATTATATCGTAATACTCTCTTGGATCTAATTCTAATATTAGGTCCTTATTATAAATTAATCTAAGTCTTTTGAGCATATTCTCTAAAATATCTATTTTTAACATAGAATGATGAGTGCTAGATGCTTTTACAAAAGCTAGGATATTTTCTATTCTAAATAACTCTTGTAGCAGGTCATCGACGCTTTCGCCCATTATTGCTAGAAGTTGAGAAAATTTAGCTAACTTTAGGATATCCGCTTTTCTGTACGCTTTGTTATTTAACATGAAAATTAGGGTACTATTTATTTTTTTCTGATTTTCTACTAATTCGGATAAAACTTGGCTATGTTGAGTCATCCATTCTTTGCTTAGAATAATGTGGTTATTAAATTCTGAAGATAACCGGTCTTGGTTATTCTCTAGAACCTTAATGGCATTGTTGTACTTAATAGCATCTGAATGGTCTAGGTTTCATGTAATAGCTTTTATGATTGAACCTAAGCCGTCGACAATACCTCTTTTAGCTCGCCTTGGTTTTAAACTTTCTAATTGGGATGAAGCCTCGATTAGTTTGTTGAGTAGGAAATCTATTTGCAACTCGTATAAGGCTAATGTTTCGTTAGTAAGTTGAGTCTTGTAATTTTGTAGTTCAGTTTGAAATATATTAATGTTATTTTCGATGTCATTTAAGTGAACATATTGTAAGAAAGTGTGGTAATGTGTTATAAGTTTGGTCGGTCCCAGTTTGAATGGTAATCGTCCTGGTCCATCATCCAGACTCTCAAGTTTTATCTCCTGGCTTCTTGTCAGATGTAGAGTTATTGTCAGCAGTATCCTGCAACAATTTTGAGCTCTTAGGTACGCGTTTTAGACGGGATTTAGCTATAGGATTACGTTTTTTGGAAGTGTAAATATGTATTGGTAGGTCAGCTAAAACGGTATCTTGAGTGTATCTTGGGGCTAACTTTTGACGGTTTGCCAGAGGATTTTTTATGAACACTTTTTGTTGGGGTTGATATTCAACCTCAGGTTCGCGGGTTTTATTCCTGTTTTCTATTAGGGTTGTACGGTGTTCTAGAGTTGAGTCGTTAATAATGTCATAAACTGTTTTCATTTGGTCTCGGTGCGTTTGTACGTACTGTTGTAAAATGTGTGTACTTAGGTTTAAGTCTAAAGGGTCTCTAGGGTCAAAATGACCGGTTATGATGTCAATAGGCCTACATTTAGTGAAACTATGAACAGAACTATTATACGCTATTATTGCATAAGGCATGAAGTTTATTACAGGTTCGTCTTTTTGTTGTAATTTTAAAATTCGAAGGTGTTCCAGGATTGTCGAATGGAATCTTTCTATAATACCATTTTCGTTTGGTGTATGAGCAACGGTTCTATGGTGAATTATTCCGTGTAAGCGTGTAAATTCTGCGAACAATTGATTTGTAAATTCAGTTCCGTTGTCCGTTACTATAGTCAAGGGTAGTAAGTGATGAGTACAAAATTGTAATAATCCTTGTAATATGCTAATAGCTGTGCCATCTCTGAGATAAAAGCTTGGCCGTATTTAGAAAAAACGTCTACGAGGGTTAAAAATTTCTCGTTTTGTGCTGTAAATAGGTCCATGTGAATAATTTAGAAAGGGCTTTTTGGCGGGGGGAACAATATTAAACTTTTGTTTTATAGGATTGCGATCATACTTGGCTTGACCACATATAGTGCACTCGTTAATGTACTTAGTTATGTGATCTTTTAACTTAGGCCAGTAATATTTTCGTGAGAGTGCTAAGTAGCACTCATTAATACCACGGTGATTGGTTTTACCTTCGTGATATAAATTAATTATTTCCTGTTGCTTTTAATAATCTTTGACATTTTCTAGTTCGGTTTTGGCTAATACAAGATTCATCGATGAACTCTTAAATTTATCTTGAATAATAGGTATAATAGAAAACATAGCTAAGGGTGGAGAAATAAGAAGGGCGGTTTTTATTTTAGGGTTAACGTATTCCTTGATGGCATTGACTACGTCAGATTCTAAATGCGATTCTGAGATTTGTACAGAAGTGCGTGTGTGCGTGTCAAATGGTTTGCTTGCGGTCGGTTTCTTTTTTATGTCACCTACTAAGGTCAAGCATAACTGTCTATGAAATTTATTGAGGGGCTCGTCAGTGATTGGGACATCTAAAATAGGGTTTTCGTTACTCGTGTGTGCGGTCAATGTTTCAGAATTTGAGATAGCGGTAAGATTTTCTGATGGATTTGCTACTATTGAACTTATTTCTTCGTTGTGAATTTCCACGCGTGAAAGAGCGTCTGCGTTTATGTTACTTATTCCCTTTTTGTAAATGACTGTAAAGTCGTATTCACTGAGCTTTAAGCTCCATCTAGTGAGTCGGGAATTGGGTTCTTTATTATTCATAATCCACTGAAGTGGCTTATGATCTGTTATAATTTTGAATTTTCGTCCAAAAAGGTATGGCCGAAAGTATTTCGTAGCCCAAACTATGGCTAGAAGCTCTTTTTCTATCGTACTGTAATTAATTTCGCTCTCGTTAAGCGTGCGAGAAGCATATGAGATAGAAACCTATCTGATCCTACTGTTCCTTGGGATAAAATAGCACCAATGGCTATATTAGAAGCGTCTGTCGTAAGAATAAATTCTTTGTTAAAGTTGGGATATTGAAGTATGGGGTCATTAGTTAGGAGACTTTTACATTTTTCAAAACTGTTTATATACTGAGAGTCAAAGTTGATTTTTCTTCCCTTTTTAGGCATTGTGTTAAGGGTTTCGTTATTCGAGCGAAGTCTGGAATAAACTTTCTGTAGTAACCAATTAAACCGAGAAATTGTTTTATTTGTTTCGGAGTTTGGGGTAAGGGGTACTTTTCTATCGCTTCTATTTGATACCGTGATTGCTAATAATGTGTCCTAAGTAGGCGGTCTCTAATTTCAAAAATTCGGATTTGTCCATCTGGATTGGATCTGAGGCATTCTTAAATATTCGAAGTGGCCGTGCTCTACATTGAACGCGGTTTTTGGGATATCATTGGGGTCCATCTCTACCTGGTAAAACCCACTGGCTCAATCAAGGGTGCTGAAATATTGACATTTTCCTGCTACATTTGTCACTTCAAAAGGGTCGTAATTTAATGGTACATGGGGAAAATATTTTTCTGCCGCTTCAGGACTCAAAAAGGACTGGTTAGCACCTGTGTCTATCAAAAATTTGAGAGGGGGATTCGATATGCTAATATAGGCGAGTTGTCTCCGTGTCTGAAGGTTTAACTCTATTTTGGTTTTTTTGATGAAGGACTTGGCTGAAAATCCTGTTCTTGGTTACTTAATGAAATTTGAGGCACTTCGGCAAGATCGTTGCCGCTAGGGGGCATGTCAGTGTATTGTAAGCTCTCATAATCGTAGTTTTGGTAACAAGGGTCACTGTCTGCTTGGTCAGTATGGTAGTAATAATAAGGTTCACTGTAATAATAGTCAGAGTTGTCATTGTCTTCATATCTTGCACACTCATTCAAGTTCATTTCCCGGGTTTTAAAATAATTATTTGGTGGTGGATTACCAGATTTCCGCTAATCGTGACCTACTAGTGGCAAGGGCTTGGAAACAAAATGACTAACTCCACTCATAGGAGTAGGGGTTGAATTCTGAGGGGGTGAGTTTCTATGTGAAATCCTAAATACATTACTATGAGGGTTGTAATTAGGCGGAGGGGCTCGGAACATCTGTTGAGTACGAGTTGGAATATTGGGATTTAATCTTAATGGCTGATTTATTTCGTTTTGAGATTTCCACCCTCGTGGTGGTGGGAGCGGCGGCTGCCAGTTACGGGGTGGTAGAAAGTTTGTGAAAGTTTGTGGAAAAATCTTGAAAATTTATGATTAAGTGAGGGCTTTCGTTCGACAATAGGTTCGTTTCTTTGTTGTAAATACATGACGTTTTATTCATCCTGAAGAAACTCAAGGGCTTTTTCAATGGTTTCGGGACGCATGCAACAAATTCTGGAACCTAATGGTTCTTTAAGACCGCGGACAAAAGCTTGCATAGTTAATTTTCTATAAAGTGTTCGCTTAGCTTCTATGGTAGTTGCAACAGTTTCGTGGAGAGAAATATAAGTCATAATGGTACTAAATAATATTTGACACCGATAGTAAAAATCTTGTGGTGTACTATTAGCCTGCGTGGCTAATAAAAGGTCATTGTAGAGGGCTGTTTCATCCCTTTGGTCTGAAAATATTATTAACAAGCGCTGAGCGAATGCCAAGCCAGTTCTCTGGAATTCCATTTGAATTTATTTTACTAGCCGCGGGTCCTGTGATTTTATTTAATATACTATTTACTAAAAATAAATTAATTAGTTCGCTACCTTCTTCCTCACTAGCATATGCTGAGACTAATTGGTCACAGATTTTTATAAATCTTGTTAAAATATTAGGGTTCCCGTCAAATTCCGGCACTAGGCGTAAAGCCTTTATAATTGAATCGGGATCTTGGGACATTTTTAAACTAGAATTTATCTCTAAATCTACGGAACTAACACTAATGTTTCTATATGAATCTAAGATCTCTTGGCAACAAGACTGCCTGGAAGTTGCAGCCACTGCGCCAATTACGGAGGCCACAGCCGAAGGATGCAAAAAAAACCAAAATGATTAAACTAATTTAATAAAAATATAAAATTACAAATTAATTAACTTAAGTCTATACTATTTCGATGTTGGAATTATAATGTCGAATACGAGGTATTGGCGATGGGCAGGTAACCGCGGTGTCACGTTGGCTGCGTCAGCACCTCGTGCTAGCTGTCGATGTCGCAACGCCGATCGAGCAGGCGACCTGGTTGCATGAGCTGCGTCAGCTCCTCGTGTTGGCTGCCGGTGTCGCAACGATCCATGGTCCAAGTAAATAAGGTCTTAGTGTGTCAGCAGTCCTCTTAGGGTTCCATGGTATAATTGGCGTTTAACAAGCTATTCTTATGTTGTTTGTGACATAAGTGACATAACACATGATTCCTACTCAGTCAAAATTATAATGATTACCTGCAGGTTATTTTAGCTGAACTTGTTTTTCTGTCAGCTAAATATTTGTCAAAGATTATAATAAAATTAACATTAATGAATTATGGCCACAATAATACGAGTGTGTTTATTTTTTCTGTACTAATAAACTAACCCAAATACTAACACTTTTGTTAGGTAAAACTCCAGTAACTTGCTCGTTGAAAATTATCTATGTAAATAATTAACTCGATACCTAAAGTTTTGGATATTTTACTTTCATATAATACCATGGGTATATCAACATTTTAAGAGACAGCATAATATAATAAATTAGATATTAAATTTAATAAGGGTTTTAGAATTCGGACCTCAGATGTAAGGTTATATTAATACTCAGTAGCTGTTGATTTTTTTAGTATTTTTGGTTTGACGTGTAATTAAAATGTAGTAATAGAGAATAAAGACGAGCTCACGCGTTTGGGCAATAAAGGTTAAGGTAAATAGTTTTAATTTATGATTATTATTTTTTTCATATATGTTTCTATGATCTGTATTACCTAACTGTGGAATTGTTGTAGTTAAAAAGTCTATTATATTTAAAAAGTTTTAAGATTGTTTGATAGAAAATACTTTATATAAAAAGATCCATTTGCACTAAAATCTGTTGTGGCTATTCACACTAATGTAAATAACTTTACTGTCAAATAATGCCTATTAAAATTTTATTTTTATTGTTGTTATTTTTAGTTTATCCTCATTATTATTTTTAATTTAAGGTGTCTAGTGATTTTAAATAATTAAATGACGTTACTACGACTTCTGATATTTTATTTTACTTTTACTCAAAGGCCAGTCTCAACCAAATTACCAAAGAGTCTGCCAACTGATGACTTTTGTCAATACTAGTCGAGATAAAATCAGTGGATTAAGTTGATGTTAGTTAACCATCGTGTATATCTGAGGAATTGTTAAAAACTATGCACACGTCCGGTCCCCTCTCTACCAACACATCGCTAGCCACCGTGACTGCTTAACACGAGGCGGGCCGTATGCTTATTTGTCACCTTAGTATATTGAAACAAAGAACTAAACGAATGAGTATATCAACCCACACTTTCCACTTTTGGACACAAGTCTATACCTACTTACTAAGAAGAACGTTTGCGCTTACGCACTATAGGCGCCCACACGAGCCTAGTGCGCGTTAATTATAGAGGACACTGGGTGCAAAATAGGCTAAAAAGCCAATACAAAATATAAAATACTAACGATGATGGTAAGTAAAAATACTAAAAATTTATTTTAATATAATTTAATTAATTACAATGAGAAAAAAAATTTCCATACATCATAAATGTTTTTTACCGACATTACTACATTATTACTATTCTAGTATCTCCCAAATCCTACTTTTGAATGGGAGGGACAAATACCACGGCGGCACAAAAACTATATCCAAAAAAGAACAATATGTTAAATCAATAAATGACTGAGTAGATTTTTCTAGAAGATTGTTTTAAAAATAAGTTAATAAAGGTTTTCTAGGGCGATCACCTTTTGGCACGCACACTTATATATTCATTCATAATTTACGGTTGCGACGCGATGCAGTGGTGATACTACTAACAGTGTGAAACGAAATAATAAATTACGATTATTATAGTGCGCTCTGTTGCGCCTTGGGTTCAAAGTCCATTAAGGTTAGGTTGATGTGTTGCCTACTGTACTTATTCAGAAACCTTCCCCAGCATGTGCATAACAACTTACCAAAATTTCATTACAATCGGTTTCCCCTTACTGCGCGAGTCCGACTCTTTCTCAGAAACATTCCGCGGCGTGTGCATAACAACTTACCAAAATTTCATTAAAATCGGTGTACCCTTAGTGCGCGATTCCGACACGCACTTGACCGTTATTTTCTTTCTTAAAAATCCTTGCTCTAACACCAACAAACACAAAAAAAAAATATTACCTGAATTGGTCCAGCGCGAGTCCGACTCGCACCTGACAGTTTTTTTTTACATAAGAACCTTCTCCTGACAATAACAAACACAACAGAAAAAGAATTAGCGAAATCGGTCTACCCGTTCACGCGTGATAGCGTGACCAAGGTAAAAAGGGATTCATGTTTATGTATATATATATATATATATAAGATGAAATAATTTTATTAAAAAAAAAAAATTGGCTACTATTTCGAAATTCTGTTCGATTTTTCCTTAAATACGTAAAAATATCTTTCTAGTGCTAAAAAAAAATAATATGATACCCCTAAAATATCGAAATCTACAAGTAAACTTTTTTTAGAGCCTTTTTCACGTTTTTTAGGATTTTTAGTTCGAGTTTTCCTTTAGGTTATGCCTTTCTCCAGCTTCTGTATTTTTCTCAGCTCCGTGATTAGTGCTAATTCTTCAATCTAGAATAAGTAAAATAGACCTTTTTTGAGAAATTGGCGGAGATCGCCGTCTTAACCCGGCTTTTTCGTGCATGTGTGTGCGTGCGGGTTTTCCAAATGTAATTTGTGACCTGGTGATTTCTAAGACGTCTTTATAGCTTGCCTTCATGGTATTAGCTCGAACTATATGTATCCGGAATCCTTCTGTCCGGAAAAAAAAAGATTTCGGTATGACGATCCCGGCTGCTTCCGGGTTAACTTCAGAATCGACTGATTCCGGATCCTAGATACCTATTTTTATGAGAACCATAAAAATACCTAAATCAAAATTACTGTAGGTTTATAAACTTTCTGCCCCCGGCACCGACTACAAAATTTTTTTTTTTTCTGAACTGTCAATGCAGTTGGCTGTTGCAGCCATTACTGTTTCACCGGGCTTTTCATGTACGTAAAGTTAGCAGAGCAACTATCGCAAATCGATATAAAATAAGTTGCGTAATTTGCCGTGATTTATCCGTGAAAAAATAAAATTTGCCGCTTTTATATTTCTTGAGTTACAGAGTTTTCTGCTAACTTTACGTAAAGTTAGCAAAACACTAACAAAAAAATTGGAATTTAGAGAAAACAGAAAACACAGGAATTTTCCGCTAATTTGCCGTGATTTATCTTTCAAAAAATAAAATTTGCCACTTTTATATTTCTTGAGTTACAGAGTTTTCTATAAAAATAAAATATGGGTTGGCGTGATTAAATACTTTAATTATATTAAGCACTTTTAGCGAAACACAAACACAGTAATTAAATTTAAACTTGAAAAGGAAAACAAAAGATGATTGCGCAGAATCATGAAGAACTTAGTTTTTTTTTTTTATGGCATTGGAGACCAGTGGCTTATTTTTATTTTACTTACAACACTGTCCCTCAAAATAAAAATCCTATATTGAGAAGTACCCATAAATTATACAGACATTAAATTGTCTCTAAGTTTATCAAATTTAGTTGTGGCGAATGGTTTTGTTAATAAGTTGGCACTCTTAATATAATTTAATTGAATAGTCCTGTTGTAAACTATTTAGGTGTAATTATTTTTTGTATAGAACATTTTTATAATGCAGAAGTTTTATAGTTATGTTTTGACAAATATCTTTTTTTTTTATTAGTCTTCTACTTGTCAGGTAAGCAAGATAATTGTAACATATTGAGCTGAGAATTAGTCTAACTTACAGTCCCTTTACAACATTTGGTCCTTTCTCGATCCGTAAAATTTTAATTAGCAAATCATGGTAAAACGCGTTCCCAATTCAAGGGTGAAACCAACGGTGAAACGCTAGTCACTGGTGAGGTGAGGGTGCAGCCTGCTGTACCCACTGAGTCCAAGTCAATGGACACAACACCGGTTGTACAATCTACTTTTTCTGGTTGTTCCTCCACTTCTTCAGCTACGGTCAGAGCTCGTGCTTTAGCCGCACAAGCTCAACATGCAAGAAAGATTGCAGAGTTTGAGCAGGCTGCTGCAGAAAAAGCAGCGCAGAGGGAACGTGATGCCGTAGCCAAGGAAAGGTTAGCGTTGGATTTAGAATTGTCTGCACAGTTAGCAGCTATAGCAACTATTAACGATGAACGTGCAAGCTATCGTAGTGTTCGTTCATCGCTTTGCGAAACATGGTTCAATGATTGTGTTGAATCGGTTTTACCTTTGGAGCCCGACGTTAGTCAACTAAGCTGTTCTGTCCCTGCGGATGCTGCGCATAATAATGCCATCCCCGACAGCCCAGCTCTTTTGGCCGGATTGCCTATTTAAACAGAAATGTACAAAAAATCCGTACTTTATATCAAACTACCGCATCTAAATCTCGAAGACGCAATACCCTAATATGGAACATTAATGACGAAGCAGTTCGGGCAGTTCTGGAAGCGAATCATGTGACCAACCTGATCCAAGAGGTCACCATCCTTGTTCAACCGCATTTTCTGAAGAATACGAGACTGAAATGAAAAACTATCCTTAAATATAATCCCATTCAATCACATTACAATATAAAACACGCGCCAAATAGGAAGTATTTACTAATAGGGATAAACTTCACGACAATTTTTAAAAATTTTCAGCTACAGACCGTTTCTTTTTATCTTTATTTACAGGAGGTTGAGTCTCAGGCAGTAAGGTTACTGATGAAGCTGAGGTACGTATCGACAGCTGCTTTTTATTGCCTTTTTTTGCAGGGGATGGAGACTCAGTTTGTGAAATGACTGAAGTGTTGGTCCAGGATGACGTGAAGCTGAGGCAAGTATACGCTTTTCAAAATTTTTTTTTTTTTACATGAGATTGTTTTTTTTTTTTTTTTTTTTTTATACCACTAAGGTGGCAAACAAGCTTACGGCCCGCCTGATGGTAAGCGGTCACCGTAGCCTATGGACGCTTGCAACACCAGGGGTATCACTTGCGCGTTGCCGACCCTTCAGAAATCTAATAACTTCTTTCTTGAAGAACTCCATACTGTAGTCCTTGCAGAAAACCTTGGCAGGGAGCTCATTCCACAACTTAAGCGTTCGTGGGAGGAAGTTTCTCTGAAACCGCACTGTACGCGACCATTTAGGTTCTAAAGTGTGAGAATGAATTCCCTGCCGATGGCGAGCGGTGCGATGGTAGAAAGTAGCCGTGGGCATCATTTCGAACAATTCCTCAGAACACAACCCATTGTACAAGCGGTAGAACACACACAGTGAAGCAAAGTCTCTCCTCAGACTTAAGGGCTCGATACCGCAAGTGAGTTTGGAATCGTCGACAATTCTCACAGCCCGTCGTTGAACCGAGTCAAAAGGTCCAAGCTGGTATCCGGGTGCACCCGCCCAGAGATGGCAGCAGTACTCCATATGGGGCCGAACCTGCGACTTGTAAAGTAACAACCTTTGCCCCGACGTGAAGTACTGCTTCGCTCTGTTGAGTACACCAAGTTTTTTGGACGCCAGCTTCACCTTATCTTGTAAATGATCTCGGAACTTAACATCGCTGGAGATGTCGACACCAAGGATCCCAATGCTCTTGGAGATGGAGAGGGGAGTGTTCTGGAATTGTGGGACTACAGTGAATGGAGTTTTCTTAGCGGTGAACGCGCACACTTGTGTCTTTGTAGGGTTGAATCGGACCAAGTTTACCCGTCCCCAATCAGAGACTTGGGACAGTGTGGTCTCGATTTGAGACACAAGTTCTCCGCGGTTTTCCTCCACAACGGAACGAGGGATGTTTGCACGACCCGTGTAAAAAGCGTCTCCAGTACTGTCATCTGCATAGCAATGTATGTTGTTGATGTCCAACATGTCATTGATTGTGACTTAACTCGCGAAATGATTGATGCCTCTGTCACGATTGATGCCTCTACCTTAATTGTTGTGCCATATGAAGCGTCTGGGAGGTCATTACTACAATCCATTTCCCTTGTATACTATATTTGATGTTATATCAGGTGATGATCTTATATTTTTTAATGTGCTATTAGTACTCTGTGCTTAGACGTGTAGACGACGCATATCCAAACACAGGTAAAAGGTCAGTGTAGATTTGTTCAACAATTTCTTCAGACACACATTTATGTAATTGTGATTCACTGAGGCAATATTGGACTTATAGTTCGAGACGATAAATCTTCGAATAAGTTGTCATACGGAAGTTTAGCACTAGGATACTGTTTGTTATTGTTATTAAGTTCGTCTTCTCTTTCACACATCACCTCATTTAACTTAGTGGCATTCGTCATGTTTGCAGTATTATTATGGTATTGCAAATTAATCTCTAATTACTGAACTGTATGACACTCATGCTCCAGTAAAACCAATAAAAGTAAAATACTTTCCTGCACCATGGCTAGACGATAAAATTAAAGCCCTTCAAAAAATAGGAAATCGAGCTAAGGCTAAGCTGAAAATTAACCCTACTGAAGCCAACTTAGAAAAGTATAAAAATCGCTGCAATACGATGTGTCGAGATGCACAACGACGCCATATCCACAAATCCGTTGAAAACGGAGATCCATGGAAATTTCTTAAGTCATTAGGAGTTGGTAAAACGCAGGCTATACTATTTCAAAACATCTTAACTTAGATTTACTCAATTAACATTTCACTTCTGTACCTGCTATGAATAGCAGTAAAAAAGCGATTACGCTGCAAAATTTTTCAATGACCTCAACTCCTGACTTCCTCCCTTTTACTTTCCGTCAATTCACTGATTGTTATGTTAAGAAGAGTATTGTGTTTATATCTTGCTATAAGCCGTGCTATGATCATTCCAATTATTGACCTAATTATTCCTATTATTACTCATACTTTAATTTTCATCCATTGCCCCTGGAGTATTTCCTGAAGCTTGGAAAGATGCTTACATTATACCATTGCCTAAAAATCCAATTCTTTTTCTGATTATCGACCAATTTCATTACTACCATTCCTATCTAAAATCCTTGAACGACTCGTTAATCACCAGTTAAACCTTTTTCTAACTCAAAATAGTTTATTTAATACCTTACAATCCGGCTTTCGAACCAGTCATAGTACTGTTACTGCTCTCACTAAAATCACTGATGATATCCGTTACGGTATGGACAGTAAGCAAGTCACTGTCTTGTCTGCTCTTGATTTTAGCAATGCTTTTAACACAGTGGACTTAGACATTTTGTTGGCAATCCTAAGCTTTCTTAACATATCTCCAACAGAAATTGACTGGTTTCGTAGTAACTTGGGTGTCCGCCGACAGTGCATTTGGGTAGAGGAATCTTTCTTTCTCTCTCTAACTGGTGCCCATTAACTGCCGGCGTACCTCAAGTTGGCGTGTTGTCCCCACTCCTGTTTTCAGTTTTCATTAACACTATCACTTTCAAACTATCTTCTCTCTACCATCTATATGCAGACGATCTCCAGATTTATGCACATGGTCCAATAGAAAATATCGTAACAACAATTCAATCTATTAACTTTGATCATGATAAAATAGTTGAATGGTGTGGATATTATGGACTTCGACTTAATCCTCTCAAGTCGCAGACCATAATTATAGGTAGTCCAAAATTAATATCGAAGATAAATTGGACTGATTTACCCCCAATCGAACTCGATGGTATCATTATCCCTTTTAGTGTCACAATAAAAAGTCTTGATATTTATATTGACCGCAAGTTATCTTGGACTCCACAAGTCAAGAAAATTAGCCGAAAAATCTTTGCTTCGGCCGGAACCCTGAGAAGATTACGGAATCTTTTACCTGTGTCAACTAAAATTGTGCTTGCTCAGTCTTTACTTTTACCTTTACTTGATTATGCTGACATTTGCTGTACTAATCTGACAGAGGAACAACTTAATAAACTGAAGCGTCTACAAAATCTTTGCGTTCGCTTCATTTTCGGACTTCGAAAATATGACCATGTCTCAGAATTTAGTTCCCAACTCAAGTGGAATCTACAATTCTCTCTCAACTTCGCCGGAATGTACATATTCTTTCACTCCTCTATAACATGCTATTCAATCCATCTACACCATGTTATCTAAAAGAGCGGTTTAATTTTATCAGCTCGCCTTGTCTAACTCTTCGCTCGTCTACTAGTCTTCTTCTTAAAACACCTGGACACAGTACTAATTTTTACAATCATTCTTTTACTGTAAAAGCCATTAGTCTTTGGAACTCTCTGCCGATAAATATAAGGCAAATCCAGTCGCTGACTGTTTTCAAGAATTCATTAAAATCTTATTACTTACGTACTACTTCCTAATTTTCTATAATTTTTACCAACCTCTGGTTATTCAAACATATCTATCATTATTACTTTATTTATTGTATGTATGTTTATGTATTTATATTATATAACCATTTATTTTATGTATTTGTTTAAGTATTTATATTAAGTATGTATATGTATTTTATCTTTATAGTAATTACAAAAGTATATATGAGTTTTGTAATATTCTTTATTCTTCCTTATAATTTTACTTATGTTTGTTTATGTATCACCTACCTCTTCCTGTCAATATTACTGTACCCAAAGGTTGCCTGGTAGAGATCGCTTTTAAGCGATAAGGCCGCTTTATTGTGCTATTTCTTCTATTGTTATTTTTTTTTTGTGTATTTTTAATTGTGCAATAAAGAATATTGTATTGTATTGTATTACTTTTAGATAAATGGAGCAAAAGTTTATTTCGTTCGTCACTCTGTTCAGTTGCCTAAAAAATTGATATCAGAGCAACTTATAGTTAAAGACGACTTCTCTCACTTTCTAGCTCAAATTTAATATAACTCCGTCACCCTCGCGCGACAAACAACTTACCGCCTGCCGCCGGCCGCAACTTAGCTACAAATCTTTTGACCATAAACTGTATATAGTACTTATGTAGATGCTGTTACGGCAAGAAACTGTAACTAAAGTAGCATTATTTTGACGTGTCAGTTCCTATAATTCGCTGCAATATAGTGTTTGCCTCCTATTGATATCTCAGTCTAGAACACATTTTCTTGAAATTTCTGAAGGTAGGGGTATAAAACGCACTAAGAGAAACCGAAAAAGCACTGTAAAGTCAAAACACTGTATTTTGACTTAAAGTGTATTGGATTCACACGGCAGTAACTTGTAGTCCTTATTTATGTAGATCTTATGGTATGATTGAGCGTACAATAGGTACATTCAAAAATTTGCTAAAGAAATCCAAAGCTAACAATACAGACCCATACTATATTATAGTACCATAGGATATTCACCTGCACAATTGTCCATGTCCAGACACATGCGGACGAAAATTCCAGTCTCTGATATACCTACACCTGATGCCGACCCTAATCAACAATGATTAACTTAAAGAAAGGATAGAAAAACAAAAATCTTATACAACACTTTATTATAACAAACACAGAAAGATTTTGGCTGAACTTCACATAGGTGATAAAGTTTATTTTAAACATAAGCCACATTTCAAATTAAGGCGTCACCATGTGGTGGCGGGTGCTGATTCACAAAGGTCGTCGTTGAAGCTAAGAGAAATAAACCGGGTAGTTACTTGTAGGCAATGCGAGCTAGATCTTAATCAGTCCTTAGTCCTTAGGGTTGCTAGGGGCCACTTCTTTATCAGGCTGGAGATCCAGTATCAATCCGTGAGGGATGCACCAAACTCAATTTTGCTGACGTGCGCGCGCGATCTTTTGTGCTAATAGCAGCCTACCTATTAGCAGCGGTGCGGAGGTATGACTGACAGCTCCTTATATGTTTGGTGCTTCTACCGAAACATTTGGCCCTCGAGAGGATTTGCTAACATTACAAGCAATTATATACCCGGTTTTTTTGAGTATAGCATTCAACGAGTGATGTTTCATATATAAATAATGTTATTTGACGCGAAATCGTAATGTGGCGAAACGATCCCCCCTGCCTTGAAAGCTCCAACTTTCAATAAATTACAAAAAAAGATGAATCTAAAGAGTTAATTTAAACAAGAATTCGAGGAACACTTTTATTTATCTAATAATTAATAAACACTTTTTATTTCTACAATTAACGTTATTTCACCTAAGCTTATGTCCAAAGAGCACAAACACCAGTGTTGCCGACATTTTAGTGTTTCCGCTATCTTGGTGTGGCCACTCTACTATATTACATCTATCCCCTTTATACACAACAATCCAATTGCGTTTTATCCTTTTCTCTCCCTTTTATTTAACTAAAATACACAATAACCTTATTATAAATGTTGTAACTGCACATTTAGCCATGGACATTATAATAGCGAATTACTGAGGTCAAACATGATAGGAAGTTCTATTATAATTATTACCTTCCTCAGATTTTATAATGTAAAATCTATTTTTTTTACTACTTATAATTACACCCTTTAACCATTTATTACTATGAGGATCTTTTTTAAACCATTTTGAGACATTTTGCCCAACAAAGAGGGCTTCCTTTATGCTAGTATTCCTATTATAATATGATTCATTCCTATTTTAAATTTTCTCAAATTGAACTTTAAAATTGTGATTCAATTTAGGCTCTAAATACTTAAACGTAACTGGTAATTTTGTCATTATTAATTGGGCAGGTGAAAATTTTGTCCCAGAGACTGGTGACGCTCTATACTGAAGAAGGGCCATTCTGTAGTCTGTTTTGTCTTCATTACACTTACATAACATTTTTTTAGCAATTTGAACACCCCTCTCATCCATACCATTAGATTCTGGATTTCGTGGACTCGAAAATGTGAATTTAAAACTCCATTCAGTATCAAATTTAATACATTCTCTGGAATCAAAAGGAACATGATCTGATACAATTTCAGATGGTATTCCAAATTGTGAAAACATATAAATCAAGCAATTTATTATAGCACTGGCTGATTTACTATATATGATTCTTATGTCGAGCCATTTAGACATGTAATCAAAAGCTATTAGATAACTCTTTCTTTTAAAATCCATAATATCAATACCCAGCTTCATGAAAGGCAAGTTTGGAACATCATGTGATAACAAAGGTTCTTTTACATTGTTATTTTGGTAAGTTTGACACACAAAGCAATTTCTAACATATTCTTCTATATCAACGTCGATTTTTGGCCAATAATATAGACTTCTAACTTTCTGTTTCATTTTTGTGATGCCTAAATGACCCTCATGCAATTGGTTAAGAATTATTAACCTCATATTTCTAGGTATTAAAAGTCTATCATTAAGAAATACCAAATTATTATCTACTGTTATATCTTGTTTAAATTTATAATAATATTTTCCAATATCATGAACCCTATTAATATGTTCTGGCCAGCCATTTTTATTGTACTCCATTATTTTACATAATTCTTCATCATTACGGGTCTCTGAAATTAACTTAAGTTTTGTTCCTCACTACACTGCAAATGACTTGACAAGCCTACACTGTGGATAATTTTATGCATATAACTATCATCGTCCGTTTCATCCAGATAAGAGCGAGATAACTAACTTTAATTTTAGTCTCTGTAAACGAGGTGAAGGAATATCATGTAATCCTTTTTTTAATAAACTTTATAAAGGCTTGTGATCATTTAAAACAATACATTTCCTACCATAGATGTAATAATGTAACTTTTTAGTGGCCCAAACAATACTCAATAATTCTTTTTCAATTTGGGAAAAAAAATTCTCTGCTAGAGTTAAACTCCTGGAAGCATAACTTACTGGTTTGCCGTCTTGCATTAAACAGCATCATAAACCATCCTTTGATGCATCACATTGTATTGTAATTGACAAATTACTATCAAAATTTTGTAACATGGGTGCCTGACTTATACACTTTTTAATATCCCTAAAAACTTTTTCATGTAATTCTGTCATAACCATCCAACATCTTTTTTTAATAATATTTGGAGCGGCCCTGACATATCAGCTATTTTTTTTACAAATCTCCTCAAATAAACAATCATACCTAATATCACTTGCAGCTCTTTTTTGTTTTGAGGACTTTTTAAATTGACAATGGCTTTAATCGTGTCTGGATCTATAGTCATACATTCCTTTGAAAAAATATGACCCAAATATTTAACCTGCGATAGTTTATACTGGAACTTGTTCTTATTAAATTTAACATTAAATTTTTTTGCTTGTTCAAAAACCTGTTCTAATATTTTATCGTGTTCTTTTTCACTATCTGCACATATTAAAATATCATCACAGTAAATTACTACACCTGGTATATCTCCAAACATGTTCTCACTATATTTTTGAAAAATTTCTGGTGCTATAGACAGACCGAAGAGTAATCTTAAAAATTTAAAACAACCATAAGGAGAGCTGAATGTACAAAGATGTGTTGATTCTTCAGTAAGCATTATGTTATAGAATCCATCAGATAAATCTAATACTGAAAATAGTGACTTGTTACATAATTTTGTAATCACCTCCTCTAGAGTTGGAATTAAATGTTAATTTCTTATTAAAACCTTATTAAGTTCCTTTGGATCGTGACATAATCTTAAATTTTTATCTGCCTTCTCAATTATTACTAAATTGCTTACAAAACTTTGCAGATGTTCGACTCTCTCAATAATTCGCTGATGCTCGAGGCTTCTAAGTTTTGTCTCCAAACGATCCATCAATGCATGAGGTACCCTTCGAGGTGGTTTTACCACAGGCTTTGCATCAGGGTGAATGTGCAGCTCCAATGGTGTCCCAAACTGTCCTACCCCCTGAAAAAGTTACAAATATATTCTTTATCATAGTTTTCTATAATATGTGCATCCTTCAAAATATTTTACTTTTTTAGAGATTCAAACCCTAATATAGGTCTTAAGATGTTTCAGGAATGTATAAAAAACTTATTCTGAAATTAAAAACATCAAAATTAAACTTAATAAATAAACTTAAATTTATTCTTGCATGACTAAGTAGTATCCACTTACTGAGACTCGATGTGGTTGTTACCTCCCTCTTAAGAACTGCAGTCCTCCTTCAGCAGGGACCTCGGATACTGTCAGGAATAGACAACTCCCGAGATCCTGAATGACACTGTAGCTCTCACACTATTTTATGTCTTTTGTCACTGTCACTTTAGAAGTCCATAAAAGTGAATTATAACACTCCCGACGCGTTAAAAAAAATAATTAAAGGTACCTGTATAGTTTAGGGAAAGAATTGTTATATTTGACATATATAAATATTTTTAAAATTAAGGATATTTAATATAATACGAGGTCAACACGTCGAAACAGGAACCGGCGAACGCCAAAACCATCTTGTGCTCCTCTGATTTTAGACATAAAATAAGATCTAAGCGATTCATATACCAAAGATATATCTAGTTATAACTAGATATAGAAGTTTTTACCCTAACCGAACTTGTTTGGTCACACCAGCACTCCATATTACCAAACCTTTTCGGAAGTCAGAAGACAAGACTTCCCCATCAGAACCAGCTAGCAGCACTAAAAAAATCTAGACAACCAAACCATCCCTCCATACTGGAAATAAGTCTAAGCGTCCAAATCTCTCATTTACTTTTCCTTAGGCACATACTAGTCTCAAATCAACTTTCTTACAACCAATCAATCCTGCATGAATCTTAGTTTTAAGATTTATTTTAGGTAATCTATAATTTTTGGTTGTAGATTAAGTGTGTTCTAGAAATTAGGTTGCCTCGATATAATTAGACCTCCTCGTTTAAGTAGTCGACAATAAATAAACTACAGGTCCAAAAATACCAATAACCATTTCCAGAGTGTATCTTCAATGTTTGATATGTGTTTATCTAGACTTAGTCCAGATATAGTATGCCGTGAATCTGTAGCGAAGGACCGTTAGCGAAGATCTGGTCTAGATCTCCATTCCGACTCAAAATCTAGTTCATTTTTGTAGACTTTCAGTTACGTTAATTTTGAAAATTAAGTGTAACAATAAATATTTTGTAAAAAACACACAAAACTCAAACATTTCACAAAATTTACACATAAAACTTAACATAAAAGAAAATCGAGAAATATTGCCCTATCACCTTTGTTCTACAAAGTTTTCCCATAAAAATAAAACCCTGCTGAAAAATTAATAGCCAGACTTAGAAAGTCTAGGTCACCTAGTTCTCCTAACAATCTATTAGACAACAAAATTAAAGAAAAACAGCTTAATTCTTTCTTGTCTGAAGAATTAGACAAAGAAAGACAAAATCCTTGTGTTTCAGAAAATTACCCGGAAAAACGGGGATTTAAGAGCTCTTGCAAATCTAAATAAAAAAAAAGGAAAAAAAATCATTTTGAATCTATGTAACTTACACAATTTGTAACGTTTTCACTGTTTTAAAATAAAAAACAAATTAAGACACTTTTCAAGCCTATTCAAGGCTATTTTCTCAAATCGCTAAACGTGCAAGCTCTCCGATAGCTCGACAATTTTCCGTATTATACTAGACGTCTAATCTCAACGAAGCAGAAAGGTCAGAAATAACAAAGCAGGCGTCGTTTGTAAGTCACTGATAAATCCAAAAAGCACTTTGTGTACGGTAAACCAAGAAGCTTATAGTAAACACAGAGTGACAATTATAATATGTAAATAGTTTGACGTTTAATAGTACCTACGTTTAGAAATGACACGTCGGGATGGTCGATGGTCGATGGTCGATGGTCGATGGTCAGGAGCCGCAAAATGTATCTTCGATTAATATGAAAATATTAAACAAAAAGCTCTTTTTATTAATAATTACGTATAGGTATCTTTTTTGCATAAAAATAAGACTATATTTTTTTATAATTATTACAAACATTTTGAAATATGGTTATATATTTTTAGAATACTTCGTATTAGGTTTCAGAATGAACTCATAATGGCGTACCTAATTGTTGCCTGTTTAGCAATGTGGTATAATAAAATATTGTTTTGTACAAAAAAAAATATTGCATTTATAGTAATTTAAGTATTTTTTTAATAACCTCTAGATTTTTCCTCGATTTTCTAAAATGTGTACAAGGTGCTTACCGGGTATGAAACGACTCCTTTCCCTGTCTCAAGCACAAATAATATGCTAAAAACAACGCGCTATGGTAGAGTTGTAAAAACACCAGAACTTTATTGAGATTAATAATAATAATAAACACTGATGTAATACGTACTTATATTGTGTTGTTGCAGTAAGCATTTTGTAAATATAAATAAATAAATATAAATAAATATAAATAAATATTTTTGGACATAACAAACAGCGCCGTCTTGCCCCAAAGTAAGCAGAGCTTGTGTTATGGGTGTCAGACAACGGATACAGATACATATATATTACTTTTTTTTTTGTAGATACATTATACATAAATACATCCAGACTCAAGACAAACACAAATGTAATTAATCACATATATGTTTGTCCAATGCGGGAATCGAACCCACACCCTCTGCGCAGCAGTCGGCAACACTACCAACTAGGCTGCGAGGGAGTCGTTTATTTTCTTTATTGTAACTTATAGGTAGGGTTGCCAACTATACTGTTTTGAACAGTATTATACTGTTTTTCACTAAATTATACTTTTTACTGTTGAACAAAAATAAAGTATACAAAATACTGTTTACATTTATTTAGTCTGAGGGCGTTCAGTGCTCAATGCAGCGCAGCCACAAACAAATCACACTGAGTTTCTGAACGAATCTGTCAATGTCAAATATTCAAGGGCGCGTGCGTTTTGGGATGCAGAATTTGATCATTTTGAGAAAATTATAGATAATCTAAATTTATATAGACTCAATATTGGTATGGATGATTTATATTCAGAATTAACAAATTTCAAAGTAATTTATGAAAAAATATCAGAAGACAAAGATTTTCTTGAAATGAGTACTGGCCAAAAGTGGAGCTATTTCTTAGTAAACACTTGAGAAGAATTTAAAAACATTACTAAAATTGTCTCACATTTACTTTCTGTTCCCGCTACCATTTACTGAAAGAGTTTTTTCAGTAATGAATTCTAAGTGGCGGGATTTAAAATGAGCTCCTCTTTTATTTTAATTTCAGTTATAATTGTGATGAGGCGATTGAAGTTTTTAAAAAAGATTGTAAATTAGTAAGTTGTGCGAGAAGCTCTAAAAATATGTATTTAAAATAATAAATAAATAAAATACTGTTCATTTTTATAAAATACTCTTTAATATTCTTCATGGACCTGAATATACTTTATTTCTAGATAAAAAGTTGGCAACCCTACTTATAGATTACATTTGTTTGTCTTGTCAAGCTCCTGCGTTCGATGTAAATTACCGTAGGTACGTTCCATTTATTATTTATAAAAGATTTTACGGCTCTGGATACCTCAAATTTAGCCAATAAAATTTTAATATTACAATATTATTTAACTTACCTTCTTTGGGCCTTGGAATCTTATATTTTTTAAAAAAGGAAAGATGTAGGGTAATTCTTTACTTTCCAAAAACGATTGATTTTTACGTAATAAAAAAAACAATTTTTAGTATAACACATTTATATACAAAGAAGAAATTCAGAAACTCTCGGAGGACGCTAGTTTTTCCGGAAAATAAATAAATTCATTTCATTCAAAATCAGCCTTTACACAAGAATAAATATCTACAAAAACAAGACACATGAGAGAAAAAAATAATATGTTGCCAGTATTCAACAATCGAGTACTTACTCTGTAAAGTAATAATTGATAAAAAAATCTAAGATAAATTATAATAACTACTTATTTAGTATAGTCACGGCAACCAATTTTGGAACATGAAAACTTGCGCACCAAGCCAAGCGGAGCACAAGAAAATTACCGCACAAAGCTGAGCGGAGCGTGCCGCGGTAGCGGTCGGCGAGCGCCAGAACCAATTTGTACTTATTTAGTAGCGGCAGAGGCCGGCAGAAGTGCCAGAAACAAATTGTTCTAATTTAGAATTGTTTGGCAGGGTTGACACTGGTTTATTGATCTGAGTGCACAGGTTCAATTTGTTTCTGGCGCTTGCCGGCCGCTGCACTCATGTGCTCCGCTTGATTTTGCGCACAAGTTTTTATGTTCCAAAGTGGGTTGCCGTGATTACACTAAATAAGTACAAGTTGGTTGAAATATAAAAACTTGCGCGCAAAGCAAAAATTAGCGCGCGAAATTGGTTCTGGCGCTCGCCGGCCGCTAAGATTATATAGTCATATATATACAAGAATTGCTCGTTAAAAATAATTAGATTCAGGACTTTGGAAAACCATACAGACAAAGATATTTGTCTTGAGATCATGTTTACAAAACTTCATATTGTTTGATCAGTACTAGAAGACTATAAGAATGATAAGGAACATCGAATTCAAAGGGGGGCGGGGTAGGGTTGAACCCCCTCATTTATCCCCTCCTCTTTTATACGTCGATGCCTCTAACCTTGTCTAATTAAACTAAATAAACAAGCAAAGGAGACGTTTCATACCCGGTCTGCACCTTGTACACATTTTAGAAAATCAAGGAAAAATCTAGAGGTTATTCAAAAAATACTTAAATTACGATAAATGCAGTATTTTTTTGTACAAATAAATATTTTATTATACCACATTGCTAAACAGGCAACAATTAGGTACGCCATTGCCATGAGTTCATTCTGAAACCTAATACGAAGTATTCTAAAAATATATAACCATATTTCAAAATGTTCGTAATAATTAAAAAAAAAGTGTAATTTTTATGCAAAAAAGATACCTATACGTAATTATTAATAAAAAGAGCCTTTTGTTTAATATTTTCATATTAATCGAAGATAAATTTTGCAGCTCCTGACCATCGACCATCGACCATCGACCATCGACCATCGACCATTCCGACGTGTCATTTCTAAACTATTTACATATTATAATTGTCACTCTGTGTTTACTATAAGCTTCTTGGTTTACCGTAAACAAAGTGCTTTTTGGATTTATCAGTGACTTACGAACGACGCCTGCTTTGTTATTTGGACCTTTCTGCTTTGCGTATTATATTGGATTTGGCTGTTTATTTGTACCTTATTTATCTACAGCGATTCGAATTTCGTCGTTTAAAACACTATGAAGTCGTTTATTTTCTGCGGGATCAGGTATGTATGAGACACAAATCCGTTTCTTTCATGAATAAATAAATGTAATGGTACCATATAACTGTAGACATACTTACAAATGTCTCTTGTACTTCATAATCATGTCATTTTAAGTCTGCATTCATCATCTGCCGGAGACAGACGGAGGATTTGGCCTACACTCCCATTGCAGGCCAAACGGGTTGAGGAGAATTAAATACAGGTATTTCCTTAGTCGCCTTATTTGACATCCACGATGAGAGTAGGTCACTCCAAGTAGGGGCGAATTCTTCCTACTACTCTAGAAACCACACGGTCTTTTGTCTGCCCCGATTTGAACCCGCGACCCTCTGCTCCGTAGACAGGTGCACTAACCACTCGGCCAAACCGGTTGTCAAATGAATGACATTGCTAGGTAAAACGTCAATTATGTAATATGCATAGATATAGTATTACTACGTACGTACTTAATCTGTGGTAATATGACACCATTTTTCTTAAAGTTAGGTGTTGCTAAATATGTTTATATAAATGCTATTGTACAAGAAAACTACACCGAAATACGACAAATTGATAATTAAAAGTCACTTATAAGGTTTCTTAATTAGTAGTGTACAATGTCCAGATCGGGCTTCCATACATTCCTGAAACGTCTCCTTTCTGCTGATGACATACGGTTCGGATTGGTTACGGAACTAGGAAAATTAAAACATCAAATATTTTTCTTCTTCCACGTCGGATTGTCAAAATTTCTAATGACGAAATGCATAACATGTCAGAAATTTTAATCGCATTTGTTATGGTTGCTTCTCACGGCCTGTGATCTCACGGACCATGTCGCACCAGCTCACGCCAAGGCGCTGTTGAAGTTCGGCCGGCGCCGGTAACCACATAGACGAGGGACGCGTAGGTCTATGGCACAATGACGCCTTCACAAACCGGAGCGGCGACGTGTAAGTAGCCCGTGAAATTACAGACCGTGAGAAGCTTTACCGTGAACCTTAGGATGTTGAATCCTCAACTAGAGTACGACCTATATAACTTTGCACGTTGTGAAATGCGAAACTATAATTCAATTGTCTATTATTTTGTGCCCCTCATTCACAGTGGTGCCTCTGCCACGCTGAAACTTACGTTATTTACCATTAGAAATAAGGTCGTCTAAAATGATACAATTTCAGATATTTTCTTATTTAAGATTGGCTTATCAAATTAAAATGAGATTAATCAGCAGGTTGACCCATTCATATACGTAATTATTGTTAGACTCTGTTCACAATCCGCAAAGATATTGCATAACACACATACAAAAAAGGACATTCTGACGAATTGAGAACCTCCTCCTTTTTTTGGAAGTCGGCTTAAAAAGAAAACAAGAAAAACTATTTCTAAGTACTTACCTATTTAGTTTTATTCTCGCCGTTGAAGTTGCGTTCCCGGAGTAACCTTAGTTCTGAGAAAACTCAAGGTAGAAGTACAATACAAATTTATAGTTTTTACTTCACTTGTTTAATTCGTCTTTATTTAAAATTCACTTTTTAAAACCCCAGTTAAATATGAATGAGGTAGGTTTGTGTTTGTAAATAGTGGTAGATACAGAACCCTTGATACGCGAGTTCTACTCGCACTTGGCCGGTTTTTTAAAGGGAATATAAGGCACGCTATTTATTGAATACCTACCTAGAATGCGACACATTTTGACAAGACCCTCAACGACAAGGTTTCTCTCTGGAAGAGTTTCCACACTTGTCAAGATGTTTAGCATTCTAGGCAGGTATTCAAAATGTAAAAATAGGTATATTATAATTTTTCATCTGCCTTAAGGGCATTAAACTGAAAATTAATACCAACCTAATATATTTTTTAACTTTGTATTTATTTATTTTTTAACTAAAAGTAAACCATTAGTAACTCACAGTGCCATCTGTGAGGCGTTCGGCTAACAAAAAAGCTTCAACAGTCAGCGCAGACTGCCACGCTCGTCAGTTTCGGGTCACACGAATAGATGCCGCTACCGGTTAAATTGGTTAAAAAGACAGCCTCTGTGGCTCAGTGGGTATGACCTGACTGCTAGACCTGAGGCGTGGATTCGGTTCCCGCACAGGATAAACATTTATATTTGTGATTGTATTTAATCTGGTAATTTTCTATGTAGGTACAGTTACAAAAAAAAAGTGTATAAGTATGTATGGGTAGATATATTTAGATATTTATATCCGTTATCAGGTATTCATTATTACAGCCCTTGATCGTTTGGGAGCAGACGGTGCTGTGTGACCAGTTCAAAAGTATTATAATTATAAGTTCTACTGTAAGAACTAATAATCATTTGGCTGATGTAAAGTGGCGAGTGGCGTCAAGTTCGAGGTTCTGGACAGTGCGACAATATCTACGGTACAGTACTAATCCGTAACTTAGAGCAAAAAAACTATTGTTTTTGTTGGCAAGTTGTTGTCCAACCCCAAAGTGTGTAATGCAATTTATGGACAGCCTGCAACGATGTAGACCGGTGCATCTTAATTCTCTAATTATCCTGGTTGTAAGAAAGCAGTGCCAAGTGTACTCGTAAATGGGTCTAAGACTGAAGAATGAGGTCGCCGGATGTGTAGGTATATGGTCAAGAAATTCATTGGTTGATTTTGACCTCTAAAATAATTTATATTTCAAAATATACCTACTACTAATGCCGCCAGTCGAAAAAGTACATTTTACCGAAGATCGTGTAAAAAAAAAGTAGGTACATTTTTCCAAAGATCATGTGAGGAATAAGTATATTATACCGATTATCGTGTGAAGAAATAGTACATTTTACCAAAGATCGTGTTAAAAAAAAGTGAATTTTACCGATGAACATGGACGCCTCTTGGAAAACAAGTGTTATAGTTAGAATTAGCAGAAAACAATTCTTAGGTATAGGTTCTCACCCTAGGTGTAAAGTCGACTGTACCGGGCGATTATTACTTAACGGAGATTAAGTAGTTTGGAACAAAATAATAACTGGCAACTTTGTAAAAAAATTCAAAACTGAAATGCCTTTTTATTTAAATGTAGGCACCAGTGTCTTTCGCATAAGACAAAAATAAACATTAAAGAAGCATTACAAAAATCGGCTCAATAGGTCTCGTCAAAAAAAAACGGGTTGCACTCCAGGAGTGCCGGCAGAAGTGAAAACCTTTTCACACGATTCGCGCTTAACATTTAAATGTGTTAAAAGACATCTCATACGTCATATTTAATTGTACAGAACCAATGTTCTTAACACACAATTCGCGATTAACACTCAAATATGTCACAAGACATGTTTTGATGTCAAGACCCATTGTATATTTTTGCGCAATATATTTCTCAATAATGTAAGAAGCAAACCAATTGAACGTTAATATATTACTATTCCACTACTACTATGGAACTGGCTCTCTATCCTATCACACGTCTCTAACTCCTCTAACTTTCGAATATTTTCTTTGACACGCACGCAAAAAAACAGTATTGTAATTAGTTTGTAAAGCTAGTTGTAGTTAATTTACTTGACGATTCGAAAGTGTTATTAGTAACCTATTTGAATAAAAAGATTTTGATTTTGATTTTTTTGATTTTGGTGCGTTCTTGTTTGTGGGACCTTAATAAATGGGTTTTTTTTAGCGCATACTTGTGTCTTCGTTGGATTGAATCGGACCAAGTTCTCCCGTCCACATCGGAACGAGGAATGTTTGCTCGGCCCAGTACTGTGGTCTGCATAGCAATGTATGTTGACGATGGACAATTTATCATTAATATGCAGAATAAACACCGTAGGAGACAGCACAGTGCCTTGCGGGACGCCAGCATTGATACAGGTATCTAGCTAACTAACTTAATGACATTGATACAGGTATCTAGCTAACTTAATGACATTGATACAGGAATCTAGCTAACTTTATGACATTGATACAGGTATCTAGCTAACTTAATGAAATTGTTGCTTAAATTATAAATCATTTGTAATTTATCAATATTATTTTAAACTAGCTGACCCCGCGAACGTTGTTTCTCTTTTTAAAACCACTGGCGCCCCACCCATTGTAAAGAGGTTGTACTAACTCAGAAACCTTCCCGAACCAATGTGCATAACAACATACCAAAATTTCATTACATTCGTTTTCCCCTTATTGCGCGAGTCCGACTCTTTCTCAGAAACATTCCCTGGCGTGTGCATAACAACTTACCAAAATTTCATTACAAGCGGTTCACCCTTATTGCGCGAGTCCGAATGGCACTTGACCCTTTTTTTCTTCCTCAGAAACCTTCCCCGGCGTGTGCATAACAACTTACCAAAATTTCAATTAAATCGGTTTACCGTTGTTGCGCGATCCCGACTCGCACTTGCCCTTTCTCTCTTTCTCAAAAACCTTCCCCGGCATGTGCATAACAACTTATCAAAATTTCATTTAAGGTCCTTCAGACGTGAAGCCTAAGATGAGCCGACCGATCGATTAGTCTGTCGCTAAATATAGAATTTAGTTACTTTTCGATATCATCAGGACCATTAGATTTCTATTAAATTTATATAACATTGGTTAAGGCTGTCAGTTCTATACTAACATTCGTAAAGCATAGATAATATATTTGTTTTAATTTACCTTTGATTGATAGGAGCTGGTAGCCTGGCTGAGAGGTAGGGAAATAAAGGTACTAAATTACTCTAACCGAATCGATTTTTATCGAAACACGGGTTTTCGAGTCTTTTTTCAAGTTTCAGGATTTAAAAAGATTTTAGGTTTCATTTTTTGTAATATGAAGGTAATATTTGCAACACTATTACATTTAAGTGACTTTATGTTCTGTGATGGAAAACAATCACATGTTATATTGGCGCTTTATTTGGTGAAGGTAATAGTCTCAAAGTGTACTGTTCGTATCAAAACTGGGGAAACGGATAATTGTAGGATTAACGCTGTATAGCAACAGCACAGCAGTCAGTGAAAGTATTCAAATCAAACAATATTTATTCAAATAGGTTTCTGAGAACACTTTTGTATCGTCAATACAATGTATACAATGATAATTTCTGCCAAAAAGCGCTGGCAAGTCAAAGTCAAAATGGTTTATTCAAATTAGGATTTTACAATCACTTTTGAATCGTTAAAGTTATAATTTTTTTTTACCCTCCCACCTTCCCTCTGGTTCACAATGTTGTTGATTTCTACTGAGAAGAATTCGGCAAGAAACTCGAAGGTTACTCTTTTTAAAAACATCATAAAAACTAAAAATACAATCAATGTTTTAAATAAAAAAATTTAAGTCGTACAATTTTATATTATTTCCATTTTAATTTAGTTTACCTATGCATCCTGTAATTGAGCATCTTCAGTCCCAAGGATTTTTATCATTTACATAGTCTGAAATATTGTAGTATGCCTTTTTACAAAGTATCTGCTTGATAAAAGATTTAAATTTACTTATTGTTAGCTTTTGAATATTATTGGGAACTTTGTTGTAAAAGTGTATATATTGCCCCATAAAAGAGTTACTTATTTTGTGTAGACGTGTATCATGCACCAACAGCTTATTTTTACTTCTAGTATTTACTTTGTGAACGTCACTTTTCTTGCTGAAACTATTGATATTTTTAGGTACATATAAAAGATTTTCATATATGTACTGCGACGCTAAAGTTAAAATTTTTACTTCCCTTAACCTATCCCTCAGAGATATCCTAGATCCTAATTTATAAATAGCACGAATTGCCCTTTTTTGTAACAAAAATATTGCATTTACATCAGCAGCGCTACCCCACAATAGGATACCATATGTCATTAAACTATGGAAATAGCTAAAATATACTATTTTTGCAGTGTCGACATCGGTCAATTGTCTTATTTTCTTGATCGCATACACAGCAGAGCTAAGTTTTTTGGCTAGGTTATGAATATGAGGACCCCATTGAAGTTCGGAGTCCAGCGTTATGCCAAGAAAGACAGTTGAATAAACAAGTTCTAATTGCTCGCCATTAATATTAATACATGTCTGTATCTGACTAACATTTGGTAATGTAAATTTAACACATTTGGTTTTTTTTTCATTAAGTTACAAATTATTAGCGTTAAACCAATTTTCAATTTTAGAAAGGGCATTATTTAATTCATCAGTCTCTTAAATTTAAAAAGCAAAGAGGTGTCATCAGCAAATCGGAAGAAAATGTCATGGTTTTTTACATGATATGGGAGATCATTAATGTAAACAAGATAGAAAAGGACCTGAAATTGAGCCCTGAGGGACTCCCATAGTGACTGCTGATCCCGGAGATCTTTCACCGTTGACATCTATTTTCTATTTAAAGAAATAATATAATACTTTGATAGTCAGCTAAAGATTCTACAATATGTACCGAAACACATATTAGGTAATAAAAATAAGTTAGTAAGCTACTAAAAACAAAGTCAAACATGTCAATTATTATTTTTTTGTTTTTATGTAGCATAGGGGTTTATTATACATAGTTTTGCACTGTGTGAAGCGTCAAATATCGTCAATCGTGTAAAGGAATTCAGATATTTAATAGTACTAGTGGAATTAGCGCCGTCATAATTAGAGTTTTGCACAATCATTTGCACATACATATACTTACATATACTTAAAACTATCCATACTATCCATGAATATAATATAATAATAAATATTATAAATGTGAAAGTAAATCTGTCTGTTACGACTTCACGCTCGAACCGCTGTACCGATCGAGATGAAATTTGGCATGCAGTAGTACCAAAGTACACTGTTCAAATCACAAGTATGGTACTTACCAAATATAATATCAATGCAGTATAAAATTACCAATTCATGAAATATCATAATTATATTAGCGCTATATAAAAACAGCTCTGAATTCAGGTAATGTGTATTGTTCGCATCACTTTCTTATATGTTACCCTGTAATTATGTAACGAAGATAAATTAATATTAGATTTCGGAGCTTGAACCCAATCTTGGTTTCATCCACACTCTTTCTTCATTATACAGGCTGAGCTGGTCTACTTTGTGTTAAACAACGTATGTGAGTATGTGTATGCATATGGGTATGTGTGCATGTTTGTGTGATGCATGCACCCTCTCGCGTTTGGAGCCTCTCTGGCGCTAGGATACCAGCAACCCAGTTATGATTAAAAGTATTGCTTACTTCGAATTAGTAGGTTGTTGTACGTACATGGACCAAATCTGTCTGTCCTAATGTCCTCTAAGGGAATCTAAGGGGCGCCTAAATTACAGCTAGTAAGTAAGTGAGGACATAAAAAGTATGGACAGGATCTAAAACTTTAAATTAAAGTATGAAGTTAAACTTCCTTCTATCGTGTGATCCAAAGTTGCAAAATCCTTGATTCTAAAATCCTCGGCAATCACGACAGAGTAGCAACAGCTCTCGTAAGAATCGAGTCGCCTACTAGAACTTCAGTAACCCATAGAGCTGAGATAGAGGATGCGACCACATCTCTAGAGAAGAGGTGGCATATTCATCTTCACCTCCAAGTCAAGATAAACCACTTTCGGGGGTTCAGCCTTATCCGACCAACGCACTTTCTGCTGCAGAAGATGAAGATACTCGACAGAAAACTTTCCAAAAGATCCGAGACATCTGCTGCAGCACTTTAAACCGTGCCAAGTGGTTGAGTGGAGTATCTAAGAAGGGATACACTGGCAGGGCCGTCTAGGGCCACCCACCAAAAATGAACAGGAGTCAACACCTCCAGATCATTCGGGTCCGGAGAAATCAGACAGAAGGACCTCGAATTGAGCATGCGCCTCAATTTCACAAAAGACTGTAGAAAGATCCTCGAAGTTAAGCACAGTCTCGCCGACAACTTGGCAAAGATGAGTCTTTGCTACCTTCACCACCGCTTGGAAGATTCCGCCACAAGAAGAGTAAGAGTTGTGTAAGGTAGAAGTCTTTATGTTAAAGGGACCTCCTGCAAAATCAGTTCTAACATCAGAAAAGACGCGAGCGGGGCTTACTCGATTGGCAGACAAATCGCCCACTGTGGCTGAGTCGAAGCTACCTTGAGCCTGAAACAAAGTATTCACTTAAAGAGCACACACCAAATAACCCTTCGAGCCGAGACAATCTGACACTCTTGTTGGAGTACGGCAAGAAGACTTCTGAGTCCCGAATGAGAGTTTCTCAAATGGCAGTCCTGAATCAATAGCAAGACTAAGTGGCTATCCTTATGCAAAAGCAGTGGATGCCGAGCTCCATACGGCAATTTTAAATCGCTTACCTACACGAATGTGTCCGTGAACGTCAAGAAATGGGTTTTGTCTGGCCAAAGCTCCTTTGATCTTACAGCGACCAGCTTGTATATATCCCCGATCAAAGTGCCATAGTGCCCTCGTTGCACAAAAGACTGTAGAAAGATCCTGGAAGTTAAGAACAGTCTCGCCGACAACTTGGCAAAGATGAGTCTTTGCTACCTTCACCACCGCTTGGAAGATTCCGCCACAAGAAGAGTAAGAGTTGTGTAAGGTAGAAGTCTTTATGTTAAAGGGACCTCCTGCAAAATCAGTTCTAACATCAGAAAAGACGCGAGCGGGGCTTACTCGATTGTAAGACAAATCGCCCACTGTGGCTGAGTCGAAGCTACCTTGAGCCTGAAACAGAGTATTCACTTAAATAGCACACACCAAATAACCATTCGAGCCGAGACTATCTGACACTCTTGTTGGAGAACGGCAAGAAGACTTCTGAGTCCCGAATGAGAGTTTCTCAAATGGCAGTCCTGAATCAATAGCAAGACTAAGTGGCTATCCTTATGCAAAAGCAGCGGATGCCGAGCTCCATACGGCAATTTTGAATCGCTTACTTACACAAATGTGTCCGTGAACGTCAAGAAATGGGTTTTGTCTGGCCAAAGCTCCTTTGATCTTACAGCGACCAGCTGGTATATCCCCGATCAAAGTGCCATAGTGCCCTCGTTGCACAAAAGACTGTAGAAAGATCCTCGAAGTTAAGAACAGTGTCGCCGAGAACTTGGCAAAGATGAGTCTTCGCTACCCTCAACCACCGCTTGGAAGATTCCGCCACAAGAAGAGTAAGAGTTGCTTAAGGTAGAAGTCTTTATGTTAAAGGGACCTCCTGCAAAATCAGTTCTAACATCAGAAAAGACGCGAGCGGGGCTTACTCGATTGGCAGACAAATTGCCTACTGTGGCTGAGTCGAAGCTGCCTTGAGCCTAAAACAGAGTATTCACTTAAATAGCACACACCAAATAACCCTTCGAGCCGAGACAATCTTAAACTCTTGTTGGAGTACGGCAAGAAGAGTTTCTCAAATGGCAGTCCTGAATCAATAGCAAGACTAAGTGGCTATCCTTATGCAAAAGCAGCGGATGCCGAGCTCCATACGGCAATTTTGAATCGCTTACCTACACGAATGTGTCCGTGAACGTCAAGAAATGGGTTTTGTCTGGCCAAAACTCCTTTGATCTTACAGCGACCAGCTGGTATATCCCCGATAGCAATAAGATCAGTTTAGAATCCTGAATCTGAGGTCAACGGGCGTTGTTGACAGATCGGTAAAACCAGTCAATAATCTGAAATTGGTACAGATTGGCCCAAGGTCGAGACCACGTGATTGAGAAATTGGCTCAAAAGAGTAGCATCAGACAATTCCATCTTTGTAATCGTTAGATGGGTGTTGACTTGGCTGATACTTGCCCTAAAAAACAACAGGAACAAGCCAGCCGCAAAGGTCAAAATCTAGACTATGGTAGACAACACAGAGTCCAGGTCTTGACAGCTAAGGTTGGTATTATACTCCAAGAATTGCTATGAATCTGGGTTGTCGATATTCTGAAATATCAGAGGATCCCGTTGAAACTCCTCGGCGAGACCATTGAGGAAATCTGGAGAGGAATATTCATTTCCGAAGCTCATATCCGCCGGCATGAAGGATTCCAATTAGCTCGTCGCGGAGAATCAGTGCTTCTTTAATCGTAGAGAATCCCGTGCAGATATCGTCGAGGTAGACGTTGCTAGACAAAACAGAAGCAGCTCAAGAAAGGTGAACACGTTCCCTATCAGCAAACTCTATCAGGGTCCGAATAGAGACCAACGGACTAGAACGAAGACCATACGTATTGGTGTTCAACTCAAAGACGCTCATGGGTAACGCAGAATCATCTCGCCAGAGAATCAATTGATAACTGCGATCGTCCTTATGGATAGCCGTCTGACGAAACATCATACGAATATCATCAACCAGAATTGCCTTTTGTCTCTGGTCAGTGAAAGAAGTGATTGGTAAAGATTTATGCGGTCGGTCCGGCGATAGGATCTAAGCTTACTCTGCGCGCGTCCGCGCCAGTCAGTCTGTCATATAATCTGTGCGTCTCGTCGCGGCTCCGTTTTTTGTTTTTGCGCTAATGTTTATACATAAAGCGGATAAGTCAGTGGAAAACCAATCACACATACACGAACAAACATACAACTCACTACACCACTAATGTACACATAAAATAATCTGACGACAAAAGGGGTAAGTCTTGTAATTTTTACTTGTGACTCAAAATTTCGTAGCATTTTCGGCTACATTGTTGGTAGCTTAGAGCTTGGTTCGGGCACAAATCATTTCGTGTCGTATTAAAAAATATTTTAGGTTTACGGTAAGTTTGTTTTCATCGGATTTACAACAAATAAATTCATGAATCTTGACTTCGGGGTCACGTCGCTTAGGCAGGTAAGGTCTCGTTATGTAATCGTTCGTCGGACATAATAATATTATCTTATGACTTACCCACCAATTTTGTTGTTGTTGTAAAAGAAACCGGAATAAAAATAGACTTCGATATTCTACTGCGTGTTATATTTGTTGTTACGGATTGTGTAAATTGTAGTTGGGGTTTCTGTCTATATATTGTTATACAAATTTGGAAGAAAAATCAATTACGATAATGACGGTCACACAAGAGATTGAATAAAATTTATTTCAAAAAATTTCAAAATTGATAAAATTACTAAGAGTAACAGCTTATATATTAAGAGTATTTGATAAGGAGAAACCAAAAGAAAGATATTTAACGGGCGAAGAAATTAAAAGAGCTATGACTAAATGTATATTACTTTGCTAAAGAGAAGTTTATACAAATGAACTCGAGGCTTTGCAAAATAATAAGTGCATAAAAAAGGACAGTGAACTTCGAATGCTTAACCCATTTCTAGACAAAGATAAAATTTTAAGAGTTGGAGGAAGGCTTGTAAATGCCAATATTCCTGATGGTACCAAACATCAGATAATATTACCTGGTGATCATCCATTTACAAAGTTAATAAAATCAGATTGCCTTAACCCCTGGACATTTTCTTATCGGCGAAGCTCCTATCACCGTCCCCGATGAAAATTACTTGGACGGTAACACAAATTGTCTTGAAATGTGGCAATTAACCCAGAAGCTGTTACAGGATTTCTGGTCAAGATGGTCTAGAGAATATTTATCTCGGCTACAAGCACGATCTAAATGGACCAAAACCCAACCTAACTTAAAAATAGCAGAAATTTTACTTTTAAAAGAAGACAATTTAGCCCCCGGAAAGTTGCCGTTCATCCTGGAAAGAACAATTTAGTGCGTGTTGTGACAAAGTGCAAGAGTTCTATTCTTAAGAGATCAGTCACTAAGGTGTGTCCCCTTTCAATAGATGTCGATTTGTAATTTTGTACGCGTGTTATGTAACCTACATCTCGTTGATTTACGATGTATGGTTTTATTGGAAGGACATCATGTCCTTGGTGGGTGGGAATGTATGAAGTTTTTATGTTTAGTTCAGACTTGTATTAACAAATGGCGCTGTTCATTTTTTATATCGAACCATGTTATTGTTTAGACTTATTTGATAATATATTTCACAGTTTTTGGTAATTAAAGTTTACGAGTTTGAGAACAACTCACTATTCGATTTCGTCATTTTATTTTTGGGAGGAACTCACAGTAGGTGGAACACCCTGAACCTTTCATTTAGTTTACCTACAAACTCGTCTTTTGTATAAGTCTCTTGCAAACTTTCGACTTTGATTCTTTCCAAGACACTTGTGGGCTCAGGTTTCCGATGGCGCCAACACTTAAACAAACCACCAATTTGGCTAACTACCAGGTGGTGGTCCGTGTCGATACCAATCCCTCTGTAGACCTTTGTGTCTTGTACTTTTCGTCTCAATATTTCATCCACTATTACAAAATCTATCATGCCCCTTGCATTACCTTCTTCTCGTGTAAAAATATGGAACTTTCGGTGTTCAAACATTGTGTTTGATATTGAAAGGTTCTAAACATACTTCTAGTAGACTCCTTCCATTCTTATTTATTCTTTCGTCTTCAAAACTACCAAGAACCTTTTCGTATCCATCACGTTTCACTCCCACCCACCCATCCAAACTGATAGTTTAAGATTTTTGGGAGCCACCCGAACCTACCTCTGTCGGAACGTACACCTCTTATAGGAAGATTCGGAGTAGTCCAATCTTCAGTCTGATCCAGAGCAGCCTGGGACTTACGCATTCATATTCATTCACGCATTTTGCCATTTTCGCAGACAGGATTAACCCAACTCCCTGGCAGACTCTTTGAGTATTAGTAACACCTGACTAATACGCCGAGTAGGGGCCATGCTGGGTTACCTCCGATACTTTCCGCTTTGTTTCATTCACACAAAGAACATCAATCTTTCTTTTACTCATCATCTGACATACATCGTCAATTTTACTCATCATTCCTCCCCTTACATTCGACGTCGGGTTTCCGCGGCCCGCTTTTCGCCTCTGTGGGGAACACGACGTGATGGGTGGCGATTCGATTGTCCCATACTGTTCCATCGCCATTTACTAAGACAACATCCCCCCCCCCCCCCAGAATACGTGGGGCAACCTGTACACGTTTCTGCAGGATTTGCAGAACCATGTACAGAGAGGGATTCCCCGCTTTCCACGGTACCCTTCTGGGGAAGTCTGGATTTATTTGTCATCTCATAAATTTGGACTGATCCACAGTTTTGCCTTTTCTGTCGGGGAGAGGTCCCTCAGGCCACATCTTACCAGATTTCAGGCACGCCCATGCCTACTGGTTTGGTTCGCGCTAGGTATATTCCTAGTACCTTCCATATCTGGGGGGCTTTCCCCTATTCACCACCTGGGGACGCGTTCGATGGGTGTCCAGTCACTCCACACGAAATCTTATACCTATTTAGATCTGCCTTACACGCTTAGGTTCCTCTACCTACTTATAATATTGCGGGTGTAGTAAGAACCAGGCAAAAACTACTGGTTATTAAGTGAAGATTGCCATAATAGGTATATTCCGTGTGAACTTAAACGTTTTAGTCTATGTAGACGTTCCATTACCTAGAATATCGAGGGTCTGTTAACCTGGGAGAAACTAAGAGTTAAAATTTAGACTTCCGGGCTCATAGAAACCTTATGATTGGGTGAAATTAAGAAACAAATAATTGGAAAGCAAACAACGCATGGATTTAAATACAACGCTAATCCATATAAGTCCATGGCAAACGATCTATAATTGGAATTTAAGGGGCTCTTTATGATCAAGTAAACATAAACTAGAACTTTTTGATAGTGTTGCGACAACTGATTTCTAGCTTAAGTCTTCTAGTAAAAAATATACCGAGTCGAATCTACTACTGATTGCTTCAAAGAATTCTTCACAGTATTTGGGTAATTGATTCGTTAAAGATTTACCTATAAGCAATAGAAACACAAACCTAAGCGCATATCACTGTGAATGCATCTTGAAAATGAGTGTTGGAATATTCATTGAGTGCGCGTGTGCAAGTGAGTACTAATTTGATTCTTTATTATGCTTCACTCCTTAATTGTCGTTATTAATATTTACATGTAGCACTGTAAGTACTTCATGGCCTTTTTACTAATAGTTTAAAGTACAATATTTTTGAAAAATAAAGGAATATCTGAAACTTTTTATTTTGCCTTGGCAACCCAGCTGCTCATATTTCAGTGCCACCGCCGTCACTAAATTTTGTTTTGTTGTAATACATTATATTATATATATATTATATATAGAGATAAAATTATATTTGATACCACAGTTCTGATGCAAACAATATACTTAGGACTGTTACCTTTGCTGAATTTTGTACTGTTTTTATACAGAGATAACAATATATTTGGTACCATAGCTGTGATGCAAACAGTACACTTGTGACTGTTACCTTGACTGAATTTTGTGCTGTTGTTATACAGACATAACATTAAATTTGGTACCACAGTTGTGAAGCGAACAGTACACTTGGGACTTTTACCTTTACGGAATTTTGTGCTGTTGTTATGCAGGAATAACATTATATTTGGTACCACGATTTTGATGCGAACAATACACTTGGGACTGTTACCTTCACGGAATTTTATGCTGTTGTTATACAGGGACTAGCTGACCCAGCGAAAGTTATTTCTTTTTTTAAAACAACTGCCGCACCAACCTACTTTGGTTGTACTAATTCAGAAACCTTCCCCGGCGTGTGCATAACAACATATCAAAATCTAGAGCTCAAGCCAAGTTCAAGTAACAGAACTGGCGAGCAGCACCGTGTGTAATATTACACGAACCATTTGGAGCCACTTTTGACCCCCTCATAACTCAAAAACTTATTCACATAAACGTGAAATTTTGGCTCATATATTGAGACTTGCGAGATACATCTGGCTCCATAACGCTATACGAATTATATTATAGCCTTCGCAAGTTCTAAACCTGTTACTTGTCGGTTCTTATTTTATTATTCCGAAAATTTGGCTTGCTGGTAGAAACAAGCCATCGAACATAATAATTCGTATATAAGAACTAGCTAAGTCAGTCATATTTTCCTTAATTTATAAGAAGAAATGATATTTTATGTTGTTATAAACAAATTTCAGGACTGACCATTGAACTTGGCACCCATTTAGATCTCACTTCTTTTGTCGTTGAAGTCAACATCCAAGGCATATATAATATTGAACTTGGCTCTCATTTCACATTTATGTTTTTGATGGGATTTCATTACAATCGGTTTACCCTTATTGCGCGAGTCCGATTCGCACTTAACCCTGTCTGACTCGCTCTTGGCCCTGTTTTTCTTTCTCAGAAACCTTACCCGCCGTGTACATAACAACTTACCAAAATTTCGTTACAATCGGTTTACCCTTATTTCGCGAGTCCGACTCGCACTTGACCCTATCTCACTCGCACTTGACCCTTTTTTCTGTCTCAGAAACATTCCGCGGCGGGTGTATACGATCAGCAGTTAAGGCTGTGCGTTGATCCGCCAGTCAGTCATTCAGGACAAATCATTTTACATGTATATAGGTAAAAATTAAAACTATAAGTATTATTATAATCAAAAAATCAAAAACCTTAAAAGTGCATAACCTCTTTAAGCTTAGAAACCTTCAAAAGGTATATTAAATATTCAATATAGTACGGTGACTTTCGAGACATTCCAATTTTAAAGAGTATTTGCTTATGTTTTTACGTAAGTTCAACCTATTTTGAATAAAATCGGATTGAGTTTTCAAACATGTGTCAAAATAATTTGCAATTTAAATCAAAAGCGCTAAGGAGTATTGATATTAACTTCGAAGCAAATCACCCCTAAAATTACTTTCTTCTCCTTTTTAACCCGAATACGAAACATGTCTGCCATTAATTCTGTTAAAAAAGGTTTATGCGAAATTTGAAGCAGATTGGACCGAGGAATCACGTTGTTCCATACAAACTATGCCCCCCTTTTTCACCCTCTTAGGGGTAGAAATTCGGGAACTCCTTTCTTATCGGATGTCTACGTAATACAAAGAACACATCCTCCAAGTTTCAGGCCTCTACGTGGTGCTTAAGCAGCGTGCTCCTGAGTTATGTCCTGTACTCACGCGCCTCTTCGCGCTTTCCTACTACACTAGGCAATTTTCGTCCTCATGGAAGACTGCGAATTTGCACCCAGTGCCCAAAAAGGGCGATAGATCAGATCCATCGAATTACAGGCCTATCGCTATTTCCTCTCTCCTCTCCAAGGTGATGAAACGTGTGATCAACACACAGCTTCTAAGATACTTAAAAGAACACGACCTGGTCAGTGACCGTCAATATGGCTATGGCCACGGCCGCTCGACTGGTGACCTTCTAGTGTATATCAAAGAAATTAGCAAAATAATCATTGCCTCAATAGGGTATTTAAGAAGTTTGCGCAAGTTTTTACCCACACTCACTCCTTCTACCTATCCTCGATTATGCTGACGCTTCCTGTTCCAATCTCACGAAGGAGGGTTTAAACAAACTTGAGCGTTTTCAAAATATCTGTATTTGGTTTATATTTGGACTCCGCAAATAAGACCATATCTCCGAATTTAGCACAAAACTTAAGTGGCTCCCAGTTTGCCTTCGCTGCAAACAACACATTCTCACATTTCTTTATAACAAACTATTAAATCCATCAACACCTCCATACCTTAAAAAATGTTACAATGTATCTATTCATTGAAATACACTCTTCGAACGTCTACTAGCCTAATCTTAAAGGTACCTTCGCATAGCACAAACTTTTATAATCATTCATTTAGCGTAGTTGCATTTCAGCTTGGGAACTCTTTACCCTTAGCTATTTGACGTGCACAAATGATTTACTCCTTCAATCATTACGTTGGCCAGTAATACACTTTTACTATACGTTTACTTTTCAACAGCTTATTTTTACTTCTAATATTTACTTTGTGAACGTCACTTTTCTTGAAAATTTACTTCCCTAAACCTATCTCTCAAAAATATACTAGATCCTAATTTATAAATAGCACGAATTGCTCGCTTTTGTAACAAAAAAAAAATGTATTAACATCAGTAGCGCTAGCCCACAACAAGATACCATATGTCATTAAACTATGGAAATAGCTAAAATATACTATTTTTGCAGTGTCGACATCGGTCAATTGACTTTTTTTCTTGATTGCATACACAGGAGAGCTAAGTTTTTTGGCTAGGTTATGAATATGAGGACCCCATTGAAATTTGTAGTCCAGTGTTATGCCAAGAAAGACTGTTGAATTAACAAGTTCTTATTCCTCGCCATTAATATTAATACATGTCTGTATCTGACTAACATTTGGTAATGTAAATTTAACACATTTGGTTTTTTTTTTCATTCAGTAACAAATTATTAGCGTTAAACCATTTTTCAATTTTAGAAAGGGCATTATTTAATTCATCATAACATGTCTGTCGTCTCTTAACTTTAAAAAGCACAGAGGTGTCATCAGCAAATCGGAAGAAAATGTCATGGATTTTACATGATATGGGAGATCATTAATGTAAATAAGATAGAAAAGAACCTGAAATTGAGCCCTGAGGGACTCCCATAGTGACTGCTGATCCCGGAGATCTTTCACCGTTGACATCTATTTTCTGTACTCTCCTACTCATATAGGAGGTCAAAAAGTCGAGAGCTTTGCCTCTAATACCATAGTAATTTAGCTTCCTGATGAGATTTTCATGTTGAACACAGTCAAACGCCTTAGAAATATCACAAAAACTCCAAGAGTATCATGCAAATCCTCCCAGGCGTAAAATATATTTTTTAATAGTGCCACTCCTGCATCGGTTGTGGAATGGCCTTTCATAAAGCCAAACGGTTTACTACTTAGTAGGTCATTAACATCATTTTCAGAAATGGCTTAACATTTGACAAAGTATGATTTTTTCAAAACCTTTACTGAGTACAGGTAGTATTGAAATAGGCCGAAAAATTATTAGGATCTGTTGAACTACCTGATTTAAAAATGGTACAACTTTGCTAAGTTTCATCTCATCAGGAAACACACCACTATCAACACAACTATTAAAAATTATGGCTAAGGGTTGTGCTATAACATGAATTATACTTCACACCTTAACCGAAGACGATTACTTGATTACTTGCAGCAGCACACGAGTTGATGCTGTCTTAGTCACACGTTTAGAGACCTAGTCCTAATAAAAAGAAACAATATCTCCCTTCTCTTTCCCTCCCGGGCACCGGACGGGCGCGCTATTACGCGTTTTTGTGTTGTCAAAGTCGCACGTTCTTTCGGTTTAATTTACTTATATTTAGTGATTCAGTTAAATTTAATTATATTTAGTGATAGGCAAGTTTGTCCAGTGTTTTGTTCACCATGAGCAAAAGAAAAAGATCCAAAACCAGCCTACGCAAGGAGTGCAAAAAGTTAAAGGAGACGTCGATTAAACTCGTTGGAGGAGAACTCACGTGTTTCATGGACAACAACAAATCAGGATGGGTCTGGACTCCCGTCGTAAAATGAGAACATAGTGTTGTCACCGATACACACAGTTTTGTTATTTTGACTTCCTCCTATCATGTTGACTACGTAAGTATTCGAGTGTCTTACCTTAACCTCACTCTTACTACCCACCTACTCGCGTATAACTTGGAGCTCACGCTCACTTTAAGCTATTGTTACACCGATAGACAGTCAAAAACCCACGTAAATCGTGAGGAGAAATTATTTGTCAACCTATATGGTTTGTCAAAATACCTAACAAATTGTATCCTAAATGGATTACTTATTGTTTCGTTAATAAGTTCCTAGGTACCTACCTAAAAAGCCTACGGAAATCGCGAGGAAAATCAGTTTCTAAATGGAAGTGTCTTGTGGTTTATCAAAATATCTAGCAAATTACATAGTGACCTACCAATATGCACTTCTGACTGCCATTACGTGATAAAACGAAGGAGAATTTTGCCATCTACGCATACGTTGTTTTACTGCACATTCGCCTAATTATTTAGTCAGTTATCAAGAACTGCAGGTCTACCGTATGAGTAACTTTTTTATTGAACATTAAATATTGTTTGAGCAAATGTAAGTAAGACATTGTCATAATGTGACAAGAAAAAAAAGCATAATTTCTTAATCAATGTGTGACATGCACGCATAAGGGGTTGTTTGCGTTCTCTTGAGAAACTTAATATTTTTTATGGTCATGATAAAATAAAAAAAAAAAACATTTTAACAATGCTATCTTTTTTAAATACGTACCATACCAGAAAGAAAAGAAATTGTACGTTTTTTTTTGTTTTAATGACATATTTTTAAACAAAGAACAAATGCTTCAAAATGAAATTAAAAAAAAAAACCAACTGTATTGGTAGTGTAATTACAGTTTTTCTGGGTGAGCTTCTTTTGATGTGTGTATGTGCACATCTAAATTAAATTATCTCGGCGTATATCACGTGTGGACACCTACTTACATTTTTTCATAAAATAAATACAAGCTTTGGATAATCTCGACGTACCTATATCGTGTGTGTATAGCTACATTCTTTCATAATTGAATTAATTAATTTGTGTATGACATGCTTTTGGCCAGTTTTTTTTATTTCAATTTTATTAGCGTGTGTATTTGTATAAACATCAAATCATGATCTTTTTGTCCGATCTTTGTAGGTTTTCAAGTAGTCCGGATAGAAAAAGAAAATGGGTATTAGCCGTGCGCAGAGAGGAGTCGTGGTTTCCCACGAAACATAGCACTGTATGCAGCATACATTACAAGGCGGATTGTTTTAATGTAAACGCGAAAAAACAAAAAAAACTCTGTGCCAACTCTACATTTACCTATATAGTCACATGAACTTTTAGTAGTACTATTAAAATTAGTATTTGAATAAAACAATAATTATAAGTAGTTTTTTTAAATAAAATAACTGCTAATTTAAACGCAGTGGATTTTGATTCAATAGCCCGATTAGTTTTAGCTCTCTAACGGAAACTTTAATCATGAGCTGCAGGAATTAGGACAAACCACAAAGTTGTATTCCATTTATAATACACACTAGCTTTTGCAAGCGGCTTCGCCTGCCCTAAATTTGGTTATCGGTGTAGGATTCTTACGGCAACTCCTCAATTATAGAAAAAAACCTTCTCACACGACGTTCTCTCTCCCTCTTTCCCTCTGTCTCTCTCTCTCTCTCTTTTTCCAAAATAATAAATAATTAACTACTATAAATTAATTAGCTAATGTATTAACCTCGCGATCTTGGTGCTCCATACAAACTTTGAACCCCAGTTTAGGGGGTGAGTTTTGGAAGATCCTTTTTTAGCGCACACCTACATCATAATAGCTATATGTGTGCAAAATTTCAGCTCGATCCGTCCAGTAGTTGGAGCTGGGCGTTGATAGATCAGTCAGTCATAGTTACTTTCGAGTAACGCTAACTTTAACCCGCGACTTTGTTTACGTAGAAGGGGAAAATATTTTTTAAATAATACGTACCGCCCTTCCCCCTCATGTCTGCCCGCCGGCCTTGCACATTATAAATGCGCGCGCAGTACTTTATTATTATTTTGCTGCGATTTTATTTTAAAACTGCGATATCTCCTAAGATATTCATTGAAATCGAATGATGTAAATGGCAATTTCGTTTTAAATTAAATACTTGTAGTGAATAACGTATTTATAAGGATAAGGATTAATATCATGTTTACACATTCGCAAATAATGCATTATTTTGGAACAAATTTGGTTAGCATAAAAAAGGTTATAGTAAGCCAACCATAAAAGATAGACATATGCTGTGGCAGACTTTTCTTTAGGAATTTTGAAGGGGAACAATTCTGTCATATATGATTTTTGCGTAACTCTTACCGTTCGCGCAGCGCACGCAGTGGAAAAAAAACTCGATTTTGAAACATTCCTCATTGGTGCTCCGCTTCTATTAGTCTTTGCGTGATGATATTTATGTCGATACAACCGAAGTGCCTCTTACACCTATACTTACTCAGGTATTTCCTAATCTATCAGAAAGTAATTATGACGCTCTACCCTCAATTTCATCTTCGCCATCTCTGCCTTCCGACCACTTGCATCCTCGCCTGTCAGCACACCTTTGACACGCGCTTAAAAAATTAAACGCAAAGCTCCTGCCATCGTTGCTCGAAAACTAAAAAGACAGTGTAGCACAAGAATTAATTTATCTTTTCGTTGGCAAAAAGCACAATTTCAACACAAGGCTGAAATAGCAGGACCTACATTTTTGGAAAATGTACCATGTGATTGGTCACCTTTAGATTATTTTTATAGATTTTTTACTGAAGACTTATTAGATATTATTACCACTCACACAAATTTATATAGCGTTTTATGTATTTATGTAGCGTCAAGGGAAGAAATACTAGACTTTTTGGCAATAAATGTCATCATAGGTATTATAGTTTTGCCATCCTACAAAGATTACTGGCAAAAGTTCTTTCGTTATGCAGAGTTAGCAGATGTAATGTCCCTAAAAAGATTTAAACAAATCAGGCGATTTTTACATTTTACCAATAATTCTGAAACCGATATATCAGATAGATATTATAAACTACGTCCTGTAATTGATCGCATTTGAACACAGTGTTTATCCGTAGAAGAATAGAATGCTTTAAGTATCGACGAAATGGTTATAACGTACAAAGGGAAGAAAGCAGGAACTCGTCGTCAATATAACCCAAATAAGCCTTGTAAATGGGGTTTCAAGAACTTAGTCAGAGCCGGTGTATCTGGCATCATTTATGACTTCTTGCTATACGCGGGAGATGACACTTTTAGAGGCATTACATTTACTGAAGAGGAATAGACTATGGTTGTTGGAAGTAAAATAGTATTAGCTTTATCTAAGATTATTAAAAATAAAGCAAGTGCGGTATATTTTGACAATTGTTTTACTTCCTTGGAGCTGATATATATGTTGAGGGAAAATTATGGTATATTTAGTTTAGGAAAAATAAGACAATATTGTAATAAATATAAACTTAGTATTGTCAAGTGGTTTGATAATGAACAGGTCACACTGGTGAGTTCTTATGATGATGCATACCCTGTCAAAAATATAAAACGATTCAGCAAAGAAGCAAAATCTCGTGTTGATGTAAAATGTCCAAAAATTGTTAAAGACTATAATCGTCACATGGGAGGTGTCGATTCGGCAGACATGCTGATTGCATTATATCGCACTGGAATAAGATCGCACAGGTGTAATATGAATATTTTCTCGCAGCTTTTGGATATATGCATCAACAACGCTTGACTTTTACGTCGAAGACACAATAAAATTACCAACACCACTAGAAAGCAGGATCGCCTAAAAGATTTTAGGTATGAAATCTACAGCGGCCTACTGAAACGAGGTCGAAACGTTTCAGTGAAAAATTTAGACGTAATTCCCGACAAAGCAAAAATAAAAAAACCCGTATCTGAACGACCATGCGATGATGTCCGGTTTGACAAATATGACCATTAGCCGCAAATAACCGGATATCAGAGATACGAGTACTGCAAAGCTGGCCAGGCAAGTACGATGTGCACAAAATGTAAGGTTCATCTTTGATATGTGAAGAATCGAAACTGTTTTTTAGAGTACCACCGCAAGCAATAGGGTCTCACAACAAGGCAAGTCGAATATAATTTCATTATGCTTCAGCGCGTCTAGGGCTCGATATCTTTATCGATTGCGTACAACCCTATTACGCTTCAGATAAGAGTACCTACACATGGCCGTTTGTTGTGTTTAAAGGCAACTATAATTGTGTGAGTGTGTACCCTCCCCGCCAGAAACGGTTGAAACGGATTTCATACAGTTGTTAAATCATTTCGCGTCCATTTCTATAACGTCCTTGGCGTGCACTCACCACCACTGTTGTGTCATCTGCGAACAGCACCGGCAGGCCTTCGGTAACTGAAGATGGGAGGTCATTCATAAAGAGCGAAAATAGAGAGTTTCCGAGGGCCGATCCCTGTGGTATACCAATCTCCACTTTGCGCGCATTTGACTTTATGGTTTTGCCATCTATTTCGAATTTAACCGTTTGACGTCTATTACTTAAAAATGACCTGAAAAGTTCGTGCGTTTTGTTTTTCAGGCCATAATGTTTAATATTTTCTAATAACAACTCAAAGCTTAAAATATAAAACGCTTTTGATGTTTTAAGCTTTGAGTTGTTATTAGAAAGAAGAGATCACAGAATATCCCTGCCACCTTGTACTAGTCCTCCAGAGCCGTTGCAATGCAGTAGTAGATTTTATGCGCCGCTTCTGTGGCAGACCTGTTTTGTCTGTAGGCAAACTGTCTGTCAGTCAGCAAGTCGTTAGATTCAAGATGTTGCATTAAGCAATTATTGATAAAATCGATTCAATAATTTTTAATATGTTGGGTACTATTGTTATAGGTCTATAAAAGTCTACAGAATCCCTCTCCCCTTTTCCTTTGTAGACTGGACACACTCGTGTGCTCTTAAGTATGTCTGGGTATATACCGGATGAAAAAAAAATTGTTGATTAGTTCAACCAGTATTCCGAAAAGAAGCGGCCAGATGCACATAAGTAGGTCTACAAAGAAGTCGTAAATATCGCGTGGGGTTCGCTATATTGCAAACGAAGGAGTCAAAGATTAAAGCGACAGAGATTAAAGCGATTGGTTAAAAATTTAATCCTGAGCAAAGCGAGGGATTCGAAGGCACGAAACCCAAACAAAAAATCCAGCCGTGCGAAACACACAATTTTTCATCTTACTACAGTCAGGAAAATATATTACTTTTTGACGTAGTATATTTGACATCTCAATCTGTCATCGCCATATACTAAAAAAAATATGGTTTACGTCTCACGATTTTTTATGGCGTGGCATTATGGTTTCCGTCTTACGAATTTTCGATCAGCCTGCGCGAGTTTATCATTTTTTACGCATACCAATTATGGCGTAGCATTATGGTTTTCGTCTTACGAATGTTTGATCACCCTGCGCGAGTTTATCATTTTTTACCCACACCAAAAAAGTGCACAACGCCGCTAAAGAAGTTTTCACTTCAAAAATGTTTGAATGTCGTGCACCGGTAATTCATTTTTACCGGTAACATACGAAGTGATAATTCTGTGGACCCACTGTGCTAGAGTCTGTCTAATGAAAGATACACATAGTGGCATTACAGTGGTAGTAACAAGTCGTTATCGCCTATTCAATGCACACACGCCCGTGGAGGCCTCCGCCGCATCACACAACCAGGTACCTGATAAGTTACCTGCGCCAACGGCCCGTGCTAATGTGCTCTCACAGCCGATAACGCATAAACAGTGTACTTTGGAGAGTGACTCATCACCGTGTTCTACGCAAAGGTTAATTCAGTCAACCTTTTCGGAAAAAGCTAGCAAGGGAAGTGATTGGATAACCGAAAAACCAAGTGAAGGGTGGATGGTGGTGGTGGGTGCAACAAAAACGACTGAGAAACCGATTTGAAGCCGAACAAGGCAAAGCAGCTATCGAACCTGAGAATAAATTTAAAGCGGCCGATACCACTACTGCCTTGCTGATTTACAATATGAGCAAAGAGACGGACGAGAACGATATATGTAACTACATTTATAATAAAACTAAGGTAACAGTGTCATTGCACGAGATAAAATCAAAACGCCAAAAAGACTATTCGTTTTTCCTAAAAACATAAAATAAAAAAGTATACTGTGATATTTACTAGATACAGAGTGGTACCTTAATGATTCTTGTCGAAGCCAGCTAGAACTGTGTAATACCCACGACCCTATCTATTTACTACCTACAAATCTGTATCATTGTTATAACTTTTATTTATTAAACTTTTAAAATTATTTTTTTTTTTACATTAACTAGCTATCTACCTAAGACTGTTCTCTTATGACCCTAACACGTCATAATGGCGCCCACCTTTAAGTAATACTCAGTTCTGGCTACGTTTCGGCAAGCGTCTCAGTGTTTTGTAGTTATCCTTGGTGAAGGTGCGCTAAGGCTTTTAGAATAAATATTTAGTCTTGTGTGTTTTACGTTTTTAGTGTAATCTAACCTTTTTTTTCCTGTTTTATTTTAGACTTATTAGTTTAGCTTTTTTAGATTTAATCTGTTGTTGCAACACACACCTAAATCTTACTTTCATTAAACTAAACCTAAACTATTTTTAGTTCTCAATAAGCATTCGTTTTAATTATTGTCATTAAAATGTGATACACAATCAAATATCTTTCTCTACAGAAAGCTGAATTAGAGTACGAAGTTGTTGTTCGTGGTGGCACACCTGGTGAATCTGTAGCTGGACAAAAAATTCCCGGTGCCCAAAAAGGGCGATAGATCAGATCCATCGAATTACAGGCCTATCGATATTACCTCTCTCCTCTCTAAGGTGATGGAGCGTGTGATCAACACACAGCTTCTAAGATACCTAGAAGTACACGATCTGGTCAGTGACCGTCAATATGGCTTTCGCCACGGTTGCTCGACTGGTGACCTTCTAGTGTATCTCACACACTGATGGGCACTAGCCATTGAGAGTCAGGAGAAGGCATTGGCATGTAGCCTGGACATAGCGAAGGAGTTCGATCGGGTCTGGCACCGGGGTCTCCTATCGAAGTTGCCATCTTACGGAGTGCCCGAGGGTTTGTGCAAATGGGTGGCTAGCTTTTTGTCCGGTAGACGCATTCGAACCGTAGTTGACGGTAGTTGCTCTGATAGCATGGACATTAATGCTGGTGTCCCGCAAGGCTCTGTGCTGTCTCCTACGCTGTTTCTACTGCATATCAATGACGTGTTGGACATCAACAACATACATTGCTATGCAGATGACAGTACTGGAGACGCTTTTTACACAGGTCGTGCAAACATCCCTGGTTCCGTTGTGGGGGAAAACCGCGGAGAACTTGTGTCTCAAAACGAGACCACACTGTCCCAGGTCTCTGACTGGGGACGGGTAAACTTGGTCCGATTCAACCCTTCAAAGACACAAGTGTGCGCGTTCACCGCTAAGAAAACTCCATCCACTCTAGTCCCACAATTCCAAAACACTCCCCTCTCCATCTCCAAGAGCATTGCGATCCTTGGTGTCGACATCTCCAGAGATGTTCAGATCCGAGATCATTTACAAGATAAGGTGAAGCTGGCGTTCAAAAAACTCAAAAACTCAACAGAGCGAAGCAGTACTTCACGTCGGGGCAAAGGTTGTTACTTTACAAGTCGCAAGTTCGGCCGCATATGGAGTACTGCTGCCATCTCTGGGCAGGTGCACCCGGATACCAGCTTGCCCCTTTTGACCCGGTTCAACGACGGGCTGTAAGAATTATCGATGAGTCCAAACCATCGATATGAAAAACAATAGATATGGTAACATGACACTGTGGTTCGGAAACCGGCGTAGCCGTTGATAGCGGGGGTGTAGTAGGTGAAGTGGGGCAAGAAAGTCAGAATTTTAATTCCAATTTAAACCTTATGTTCATTACATAAGGCTTACACGTTGACACTAGTGACATCTTGTGATGAGTAGCAGTACTTTAATTTTACATTAGACCCAGTGTTGTTCCTGTGGCGATATGAACAAAATTATCGATAGATTACTATGATGCTTGATGATCAAAAATATCTTTGGAAAATTCAAAGTCCTAACTAACTATCAACACATATTTTTATATTATCGGTAGTAAAATCATTCTGAATCTATAAAATCGTTAATTAAACTGGCGATTTTAGGCTTTTTAAAAGTCTAATTTAATGAAATATACTTAAATTATAAATGAACCTAAATAATTTAATTCTAATTAGTTTGCAGTGGACATATAAAACAGCAAATAATATTGTGATTTAGATAGTACATAGTTGGAATATAGATATACTTTACCTTACCTTACTTTTACCTTTATGCTTTAACTTAACTTTGTTTGAACACGCATTACGTTAAAACGGCTAAATTAGTTCAAAATTTAAACTTTACCGTAAGCTTTCGTTTTATCGAATTTGATTCATGGCATGAAAATATATAGATGAACGCTAAAAGTTTTATCATAAAAATAATAAATAATATGAGTTTTAATTTAATTTAATTTAATAATATGATTTGAAATTTGAAAAATAATCTATACTTAAGTACTATACTATTATAAAATAAATGTAAAAGTTTGTTTGTTCTTCCTTTACAACGCCCGAGAGCATCATATAAACCTAAAATTTGGCCCAGAGATAGTATAAAATACCGAGAAGTCCAAAGTACCCGTAGAAATAACTATAACCAAATTACAGGCGGACGAATTATAGCTTCAGCTGTAGCATGCTATTGCAAACTTTCTTTCTAAAATAAGAAGTTTCCGTAGAAATTTAGTGCAGTCAGAGCAGCAAATTTAGTGCAGTCAGAGCAGCAGGCAAAAGCTAGTTATAGGTTTTACTCCACATACACTACTCGTATTATTTTCCAGACTTTAAGAAGTCTCGCAAAATCATGCAAAAGTTAACAATCACATAACATAAAGCTCAACAAAAAAGCGAAATAAAAACATTATCCGAGTCCATCATCCTGTATATTAAATAAAACAACGAAACACTTCTATAAATCACAGGAAAGCTCGGGGCTAGACAAATTCTCTAAAACTATATTTACTTTGACACAATATTATAGAACAGTTTCTTACTGACTAGATTTTGCCCAGCGGCTCCACCCGCCCTAAATTAACTGGTTATCGGCGGGAAATTTTTACGGAAACTCCTTGATGGTACTATGAAAGTTTGCTATGTAAAGTTGTAGTTCGTACAAGTGGAATTTGTGAAAAGTGGGGACTTGTGAATTTTCCGGGATAAAAAAATAGCCTGTTTTCTTTCTATTCCAGGACTAAACCTAAATGTGTGCCAAGTTTCATCCCGCTCCGTCCAGTGGTTGACGCGTGATTGAGTAACAAACATCCAAACTTTCGCATTTAAAATATTATTCGGATGAAAAGCAGTATTTTTAGATGTATTTTGCATTAAATAAGCGCATTAAAATGTATAATTAAATCTTCATTTAACTGATTGTACCCACAGGTTGACAGAATTATTTAACTTTTTAAAAATAATTTGATTTTTTGAACGCTATTGAAATTTTGAACGCAACCCTAAAACATTCCATTGACTATAAGCATCAATTCACTTCATTTCCACAGGTGTAAATTGATCACAACGGGTAAAAAACATCGATATTTTTATCTCATGCGTACAACACTAAGCAAATTAAGCTATTTCGCTAAGCGATATAGATATTAGTTTAGCTACTCACGGATAGATGGCGCATCAGATATTTAATTTATTCTTTATGACATTGTAATACGGTTTAGATTAGGTCAATAATTTTTCGAAATAAAGACTCCACAACAATTTTTCCTCAAATAGAGGTGAGGTACTTTATTGTGTTCGATTTATTTTCGTTGTGAATTTATGAAACGATATCCTAATAATCTTGAAAAACAGTCACAGTTCAAGTGTAATTTATTCTTTTTATCACAAATAAAAAGAAAGGTTTAAAATTACGCCACGAAATTGAAAAAATAACACTTTTTATGAACAAGATGAAGACTTTTACAGTGATGACTAACATGATTTCGATAAAAATAGTGCACCTCTATTAAAGTAATTTACTATTATAAATTAAAGTAAATCGTTTATTTATGAAAAAATAATACTAAAGCGTGTTAATTTACGTCGCTGGAACTCTTATTTACCTTTTTTGTATAGTTTTTACAACTTTTTACAGCACAATACGACATTATTGACATAAAACAAACAAAATTTCTTTAGATGTTCACTCGCCGAGGGTGACCTAGTGTTTGTTGCGTCAAATCGATGCGCTACTCAACATAGTCTAAAAATTAGACTATGGGCGGCTAGCCTGCCGGTGCTTTTTGGACATATCTATTGTTTTTTCATATCGATGGTCCAAACTCACTTGCGGTATTGAGCCCTTAAGTATGAAGAGAGACTTTGCCTCCCTGTGTGTGTTCTACCGCTTGTACAATGGGTTGTGTTCTGAGGAATTGTACGACATGATGCCCACGGCTACTTTCTACCATCGCACCGCTCGCCATCGGCAGGGAATTCATTCTCACACTTTAGAACCGAAATGGTCGCGTACAGTGCGATTTCAGAGAAATTTCCTCCCGCAAACGCTTAAGTTGTGGAATGAGCTCCCTGCCAAGGTTTTCTGCAAGGACTACAGTATAGAGTTCTTCAAGAAAGAAATTATTAGATTCTGGAAGAATCGGCAACGCGCAAGTGATACCCCTGGTGTTGCAAGCGTCCATAGGCTACGGTGACCGCTTACCATCAGGCGGACCGTAAGCTTGTTTGCCACCTTAGTGGTATAAAAAAAAAAAAAAAGGGTTGTACTCCGGGAGTGCCGGCAGAAGTGAAAACATACTAGCTATTTACTTCCCATCACTTCGTATACATATTTATTTTTTATAAATAATAATGTTTGTTTATTTATTTTTTTGACGTAGTATATTTGACATCTCAATCTGTCATAGAATTAAAATCCCATATCCAACCTACCTGTACTACTCATAATCGCCATATACTAAAACTAAAAACTAACCTAATGTAAATAAAGATCACGTGTTCTGACGCGAGTGACATCTTACGAATTTTCGATCAGGATACGTGACCTGACGCGAGTTTAACATTTTTTACACATCACAAAAAAGTGCACAGCGCCGCCAAAAAAGTTTTCACTTCAAAAAAAAACTCGAATCTCATTTGGAACATGCAAACGATTTAAAAGGCGTAAAAGATACCTTACTAAAGTCACAAAACTATATTATTACCCTAAAAACTAAATACGATAAGAGCCTGTTTGCCAGGACAGAAACAACGCTTCATCATGTGTACCACAGAATTAATCGTATAACTCCTAAGGATGAGTGAGCTGAAACTTACAAAATATGTGTTTTGAATTTCAAGTCCCAATATAAAGATTTATTGTCCCTAAATACACCTTCTCTATACCTTCGAGTAATGTAGCGACATCTCCTGAAGATCCTACAGAAACAACTTCGGTTAGTACTCTACGAGAACATAATTTTACTTGTGACCGAAATTTGGCATCCGAAATAAATAAGATAAAATTCTCAGGTAACAATTGTGTACTTTCCTTCATTCAACAAATTAATGAATTTATAGAGTCTAAAGGCATGCCTGCTTATAAAATAACTTCGTTTGCCGATAATTTTTTTACGGGAGATGCTCTTCATTGGTATCGCTGCAATAAAACTAAAGTTAATTCGTGGAATGATTTAGTGGTATTACTTAAGCAAGACTTTAGCCCCAGTGATTACGATTATAAACTTATGTCCGAAATTCGTTCATGGACACAGGGCGAGCTTGAAAACATAACAATTTATCGCTATAATGCATGGGATGTTTCCAAGACTAAATAACCCTCCCTCTGAACACGATCGGCGGGAAATAGTTCTACACAACATTCGTCCTTGCTACGCAAGCACCCTTGCTGCTTCTCCTGAAATAAAAGATCTGGATACTTTATAAAATATTTGTCGCAACTACGAGAATATACAGTCACGACTTATGCAATTTCATGAGCCCCCTAAGTTTAATTCAGATACATTAGCACCAGAGTTTGCTTACAATAAACCTTTAAGTAATAGTTCTACTTAAAAACAGTCTTACAAGAAACCTAATTTTCCTAATACATACACTAATAATTCTAATAAATATTTCTACAAATATCCTAACAACTATAAAAATTATAATCATGAAAATAATTCTGAAAATGCTCCCAAAAATTCTAAACCTCAACAGAATAGAAACCTACCCGTTGCTGCTGTGACCTACGCAGCTAGGAAACCTTATTGCCCTAGATGTAGACTAAATACCCACTCCTTACAACAATGCAAAGTGCCTCATTTCCTTATTTGCTTTAAATGCGGCAAAAAGGACGTGATGACGTGACGCTGATTGCCAAGCTCAAGTTTCTCGGACAAAAAACTAATTTTTCAGGATAACAGAGACTAAAAACAATTTTAATAAATTGGATGGAATGAATGGTTGAAAATCATTTCTAAATTTTTTTCCTGCTATACTGTCCCTTCAATCCAAAACTTTAACTCTCTCAGTAATAACTGCAGACCTTATGCTCCGGTCGAGTAATGTGGTAGCAAGGTCATAGGTTTATTCGATTCTGGCTCATCTGCTACAATACAATTTTCATACAAAGTTTATCTACGCTGGGCTTAAGCTACAGAGTTGTAAATCTTAAAATTTTGTTGCCGCAAATGGTCAAAAGTTACAAACAATGGGGTTAAATCACCTACCTATTTTATTTGCTAATCAGCTGCACATTATAAATGCTTACATAGTCCCTGAAATTAAAAATGATCTAATTCTAGGAATGGATTTTTGGAATGCATTCGGTCTATTTCCCAAACATCTAAACTCTATAATACTAAGGCAACCATTTATCGAAAATACTACATCAGTAATAACTATTGAAAATTCTAAACACCTGCTATCATATGATCATCTAACAGAAGCCCAAAAGATACAGGCCAATCGTATTATATCAAAGTTCCGGGATATTTCTTACAAAGAACGCAGCTTAGGCCGGACTTCAATAATCACCCATTCTATTGATACTGGCAACGTATCCCCTAGTCGTCGAAGACACTATAGAATTTCTCCTGAAAAAAAAAGACTTCTAACTGAAAAATAAGACGAAATGGTGAAAGACGATGTTGTCGAACCATGTGATAGTCCTTGGTCGTCCCCTGTTTTGCTTACTCCAAAAAAAATGGAGAACTTCTCTCAGAAATTTTAGATAATTTACGCGATGCCAAATACCTAAGTAGCATTGATTTATCTAAAAGTTTTTGGCAAATTATGATTAAGGAAGAAGACAGATGTAAGACCGCCTTCTACATCCCTTCACGTGGTAGTTATCGCTTTAAATGTATGGCGTTTGGCCTTACTTACGGGCTAGCTACTCAGCAAAGATTAGTTGATATTTTATTCTATGGGCCCGAATTCGAACACATGGTTTTGTATTCAAAAGAAGAAAGAAGAAAGAAGACAATACTTTTATTTAGCAAATAAGCAACACATTATAGGTACAACAAAACATTCAAAAATACAAAAAAAAGGTTAGCAACTACAAGTTTTTTGTGTTGCATAATGCCAAATAGGGTATCCACTCCTCATAAGCTGCGGCCAAAGCCACAACACTGATTTTCAGTGGAGCCCTTTATTCGCCGTCAGATCTCCAAACACATACATGCTCGCTGAATTGGCTAAATAAACATATCCTATACCACAGAACATTATACAGAGAAAAATAAAATATAATAAAAAATCTATTATATCATCGATGATATTATTATCGTATCTCCTACTTTTGAAAAGCACATTTCCTTACTATGGAGAGTATTTAATAAACTGAAATCGGTGAATCTAACTATTAACTATCAAAAATGTCAATTTTTTAGACAAAAACTTAAATACCTAGGTTACGTGGTCGATTCAAATGGACTACACGCAAATCCTGAAAAAGTAGAGGCCATAATGAACTATCCTACTACTACAAATAGAAAGGAAGTTAGACGTTTTTTAGGCACAGCATCATGGTATCGTAGATTCATACCTAATTTTAGCTCTGTAGCCGCACCACTATATAAACTCACCTCTCAAGGTAAAAATGCTACCCCATTCTCATGGAATAGCCAAGCAGACGTTGCCTACGAAAAACTAAAAGAGTGTCTTGTATCTAGCACGATGCAAGTGATTTTGGTATAGGAGCCGTTCTTACTCAAACCCTAAACGGTGAGGAAAAGGTAATTGCCTACATGAGTAAGTCATTGTCTAATAATGAACGCGATTATAGCGCTACGGAGCGTGAAGCGCTTGCCGTTCTGACTGCAACTGAACACTGGCGGTGCTACCTAGAAAATGGTCGTAAAATTTACCGTTTACACAGACCATTCTGCCTTAAAGTGGTTCCTCAATTTAAACAATCCCACTGGTCGTTTAGCTCGCTGGGGAGTACGGTTGTCTGCATACAACTTTGAAATTAAACACCGTAAGGGTTCTGAAAACATATTACCTGATAGCCTTTCGCGATCCGTACCTGTTGCAACAATTAATAATAATACTCCTCCATATATTTCCCAAACTCCCGCCACATCTGACATGTGGTACCTAAATATATATAACGGCTGTCAAAATTCCCCTACATCATTTCTTAATTATCAAATTCTAAATAAAAAAATATTTCGTTTTATTAAAAGTTTAAATCCTCTGACAAGAGAATTCGAGTGGAAAGAAGTTTTGCCCCTAGAATTTAGGACTGAAACCATATCCCAAAATCATTCTGAACCTACTTGCGGCCACTTTGAAATCTTCAAAACACTAAAACGTCTTAGGTTAAGATATAACTGGCCCAGTATGCATCGTGATGTTGCTAATTTTATCTCAAACTGCGATACTTGTAATGCATATAAATATCCTAACCATGCAACTCTTTGTGTCATGGGTCAACCAAAAAAATGTTTTAGACCATTTCAGGTGATCAGCATAGATCTTGTAGGACCACTAGCCCCTACAAAAAAAACAAAATACCTTTTTATTCGTTGTTACGTGCTGTATCACAAAGTAATGTCTGCTATTTCCTATTCGTCGAGCCACTGCTGAAATAATCGCTACCATTCTAGAAGAAAAAGTTTTCCTTATTCACGGCATTCCTAGAACTATCAAAATGGACAATGGAAAACAGTTCGTTAGTAGTACACTACGCCAATTATATAGTACCTATAAAATTCCCAACGTTCATTATACACCAAAATTATACGCCCCAGGTTAATTCGGTAGAACGCTACAATAGAACCATAATCACAGCTGTATCAAGTTTTGTTGAGAATGATCACAGATCTTGGGATGCTAACATACCAAACATACTATTCGCACTTAATAACTCAGTCAACGAAGTTACTTCATTTACTCCATCGTTTTTGGTATTTGGACGTTAACTAGTAGGTTGTGGTTCACACTACAACGATACAGATACCAATGATGACGACCTAGTTTTTATACCTCGTGACGAGTACGCTGAAAACTTTGGAGCTCTACGAATTTTTTTTGATAAAGTTCAGACTTATTTACTTAAAGCTCACTCTCGAAATAGTAATTACTATAATCTTACACGTAAAAATATTGAAATGAATGTTGGTGATTATGTATGGAAACGTACGTACTATCAAAGCGACAAAAATAATAGATTTGCAAAAAAACTGGCTAAATTTATCAAATGTCGTGTAGTAAATAAAAAATCTCCTCTAGTATACGATCTTGAAGACATTAATGGTTCATATCTATGAACTTGGCAGGTTAAAGACCTAAAGTTAGTCAACTATCGTAATTAACTTTATTTACATAGTCTTTCATAGTATCATTATTTGGTGGTAGGACCATTCTCTAAGTGCCAGGTCCGTCTGGGTAATTACCACCACTTTACTTATTTCCGTCCGGGTTGCGTATGTAATTCCGAGCTGAAGGGTAAAGTAGCCAGTCTAATAAGGCACAAGAGGCAATCCATCTGAAATGTCTCAAACTAAGGACACATCTCTGCAGCTTCACTGCTAGTCTATAGATGTTTAATAAAATATAATGTCATATACTACATGCTACATGACTTATTTTCAAAACTCGATGTGTCATTCTAAACTTTCATAATTTTTTAACGTTCTAAAAACTTAAATTTAACCTTAGAATCTAAAGCAAGCCTAAATACACAATATATAGATATAACTATGATTTTAATTGTTTTTATAATTTTAACAATTCTATATCAATAATCTTTTAAAATTAAAACTAAGTCTATCTAAATATAACTAATAATCTACTACTATAACTTTGAATTTAACTACAAAATATTACTATATACTATATTTATAATACCTAAAAGCCCCTTACGCTCGAAGCGGACTGGTTTACTTCGAAAAAATAAGCCTAAAAACCCGGGGCGGAAACACAGTGTGACCCTGTTAACAATAAGCCTTAACACTAGTGATATCTTTGGCAGCTGTACAGTTATGCTGAAATTGTTACTCCTGCTCTTACCCTAAAGATGATATTTATATATTCTATACATTTATTTATAATCTTGATTGACTTAGAATCATATTTTTGATTTACGTATTTGTATTCACTAAACTTAAATATTTTCTTAAAGTAATACCTAATACTAACTGTTTATGCAAAATACCTACAAGTCTTAAATACTAAAATTAAAATGATTAAAAGTCTCCACATTGCTATCTACTTATATACTACTATGCAATCATTTCTACAAATGATTTTACCGACTAAAGTTAAATACAACTAAGGTAATTTTTGTGCAATGGACTTCTACCATGAACTGTTGTGAGCTGTCATGACTATGCTATCTGCTATCTTTTATGAATTTAAAAGACTATTTTAATAGCTATTGCGTTGAGTTTAGAGTCTACTCAAATACTCTGCTTGCTAGATGCGTCGGCTCAAACCAACAGTTTGCCGCTAATTGAAAGATGATGAATAGTAGTTAGGATAGTGTGAGAATTGAAAGGTTTTGCAAGATTGAGGTATGTATGTTGTCATATGTGTGTTGTAAATGCAATAGTCAGTAAATTAGATATAGCAAATAGGTTAGTATATGGATTTTACCTAGGAAAAATCCAATCCTAAAAAGGGGGGTGAGTAACACTTTCGTTCTTCCTAAAAACATAAAATAAAAAAGTATACTGTGATATTCACTTATATTAATATATTACCTTAAAATTAATAACCTAATAGATTACATAGTTACTTACTAATGCATATTAAACAAACTATTATAATTACATATACATAAAATTTATATTACAAACAAAAATCACTAACAACAAACGCTTTTATTTTATTAGCAGATGCCTAGATAACTTGCTCGCGCTGTTCCCTCTGAACCGGTTTGACGACTTGCTCAAAACGAAGTCTCGGCAACTCGACACACACCTATTGGAGCTGCTGCCCAGTGTATTCAAATAATTTAATTTTCTACGATGGTAAAAAACTTTAACTACATTTATTTGTTCGTTCAACACTTCCACCTACTATCTACGGCTACCAATTTAGAATACCTACTTGCAACGCTAAGCACCATTGCTGTCAGCTTGACCTGAAGTCTCCTGCCAACTCCACTGTGACGTCTATGGCTACACAGCAACATCTACCGAGGAGAGTGGTACCTAAATGATTCTTGTCGAAGCCAGCTAGAACTGTGTAATACCCACGACCCTATCTATTTACTACCTACAAATCTGCATCATTGTTATAACTTTTATTTATTAAACTTTTAAAATTAAAATAATTTTTACATTAACTAGCTATCTACCTAAGACTATACTCTTATGACGCTAACACGTCATAAAAGGAAAATGGATAAGTCTACTCATAAACAGTTTAATTTGGTAAGTTTTAATTGCAAATCTATAATGAGATCTGTAGACTGTGTCAGAGCAATTGCTCAATACGCTGATATTGTTGCACTGCAGGAAACGTGGCTGTTGCCACATGACATACCTTTCTTAGGCAGTATTGATCCAGATTTCGGGTTTACTGGCACATCTGCTGTAGACACTGCGGAGGGAATACTACGCGGAAGACCATATGGAGGTGTAGCAATTATGTGGAGGAAAAGCGTTCTTAACAGTGTTTCAGTGGTTCAGTGTAAAAATGTGCGTTTATGTGAAATAAAAGCTCTAGTATCTGATAGGCAAATATTAATAGTGTGTGTGTACATGCCTACAGAGTCTGTAGATAACTTTAATTCTTATACGGAATGCTTAAGCGAAATTACGGCATTAATAGAGAGTAAAAACGTAGAATCTGTAATAATACTAGGTAATTTTAATGCACATCCAGGAGGATTGTTCGGTTCGGAACTGTAAAATTTTTGTACAGACCAAAAAAGGGTGTGTGCGGACATCGAAACATTAGGTGGGAACTCGGGTACTTATACGTATGTGAGTGATGCCCACGGGACTACGAGTTGGTTAGACCACTGTGTCGTCACGGCTGCGGCCTGGAAGTCTGTTGTTAGCATTAAAGTAAACTATAATGTGTACTGGTCAGACCATTTCCCATTAGAAATAAGTCTGGATATTAATTTTAAACGTACGAAAGTTATGTCTGATGTCATCACTTGCAACAAAATACTATGGGGCACAAGGGAAACATCACAAATTGATAATTATAGGGATATTTGTAACAAACTGGAATCAATCGAATTTCCCATAGAACTGACCAATTGTTGTGACAAGCCATGTAGTAATTCTGAACACCAAAAACATATCGATAATATTTATCAAAAAATTGTAGATGCACTTAGTCAGGCTGCTATAATGTCATATGACTTAAAACAAGTCAAACGAGGTAAAAACATTGTAGGTTGGAATAGACACGTTCAAAGTGCTCATAGGGAGGCTCGGCGTGGTTTTCAGGAGTGGGTGTCTCACGGTAAACTATCGTCGGGCACTGCATATGAAGATGTGTGAGAGTAGAAAATTCTTTAAAAAGAAATTGAAGTGCTGCCAAGATTATCAACAACAAATTAAAATGGATTTATTGGCCACACATCACAAAAACAAAACTTTTAAAGAATTTTGGAAACAGACAAACCGACTTAATCCTCGTCAGAGTCTTCCTGTGAGCATAGAGAGCGTGAGCGATCCCCGCCAAATTGCTTGCTTGTTCCATAAGCACTTTCAAGTACATCCTTTATCAAAAAGTGAGGAGTCCCCCGCTGAGGAAAGAGTCGGTGAGGTTCAAATTTGTGTTACTGCAAACGAAATTGCAACAGTAATTTCGAAAATGTGCCGGGGTAAATCACCAGGGCACGACAGCCTCAGCGTTGAACATCTTAAATATGCGGGTGCTCACTTACCTCGTGTACTGGATGTCGCGGCTCCGTATAGCAGCCTGCTATAAATGATGAGATGATTGTGGACCGTTGATTCGGTATTTTGGAAATAAAAGTTCAACGTAATTACGATGTAACAGATTTAATATAAAGCGACAAGGATTGAACGTAAGAATGAATGAATGGCAGAATGAATGAGTGAATCATTTCATTTCGCGTTGCTCCGGTAGATGGAGCCGCGACATGCCGCCCGGCGTTGAAGACTCCTCTTCAACTTCCTGACTTGGTTCCACTGGAAGTGGACATAGCTTGTTGAAAGCTCGTCGTAAGACTCCGGATGCAGTTTTGATATCAGCCACTCTATTGATGTTATCGTGTCCGGGGTAGAATGACGCGTCCCAATAACCATTTAAGTGGAGGCAACTGTTTATCTTTAATGACTACTAGTTGTCCAATCTGGATGTCCTCGTGCTGCTTTCGCCATTTGCTTCTCGTCTGTAGTTGACTTATATATTCAACTTGCCACCTTGCCCAAAAGTCTTGTTTTATCTTTTGAATTCTTTGGAATTTATCTAATCTGTTGATGTTGTACGATGTGAGGCCCTGCTCAGGAACAGATGTCATTCTTCTTCCAATGAGAAAATGGCTTGGTGTCAATGGTAGCAAGTCTTCTGGATCAGAGCTAAGCGGTGTTAAGGGCCTAGAGTTCAATAGTGCTTCTATTTGTATTAAAATAGTTTGTAAGTGTTCGTATGTAAAATGTGCAAGCCTTTAGGGAGTTTTAGACTCGTCTCAAGTGATGCTTTATAGACTTTACACTCGCTTCATGTAGACCACCAAAATGTGGTGCTTGCGGAGGCAAAAAGTGAAATTTTATGCTTTCGGATAAGAATGAATCAGCGATATCTTTGCTGTATTGGCTTAAAAATGTTTTAAACTCGTTGCTTGCGCCGACAAAGTTGAAGGCATTATCGCAATAAATATCGGATGGCTTCCCCCGACGAGAAACGAACCTTTTTAAAGCTGCGATAAAATTGTTTGTGGTTAAGTCACCCACTATGTGAATAGCTTTAGTAGTGTAACAAACAAATACGCAAATGTACGCTTTTATAAGTCTACTGCCGCGTCCACTACGGTCAGACATAGAAATAGGTCCAGCGTAATCAACGCAGACAATTTGAAAGGGAAACTCAGGCATAACGCGATGCTTGGGTAAATTACCCATAAGAGGAGCTACAGTCTTGGCACGAAGGCGAACGCATTTTATACATTTATGTGTAACTGATCGAGCAAGGTCTCGTCCTCCAATAATCCAATAATTCTCTCTTATAACATACAGCAAGTGTTGAGCTCCACAATGAAGTAAAATTTTATGATAGTGTGTAAATAAAAGTTGTGTGAAAATGTGTTTTTTGTGCAAAATAAGTGGGTGAATCTTATCATAGCTATATACTGAATTGCTTAATCTCCCTCCTACTCGAAGCATATTTGCATGATCAATAAATGGATTAAGAGATAACAAATGAATTGATTTTATACTTTTACCGTTTTCCATTGCATGGTATTCTGAAGGAAATGATTCTTTTTGCGATAGACGAGCTAACATGGCGATTGATGTTTGTAACTCTTCAGAGGTTAAATTATCAGTTAATTTGTGTGATTTATTACGGCAGTTATAAATAAAACGTAGTACGTAAGCTGTCACTCTTTGAATGTGTGTGAATGATGAAAATTTATGGAATGGATATAATGAAATGTTTGAATCAATTGTTACTAGGCAGGATGTTTTATCTGTGACTTTAATTTCGGGAAGATTAATATCATTGTTTGTTTTTAACTTCGGCCATTCGTTTTCCGATTTTCGTAGAAACTGCGGTCCATCCCACCACAAACGATTTTGAGAAATTGTATTAGCATTTAATGGACGTGTAATGTGATCAGATGGATTATTGCTGGTTGATACATGCATCCAGACAGCATTGCAACATGTGGATTGTATTTATGCCACTCTGTTTCTGACAAATGTTTGCAACCTGTTGGGCTGCATTTTCAACCAACCGAGAACTATTGTTGAGTCTGTCCAATAAAATTCCTTATCGAATGTAAGTCTAAGACTTTTTTGAATTTTATCACCTAACATAGCCCCTACTAGAGCGCCACAAAGCTCCAGCCGAGGTATGGTCTGTGGTTTCAGAGGTGAGACCCGACCTTTGGAACATAATAGATGTACTGAAACTTTACCGTTAACGTCAACAGAGCGCACATAAGCACACGCTCCGAAGGCCTGTTCTGATGCGTCAGTACAGATGTGAAGTTGTATGCTTCGAGCGTTTTTGCATATAACATGTCTTGGAATGTGTAAATTGTTTAGTGCTGGTAAGGTTTTGATAAATGATAACCAAGTATTTTTTATATCGTTGGGTACCAATTCGTCCCAGTCAAGTTTAAGAACCCATAGTCGTTGAAGCATGACCTTGGCTTCCAATATGACTGGTGAAAGAATGCCTAGCGGGTCAAAGATGCGAGATATGGTAGCTAAAATATTTCGTTTCGTGACTGAATCCTCAAAATTAATATCAATGCTGAAACACAATCTATCAGCTGAGCTGTCCCAGTTGATACCTAGTATTTTTGAAAACTGTGTGGAGCATAAATCAAAATTACCTATTGCAGTATGTACCTTATCCTTGGCTATGGCACTCAGTACTTGTATGTCATTTGAACGCCATTTTCTAAGTGAAAAACAGCCTGAGTTTAATGCATTTGTTGTTTGTGTGTATATATGTATAGCTTCTGGTTCTGAGTCGGCGCTTGTGATAAGATCGTCGACCAGAAAATCTTTAGATATTATTTCTTTGATTTTAGCATCGTCACACTCAAGTGCAATCTGTTTTAGACAGCGAATAGCGAGAAAGGCTGCTGAAGCTGTGCCATATGCGATTCTATTTATTTGATAAGATTGTATAGGTTGGCTTGGATCCTCCCGCCAAAGAATTTGCTGGAGACAGCGTTGAGTAGGGTCCAGTTCGCATTGTGCGTACATTTTTTCAATGTCTGATATTAGCACAATTGCGTGTTGACGAAATCGTAACAATATTGAAAGTAAATCGTCCTGTATAGTAGGACCTATGTGTTGAATATCATTAAAAGAATATCCTGTGCTCGTTGGAGCTGAACAATTAAAGACAACGCGTAATTTAGTTGTTTCGCTATCTTCTTTAAGAACACCGTGGTGGGGTGCAAAATATGAAACAGGCGATTGTGTATTATTGTTAATAATAGATGTATAGTTTGGTTGAGTATTTTTAGTGTTGTTATTATTATTAGAAGTATTTGACTGCATTAGTTCGTTTTGTAAATAGTTGTTATTTTTGATATTAGTTTGTAAATAGTTTTTATTTGTATTGTTAGCTTGCATATATTTGGACTTGCTCATGTGTCCTAGTTGTATGTATTCGCGCATGAAATTAGTGTATTTAGCCTTTAGATTGGCATTGCGTTGTAACTTGCGTTCTAATGACAAGAAACATTGTTTGGCTTTTTTATAAGAATCACCAAGTACACTTGGTGACATTTTGAGTGGTATTGTTACTTGAAAACGGCCATTAGGTAGGCGTTTTGTTGTATTAATAAAATGTAATTCACATTCGTTTTCTTCCTTTGAAAACAACGGAGATCTATTTGTTAAGGTATCCAATTCCCAAAATTTTGATAGTTGTTTTTGTATTGTGTCTGTAGTAGTATAATGGAAAACTTGCTGATTAGAAATATTGGACAAAATATGTTGTGGATACAAAGACGATATAGATCCGCCTATGATCCATCCTAGTTTTGATTCATGTAAGATTATATTATTGGAATTTAATTTAATCTGTTTTTTCTGTATTATATCCCAAAAAATGCCATTGCCCAGTAGGATATCGATATGTGATGTTTTGTTAAATTTAGAATCAGCCAGAAAAATGTGTTTAGGGATTTTTAAATGCGTTATATCGAATGTTTCATTAGGCCAAGGTTGTGTTATTTCAGACATGACAATGCAAGTTAAATTCACACTAAATGGTGAATATTTAGAAATTATTGTAAGGTTACATGCTTTTTTCGCGCATGAAATGTTGTTGTTAATGCCACTGACTGTAGTGTTGATGTCAAATGTTTGTAAGTTAAGCTTTTTGCACATTTGTTCTGTAATAAAATTAGAAGTGCTCGCTGAGTCGAGCAACACGCGTGCCGTTTGTGTGCTTGTGTTATTTTGTGCCTTGTGACATACATACACTACAGCTGTCGATAGCAGGCCCTGCCCCGACGAAGTGCACATAAGTGTTACTTCGCTACTGGCAACTGTTGTGTTTCTTTCGACCTCTGAGTGTATCAGTGTGTTGTGTTTCTTGCCACAAATCCTACAAGCACTAAGTTTACACTTGTTAGTAGGGTGACCGACCCTTAAGCAGTTGACACATTAATTTAATTGATTTGCCTTTTTGTATCTATCCTTTGCAGATAGGTTCAAAAAGACCTTACAGTTGTATATAACATGCGTATCTGATTTACAGACAGGACAAGTTTTGTACTTGTGAGATTAATACACGGGATTTGTCTTGCCTTATATTTTTTAACTCCATTGTCTCAAGTAAGTCTGCACGACACCTAATGAATTTAATTAAATCATCAAATTTCATAACTTCATTTTCATGAAATGTTTTGCATTTTTCCCACTCAAGTAAAGTTTGGGAATCAAGTTTAGTTGAAACTAAATAAATTAACAAGGTATCCCATTGGTTCACTGGCTCCTGTGAAATCTCTAGTGACTTTAAGTTTTTAATGAAAGTGTCAATTAGCCTTCTCAACTGAAAGGATGACTCTTTTTGGACTGAAAAAACATTAAATAGACCTCTTACATGATTAGCAATAAGAATACGTTTAGAATCGTATCTTTCACATAGCATTGACCATGCAATATCGTAGTTTTTGGTTGAAAATTCGAGTGACTTAATGACGAGTAATGCGCTTCCGTCTAAAGAAGATCTCAAGTAATGAAACTTGTTTATATTTGTTAAATTGGTGTTGTTGTGTTGTGTACTATGGAAATGTAAGTGTCACGGAACTCTAACCACTGGCTGTATGTACCTTCAAATTTAGGTAATTTTAATTCAGGAAGTCTTACACTGACCTTTGTATGGTCCGCGTCTGCGCCAACCGTTTAATTGACTGTGCTTTGCTGAGGTTCCGTCAACGACGATGATGCCGCGCCCGTGAGTGAACGCTGGAGCTGCGACCGCGCTCGAGCTAGCGATTTGTAGTACATTGATTCAAATAACTCACGTTCTTTGTACTGTTCCTCTGCATCGGCAGAAGCACATTCGATTTGTGATTGAATATCGTCGTAGTCATCATATAATGCCTCCTGCTTTGCAACGCGAAGTTCAACTTCCAACGTTAATTCCGGTAATATTTCCTCCGGGAGTGAGTTCACGTAATTGTTAAATTGCGTTAATTAAGCTTTAAACGTTCCGCGACGTTTAATTAAATCTTTAAATTGAGTTTCACTCATTTTTGCCTTTTCAGTCACCACTGAAATGAGGGAAGAATGTGATTAAAACACTGCAACTATGTATTATTGAGCAATCTCAATTTATTGTAAAAAAATAAATAAAGAAATAGCAAATACCTACTTATGATTTTTAATAAAATGTTTAATTGTTCATAAGATTTGAGCTAATGCTTGATAGACTAACAAACATGATAACTAAATAAATACTATAACTTTTTGTTGTTTACTTGCTTTATACACAAGCGTTGTAAAACGTAGCTATTTGTAAAGCAAAGATAACAAAATAGTAAAAGTAGGTAGGCGCACAAAAAAAATAAAATGTTATCACCGTTCCTATGACTGTTAGCAATAAATGCGGAAATTATTTGTAATATATAGTAAGCAGTAATATAATTGAATGTATAGGCTTTTAAATATCAAAATGTGAATTTATGATTGTTACGTGCAATAAGTAGCAAGCGAAAAGTTGTAACTTGATGACGTCAGAATGGAATGTGACGTGTTTGATGCGATATTTGATAGGCACAAGTGTTTTATTTTTGTACAATGCAAGCTGTCGTGCTTGAACACTATAGTTGGTTTGCATAGCAGGAAACTTAGTGGTGTATGTAAGCACTATTGAGTGTACCTAAAGAATAGAAACTGCAGGACTTAGCTCTGATTCCTGTGCTGCACGACTGTCCTTATAGTTGTAGGTTCGTAGCCGTGGCGATGGTAGATCAGATGTCCAACTTGTATACTGCTGCAACACGTCTCGTTTGTAATTATGTCGTGACTTCTATGCCAAATAGTGGAAGATCGTAATCATGTCCGCCGCCTCGCTGTTTGGTCGGTTGCAGTTGTAGACCGACGCAGCCGCCCCGCGTGCGTGACAAACTTGTATTGTCGCTGATTTTGTTTTATGTCGAAGGACCAATGTCGCGGCTGCGTATAGCAGCCTGCTATAAATAATGAGATGATTGTGGACCGTTGATTCGGTATTTTGGAAATAAAAGTTCAACGTAATTACGATGTAACAGATTTAATATAAAGTGACAAGGATTGAACGTAAGAATGAATGAATGGCAGAATGAATGAGTGAATCATTTCATTTCGCGTTGCTCCGGTAGATGGAGCCGCGACACTGGAAATGTTATTTTCTTTGTGCTTAGGTCATGCTTTTCTGCCCAACGACCTCATTAAGCTGTTGTCGTACCAATTGTTAAAAACAAGACTGGAGACATTTGCGACATAAATAATTTTAGGCCGATCTCTCTTGCCACTGATATTGCCAAGGTGCTGGACAGTATGCTTGATCGACAGTTAGGGCTTCATTTGCAATTAAATGACGCACAGTTTGGTTTTCGGCCTGGCTTTTCAACCGAAACAGCCATTTACTGCCTTAAGCACACTGCTAGGTACTATACAAATAGAAAAACACCAGTATATGCATGTTTCTTGGATCTTTCTAAAGCTTTTGATCTGGTAAATTATAATATACTGTGGAGAAAGCTATCCAATGAAACTAGTATACCAAAGGAGTTGATATCAATATTTAAATATTGGTATCAGCACCAGACCAATTGTGTGAGACGGGCAGGTGCAACATCGGAACTGTACAGAATGGAGTCAACCCCCCTTGTCTCACAAGGGTGGTTGGGGTTGACGTCTCCTAGACTTTTCAACCTTTATATGAACAGACTGATTGAAGGACTCAATAGTGCATCTGTCGGATGCTTTATCGATGGCAAAAGTGTAAATAACGTAAGCTATGCTGATGACATGGTGCTGCTGATTCCATCAATTAGTGCCTTGAGAAGACTGGTTAGAATATGTGAGGAGTACACTGAGACCCATGGCCTCCGATATAATTCACTATAAAGTGAAATAATGGTGTTTAAGGCGGGAAATAAAACCTATGACCAGGTCCTTTCGGTAATACTTTCTGGCGCGTAAGATAGTTTCCCAATTTAAGTACCTGGGGCACTGGGTTACAGACACTCTAAAAGATGACCTAGACATTGAAAGGGAGCGCAGAGCACTGTCTGTTAGGTGTAATATGTTGACACGTAAATTTGCTTCATGTACGCAGAGTGTTAAAATTACTTTGTTTAAAGCATTCTGCCAATCGTTTTACACTTGCAGTCTATGGGTCAACTATACGCAAAAGGCCTATAGTGCTCTGCGAGTTCAATATAATAATGCATTCCGGATACTGATGGGGCTGTCGCGCGACTGTGCAATGTTTGCTGAAGCTCTCACGAGCGATTTTTATGCCATCATGCGCAACAGAACGGCCTCACTGCTAAGCCGTGTGCGTGGCAGCCCGAACAGGCTCTTGGAAGCAGCTTCCAAAAGGTTGGATTGCCCCATTTTGCGAGTGTGAAGGTGTTCATATAAGACGACGTATGTAAACACTTGTCACTCTCGCAAAACAAAATAATAATAAAAAATTATTTGTTTAGTATTTTGTTATTTTATCTGTACAACTAACATAGTTTTTTTAAGTGTATTTGTTACTAACACCCTATGGACCAAGGTCTGAAATAAGCATTTATTATTATTATTATTTTGGAGAGCTGGCAACTTTGAAAACAAAAAGTTTTTTGTTGTCATAACCTCTATTACATATTTTCGAATATTTTATTGAAATATAACCGTATAATGCCAAAATCATTAAAATGTGGTACTAGAAAGTTGTTGTACACTTTGATTACGAAATAAAGATGCAAAAAGTGAAATGGACACTGCATTTAACAAAAAACAGCAATGTTTATGTTTGATCTCTAATACAATAGGTAAGGTTTTGATACTTTATAGTTTTTCTGTAGTGTTGAAAGTATGTTGAGTGAGGTACTGACCAAAGATGGTGTTTAGTAGCTAATTGAGGCTCTTAAATTGTGAAGTGATAGAATTTAATATGCGATTTTTACGGAATAAATATTCAATTTACAAATTTTCATGTCACTTATATTGAAAAAGGTATATAACATCATGGATATAAGATCACAACAAGAACGTTAAAATAATCAGGTTGGGATGTAGAAAAGAGAGCACTTAGGTAAAAAGAACTTACAGTTACTGCTGATTTATTATAATATTGTTCTTACAGGTGCTCTGGTTGATAATTCTAATAGTCTGGAGGCAATCAAACAATCTGTTGAAGAGCTTCAAGGGCTTGAAGAGTCTAAAATGATCTACACAGAAAGTCAATATCGATCGATCAGTTCTAATTGAACGGTTTGAGATAACAGCATAGAGACATAAATACTTGCGAACCATTACTCAGAAGAGAAGAGAGGAAAAACTTATTGTGTTTTTAGATGAGACATATGTGCACCAAAATTATAAGATTAAAAAAATGATGGCAAGGGCCTTCAACCAGTGGTATTACTGATAAAATTTCAATGGAAAAATAGTACATAATTATTGATGCAGGCTCTGAACAAGGATTTATACCAAATGCGTTTTTGACTTTTAGTACAAAATCTAAGCTGGCTGACTATCATCATGATATGAATGCCTCCAATTTTATGAAATGGCTGAAGGAGAATCTCATACCAAATTTGCCAAAAAATAGTATGTTTGTAATGGATAATGCAAGTTACCATGTCAAACACATTAATAAGCCACCCTCTTCACAAAATAGAAAAGAGGAAATAAGAGACTGGCTAAGACAAAATGGAATTTCTTTTGAGGAAGTTAACACAAAAGCAGAACTCTTGTGCTTAGTTCGTGACAATAAAACTTCGCCTCTTTATGAAGCCGAAGAACTGCTAAAACAACATGGCCATGAAGTGTTTTAAGCTGCTCCCTTATCATTGCGACTTAAATGCCATAGAAATCATATGAAGTTTGGCTAAGCGCAGGGTTGCCAGCAAAAGTATAGGGGTGCAAGCAGGAGAGATGGAAGAACTTATCACAGAAGCTTTTTCTACAGTTACTGTAGAAGAATGGAAAAAATGTACAGACCATGTTATACATTTTGAAGATAATTATACAAGAAAAGACATGCTATTAGAAGATGAATTATAACCATTCATCATAAATGTTGGTAACGATTTTGATAATGACAGCATTAGCTCATTAGATACCATAAAATTTTTGGAATCCGATTTTGATTATGATTCTTGACTTACTTGATTCTTTTTTAATTTAAGACCTAAAATTGTTAAAAAAGTGATTAAAAAAGCTACTTTATGTTTTAAATAGTTGTTTTTCGTCAGTTACTTAATTATGGCTAAACTTTGTGCAATTTTAAAAAGTATAACACTTTATTTTAATCTGATCAACCGTGGTCTCTTGGTAACTCTGCTGGCACATCGACCAAAAGTGGTAAGAAATATGACATTATGATTCAACTGTGCTATGTCAGGCATAGGTAATTAATTACCCTTTCAGTGCACATTACGCCCTTGCCTATGGCTCGAGCTACAATCCAGCCTTGAGTGTATTGACCAATGCACACGCGTTTTATACGTTTTTTATCAGACATGGGAGGAAAAAAAGCCTAAACTTATTTCTTTCATAAAATATGTTACAAAAAAAAAGGTGCGGATTTTTTCCGCGCAGCGTTTGTGGTTGAATAAGCTATGCGCGCTTATTTTCTCACATTTCGCAGGGGAATCAAAACCGATGGGGCCCATAATAGACCTAGAATCATGAAATTTGGCATTGAAAAATAAGGGAAACATCAGTGTTTGAGTCCGACTCGCACTTGGCTGGTATTTTGCCAACCAAGCTTAGTGTTAACAGCTCTAGTTTTTGTTAATTGTTTTCTCTCACGATAATATACGTAAAAAAAGCTTTAATATACGTAAAAAAAATAGTATCAAGATAGTTTTTTCCAACTAAGCTCAGTGTTAACAGCTCTAGATTTTTTTTAAATTTGTCGTTCTTTCTCACTATCAGCTTTCGTTAGACGGACTCTATTAACTAAGTGTTTTTTATGCATATGTATTTGTATCAATTTAAAAAAAAAACAAAAAAAGCGTTTTTTTTTTTGTATTGTACGTAGGTATCACCAAGAAATGTTTTCAAACATTTTATACAGTACTTCACCTCCGGCCAAAGGTTCTAGCTTTACAAGCGTTAACGAGTCGCAGGACCAACCCCATGTGAAATACTGCTGTTCTCTCTGAGGAAGTGGAGGATGCAGAGGTGGGGGGTTGGTGGGTGGCGCTTGCACCTACATATCAGCTTGGCCCTTTTGTTTTCGTTCAACAACGAGCCGAGTTCTGAGGAACTACTGAAAATGATGCCCCCGCCAATGCGGCAGGAATTCATTCCACCTTAGGACACACATCGCAGGTGGAAGTTTAAGTTGTGGAATAAGCTCCATGCTAAGGTTCCAATTCCCAATCCAATTTTTCAGGAAAAAAGTGAAAAAACGCGTCTTTAGGCTGCGATGACCGCTTAGCATCAGGCTACATATAGGAACATATAGCTCACATAAAAAACAAAGTGAAATTGAAATATTTAATATGTCTAATATAAAAGACTACACTTCGTGTTTTTTGGGACAGTTTCCTTCACAGAGACAAAACTCAGTACATTTAAGTGCTTTGCTTCCTTGTTTGCATCTACGTATTGTCAGTTCTAGGTAGATGCTGGCACTCACACTCAATTGCATTTGCACTAGGTTTGGTTTTTTTTTATACCACTAAGGTGGCAAACAAGCACACTGATCGCCTGATAGAAAGCGGTCACCGTGGCCTATGGACGCTTGCAACACCAGAAGTATCACTCGCGCGTTGCCGACTCTTCAAAAATCCAATAACTTCTTTCATGAAGAACCCCATTTTGTAGTCCTTAGAGAAAACCTTGGCAGGGAGCTCATTCCACAGCCCAAGCGTTTTACTTTTAAATCATGCAACACTGTTTGCAGGGTGCATGGGTGGGGCCGGTTTTTGCACTGGCTTGGGGGGATGCAGTGGGTCTGCGAATTGCGGTGGTGGCATAAATGTCACAATTGGGGGGAGTGAGCTGGTTTTTGTAGTGGCAGTAATGGTGCTGGGGGCTGAAGGACCTGATATTGCCGGTACTGGTTCCGACAGAGGTTGTGCGTTTGGCGGTAGGGTTTTTTGTTTTCGTTTGCGCTTTCTTTTCCCGAGAGCCTGGGATCTTTCGGTTGGAGGGTTGGCGGGGGGAATTAAATTTGAGCCTGCCGTTAGATCGTAGTCCTGGGGACCGATTTGTTGCAGGGGGGTAGGTTGGGGAGGGGGTTGATTATTAGCCCGTTGCGGGTCCTTTCGAGGCCGTGGAGCTACTAGGCCGGGCGTGAATTTTGAAAATATTAGCAATACGCTTGCGAGACGCCCTGTACATTTTTGGCTCTTAAAGCCACAGTTTTTAAGTTATTCACATAAATCCTTTTGCATAATGTTTGTAAAATTAATATCTATCTGTAGGAAGTAATTGTAATATACAGAAAATTCATTTTTATATTTTAAACATACAAAAACATGTATCTCCATACAAACTAGTTGTAGACAAGCATTGTGAGAATAGGCTAGCGATAGTTTACAACCGTAACGGTAATTTTATGGCCTGCCGCTTTGTTCGAAGTGGTTTAAAACTCGACCGATCCGGCAGTCGTCGTCGCAGTTCGCAGCAAGAAATCAAGAAAGGAAGAACCAATAATCAAGAAAGAAACTCTGCAAGAAATTAAGTGCTCAAATGTAGAGTGAAGGTTCAAGAAAGAAACGCTGCTAGAAAAAAGGAAGAAACTCTGCTAGAAATTAAGCGTAAATAAGTGCTCTAGTGTAAAAGTGTAAATAAATTCTTCGTAAGAATACTTCGCTTCACTTCGGCTATTATTTCGCTCTGAAGAAATCTTTGTGGTCAGCGGTTCACACTACGTCTAATTTCTACGGCGCTTCGTTGCTGTAGCTTCGTTTTAGCAACCGAGGAAGCTAGCCTACGCCCGTCGCCGCTGTGCGTGTTCGTAACAATCGGTCTTATGAAGCGTCCGCCGTATGTTGCCAGTTAGCAGCCGTTACCACGGTAGGATCTTCCGCAGCCACAAATAGGTTCACCGCCCACTAGTCCATTACAGCGATGACTAGCTGTAGTGAGTACAGCTTCCTCCTTCGATACCAAATTAGCACCACAGTTTTGCTCCCCACTTTACAGGTTTGATCCTTCTCGTCTTGTTAGATAGGTTCGTATTGATAGGGTTTCCAAGATTTTAGAGTCTTCCGCTACCATTGAGTGGAATCACGTCCCAGGGGAATAAAATGCAACCGACATGCTTTCTATATGCGGCACCAATTACAAGGGTGTTGATTGTTATCTACTAAAAGTCCACCAGTTCCTTGTTGCAAATCAGCAGGGCCGAAAGGGAACTAAGTGGATTTTCGATCCCCCCGCATATTCTTCTTGAGGCGAATTTTCGAAGCGGTGATAAAGGTAGGAAAGACACATCTTCGCCGCGTTATCGGTGAAACTGTTCTCGCTTTCGAGGAGCTATCTACAGTCTTCTGTAAAATTGAGGCGGTGCTCAACTCGAGGCTTCTCTATCCGATTTCTCCGTACCCGAGTTTTTGGTGGGTATGCCTATGACCATGACGGCCGTGCCCGAGTATCCCTTATTAGATACTCCACTCAACCGCTTGGCTTGGTTTGAACTGCTGCAACAGATGTCTCAGATCTTTTGGAAAAGGTTTTTTCTTCTCATGCAGCAGCGAGTGCGTTGGTCGGATAAGACCCGAGAAGATAACCCCAAAAGTAGGTGATCTTGTCCTGGTCAAGGAGATAAATATGCCGCCTCTTCTCTGGAGGCGTTATCGCATCCTTCGACTCTTCCCCGGCGCGGATGGCGTTCCTCGTCTTGCTTAAGTTTTGGTAGGCGACTCGATTCTTACGAGAGCTGTTGCTACTATGTCGCGATTGCTGATTTCTTGGGGTCATCAGTGTCTTGGGGTGATTACTTTTTGTTTGTTGTTGATAGCTATTTTCCGTGCGCAACCTGTTTTGTTTTTGGCAAAACTCTATGGTTGTCATTAAATAAAAGTATATAAAATTATATAAAAAGTCTGAGCATAGATAAGATAAATATCTATGCATGGAATGATGCATACTTAACATCCTCGGAAATTTTGAGAATTTGTAGTCATGCAATCTAGGACCGTATAGTGGTTAAGTAAGCATATCCGCCAACTGCAACTCTGAGGAAACTTGCTGTTGATGCTATTTTACATCTTATATTTTTCCAAAACTTTCTTTGTGTAGGCTTTTTGATTCAAAGTAATTGTTTTGTCCTTCCGCACATTTATTTCCAATCCAAGAAAATATGACGCAGGTTTGGTTGTAATCTTGAATTTTGCTTGCAATTCTTTTATAAATTCGTCTTCTGCTTTATTGGTGTTGTACGCTACAAGTCCTCTTTGTCCTCTTATCCTAGTGTAAAGGCATGGATCTGCGTCACTCTGTTGAAAACCTGATTCTTTTAAGAAATTAGCGACGCAGGTATTCCAGCAGCGTGGTGCTTGCTTTAATCCATAGAAACTGCGTTTTAGCTAACAGACTCTTTTGGTGTCGTCTTGAAAGCCTTCAGGCTGTTTCATGTAGAGTTCTTCTTCTACGGTGCCATTAAGGAAAGCAGGCGACACATCAAACTGACGTACTTACAAGTTTTCTTTAAATGGTATGGCTAGCAATACTCGTACAGTGCTTAGACGAACCACTGGACTGAATGTCTTATCATAATCCACTCCAGGTTTTTGGGAGTAACCCTTAATAACCATTCTGACTTTGTATCGCTCAATATTGTCATCAGGGCTCATTTTTATTTTAAGTACCCACTTGCAAGGCAGCGCTTTTCGACCTATGGGTAGATTGACTAAATCCCAGGATTGGTTCTCGTTCAGAGAATTTATTTCGTCGTACATGGCCTCTCTCCATTTTGCTTTATCAGGAGATTCTATCGCTTCTTTGAAAGATAGAGGTTCTTTTGGCTTATGAAGGTTCTCAATTTCTTCAGCATCTGCCAAAATAAAATCATCATAGCGCTAAGGTGCTGTTATGTTTGACCTGTCTCTCAAAATTCTCGTTTGTAAATTATTGTCTTCAGAATTATAATTGTGTACAGAATCATTAAGACTGGACTGAGATTCATGATTTCTCTCATTGTTTGCTTGTTCAGCTTCTGTAATATCTCTAGTGCTATCAACTAAGCTGTGTTGCAGTATTCCATCGTCATCTTGAATATCTGTATGAACATTATTCTGTTCATCAAAGTCATTTTTTAACGTGATTGCCATTTGCTTGCGTTGCGTCTGATGTGATGACTTTTGTTTAGGTTGTTCACTAAAAAATATTATTGACTCATTCTTCACAAAACATAGTCTTCATCACGCGAATATCTTTAGACATGAATATTCTATTTAAGATCTTAAATGCTTTTGATGTTTCAGAATATCCCATAAATATCCTAGGAATTGCCTTTGGAGCAAATTTATGACCATTAGTGCCTTTTCTTAGAACATAAGTCCATAAACCAAGAATGTACAAATGATTTATACATGGCTTCCTGCTAACTTATAGTTCAAATGGCGTTTGATTCTGGATAGTGCTATTTATACATCTATTTGACTGGTAGTTCGTTGCTACGGTTTCGCCCCAGAATTTTAGTGGTACCTTTGCATGGATCATCATTGTTCTTGCTTTCTCCACAAGAGTTTGGTTCTTCCGTTCAGCAATTCCTTTTTGGTTTGGGGTGTAAGGTGTTAAAATTCAAATAACTGTCAAACTCATTGTTGACGTATTCAGACCCATCATCGGTTTGTAAGTACTTGATTTTGTTTCTAGTAAAGGTTTCGGCCAACTCCTTAAACTGTTTAAACTTTTTTAATACTATGTCGGATAAAGTCATCTATAAAAGTAACAAAATACTTATTTCCGCTTATTGTGGGTGTTTGAATAGGTCCACATACATCTCTATAAACGATTTCCAAGCTTTCTTTAGTCCGTTGAGTTGTTTTCTCAGTAGGAGCAGGAACTCGATGCAATTTTGCTTATATACAGGCTTCACAATCAGCCAAGGTTTCAGATGCATCAAAGTTTAATCCAATTAAATTTTATTTACTTTAATGTGACCAAGACATTTATGTGACCAAGTTTTCTGTGCCAGTCATTGATGTTTGATGAGTTAGTTTTCTTTGCACAAGTTAGAACTTTGTTATCTTTATCATTGACCAGATTATTTAATTTATCTTTATCCGGTCTGATTTAATAAAGCCCATCATCATGTTTAAATTCGGTGAGAGTTATTCCATCTTTTGGATTTTGATAATTGCGTTTTTCTTGGTGAAAAGGACAGAGCAGCCAGCATCTGTCATTTTACTGACTGACATCAAGTTATTGGAAAGACTAGGAACGTACAGCGTCTCTTGCAAATGTGTAAGTGCAAATCCTTTACCATTTTTAGATAAAAATTCCTTTTTTTTCTGCGGTATGTCCTTCAGTTGAAAATTTCAACTTTCCAGAAATCATTTGTATACTTGTAAATAAATCACGTTGATGGGTCATATGTGTCGTACAGCCACTGTCCAATACCCAAATGCTGTTTTTATGCCTCAAAGGCTTTTCTTTCTGTGTGAGTAAGCACTGAGTGGCAAAATGATTTTTATGATCAAATTTGTTGAGTTTAGGTTTCTCATTATTTTTCTTCCAACAGTTTATACAAATTTTGTAATTTTTGCGTTTGAAAATGTTAACCTTTTCGTTTACAAATTTTACAGGATGCGTATAGGACTTCTTCGAGGAAAGATATTTCAGGTTAGTCACTATGTACCATGTTTTGGCTATGCCACGCTTCACACTCTTCTATTATCTTGGTTTTAAGCTCCTCAGGCTTTGGAAGGATGTCACGCGATTCTATTGCGACTCTCAAGTTGTCATACTCAGAAGAAAGACTATATAACATCATGATTTTTAACAAGTCTTCGTTGATAGATACATCCATATCTGCCAATTTGTCAACAATATCAGATCAGTTGGTTTAATAAGGATGCCTTGCGTGCAGGTCCTTTACTGGCATAAGTGTCTTTCAATTTATTCTATAATTTTTTAGCTGTCGCACAATTTTTAATTTATTTAAGCTCGGAAGGCATGATTATAAGAATGAGTTCAGATTTTGCCTGTCTGTCACCTTCTTTTTCAGTTATTGCAGCATCGGCAGTCATGGTAGTGTCCACATATTTCCATAATTTGTGTCTTACAAGCATAGCTTCAGCCTGTATCACCCATGTGTCATAATTTTCTCTTGTTAGAGGGTCGATTTTAGTACTCGACATTTTTCACGACAAAACTCGTAATAGGGATACCTACTAAATTATGTAAGTTTGTACACGCTCTGCTAGACGAAAGACACATTCATTAATATATTATAAATGTAACATAAAAGTATATGTTTTATTTATACAGTTAGAAGTTAGGTTAGGTAGCAACATAATCAAAGTATATAAAAAGTCTGAGCATAGATAAGATAAATATCTATGCATGGAATGATGCATACTATTAACGATTAATGGACTGTTTTAAATGTTTGGTAGGTGAAACACATATAAAAGCTTAAATAAATCTTTAATTCCAGTATTTCTTACGATAATCTGACAACCTCACACACACCTCAACTGACGGCTAACACTTAAAAAGTACATACACATGTCAGTACAAAAAAACTAATCTAAAGAGGTTGCATCACAGCCAGTCGCCAACTCATACTTAACATTTCCTGACTCAATTATATTCAACTGAAATAGTTGAATATATACAAATAATTTCAGAATCCGATGGAAAATAAGGCTGGAATTGTTAAAGGCAAAATTGTCTTTAACTATGAAAGATGTGCAAAACAGCATCTATTTTAAAACTATTATAGATATTTTCTCTCAAGAAATCCACTTGTACATTATGAAATTGTCCGAATAGGAAATCTTATTATATACTTAAGATCAAGTAGATGCCATGACTGTGTATGTTGACAGTCGGGAAGTATGTAAGAAAAAAAGGTTTTGTCCTTAAAGCTTAGATAAGAGTTGCCCAAGTTTAATGGCGACATATTAAAGTAAATTTTGGGATAGGTTTACGTACAGTGTGGATGCCGAAAACTTGACCAAGTCAGATAAACTCGTATACCTCAGTGATTCATTGGAACAGGAGGCTAAAGCAGCAGTAAAAATCTAGATATGACATCTGAAAACTATCAGTTTGCCATAGATATCTTAAAGGATAGATTCGGTAAGCCCGGTATGGTAATCGATGCGCATTACAAGGCTCTATTAAACAAAAAACTACAAAACTTATTCGTCTGAAGACTGTATGATTACATACGAGTATTATGATATAAAAAATATGCGAATATTCAAAGTCAAAGTCAAAAAGTCAAAATGGTTTATTCAAATAAGGATTTAAAATCACTTTTGAATCGTCAAAGTTATAAAATATTATTTTTTGAACCCTCCCACCTTCCCGCCGGTTCACAATGTTGTTGATTTCTACCGAGAAGCATCCGGCAAGAAACTCGATAGTTACTCTTTTAAAAACACTATCAATTATACAAATACAATTAATGTTTTAAATAAAAAATTTTTAGTCGTACAATTTTATGTTATTTCCATTTTAATTTGGTTTACCTATGCATCCTGTAATTGAGCATCATAAGTCCCAAGGATTTTTGTCATTTACATAGTCTGAAATATTGTAGTATGCCTTTTTACAAAGTACCTGCTTGATAAAAGATTTAAATTTACTTATTGATAGATTTTGAATTTTATTGGGAACTTTGTTGTAAAAGTGTATACATTGCCCCATAAAAGAGTGACTTATTTTGCGTAGACGTGTATCATGTACCAACAACTTATTTTTATTTCTAGTATTTACTTTGTGAACGTCACTTTTCTTGCTAAAACTATTGATATTTTTATGTACATATAAAAGATTTTCATATATGTACTGCGACACTAAAGTTAAAATTTTTACTTCCCTAAAACTATCCCTCAGAGATATCCTAGATCCTAATTTATAAATAGCACGAATTGCCCTTTTTTGTAACAAAAATATTGTATTTACATCAGCAGCGCTACCCCACAATAGGATACCATATGTCATTAAACTATGGAAATAGCTAAAATATACTATTTTTGCAGTGTCGACATCGGTCAATTGTCTTATTTTCTTGATCGCATTCACAGCAGAGCTAAGTTTTTTGGCTAGGTTATGAATATGAGGACCCCATTGAAGTTTGGAGTCCAGCGTTATGCCAAGAAAGACTTTTGAATTAACAAGTTCTAATTGCTCGCCATTAATATTAATACATGTCTGTCTATGACTAACATTTGGTAATGTAAATTTAACACATTTGGTTTTTTTTGTCATTAAGTAACAAAAATTATAATATTAAAGGCCTTAGGAGAAGATGTTAACCATAATAACCAAAGACAGACCATTTTGAGCAAACCCAAAAAGATGATAAGAAGAACTCCGCGGAAAAGTGAAGATAGAGGACCAGAGTGTCATCCAATCGAAGAAACTCTTAGAACACTACTGCTCAGTTCGTGCATCTAGTAAGCCAAACATATTTGCTACTTCATCTTTTGTAGCAAGAGATGTACAACATCTAACAACATCACCAATTAGCCGATGATGGATCTATGGGCAGAACAATTAACATCCTTATTGATAATGAATATTACTTTACCTTTTTGAAAGATGAAAAAATTAATTTAGAGGATAATTTGTATTTAGTAAGAACAGAATTTGGTTGGATAGGTGGTGGACAACCACTTGTTTAAGAAGCACATGTTTTAAGTTTTAGCACTTATATACAAACTTACGTGCCAGACAATTTTCAAACAGATTTTCATCACCTGATTTACCTTTAAAAAAGAGTGATGTGAGCCAACTCTGGAAGTTGGAGTCCATTGGTATATTACTCAGTAATAAACAAGATATCGGTCGGGTAGGGCGGTGCAGGTGGCACATCGGAGTGCCCATTATGTTTACGTTCTATCAGAACTACAGATATCATTGCCTATCTAATGAACTGTGTATAACTTCAAACAATATGATTCTACACATCATTTAATTAATAAATGAAAATAAACAATCATTATTTATGTATTTTATAAATTGATCAATTTGTTATACATTTCTTTTTATTAAAAATAATCATCCAAAGGACAATAATCCATCACGCGCGATCTCAGAACTCACGGTCAACTTTCAATAAGTAGGTATATGTATACTGATATTTAAATGATTCAAATTATGAACTTTACGCACGCCAAAAAGTTTAAACTTCAGCCAAAACTTTTTCATTCATAAATTCTCAAGATATGGCGCTGGCGTGGTTTTCTCTACTTCAGCTCCCGCCTTTTAAATTATGTTTTGGTGAGTTTATTTATTTACCTTATATAAAAGTTCTATTAATTTACTCGGAAATGTGATACAAAACACTGGTTGAAACACGAGCGGCACGGAAATTACAAACTCGAATCATAAAAGCCTTCGGCCTTGGGCTACTAGATAGGTTTTCGTTAGTAATTTTCTCCTTATCACCCTTAATACACAATGTACTATTACAGTGTACCAGATGCTTGTGTGGTGTGGCGCAGTGGGCATGTCCGTGTACCCGACGGAGTGCGCGTGTGCGGACGCGGATCCGCGCGACCTGGTGTGCGACGTGCGCGGAGAGACACTGACCCACTGCGAGTTTCAGTGCCGCGCGGACCACGCGCTCGAGGAGTTCGGCTACGTCACCAAGCCCGACCACGAGGGGCCTTGCAAGGAAACCTACTAGACCTAACACATACAATATTTACAAGATAAACTTTACCTATATTCTTGAACAGTTTATTGTTTTATTATACATTCCAAGTCAGCGGCTTACGACCTGGTACGATTGTGTTAGGGGCTAACTGACTTGTGGACTAATCAGTTTGATTTTTCTTGTCTGGTGGTCGTGTCAAAAATCTATTACATGACCAGCCTTCATACAACAGAGGGGGATAAGGGGCCTTTCTGCCCGCCGTGCCAGCAACCTTATTATCTGTGCCGAGCTTCGGTAGTTCTAGTACCGCACCTTTTGTTCTCTAAGCTGTCTGTGCAGTGAATCCTCATATTTAGCCTTAGTAACTTTTTTAAAGAAAATGGCAAGAAGAATGAAGAAAAGAGTTTTTTCAGCGGCCGCTCCATCCACATTTAATGTGGACTTTTGTAAAATTAGGAGTATTCACGCAAATCTTATCGCAGTCCACCACCATCTGAAGACTGCGCAGCTGACCATTCTTCTCCTAACGGAGACGCAGACATCCTGCCCGGCCGATACATCATACCTACATTATCCCGGCTACAAACTCGAGCACAATTTTGTAAGTCGTGCCGGTGTATGTATGTTCTTCCGGGAGAATATATGCTGTCGCCTCCTTAATAGCCTTGAAGACAGGGACCTTTCGATATTGTGGGTGCGCGTAGATCACGGCGGTCACACTCGTATCTATGCGTGCATATACAGGTCTCATAGCGGTGACACGGACGTAACTCGACTCTTCACGCACCTGAGTTTGACGACTGGCAAAGTTCTAGAGCAATATCCCACAGCAGAACTAGTTATTTTGGGAGACTTTAACGCCCACCATAGCGAGTGGCTCAGTTCTCGAACCAATAACTATGCCTTCATAGCCTTGAAGACAGTGACCTTTTAATGGAATTTGTACGAAATTTTTACTTTCCCGACTACATTTCAAAAGTTGACATTAACTTATAAAGCCTACTTAGCTGTGATAGTTTTCCTTTTAATTTCATTGATTTTTGATTTCACCCTTGATTTTTTTATAAACTATAAACCAACTATTTTTATAAACTATAAAAAATAAAATATAAACCAACTTTCTTTTCATCATAACTCCGTTAGTTTTTATGCAAGAGAACTTTAAAAAACGCATTTTAAAGGTTTTTCAGAGCACTTACATCGAAACATGTACCGTTTTTTCGTAATTCAATGTTGAAATCTGTAAATTTGACGTCAAAACAATAAGGCTTACCTTCAATGAGCTATTACTTTGTTTATATTGAGTCTACATAAGAAAATAAAAAAGGAATTCTTTGATTTTTCATAACCTACCATTTTGATACTTCCAATTTTTTTGATTAGATCAATAGTTTATGCGTTATATGTGAAAAATCGTCAAAAAACGTGGTTATTTTCGAAAACAATTAACATTTTCGATCACGAATATCTCAAAAAATATTGATTTTTCGAAAAACTTTTATAGAACATTTTAAGCTTAAAATCCATCTTTCTATCGATTCCTGGATTTTTTTTTAAATTACCAGCCCCTAGTTGGGGTGGCATTCACCCCCCGCGAAAAAGCACACTTTGGCATAGGGTAGATTTTGCTTGGGGTATTCCATACTTACTGTCAAAATTTCAGCAAAATCCATCTTTCTCGAAAGAATTGCTAGCCAAAAACTGTCATTTATTGTACTAAAACGCGAATTGCACACCACAGACCGATTTTATTTTTCTTATACTTCTCACTTAAATTCTAACACATATCGACAAAATTTCAAAGTTTAGCTGTCATACCTAGTATCGGAAGGATACTGGTTGAAGTCTCTTGACTTACTGATCTCGGAACAAAGTTTAGTCCATTTTTATATAAAAATCCCATCAGAGGGAGAGGTTGTTACATGGAACCTTCTAGATGAAGTACTTAAGTTATTGTACTAACAGTGGTGATCCAAAATCTAGCCTGTAAAAAAACTTAAGTAAAAATAGTGCGTAGCCATACATATAACCTGACACCAAGAGTGTAGGTATACCTGCCTAGCTATAAACAGCTGCTTTTGATTCGTGGCTTGACGATAAAAAAAACGTTATTTCAAGTTTTTATGTTTTATATGTGGTGGTGGTGAGTGTGGCGCATAGACGTGTACATGTTTGTGTGTTCACACATATTTGCATTGATTTTGTGTATTTGGTGGCCTGGTTCCTGCGTGATTGATGGTAACAGGTGTATACCTGGGAAGTTTCTTGGCACTTTTTCTTTCCTTAGGTTTGTTTCCGAAGTGACAGTACGTTAAATGGTGTGCATTTGTTGCCGGACTGTCGTGTGGGAGCTGGGCTTCTTTATGATATACAACGTCTGTGAGTATGTGTATGCATATGGGTATGTGTGCACGATTGTGTGATGTGCCCTCTCGTATTTGGACCTCTCTGGCGCTGGGCGGCCGCTAGTGGATTGCAGCGGGTTATTAATACTATATTTATTATATTATTATACTTGCACCTACGTAAGTAATATCAATTTTTGATACATTGTGTTTTATGTATATTTATGTGTGTCCTTGTGTATGTATTTATATATTTATTTAGTAATATTATTGCAAAAATTTGATAATTTAGTAAATGTTTTTGACCTTCCAATCTTCTCCGCTTATGTAAATATTTTCAAAAGCAACTATAAATCAGTTTTAAGTTCAGAGTACGTGTGTTCGCTCTGTGTGTTAAATGTAAACGAGTGTGTGTAAATCTCAATATGAATCGTATTTATATTATTTTCCTTTACTACGAACATTGTAACTAATTCAATCTAAGTTTTATTGAATTGCTTGAGTGGGTCATGCTCTCTCAAAGTCTCTGCGTCGGGTCGTAACGTTCCCTAAAACATGGTTGAGCGAAGCGATGGCTGATTCATGTGTCATACTTGTGAATGGGTGCCGCTGTGGATGGAGGCTGGTCTACTCTTGCAAACTTCTTTGTATTCTTAGTATTCGGTCATCGGTGTAGGATTTCAACAGCTACTCCTCAATTATTAAACGAATAATACTTGAAGTTTTCAAGTAGCTTTCGTCCTTTTCCAGGACTTGAAACTATCTGTATACCAAATTTCATCTTGATCGGTACAGCGGTTTCACTGTGAAAACGTAACAGACAGATTTACTTTCGCATTTATAAGTAAGTATGTGTATTTACAGTCATTTGCTAAAGTGCATGCATAGTGTAAAGGTTAGAATTGCGTGAAGCCATTCTGTGAATCTCGCACTCACACATTAACATTATCAGAACTGTCAATAATATTAACCTTAAATCGACAAAATTAGGTTTAGTTTTTTTTATACTAACCAGTTTATTTAAACCGTTCTTATATCTTTTGGTTTCTTAACCTAACAAATTAATTAGGTGTAAACTGCAGTTTTGTTCTACATTCGTATTATTTATTTCGCATTAAATGATATCTGCCCGGTGGTGTAGTGGTAGTGTAGGTAGACGCTACGACTTAATCCAGCGAGCCTATGGTTCAAATCACGCTATTTCCATATTGACTATTTTTGTTAGGAATAACTTTTTTTTTATGTTTTGACATCAAGGTTTCTCTCAAAAGGACCAGTTGGTATGAGATCTTTTTGTTTTGTTTGCAAGTATTAAAACACATGCAATCAAATAAAAATGGTTTTTATTAAAATTTTATAAATCATAAATAATGTTTTTGATAAATGTATCTTTTTTCTATATATATTTCCTATAGTTATAGCTTAAGTATTCGTTTTCATAATGAAAAGAAAATTGAAACTTAACCATAAGAATAAAAATAAAAAACCAGTCACCATTCATTTGGTTGAAAACAACAAAGTAAAAAATATATGTTATGTCTTAAATATATTGAAATGTAAAATAATATCTGTAAGAAAAATAGAACTTTATTTTTAGGGTTCCGTACCCAAAGGGTAATTCGCGGAACCCTATTACTAAGGCTCCGGCTGTATCTCATGAACCGTGATAGTTAGACAGTTGAAATTTTCACAGAAGATATATTTCTGTTGTGAGTATAACAACAGAAAAAAATAGAATAAAATAAATATTTAAGGGGTACAATACAACAACCGATTTTTCTCGATTTTGCTCGATATTGATAACGGCAACAGATAGACGCCTAAAATATTTACGAAATATTTAGTTGTATAGTTACTTTAAAAATAAATAATTAAATTAAAATAAAACAAAAATTTAAGAGGGGCTCCGATATAACAAACGTGATTTTTTGCCGTTTTTATAGATAATGGTACGGAACCCTTCGTGCGCGAGTCCGACTCACACTTGGCGATTTTTTAGTATTTAATATAACCTCCATTATTTTCAATCACAGCAAGCAAGCGCCGCCGCATAGATCTTAGAACAGATATCTGTTCCTCTAATATTATTCCAAATTTCTAAACAGTGAGCCTCTAATGACTCTGTAGTTCTTTCATTTCGCATGTCCCATCTTTGCACCATCAAACCCCATAGGTTTTCTATGGGATTTAAATCTGGTGATTTTGCAGGCCAAGGAATAACATTAATGTCCGGGTGTTGAGTAAACCAATCCTGCACTATATGCGCTCGATGCACAGGACAGTTATCATGCATAAACTGTATTTATGGCATATCAGCTAATGGATAAACACACTGCGCTGTTGGCAACATGATCTCGTCTAACACTTCCACATAATGTGAAGCTCTAGCCCGCCCTGCTATCGAGATAAATTCACCAGGACCATCCGCAGTCATCCAACCCCACATATTTAGTGATATCCGTCCAGATTCCATATTTGACACAACATTGTGTTCTGCATAACGGGTTCCATTTCTGCGCCAAAACTTAAGCCTCCCGTTTTCAGATGATACGAATGACTTCTCATCGGTGAATAATGTGTGCTCCCAGTCAAAATCTAAATACTCCCTTGCCAACAACAATCTATTTTGTTTATGGGTATTAGTAAAATATGGTTTTTTAGCTGGCTTTCTATGATGCAATCCTTCAATATGCAGAGCTCGACGAACTGTGTGTGAAGATGTATGAAACAACACAGCCCAAACACAGCAGTCGGTATGAAACCATTGTTCTCGTATTGTTCCACCATGAATCTTCTTTGAGTCGCATCAATGTGCCGCTAGTGTCCACTTCGAGGTCGGGTTGATAAATAGTAATCCACTAAAAACCAAATAGCCAGATTAAAATAAACATTTTTCAAACTACTGAAATTATATTTTAATTTTTTTTAGAAATTTACTTATAAAAATGTGTGGTATTAAAAAAATATTGTTTTAACATTAACATCAAATAAAATACTTACGGTAAAACCAGTCTCATTGCAAATTTGAGATATATTGTAACCCATATTATGTAGTTCTATAATACGCATCCTCTCTTGAATATTAATATTGGCCTGCATATTATTTTTAGCAAAGAAATTTAATAAAAACACAAAACAACCTTATCAACACAACCACCTTCAGTAACACATCCACAACGACAAAATGGCTATGACCTAAGTAATTACCGCATCTAACTTAATAGCTAAATGAAAACACCAAACAAACTTGTTAGCACATACCCCCAGAAACAAACTCAGAACGAGAAACATTAAATGGTAGACATTACGTAGAACTTAATAGCTATTAGAAAATTGGTCTAAGCTGATTAACTAAACAAAATACTCATGATTCGTAAAATGTAACAGAAACAAAAAGAAAGGCATAAGGTAGGATTCGAATCCACAACACTGAGTACACGTATTAAGATCTGTAAGTCTATCCACTAGGCTACGGATACGATAATTTTGTTAGTGAAATTATTATATACAATATTAAATGTAACTAATATTACTCAGGTTCTACAAGACATATTACTTTATTTCTTTAAGTGTGTGAGTGACTACGCTGCGCTGCCAGTCTATTTTGTTTTGAAACTCTATATGCAGTTCTGCAACTGACCGTACATATGATTGTGCAAAAATATATTTATGATGGCGCTAATGCCACTAGTACTATTAAATATCGGGATTCTCTTAATTATCTAAATTTCTTCACTCGATTCACGATATTTGACGGTTCACTGGGGCGCCCCCATGCTACATAAAAACAAAAAAAAAATTACATGTTTGACTTTGTTTTTAGTGGCTTACTTACTTATTTTTTATTACCTAATAAGTGTTTCGGTTTGTTTTATTACTTTGGTAATTTTTTACTTCTCTGCAACACAACATTTTTACATGAAAAATTGTAATGGACAGGGAAAAATCCCTTTATACACAGATAATATTCAGAGATTGGTGCAAAACGCGAATTTTACCTTAAAAAAATATGTAACGTAATATTTTACACTATACAAATACACCATTACAGAACGTAAACAAAAGATTTAGACCAATTCAGACAAATGAATAACAGAAAACAACAATATTTTTTTATGAAAATATTGCCAGCCTAAAAAAAGGACTCCCAAAAACTGACGCTAGATTGAGTTCCTAATATTTTTGTGGTTACCTATTTCAATGCGCGACCGCACAATTTTACGGATGTGAAATGAGAAGTATTGATATTTTTCCCTTCCTGAATTAATAAATAGTTAATATAAAATACTTATTTAAAATTTGGATTTAAAACTTCAGCATTTTTATAAATGTACATAAAACCATAAGGCATAAATAGGTCCAAAACCTGTCAAAGTTAGTAACCGTTTGTAAAAAAAAATCATATAAAACTCTAATTTTAATGTGCTCCGCTTCGTTTTACGCGCCAGTTTTCCAGTTTACAAGTGGGACGCCCTGACTACATTAAATAAGTACAAGTTCTTTCTGGCGCTCGCCGGCCGCTGCCGCGGCACGCTCCGCTCGGCTTCACCACTAACTTTCATGTGCTCCGCTTCGTTTTACGCGCCAGTTTTCAAGTTTACAAGTGGGACGCCCTGACTACATAAAATAAGTACAAGTTCTTTCTGGCGCTCGCCGGCCGCTGCCGCGGCACGCTCCGCTCGGCTTCGCGCGCTAACTTTCATGTGCTGCGCTTCGTTTTACGCGCCAGTTTTGCAAGTTCACAAGTGAGACACCCTGACTACATTAAATAAGAACAAGTTCTTTCTGCACTCTCCGCTCGGCTTCGCGCGCTAACTTTCATGTACTCCGCTTCGTTTTACGCGCCAGTTTTCAAGTTTACAAATGGGCTACATTAAATAAGTACAAGTTTGTTCTGCCACTCGCCTACCGTAGCCATGGCACGCTTCAATCGGCTTTGCACACTTAATTCCATTTCGTACCATAAGCTTGTGGAGCGGCGGCAAAGAGGAGATCTCCTGCCAGGCGAGGTGTTATGCCTGAGGACCTTCGTGGTCCACTTAACTTGCACTTCGGTTTCTATATATACTAAACTCAACTGAAACTTCGATAGCGCGATGTAGGACGCGTGACGTCAGCCTTGCTTGTAGCGGTACGATATGGTCCGCTACATCACTCCCTTCCCAGACCGAAGGTCGATAATTCTTGCAGTGATGCTTGCGTACGATCTTGAGAATGCCGAGTATGCGTCGTCCACAGTGAGTCGGGAGGACGTGTATTGCATGCCGTATATCAGCAGCCTGCGGTGGGCCGAGACGGGTACGTTGCTGGCTGTGTGTCTGCAGTGATACGAGACACTGGCGAATGTTAGAATATTGGTTGCGTATGGCCACAGTGAGTCGGGTCCATAAAATTGTTGGCTGTGTGCCCCTTTGAATCGGGACACTGGCCTCAGTTAGCGGCAGAAGCGACGAGCAGAGAATGCCACGCTGGAGTACTCGACAGGGTGGTGTGATAGTTGTACAGAGGAGGTGCCACGCTGAAGTGAGAATCCTCAACAGGTTGAGGTGAAATCCTGTACAGTTGCGTCGCCGGAGAGGAGCTGCAAGAGTTAGGAAGCGCTGAAGTGCTGCGATAGGTCCTGATGAAAGCTCTGAGATGCGAAGCGTACGGTTGAAAACTGGTCCGTGTACCTGGTAGGAAGGAGTAGGCTGCTGCTGCGGAAGGTGCGTCAATTGTTCAGCTCGGGGGCACCAATGTGGAGCTGCGGCAAAGAGGAGATCTCCTGCCAGGCGAGGTGTTATGCCTGGGAACCGCCGTGGTCCACTAACTTGCACTTCGGTTTCTATATATACTGAACTGCAACTGAAACTTCGATAGGGCGATGTAGGACGCGTGACGTCAGCCTTGCTTGTAGCGGTACGATATGGTCCGCTACAAGCTCTATATCAGACTGGCAGTAAACTTAACAAGACTCTGTATAACGTAACGTAAGTTGTATTTATGTTATTTTCTATTTTATGTAGTACGTAATGTAATCTAATTGTCTTATCGGCTTTTTAGGAGTTTTTTTTGAGGATTGCAATTGAAAAAAAGTGTTCGTGTTTCCTTTTTAATCCGTTTACAATATTTTAAAAAGTGTAATCACATGGTTTTTAAGTGTAAATTGTGTTTTTTTCAGCCTTTTCTTTAATTTTATCAGTGTGTAAAGGATGATTTGGACAGCTGCAAGCAATCTGAACTGCCGAGCAAGTGAATTTTATATGTTATTTCGACCATTTGGTGGGATTAAAAATATCTGGTAGTAAATATTTTTTTTATCGAAAACTATTATTTGGCACCGACTTTCATATATCATTTCTGTATCAGGGACTGCTACTCTATCAAATAAGATTTTTTTCAGGTTAAAATGTCGTGTTGCAGAGAAGTAAATATTTACCATTACTTTAAATGGAACTTCTTGCCAGCTCTTTTTGGCAGAAATTAACATTGTTTACATTGTTTTGACGATTCAAGAGTTCTTAGAAACCTACTTGAATAAAATTTTATTTGACTGACTGTTTGATTAATATATCTAACCGGTAGGAGCTATATTGTCGTTTTAGGTGTCCTAGGCTAGAGCGGAGGCGGTTTTAATGACGTATAGTAGTATTTTCGACTGTCTACGGCTAGGCCGTAGTGAAAGAAGAGCTGAAAATCCAGCTCTCAAGGTTTCCTACTTGTACTGAAGAACTACAGGCTTTGTGCTAAATTTCAAAAATGGTTCTAAAATTCAGACATACTTTTCAGTACTTATTGTATCTGTCAGTTTGTTAGGTCTTACTCAAAACGGAGCGTGAAGTTTTTGGTATCTTTTTACGCTCTCGTAGCTCAGGATTTAATGATATTTTTATACGAAACCCAATTACCTGATAGGCTCTTGTGAGACCTATCTTGTGTCACTGTGATGTAATGACATTACATATTATAATATATTGTATCCTTGTGTACTTGGCCAGTAATAAACCAGTGTCTTGCAAGTAAAGACGTTTTCTTTAATCACCCTGTCGCCACATATAATATCACCTTTATTGTTGCTCTAGGAACTGGGGATGCTTAGATATAAACTTTAACCACCGTTTTGCGCCTTAACTTCAATACCAATCGCAACGGTACTTACACGGTCGTGAAGCGAAAAAAAATGTATGTTCTGGCGATAGCTAGTACACCAAGTGCATTACAAAAGCCTAGTGACTGTAAGAGTGTAAAGTTGCAGTCGGCCTATCCTTGTTTCACCCATAGCGTTATCACTATCTTATTCCTTTTTCCGTTTTTCCCCATACGAGTGAGAGAAAGTACGCGTGTCCTTAACTGACAACCTATTTTCCCTAATAACTTTCTACTTACTGGTGTCATCCCTTTAATACTTTACATGTGTATTATGACTAATTTTACCTAACTTTTGACACTTTTTTCATCTAAATGCATTAAGGTAAAAACTCCACTTTTTCGTGGGATGTTGTTCAGAGCGACTCGACACCAAACTTGTACTTACGCGATTGTATTGCCTTAAAATGAGAATTCATGACTCTTGATTTCTGATTGACAACAATATACTCTACTTGATTATTGAACTTGACAACGTAGCGTATCGCATTCATTTTTGGTTTAAAAATGATATTTGGTTTTAAATTAATTATTCACACACAAGTTAAATTAAAAGGAAAAGCAAGATGTTATCTCTTTCTTAAATTATGAAAGGTTAGGGTTCTCGATATTTAAAATTATTTTTTATGTATTTTTGTGTACTCAAGTAAAATGTATGTGATTTTGCGATATTATTATCTAATACTTAAACTTTAAAAATATTATTTTGCCTTGCCGACTTGCTATTTTTATATTTAACTCCTAGATATCTAAGTCTTAAAAAACCCAAATTTTATTATTAGACACGAATATCCATGAATACTGTGAAATCATGAATTCCTTTACAAGTAACCTACAAAAAATACAATCCTACTTTAATATCGTCAAAATAAGTTAAAAACTAAACTTTACGTAAAATTTACGTACTAAGACTGCATAAATAAGACTGACTAAGACTGAGAATATATATATTAATAAAAGAATATATATAATAGCTCAGAGGAAAAGAAAAATTAGTTACAGGACAAGAGTAAGCGGAATGAACGGCAAAATGGGTTTGAAAAAAGGGAAAAATAAATCCAAGTGATTTTGATTGGCAAGAGGTGGTGGGGGTGGGTTTTAGGGGTTGAAAATCGTTTTTTGCCATTTTTGGCGGAGCATTTGCTCAGATCACAAAATGGGCTATAGAAAAGTTGTAGATAATCAAAAAATCTACAATTTTGGTTCAGAGTACTTTTCGACCTAACCTCAAATTTTACGAGATATTGGCAAAAAAACGATTTTTCGATATTTTTCGTTTTTTGCCTCAAAAAAAATTGTTCAATATATTCAAAATTTGGACTGAATGTACACTTTTGAGTGCTTCAACTTTTCTAATTTGCCCGAACTCTGTAACTTAAATTATTTCTGAGATATTAACGATTTTCGAAAAAACAGTTTTTTTTCCGTCGAAAAATTACAGGAAAAAAATTTCGATTTTTGACTTCTTTGACGGCTCATTTTTTTCGTTTTGAAGTAAAGTTTTATAGAAGTAAAAAAAATATACCTTTACATTCAAAAAGTATCTTAAAAATGCAAAAAACTAAAAATACCGATTTCCATTTCCAATATACGCAACTTGTCACCTATCTTGCAAACTCCTTGCAAATCTTAAAGTATTTGAAAGTATTTACAAAAATAAAATACATCTTCTTTAATTAATTGAAAATTTATGTTAATTAAATGATTTAAGTACCTGCAATGCCAATCAATAGAAATAAAATGCAGTAAATAAACAGTTTTTCGGTTACGATTTATGTTTACAAATTTTATTTGATATTTAAAAAATTGGAAAAATTATATATTAAAAAATATAAATCATTAATCAAAATAGATTTAATTTAATTTGGTTTTTTTTTAACATTGGTTCATCTTCGTCATCTGATTCAATAGAATAGCCTTCTTCTTTGTCATTTTCTTATTCAATTTCATCAGTTTGACTAACATTCTCCAATTCTTCGTCGGCGACATCTTCTAGATCACTTGCATCTTCATAGACTTGTTTTTCTCTATTAGAGAAATTTTCCGAGCCATGAGCTTTCGACAGCCGCACTTTTTATTGTCAGAACCAGTTTTGCAATTACAACTAATAATTTTTAATATTTTTTCTGGTATTAAATCAAAGTCTATAAATTTAGGCATCAGTATACCGTGATTATTTTTCCTTCCCCATTCCTTTGCTTTATCCATTTCAAGCTCATTGCCTAGCCAAAGTTGCAGTTGATGGTAAACTCTGTAGCTATGCTGTACAGCAGCTCCTTCAGTTGGAGGAAGCTTTTCCAATTTGGAGGTGGATATCTTTGCTGCAGCTTGATAATGCAGAAATTTCAATTTATTTAACGAACCTCCAAAACCCAGACTTTATTTTCGATATATTTGTGTCAACTACACAAGTATACTACAGGATATTTATTTATTTTTATTCAATCATTAGGAAAACAATTACGAACTTAATGTAAAAATTTGAAATCTGTTACGCAGCATAAATCGGATGCATAACAGAAGTTATTTTAAAAGTTTGCTTATTTATTTAAACAATTTTGACTACATAAATAATCATAAATTTTCAATTGATTAAAGTAGATATATTTTATTTTTGTATTTTAAAGCAATACTTTATGATTTGCAAGGAGGTTGAACGATAGGTGACAAGTTGCGTATTTTGGAAATCGGTATTTTTAGTTTTCGCATTTCTGGCAAGAGACATTGATGATAGAAACTTTCAAGAATAGGTTAAATTTTTCGCCAGAAAGCATCATCTTTTATTTTTTTTTATAAATCAGGCCTTTGGGACTCCATAATATAAAATAACAATACTCACGTCGAAATATGTGTAGCTGCCTTTGCACTTGGTAAAAGTAGTTGTGGTTTCTTTTTAATTTTACGCAATGGTTTTTTAATGTGCACGTCTTTTTTGTCTAATTCCTTCTAGAGGATCAATTTTAGCTATACTATATGGGCACTTGACTTCGACTATGCTATCTTCACCGATAAGACCGTCTGGACTGGCGGCCAAAAAGTTTTTATCTTGGTCACTAAATAGGCCACTCGGACATATTAAATTTCGTTTGCTCACGAAATTGGTTAATGACTTCTATTTCGTTTTCTTTCCCGTAATTTGTGGCTGTATTACCCTTGCACTGTGAGTATAATAAGGATTTTCAAACTCCCGCCACTGAAGTTCTTTGCCGCAGCTTACATATTTTCCCTAAATTTGATACTGTAAGGCGCTTACGCCTTTTAACGATCCACAAGTTACTGTTGCTTTGGCTTCCCGTTTCTCTTTCTATGTTTTGTATATTGGTTAGAGCTAGTTCTTGAAGGAATTCTTCTTTTTTCTTTTCAAAAACTTCAGTTGGCATTTCAGGTTCTAGTTCTAACCGACCGTAGTCATCATTGGACCTGTTACCTTAATTATTTTACTACTTTTATCTTCGGGGTAGGATAATTTTGTTTTTCTACACCTTACTGTGTTGTCTATTGAACGTTGCACCCTCTCAATATACTGTTTTGTGAATTTTCCAGGACTGCAACCTTGGACTTTTTTTTTGAATTCTTGAAGGCTATTTTACTGTTCCAAGAAATAACTGCTCCAAATGACCGTGTTTGGTACGAGCCTTTTTTTGGAAAATTTACTCTTTTCCCTCCTATAAATTTAGCTATAATGTTGTTAATCTGTTCTACAGTATTGTTCGTTACGTCCGAAATTAGGCTCTCTGAATACGATATTAAAGAATATAGTGTTTGTTGAATATTAACCCATATTTCACAATCTTGAAGATATTTTAGTATATTTTTATTGTTTGGGTATTTTTTGGGCTTACAATAATATTCTGCACAATTTTGGTGATCACCAAACACATGATTTGCAGCATTTTTTTGGGTCGGCAACGCGCAAGTGATACCCCTGGTGTTGCAAGCGTCCATAGGCTACGGTGACCGCTTACCATCAGGCGGGCCGTAAGCTTGTTTGCCACCTTAGTGGTATAAAAAAAATAAAAAAAAAAAAAAATTTATGTCCATTTTTATATTATTCACCTTTTCATTGTGGGTTATATTTTCTTTCGATTTCCTGAAATTGATTGCGCCAACAACAGATTTACGCAACCGTAAAACGCTCCCTTCAACTTTTTTTCTAATTTTCACTGGTACAATCATTTATTGTTGTTGGTTTTTTTTCCTAGACCTTGTTACAAAAATTGCGGATCGAATGATTTGTACAATCAATTTTTTGGGCCAATTAATTGGGACCATATGGCATCAGTTGTAGTATTTTTTCATTATACTAGAGTCACCATCACCTACTAACCTATTATATTTTAAGCCATGCATTCCCAAACTTTTCATAAATCCTTCTGCAATAATATCAGCTTCCATGGCATTAGCACTGCCCCTCCAGTTCTTAAAACACTTATGCTCGGATGCTTTTATATTTAGTTTTGAATTTCAAGCACATATACAGCAGTATGAATTACGTACTCCAAGAAATAAACTTTTTCTTGTGCAATTTTTGATAAAAAGTATAAAGATAGATATATAAAACTTAGAATTACTTTTTTGAACAGTTCGTAGGATTTTTAAGATAAACCATGAAATAAAACGTTACCATGTGTAAAATAATGCCTGTGATGAAAAAGATATGAGTTTTATTCAAAGCTAACATATGACATACTAGCTTTCGCTAGCGGTTCCGCCCGCCTTAAATTTGGTTATTGATGTCGGATTCCATTAGAAACTCTTTTAGTGTACTAAAATAGTTAGTTATAGTTCATTCAAGTAGAATTTGCAAAAAAAATGTCTTTCTTTGTTTCCTTAACTGTGATTGTGCCAAAATTGGGCCCAATAGTGACAGTAGGCCGTGCCCCAGCAATGGGGACGTATGGGGCTGCAAACGGATATTTTCTTATAAAAAGCCTAATAATAATTTTCATAAGCGACATTTCCTGTTAATAACTCGTAATTTAACCAGAATAAAATACATAATATGAATTATGCTTTTACAGTACCGAAAGAACCGAAGAACTGGGATTTTTTCGGTCATATCGGTTCTTAGTACCGATACATTCGGTACCGACAATACCCGGCAGTACGAGTATGTCCTGATTGTGACGTTATAAGTGGGACTAGGTTATAGTTATTCTCGCTCGTTTTTTTAGTTTTTAAATTTTTTTGTTTATAATATTAGTACTTATATGCATCGAAATGGAATAAATCATGGAAAAAAAACATCGTACAAAATATTTTTCATTCTGGTACCAACATAAAAACACAAAGATCAACTTAGAAAGTTCTTATTTGCCAAAATCACGTAGGCTAAAGTAATCTTTGTCGTATATTGCTTAAATGTAAGTGGAATTGCAAAGTATGTTGCAAAACAAAGGTAAGTAATGCAAGCAAAATATCTATTTGTCGTTTTTGTGAAAAACGTCTTTTTTACGTTTAGAATTTAAAAACAAACGGCCCTTTTCTGCTTTTCTATTTCTCATTTTAAAAGTTTTGGTTTCGGTAGGTTGTATCTGAAATATAAAAAACCACAGATTTTAAAATTGAGTAAGTAGGTAGTTTTTTAGTATTAAAAGAACTCAGTTTTTAAAAAACAGTTAAGTTTTTAAAAATTAAAAACAAAGGTAGGTACCTGCCTGCACAGCTTTTAAAATTATAAGTTTGTTTTTGGTTATTAACATGAACTCAATAAATAATTAAAAACAGGAAGGTAGGTAGATACCTACGCGAATACCTAGTCACTTAGATTTTCATAGTCATAATAAATAAGTACGTTTTTATTTACTTACCGATGTCTGCTAAGCTTACACTGCAATCTAAAGAGTAGGTACTTCTTTCACTAAGCTAATTAGCTTTTTCCAAATTAATCAATTTTCAATCCAAAAGTATCCAAAGTACAGTAAACAAAAGAAGAGTCAAATAAAAAAGGCGGTAAATAAATCAAGTAAACAAGCTAGAGTCAAACAAAATGTTAGAATAGGTAAACAAGCAAACCGACTGTATCTTGTTGCCCTCCCGCCTCCCGCCCCGCGCCCTTCGCTCGGGCGGAACACACGGCGGCGCGACAGCAAATGATTTTTCAAATACCTATATCAGAATTCGCTTGGTTGGAATATTTCGTCCAAAGATGACTTATACGTCTAGATAACCGTGTCCGAAACAATATCAAACGGAGTGTTGCGAGCATTGCGAGCCATTTTCCTATCAATGTGTGTGTAAATCAGCTAATACAACTATCATTTTTCTGTGTGCGTAATTTTGGTGTTACCAACCTTCAAGTGATTACCCCACATTGCGGAGTTCTTACGAACGTAAGCCTTTAATACAAAGGTAGCAATCTGTTGACCATGGCCATGTAATGCATGTTAAAAACTTAAAGCATGTTCTGAATATTATATACTGTAGTGCTAAAATATAGATAGACAAAATAAAATCCGTCCTTCGCTGCCATGGCATCCGTGCGAGTCGTGTACTTTATTCATAGGTCCCGCCATGTGACAACAACCGTGATTTTTTAACATAGAAAGCTATCGCATCACAGAGCCATTAAAATCTTTTTGTTTGATGGAAACAAAATAGCTATTCACTATTTTTATAGACCATCCACTGTTCTACCTCCTGATCATATGCAGCCGCCATTTAATGCGGTAAATGCGGACTGTAAGTGCCGCCTAACATAGAGCGCATTCATTTTTAGTCAACAGATAGATGGAATGCGCGCGTAGAGAGCATAAAGCACATTCAATGCGTAAATATTAGAATTACTAAATTTCTTTTGTGAAAGCGATATTGCTGATATTGTTAAAGCAGCCCGCAGAAATCGGATCACAATGTTATTATTTAAATGTATACAATTTTCTCAATTAACATTTATTATGAATCTAATACTCGTCAGTTTTGTAAGTTACAGTGTCATTTAATTACCACCAGTACTACGGCGCCTATTCTAAAAAGCCTGTTAAATTTTTAGTTTTTGCTTTGATATTTTTATTATTAGTTAGGAAATCCGCATACGTAACACATATTCTGAGAAAATTTCAGGCTTTTGCCTACTTTTAGCTCTTTAAAGGTTAGGGCCCATCGGGTAGGGAAACAATCAGGGAGTATAATTAATAAACCATAGAGTATTTTAATCTTAATTTACATAGGAAATATAAAGATTATATATAATATATTACTTCAATAAAATTAAAAGATTTTAGTATAACATTTTATTAGTTATCCAAAAGAAAATCAAACAAAAATCATTATAAGTACATTATATTTGTTTTTCTTAAGACCTAATAAGTCTATCATTGCAAATGAATAACTAATATAAATAACTTAGTTTATATCTCAAATATAGCTAGCAGTAATAACTTGTGAAAAGTGATTTTTTATCAACCTTTTTTGACAATAGTTTAGAATGATTTTATTGTTCAAATCAACATTTTTACTACTTTACGCGGGAGCATAGTTCGCATCGACGCACAGATTACGTATGATGTAGTGTGACGGCAAGTACCTGGAAATTAAGTTACTTGAATCGGCTCGTTTTGTGTGCCCGAATACGGTATCTAGACGTATAAGTCATCTTTGATTTCGTCTTAATTTAAAATTAAATATGTGGTATCCGACCAAGTTTACCTGTCCCCAGTCAGAGACCTTGGACAGTGTCATCTCGATTTGAGACACAAGTTTTCCGCGGTTTTCCTCCACAACGGGACGAGGGATGTTTACACGACCCGTGTAATAAGTGTCTCTAGTACTGTCATCTGCATAGCAATGTATGTTGTTGATGGATAACATGTCATTGATATGCAGTAGAAAGACCGTAGGAGACAGCACAGAGCCCTGCGGGACACCAGCATTAATGTCCATCAGAGCAACTACCGTCAATTACGGTTCGTATGCGTCTGCCGGACAAAAAGCTAGCCGCCCATTTGCACAAACCCTCGGGCACTCCGTAAGATGGCAGCTTCGATAGAAGACCCCGGTTCCAGACCCGATCGAACGCTTTCGCTATGTCAAGGCTACATGCCAATGCCTCCTCCTGACTCTCAATGGCTAGTGCCCATCGGTGTGTGAGATACACTAGAAGGTCACCAGTCGAGCGACCATGGCGAAAGCCATATTGACGATCACTGACCAGATCACACTCCATCACCTTGGAGAGGAGAGAGGTAATAGCGATAGGCCTGTAATTCGATAGATCTGATCTATCGCCCATTTTGGGCACCGGGTGCACATTCGCAGTCTTCCTTGAAGACGGAAATTGCCTAGTAGGTAGGAAAGCGCGAAAAGGTGCGTGACTACAGGACATAACTCAGGAGCACACTGCTTAAGCACCACTGCTGGTATACCTTCTGGCCCACTCGACTCATGAACATCTAAAAAAAGCAACGCCCGCCGGACCTCTCGCTGTGTTATAGAGATTTCCAGCAAGGTCTTACCGCACCACGATAAAGTAAGTGGTACAGCGCCTCCGTCGTTCATATTCGAGTTTGGGGCAAAGAGACTGCCCAGTAGATCGGCTTTATCCTTAGCATTATGGGCCAAGTCACCATCGGTCTTTCGCAGTGGTGGTAACGATGACTGGCAAAAGTTCCCTGCGGCAGCTTTGGCAAGTGACCAGAAAGCACGACTCCCAGAAGGATAGCTCGCAAGTCGCCCACCTATTTTGCCGATGAATTGGAATTTTGCTCTGGCAGTTGCTTTCTTACTGAACCCTGAGGCAGCATTTAATTTGCGTTTTAACTCAGAAATATTCGGATCCTTATTATTAACAGCCGTAGTCAGAGCCCCATACGTAGTAAGCTTCTCTGCAAGACCTATTAAACCACGGTCATTTTTTGAAGCCGGCAGCTACTCGCAGGTTAGGAATATAACATTCCATACCAGCGAGGATTGTCTCAGTGACTGCGGCTGCGCAGACGTCAGGATCTTCTGAGCTAAAGCAGATCTGCCTCCACGGGTACGATGCATAAATTCTCGCAATCCATCCCAGTCTGCCGACTTATAGTGCCACACATCATTGACATCACAGATCGGGTTGTGTGTATGACACTTGAGTCCGAACGAGACAGTGGTCCGAGGAGTCTAAAGGCACATCCACTGAGACGGAATATCCGTCCGGAGGTGTAGTCAGCAGAGGGTCCATTTGGAGCTTGTATGGTCCTCTATATCTGGTATTCTCGTTGGAGAAAGTACCAGCTGAGAGAATCCATAGGTCAGAGCAAATTCATGAGCAGATATCACGATGCCACTCACGATGGTGGGCGTTGAAGTCTCCCAAAATAACTAGTTCTGCTGTGCGATATTGCTCTAGAACTTCGTCAGTCGTCAAACTCAGGTGCGTGAAAAGTCCGTGTCACCGCTATGAGACTTGTATAGGCACGCATACGAGTGTGGCCGCCGCAATCTACGCGCACCCACAATATCGACAGGACAAGGCTATGAAGGCGGCGACAGCAGATATCCTCCCTGACGATCAAATATACGACACGACTCACAAAATTGTGCTCAAGTTTGTAGCCGGGATAATGAAGGTATGATGTATCGGCTGGGCAGGATATCTGCGTCTCCGTAAGAAAAAAAATGGTCGGCTGCGCAGTCTCCAGATGGAGGTGGACTACGTTAAGATTTGCGTGAATACCCCTAATGTTGCAAAAGTCCACATGAAATGTAGATGGAGCGGCCGCTGAAAAAAAAATTTTCCTTATTTTTGTAGCCTTTTTTTTTTTTTTTAAAGAAAGGTACTTTGACTTAATATGAAGATTCACTGCAGCGACAGCTTAGAGGACGAAAGGCTCGGTACTAGAATTGCCAAAGGTCGGCAAAGATAATACGGTTGCTGGCACGGTGAGCGGAAGGGCCCCTGATCCCCCTCTGTTGTAGTAGCCGGGTCCACTCCGGTCTCCTTCTCCGGCACGACTACTACTTTAGAGACTTTATACAGACTGGCGGATCAGCCTAACAGGGCGAAGATTAAGTGATCCCTGGGTTCGGGAACCCATTCAACCTGCGGGTTTCATCAGGCCTCCCTGACCGCCGGACCAGCACGCCGCGTCTACGCCGAGCAATGACAGCAACAAGCACCGCCGGTCCTCCGCTCACCGCGCAGCGAATCCTCAAAGAGCTCTGGCAACCTTACTCTCCGCCAGGAACACAACATTATTCAATGTTAGTGTTATTATGGCGGCGGTTTTCTGTAAGGTGGAGGTACTTCCCCAGTTTGGGTCGGTCATTCGAGCAAGTACTCGCTATGCCCCGCTTTATTTGTTCGGGCGACTTATTCGAGCGAGTACTTGCAGTGCCCTACCTCTCATCAAAACTACTACTCTACTGTGTGTGGGTTGGTAGTTTCTTGTTCTTACTATATAACTATAAAAATATAACTTGTTCTAACTATAAAAATATAAGTCTCGACAATAGAAAATACTTTCAGCTTCTAATATATTTGTAATGACGTTGCTGCTCTACAGGAAGGTTACTTACTGGATTGTTGAACTTGTATCCCTTAAAGTAAAGTGTGTGGGTGCTCCTTGTGGTACTTAACGTTATGAATAATATTATTTCCGTAAAATAAGAATGTCCAAAAAGGTAATCTATTTCAGTAGACTATGAAAAATATTTTGTTCTTACTATCTCTGTATATATCATTGGAGTAGAGTAGAGGTCAATATCAATAGAGATCGGCTATAGTGATTACTCGCTCGAATGAACAGCCTGGACAATGAAAAGGGGTTCCTTATGGGTTACTATTGACAATAAACTTTAGTGGGGTTGCCATATTTAGAAATTGTCAAATAAACTCAGTTCTGCTGTATATGCAGTCAAAAACATTTGGCAGCTCGCGGATGAGGCTACAGAAAAATGAGTATATTTTAGTTCCTATATACTATGAAAATATAATGTCGTATGGCATCATTTTATTGGATAGAGCTGCGGATATAGGCTATATTTGTTTTACAAAAACGAGTGATAAGATCTATTTATAAAATGGGTTCTAGGCGATCTTCGAGACAAGTATTAAAAAATAATAATATACTAACGGTATCTTGTCAACGCAAGAATATTCAATCTTTTCCAAAATTGAGTTAACATACTAGTGTTAATCTAAGACATAAACATAAACTTGCTCTGCCCAAACATAGATCATTTTCTGGCAACTGTATACGTTTTTTCAACAAAATCCCGTAAAAAGTTTTCGCGAAAAAAAAAACTTAATCAAACGGACAATTTGCAAAAAGGGCTATTACACTTTAGAGGAGCAAATTAATGATGAGAATGCCTGGGCCTGGGCTGACTAATGTCAACAACTTTGCTTTGTTTTTCATTATTTGTCATACATTATTTATAATTTTTTATTTCAAAATGTACCATTAATGATTTTTTATTTTTGACTTTTTTTACATACTTTATGTAATTAAATCTTATTGTATCGCTCGTCTGCTTACCAAAGTGATGTATTCTCTGCTTTACACACGTATACTTTAATAATTTTTGGTTTGTGACGACAATAAGTGTTTTTTTTGTAAATTCTATATTGTAAATAAAATAATTGAAATGAATTGATAGGCAGGGCACAGTGAGTACGGGTTTGAATAAGCAGCCCGAACAATAAACACCTTACAGAATACCGCCGCCAAATATGTCTAATATTGTGTAATGTCGTGTGTAATTGTGAATAAAGTATCAAGTCTCTTGAGAACAACTTGCATGGATAGCGTGGGACCGGAGTTGCTCTTTTTTCACTAAGGTGGCAAACAAACTTGCGGGCCGACTGATGGTAAGCCGTCACCGCAGCCTAGGGGCGTTTGCAACAACTGGGCATTACTCGCGCGTTGCGGACCCTACAAAAATTGCTCGCTCAGCTGGTATGTGCGTCACACAAGAAAAAAACTGGAGGTACTGTACGTCACAGCCTTCCTCTTCCTATAACCACAACAGTTTGGTTTGGTGATTGGTGACACTGATTGGTTGACAGTGCATAAATCCAACTAGCGCAAGTGGTACGATGTGGTTCAGTTGCTGTTTCTCTAAATTCACCGTAGTTTTTGTATGTCTGGTTGACACTAATTGAATTTTCGTCCAAACTACAACTGAATATGCAATTTAGTTACAGCCTATCCATTGTTAGTTTACCTTCGAAACGGAAACGGTTTACCTAGGTCAAGAAAACTAACAAAAGCTAAAAAATGGTGATTGTAACTGGTAGAAAACAAACAACGAAAGAGAAAAGAAAAGTAAGGACAAGCGAAATGTCTAAACACTGTCAGATGTCAGACTCTTATGCTTTCATTGGTAATATTAGTTAGCGTCTCTAATAACTGATATATTTCAGGATCTCCGGGCTGCGGTCCGAATTTCGCCCATAAATCGGTTCGAATTGCGCTCACGGCACTCACAAATCCGCCTCTTGAGCCATATGACGTCATTACTGACGTCATATCCGCGAACTTACAGTGCCTTCGGTGAAGAGGAAGGGCGTCGTAAGTCAACAAACGTCAAATTGACACATGAAGGTATGTTATTGTTTTGGTTTTGTTGTTAGTGTTTTTTTTTGGTGCAAAATTTTTAAAAAGTTTATTTTTGAAAAATTTATTTTATTATTCAATTGATTTTATCACGTTTATATAATTTCTCAGATCATTTATAATTTAGAATATAATGGCAGCAAGTTCCATTACGGTGCATATTGAGGTAACATTACATAGCTGTTAACACCATTGCAACTCTCCAGATTTTACAAAAAGTGTTCGTTCTCTTCCATGAAAACATCGCCTCCCCCTTTGGTACCTACTCTCCCCCCATTTAGTGATACATATTTTTAAAACATAAATTGTATTAATTGGCTCTAAAATACTCCGTTTAAAACTTTAAAAACTATTTCAAGCAATGCATACCTACTTGGAGCAATTAATTGATCATTAGCAAATATGAACAGATGAAGAGGATGAGCAGGGCAGTCCACTCGAGGTGCACACAAATGAAGGTAAGTTTCATTATTACTTACCCTAGTAGTGTCAAGTAATATCACTAAGTTAATTCAAACTAATTATTTTTAGTTTTGTATGTTGAAATCAAGATTTAATAGGCTTGGCAAGCGATATTCATACTGCCTTACAAACAACACCGAACAGGACAGTAAGACAATGTGATGTCAGTGATGATAGGTTTATTAATTTTGGATAACCTTCAAGTATGTCGTGTTTCTAATATTTTAGTTTTGGCATTGTATTACCTTCAGATTTACTTTGCAGGTTGCCCTGCTATATTTATGTGGTCATCAAATTGTGTTGTGTTAACGCTAAGTTTATATGAATAGCATTATCATCCAAATATAGCTTCCAAAGTGGTGGGATGTTAAAAAAACTTCTTTAGTGACAATCAAAACTTGCGGGCTTAAAAAATCTAAAAAAAATTAAGACCATAATAAATACTTCAGGACATGACACTATGTAATGGTCTCATTTTGATGTAGTTGGGTTACTTTTATACTGATGGTTGCTATTACATTGCTCACTTCTTATTTCACTCATCTTAATTTTATAATGTGAAACCTATTTGATGCATTTCTGTTTCTATGTTGAAACCTATGACGGTTAAGTGCAGTCCTTCTTGTACTCTAGCAGGTTAATTTTGATTTTAAGTTCCTATATTTATAAGAAACTTTGCTTCCCAGCTTTTCATTATGTCTATTACTACTTTTCATTAACAAAAGTTAACAATTATCTAAATGAGAGGTGTAAGGAAGACCCAATACTTCTCAAGTAATTTTAAGAAAAGGTCATATTTGAAGAAATAGATAAAAAAAATAGAAAAGCCAATTTTGTCATACTTAAATTGTTAATTTATGTAAAAATTGTATGCCCGATGTGGGTAAGCTGTATAAACACGAACGAGCATCTACACCTGCTATATAAATGTAACAACAGCTGAAAATAAATTGATTCTGATTTCTGACTTCTGATTTCTTAAAAGTATATATATTGTTTCAGAGGATGAATGAAATACATATTTCGATCCACAATGTCACCCGAGGGCTACTGGTCCTAGCCCAAGTTCTTCTGGCAGCAACTTAGCTAAAAAGCCAATGCCTCAAAGAAAAAAAGAAAATATAGTGGAAAAATAAATAGGTCAGTTGCAGGAGAACCAAGAACACAAAATAAGATGATCACAGAAAAAGAAGAACTAAAAAAAAAATTAGGTCAACTGTTGGAGATTAAAGGGGGTTACCATGAAGAAAAGTTAGGGGTTTGAAAAGAACTTTGAAAATTGTTACCTAGCGAGAATGAGGTGAAAAATTTAGGTTTAATTAATAGGTAGATAGTAATAAAATGCAATAATACACATTGTTATTTTCAATTCTACTAGATTTTAAGTGTTTTTTCCTTAACTTGCGACTACCTACTTCAAAAAAGGCCATGATATCTTGTCATTTCCTTATTAGTCTAAGAGATAAGAGCACTTTCGCTAACCATCGCCGGGAAGGTCTATTGGACACTTTGCCCAGCTGGCTCGACAAGTGGAGAATAGCCGTAAACGCCAGCAAAACAACTGCAATTTTGACCGGCCTACAAAGATTCCTCCCACCGAAACTTGTGTTTCGAGGCCAAGTCATTGAGTGGCAACCCAGTGTAAAGTACCTTGGTTGCGTTATAGACCGTCCCTTGCGCATGCGCAAAATGCTTGACCACGTGTCAGCACGCGCGGTCGCAGCACGGGCGGCGCTTAGACCGGTACTTTCCTCTGACTTGCCTCTCAAAACCAAATTTCGCCTGTACAAACTGTACATTCGGTCGAGATTGACCTACGCAGCCCCTGCTTGGTACGGACTTCTATCTTCAACCAGCAAACATAAGCTCCAGGTTGTTCAAAATAAGTCGCTGAGAATAATAACCGGCGCCGGCCGCTACGTCCGAAACTCCACCATCGCTAGAGACACCAAAACCGAATCACTCGCAGAGTTCATTTCTGGTTTGTCTAAACACCTCTTCGATCGCGCTGATAACAGCCACCATCAACACCTTAGGGGCATTACCCCACTACACGCCCGCCCTCCTGAAGGACGTCCTCTCCCCCGAGAGCTCATTCCCAGAGGTGAATAATTTTATTTATTCACCCACTCACCCACTCACCCACCTCTTTCCTTTTCCTTTTCCTTACGACTTTTAGTTCATTTTTATTTTTATTTTTATTTTGCTTTTATTATTATTTTTATTTTTATTTTGCTTTTTGCTTTGTTCTCTTTTTTCGTTTTATTTTTATTTTTTATTTTGCTTTTATTTTATTTTCATTTTGTTTTGCTCGTGTTTCGTTTTTTGTTTTTGTTTTTATTCTTTTGTTTTTACTTTATTGTATGCGCTTACCAAGTTTCTATTTCTATTTCTATTTTCATTTCATTTCTATTTTATTATTTTCATTTTTCACCTTCTCATTGTGAAAATCAAATCACCTTCAAGGGGCCTGATAAGTAGGCCTCCTTTCAATTTCACCGGGGGTGTTCAGCACCCCCGAGCTTCTGCCCGGGTCATGGTGGGAGGTAAATTCCCCTCCCCCGACACCCGCACCTCAACACCCAATAGGGTGATAGAGAAGAGACCCCCCACGCCGGGAAGGCTGATACAGTATTCATGGCGTGTACACCATTCCTGTGATGGGGATCGAGGTGGTCTGCTCGCATGGTGTTGGAACCTTCGGTAGATACAGCCGTTCATAGTGGGTTAATGGTAACAAAAATGTAACCATCGCCGGGAAGGCTGACAATTATATGTATTATAATATGCACTGTAACTATGTGAACAGTATAAAAACTGACAAGATTCAGTGGTGCATTTAGTAGCTACAGCCGTTCAAAGTGGGGTTATGGCAACAAAAATGTTACCATCGCCGGGAAGGCTGAAAATAGGATAGCATTATAAAATGTACAGTACCTATGTAAACTATAAAAAAACTGACAAGAGTTGGTGGTGCGTTTAATAGTAATAGCCAATTGAAAAACCTTTCGAAAAAATTCAAAGTTGCAGTAACATGGTTTTTCTAGAGTTGTTTTATTGCATATATAAAATCTATAGTTTTTTATCATCATCATCACTCTATCAGCCTATTTCGGACCACTGCTGGACATAAGCCTCCTTTAAGACACGTCATTTCTTCCGGGCCTCTGCCTTCCAACTGCTGCTGGCAACCTTCTAAAATTCATCGGCCGATCCGGCTGGAGGCTTTGACTTTCGGTACGTGGTCTTCACTCTAGTACATAACCGCTCGGCCATCGGTCCTACGACAGATGTGAATAGCCTTCTCACATCAGCTTCCTGAATATTCCTGATTCTATGAGCTATGTCGGTGACTTTACTTCACTTTCGGATGTCCTCATTTTGAATTCAATCTTTTAGAGATTTTACAAGCATAGCTAGCTGTATTGCAACATTTAACTTGTGGACTAGCCCCGCTGTTAGTATTCACGATTGGGTAAAATACTTTATTTATTAAATTTGTTTGTTTGTTTGTAACAGGTAATAATAAATCGATTTCTGTGACTTACATACAGGCGACTTTATTTAAAAAAATATGGAATTATAGGACTGCATCATCTCAAGGAGTTAAAATAAAACACCGACTTGGTATTTTAAAGTTAACTTCAATTCATTGATATAGAAACGGAAAGGAACTTATCAGTCTTATTGCCTTTGGCTCAAATATATGCCCCGCTATTAATTATCATCATCGTAACAATTAGATCTGCCAAAAATGATGTACGTTTATTAGTTAGTATGAATAAAAAAAAGTAGTTAAAATTATGCAATATAATCAATGAAAAATATTTATGTCAATTACATCGAAAGCCCTTCTCCTTTTACCACCTGAAGGTTTTTTTGTCAAATATAAAGGCTTATTGCCTATGTTTACTTAAGCGTTTTGAGGTAAAATTGGTTTTACATTTTACTATACCGACTGTGTCATGCTTTGCCAGTGGCAGTATCAACATATAGGTTTGGGGCTACGGTTATTCCAGGTGGTAGAAGTGACAAATCATTCAAAGCATTGTATGTTATTTCTATTTCGATATCTTCTAACAGGTTATACCTTGGCACCTGTCCGTATCTGTTCATGATAACAATGACTTTTCTACTGTTTGTCAATCTTTTTATAGCAGTTCCTAAGGATAATTGCTTTGAAGACTTTATTAAACCATTGAAAGTAGCATAAATAAGATCTTAAAATAGTGATTTAGACTATTATTTTTGCATTTATCGCCCATAAGGAGTTTACCAAAGACGTCCATCAATATGTCAGGTACATCACATTCTCCTTTTAAGATGTCTTCCACTGAACAATTGGTTGGTATGAAAGTGGATGGCAGGGACATGATTTTTCCCTTATATCATAGCTGCAGATTTAAGAATTTGATTTTGAACAATCTTACTTGTCATGATTGTATTCATTTCAGTACCAGTTTGAAAAATTAGAAATTAATTTTTCAAACTTCATGAATAATTTTTATAGTAATTCTGTCCGTCAATATTTTTTTTTTCTAACCTAGCTTGCCGAATGAAGCCCATATCTTGATCAAAATCGTCATACTTCTCCTTGATGTTTCACAAAAGACATTTTTCTATTAACCAATAATTTCATTTTCAATCATTACACAAATCAGTTGAAATGCTTTTTATGACTATTTCGTTGAGTGTGCCATGTATTTTAATTTTTTTATCTATTGTGGCTTTGAGGGTTTTTACTACCGTACCGTATCGTGTATATATAATACACATTATTTTAAGCCTTCCCGACGATGGTTACATTTTTGTTACCATAACCCCACTTTGAACGGCTGTAGCTACTAAACGCACCACTGAATCTTGTCAGTTTTTATACAGTTCACATAGGTACCGTGCATATTATAATACATTTTATTTTCAGCCTTACCGGCGATGGTAACATTTTTGTTACAATAACCCCACTTTGAACGGCTGTAGCTACTAAACGCACCACTGAATCTTGTCAGTTTTTATAAAGTTTACCTAGGTACTGTGGATATTATGATACATATTATTTTCAGCCTTCCCGGAGATGGTTACATTTTTGTTACCATAACCCCACTTTGAACGGCTGTAGCTACTAAACGCACCACTGAATCTTGTCAGTTTTTATATAGTTTACATAGGTACCGTGCATATTATGATACATATTATTTTCAGCCTTCCCGGCGATGGTAACCAAAAGTGCTCTTATCTCTTAGTATATATCAAGGTATAATTTTGAACTTGCAAGTTTAGTTTCACACTTTGCTCCCGGCTCAAGTGGGAGATAGACGTACGAGTAAGTACGCGTACTTGTAGCTTGACGACCTCTTTTGACAGTGTGTCAGCTTAAGTACGCAAATTTAAAGAACAGCCGAGTATGTTTGTCAGATATCTAACCGGTTTGAAATTTCCTCAGCTCGCCATGTGACACGCCCGCAAGCTACCAGCTGCCACTTTATTGCAGTAGCAGATATTTTGTTGCGCCTCCTGTGTTTGTTTAAGTAATTATACTTAAATAATTTGTTTCAAAATAATTTACATGTTCATACATACCTACTACCGATTACAATATAGAAATTACTTTCAATTCTTATTTAAAACATAAAATAAAATATCGTAAACGAACGCAGTTAACAGTACAAGTTTGATACAGATGATACTAAAATTTTGAAATTTTTATCACTAATGCTAAACGAACGGATGACAGGTGGCAAAAGTAAAGAAAACAATGATTCTTTATACCAAATCAAACGCGGCTAAATAAATATTAAATGGCAAAGTGGGTGACAGACGTTCAAATAATTACGCATAGGTACTTGTGGCTTGACATTTTTTGACAGTGTATCAGCCTATACGCAAACATAAAATCTGCGGAGTAAGTTTGTTAGATATCCAACCGGTTTGAAGTTTTGCCCGTAGCACGGCTCGGCTCGCCGTGAGTCACCATTGTGTCACGCCTGTGAGCCGCCATTTTATTGCGGTACCAGAGATAGTATGTCACTTGTCGTGTGTTGTTTTAGGTTCCTACTTACACCTAGAAAATTTCGGTTCATAATATTGTAAGGTGTTCAAACATGCAAAGAGAATATAATCCTACCGGCATACATGTAGCTAAGTAGGTAGTAACATTACTGACGTCACGACTGGCACATTACATAGCTACGGTTTTTGTTTTGTTGGGTGTTCATTAATAGGCAGTAGCAATATCACTTACTACTCAACCCTGTCAAATAGAATGTGAGTGTATGAATTTTAAGTCTCAAATTGACATATACCCATGCATGAATTCAATTGTAATTTTTTTTTTACTAGAATGTAAGTGTTGATTTTAATTTTTAGGATTCCGTACTGGAAGGGTTCAAACGGAGCCCTATTGCTGTCACTCACGTGTCTGTCTGTCTGTCCGTCCGTCGTCTGTCACAACGGTTTTACAGCCAAACGGTTGGAGCTACCTAGTCTTAATTTTCAAAGTATAAGCATCTTGCTGACCTAAAGCCATACAAATTGTCAACAATATTTTGAAAAGGCCCCTCTTCAAAATAAATATTTGAACTAGCTTATGGAATGGGGTATCGTTATTTATAGCGAATAAATAGGGTATTTTTTGTGTTGAAATATATTGGAAAACAAAGGAATGAGAAAAAATATATAAGAAGAAAAAAAATTAATTACGTAAGAAAATATTTTGCTAATCCTTTTTATGTATTTATAATTATATTTTGATGATTTCTTAAAAACATATGCATATTTTCCATATTTGCAACAAGACCTATAAATGCAAACACCAAATTTTTTTTAAATAAAAAATAAAACAAATAGGTTATATAGCTTCCATTTTTTTGGGTGTCAAATTGGACCCACTCAGAATATGCTTTTGCAGAAAAACTACTGGTTGCTGTTTTTCTAGGTAGTGCTGGTTTTCAGTGGAGCCCAGATGACCGTCAGATACAGCGACAGCGTACATATATCATGAATATTTCCTGTGATTATATTGCAAATTACTTAATATTAAACTTATTTTATAAAATATCTTGATATCCCAATTTACCAATAAAATTTAGTAACAATTTATGTTTTATATAATTAAATTACATATATATTTTATTTCGTATCATATTATAATATACTACTTATATATTAATAGACAAATTAATAGTATACCTACAATTTAAGTACAATTTAAATTATGGTGTTATGTATGTTCATGAAATGCTACCTATATATTTTTGAACATCAATCAATAGCGTTCTATAATTAATTTTAAAATTGTTTATTGTACTCTTCACTATTTCATTCGATAATTTGAGGCTCTGGTATTGTATGGATTTCTATCCCGACACCATTGCAACTTTTCAAATATACAGAATTTAACAAAACCGAACACGAGCGTTGCAAGGTAAACTTGCTGAACTTCGATATGAAGTCTTTAATATGTTTTCCGTGTTAAGGTAGGGAGTGGTACGAGTGGTACGAGTATGCGCGCGCGGAGGAATATTAAAACAATAGCGGGCACAAGCGTATTGAACTCTGTAATATTCGTTCCGTGCGTGCCAATAACCGTGGTCCATACACAACGTCACCATAGTTCAACTTAGAGAGCGCTAGAGAATCGCAAAGCTTAATACATAAATCGGTGCTAATATAATCACGTATTCGATATAACACTTTTAGCCTATAAAATGCGTTTCTGACTATTTCTAGTACGTGATTTTCAAAGCGAAGATTATTGTCCGTTTGTAATCCCAAATTACGAGCCTCTGTAACGCGCTGCATAGGTGTTCCTCTGATACTGATTACAAGATTTTTACTCATAATACGATTCATTTGATTTTTATTTCCTAAAACCATATATTTTGATTTTTCGGGATTCAATGTTAGTATATTAGATTTGGACTATTTTACTATACTTTCCTAATCATCATTCAACTTAGTGATAGCAGAAGTTGTTAAATCAGGATGAAATGAGAGGTAAATTTGTATATCATCAGCGTACATATGAAACCTAGAATATTTAAGAAATTTAACAACATCGGCAGTATCCAAAATAAATAGTATGGGTCCCAAAATCGATCCTTGAGGTACTCCGTTGGTTACAGGGCTTGTTTTTGATCTTTTCATTTTCCCGTCTTTATCTTGAAGTTTGACAAGTTGATAACGGCAACTTAAATAACTGTCAAACCATTTGATAGTATTAAATTCAAAACCGTAGAAAGCCATTTTAGATAACATTAATGAATGGTTTATTGTGTCAAATGCCCTTGAAAAATCTAATAAAACTAAAATAGATCCCATAACTTCGTCTTGAGCGATCAAAATATTATCAACAACGTCAACTAAAGCCGTGCTGCGTGACTTCCTAAAACCTGACTGCAACTCTGGGAGGATCGTATTCTTTTCTAAGTACTCAGTTAGCTGGGTACAATTTGCTCTTTCAACCATTTTGGACAAACATGGGATAATATTAATAGGTTTTAGATCTTTTGGCGGAACAGGATTATCAGTCTTTGGTAGAGTTTTTACCACTGCGATCTTCCAAGCATCAGGAAAAGTGTTATTTTCAATAGACTTGTTGATAATAGCAGTTATAACTTTTAATGTACGTGGCAACGTAAGTAACAACATGTCTAATGGGATGCTATCAATTCCTATTGCATTTGACTTTAGCGACTTTATAATATTGACAACGTTGGTCTCATCAATAGGTTCTAACTTAAAATAGGTAGACCCTTTTATTTATGTTCATAAAACGTTAGATCAGATAGTTTCACCTCATTGACACTAGGCAAGTTGAGAAAATGTGAATGAATTACATCAGGGTCGTTGACATGATTTGGAATCTGACTATCACCTCGTTTGCTAATATTAGGAATGGTACGTCGAATAATTATAATTTTCGTAGGGGAGCATGAATATCAAATAAAGCAGTTATAAAATTATTAAATATATTTACCATTTTATTATTCATCCCCGTAAAGCAAAATGTGTTCCCAATCTATCGTTACAAGAGATGTGTTAAAGAGGTCCATGTCAATGTCTTTAAGTGGTCTGTATATAACCGACTATGGCGGTACTTTGATTTTCCTTATGTTAAATACACAAACAACAAACGCGTGACTACTTAGATCTGGTATATAATCAACATCTATGCGGTATCAGAACAAACTACGTCGATCAATGTTTTACTATGCTCAGTAAAGTGCGTAGGTTTATCGATGTGTTGCACAATATTGGAGCACTGTAAGAAATTGTTTAATTTTTTACTTGCTAGATCATCGTTTAGTTAAAATGATGTGATCAATTCAAGAAAACGAGAACACCAAGTCGGTTAAAGCATCAAAAACGATATCTATGTCCAACCAAGGTGGACGATACACGGTGCCAATGACTGTTTTTACGCCATTTAAACTATGACTTATCCACATCTGTTCATATGGCGGAGCTTCAGGATGACTACACCATCGAACATTAATATTATGTTTTATATAGAACCCTACTCCGCCACCACGTGTGCGCGTAGAATATAAACGTTGTATATGCCTTAGTCTATAATTCGGTACAATAGGCGCGCGTCCTTCTTCCCCCCGCCTTAACCAAGTTTCATTCACTGCCTGGATATCGACATCATGCCGTTCAACAGTTGCTATAAACTCATCGTGATTGGTACCTAGGGAACACGGATTGAGTAAACCAATTTTGAGTTTATTTTTCTTAGCGCCCTTTACGTTTTAGTAACAAGCAAGTATTAAAAGTTAATAGAAACACCTTATCATATAGTGTACAGAAAATATATACAGTGGCAATATATTTTTTATGACTGCATTATTTTTTATACTAGTAAATTTAAATTTATAATTTATTAAAAATAATACTGTATATAACATATAATTACAACTTATAAGTAAATTAAATGATATAAACACATTATCATAACATGTAGTATAAATGAAAGTATCAATATAATATTGTATAACTGCATAATTCGTTAAATCAAAAATAGGATTTTTATTTAAATATAATATATAGTTAAAAATATACTTTTTAATATTATTTATCATCATTAAAAACTTATTATAATTTATAAACAAATAAAATAGTTTTACAATAAAATAAATAAAAAAAAGAACGAGTTTGCACTCCGGGAGTGCCGGCAGAAGTGAAAACCTTTACACACGATTCGCGCTTAACACTCAAATATGTCACAAGACATGTCTTTGACATTGTCAAGAAATAATAATGTTTGTTTATTTACTTTTTTGACGTAGTATATTTGACATCGCAATCTGTCATAGAATTAAAATTCCATATCCAACCTCCCTGTACTACTCATAATCGCGAATACTAAAAATAAAATTATAATAGGCGTGGCATTACGGTTTCCGTATTTTACAAAGACAAAGATGCACTTTGTTCAATTTCCATATTTTAAACACTTTATATACACGAATTTTACGAATACACAGCAGTATGGCCACTACACAGACGGTCGAGCCATCAGCTGTCACCATCCATGGATGCGCGTAGCACGCTGTAACATAAACACACGACCATTCGATGTCTGTGAAGTTAGCACCCCAATTCGCAGCACCCCCGAATTTAGGGTGAGTTCTGGGTCCTTTTACAATAGTTCTAGAGTTCCCGACGGGGTGCAATGATAGTTCTGCCCTTGGGGGGACAGAATTTAAAAAAAAAAAAATGGGGTGCTAACTTCATGCCGCACCCCTTTTTCCTCAAAAAATAGTTCTGTATTTTTTTTAGGACGTCCTACAATAGTTCTAGAGTTCCTGAAGCATTTCACGAATAGTTCTGCAAAAATTCAAAAGATATGATTTTTTTTCGGAAAATAACTTTTTTAAACGACCCAATCCACACACGAGCTAATATAACCGGTCTAATTGGTTAAAATCGACATCAATATGAAAAGACACTCGGTACAAATGTTGAAAGGTATGTTACGTGAGCGAATAGTAAGAGAAATAAATAATATTATTAAAAATCACCATTTGCCAATTTCACGGTTACATAAATTTCTTAAATTATAGGTATCTTGAAATAATCATAACAAAACGAAAGTTCTGATCAGCACCCCGAGAGTTCTGCATCTTATTGCGATTCTTTACTCCAGGGAAACCAAAATATCAGATGTATTTCCAAAAAAACGTTTCACTATTCGCGAAAACTGCATCTAGTGATAAAAGTGGGAGTCATGCATCTAGAGGCAGTTCTTTCAGAGTTCTGATCAGCACCCCGAGAGTTCTGCACGCGAATGGCACTCCTGAATTCGAAATCAACAAAAAACAGAAGAATTGTTCGGTTAAATTTGCAGAATGCAAAAAAAACTGCTTCCAAGGTGATAAATCTTAGTTTTGACTGAAAGGAAAAAATTTTTTTTTCAGAGTTCTGATCAGCACCCCGAGAGTTCTGCATCTTATTGCGGTTCTTTACACCAGAGAAACCAAAATACCAGATATATTTGCAAAAACAACGTTGCACTATTCGCGAAAACTGCATGTAGTGATAAAAGTGGGAGTCATGCATCTAGAGGCAGTTCTTTCAGAGTTCTGATCAGCACCCCGAGAGTTCTGCATCTTATTGCGGTTCTTTACACCAGAGAAACCAAAATACCAGATATATTTGCAAAAACAACGTTGCACTATTCGCTAAAACTGCATGTAGTGATAAAAGTGGGAGTATCGCATCTAGAGGCAGTTCTGTCAGAGTTCTGATCAGCACCCCGAGAGTTCTGCACGCGAATGGCACTCTTGAATTCGAAAACAACAAAAAACAGAAGAATTATTCGGTTAATTTTGCAGAATGCAAAAAAAACTGCATCAAAGGCGGTAAATCTTAGTTTTGACTGAGAGGAAGAGAGGTTTTTTCAGAGTTCTGATCAGCACCCCGAGAGTTCTGCATCTTATTGCGATTCTTTACTCCAGAGAAACCAAAATACCAGATATATTTGCAAAAACAACGTTGCACTATTCGCTAAAACTGCATGTAGTGATAAAAGTTGGAGCATCGCATCTAGAGGCAGTTCTGTCAGAGTTCTGATCAGCACCCTGAGAGTTCTGTACGCGAATAGCACTCTTGCATTCGAAAACAACAAAAGTCAGTAGAATTGTGCGGTTAAATTTGCATTGCATGCAAAAAACTGCATCGAAGGAGGTAAATCTTAGTTTTGACTGAGAGGAAGAGAGGTTTTTTCAGAGTTCTGATCAGCACCCCGAGAGTTCTGCATCTTATTGCGATTCTGTACTCCAGAGAAACCAAAATACCAGATATATTTGCAAAAACAACGTTGCACTATTCGCTAAAACTGCATGTAGTGATAAAAGTGGGAGTATCGCATCTAGAGGCAGTTGTGTCAAAGTTCTGATCAGCACCCCGAGAGTTCTGCAAGCAAATGGCACTCCTGAATTCGAAAACAACAAAAGTCAGTAAAATTGTGCGGTTAAATTTGCATTGCATGCAAAAAACTGCATCAAAGGCGGTAAATCTTAGTTTTGACTGAGAGGAAGAGAGGTTTTTTCAGAGTTCTGATCAGCACCCCGAGAGTTCTGCATCTTATTGCGTTTCTTTACTCCAGAGAAACCAAAATACCAGATATATTTGCAAAAACAACGTTGCACTATTCGCTAAAACTGCATGTAGTGATAAAAGTAGGAGTATCGCATCTAGAGGCAGTTCTGTCAGAGTTCTGATCAGCACCCCGAGAGTTCTGCACGCGAATGGCACTCTTGCATTCGAAAACAACAAAAGTCAGTAAAATTGTGCGGTTAAATTTGCATTGCATGCAAAAAACTGCATCGAAGGAGGTAAATCTTAGTTTTGACTGAGAGGAAGAGAGGTTTTTTCAGAGTTCTGATCAGCACCCCGAAAGTTCTGCATCTTATTGCGATTCTTTACTCCAGAGAAACCAAAATACCAGATATATTTGCAAAAACAACGTTGCACTATTCGCTAAAACTGCATGTTGTGATAAAAGTGGGAGTACCTATCGCATCTAGAGGCAGTTTTGTCAGAGTTCTGATCAGCACCCCGAGAGTTCTGTACGCGAATAGCACTCTTGCATTCGAAAACAACAAAAGTCAGTAAAATTGTGCGGTTAAATTTGCATTGCGTGCAAAAAACTGCATCGAAGGAGGTAAATCTTAATTTTGACTGAGAGGAAGAAAATTTACGCCTCTCCTTCTAAAAGAAGGCTTAGGTCCCGCTGGTCCAATGCGCTGAAGTAGTAGTGGGGAAGGGGACTATGGTGGATATTGAGTCATGCCAGAAGTCAAAGCGTAGAACGACGCGTTCAATGGACTGATTGACCTATAGCTCGTTGGACCGATGAGACAACCACAAAATAGTAGTAGTAGCTGGATGTATAAGGAAGGTTTTTTTTTAATACCACTATGGTGGAAAACAAGCTTACGGTCCGCCTGATGGTATGCGGTTACCGTAGCCTATGGACGCTTTCAACACCAGGGGTATCACTCGCGCATTGCCGACCCTTCAGAAATCTAATTCTTAAAGAACCCCATACTGTAGTCCTTCTAGAAAACCTTGGCAGGTAGCTCATTCCACAACTCAAGCGTTAAAACTGGATTTTTCACTTTAAGTGTTACACAGGAAAAATGAATAACAGAATTTCATCTCGCGATTGAAAAGCGTCAATCGCGACCAAGAAAAGATTTTTTTCTCGCCAAATTGAAAAAAAATTACGTTTCCATGTGTTAGAATCCCGTTTTTTGCAAATTTAACCAATAAAACAAGGATATATTAATAAAAGTCGTTAGGTTTAAAGATCTGACAAATTATTTATTGACTAGATTGATTATTGATTGAAATAATACTGAATATAATAATACAAATAACTCTACTCCTTAAACTAACAATAGTTTTTCCTTATGAAAGAAAAAACGATTAATGAATTTTAATCATAAAAAAAAGTTGGCTTATAAATGTGAACGTAGTACAAACTTTACAATTTTTTATTTTCCAAACAAATGACGACTCGACTCTCTTAACTTTTTTCATAGATTAAATAGATGCATAAGGAAAAACTATTGTTAGTTTAAGGAGTAGAGTTACTTGTAATATTATACTCATTATTATTTCTCAAAAAGGACTATTAGCTGTGAATAAATAATTTGTCAGGTCTTTGAACCTAATGACTTTTAGTAATATATCCTGGTTTTATTGGTTAAATTGGCAAGAGACGGGATTCCAACACATGGAAACGTCAATTTCGGGGAGCACACTTCTTTTGTGCCGCAGTCAATGGCGAGAAAAAAATCTCTTCTTGGTCGTGCTTGGCGCTTTTCAATCGCGTGATACAATTCTGTTATTCATTTCTCCTGTGTAACACTTAAAGTGAAAAATCCATTTTTTATGAGTAACTGATTTTTTGTGTTGTTTGAAATAAAAATCGACAATTAAAGGTAATACTTTCATTTTGATATTCAATAACCTATGTAAATAGTTTGCTATTTACACATTCAAAACCTTATTTTATTTTCAATAAAATCTTTTTTGCGAAAACTGTTTTGACGCTGTAAATTTAAGCATTTTTCATATATATATATTAATTATAATACTAGACTTTGCCTGCGGCTCCGCTCGCCCTAAATTCGGTTATCGGCGTGGGACTCTTTCATTTAATCACAGTATTAATACTGAGTAATATATAATCTGTGACTGTGATTTACTCCTTAATTACACTAATGAAGTTTGCCATATCAAGCTTTAGCTATAGCTATATAGTTCGTTTAAGCTCAGTTATAGTTATTCCCGCGGGAACTTTTGAATTTTTCGGTATAAGTGTGTGCTATTCCAGGACCTAATCTATAGGTGTGCCAAGTTTCATCCCGATCCGTCCAGTGGCTGAAGCGTTATTGAATAACAAACATCCATCCATACAGACAAACTTTCACATTTATTATATTAGTAGGATAAAAAAACAGAAAAATTAAGTACAGAAAACATAAAGAACTACTCAAAACTCTCGAACAACTCCGTCCATGGCCAGAACTAGAACTTTTTTTACGTAATCTAAATTGATTTCAAATAACAGCTGTTTTTTCGCAAAACATACTGTTGATTTCAGTTTTTTAAGCAAAAATGCAATGACATTTGAAACTGTTTAAGTGCTATGCAGAAATGTAACACTGATTTACTAAAAAACGTAACGTGAAATTTTTAACGGGATCAAGTTGTTTTGCGATACACAACATTAAATTTGCAAAAAAATATTCAACCATCGTTTATTCTTGCTTTATGAAAACATAAAAATCGAACATGCCACTTTTACTAGTGACAAAAAATCGGGCACAGAAATCATGGAGTACGATTCAAAACGCAAAACAGATCGGCAAAACAAGAACTGTTCTATGATATGGAATATGTTTTTTTTCATCCTACATTTTATTTTCCGAAAATTTGTATTTATTCCGAATTTTATGAAATGAACTTTGCTATGCCAAAACTGACATCTTGAAGGGCAATTCGGGAATCTCGAGAAACTGCTAATAAAAGCGAAAATCTAGGCGTTTTCACAGGATTCAGTTCTTTAGAAAAATCTTACCCTTGTTTGCAATAATAAGAACTTGTATTCTATAACCTCATGTGCAAAAAACCAGTCAAGTGCGAGTTGGACTCGCGCACCGAGGGTTCCGTACTTAACTAATAAAATAATAACTGTCACTATCATCATTATATCAGATAATTTTGATCCATTGCTAGATATAAGCCTCCTTAATGGCACTTCTCACAGACTTCTTCCTTATAGGTACATCCAGCTACTACTACTATTTTGTGATCATCTCATCGGTCCAACGAGCTATAGGTCAATCAGTCCTTTGAACGCATCGTTCTACGCTTTGGCTTCTGGTATGACTCAATCTCCACCCTAGTCCCCCTCCCAACTACTACTTCAGCGCATTGGACCAGCGTGGTGGACTATGACCTAAGCCTTCTTTTCGAAGGAGAGGCGTAACTCTTATGACGTGGGATAGGTTCGAGGTTTGCTTATTTTATTATTTAAATTCAACAGTGCCATTCGCGTACAGAACTATCGGGGTACTATTTAGAACACTAGCAGAAATGCAGCTAAAGCGAGAATCCTACCCATTTAGTTAGATGCAGTTTTCACGAAAATTGCAACTTTTTTTTGCAAACGTATCTGGTATTTTGGTTTCTCTGGAGTAAAGAATCGCAATAAGATGCAGAACTCTCGGGGTGCTGATCATAACTCTGACAGAACTGCCTCTAGATGCGATACTCCCACTTTTATCACTACATGCAGTTTTTCGCGAATAGTGCAACGTTGTTTTTGCAAATATATCTGTTATTTTGGTTTCTCTGGAGTAAAGAATCGCAATAAGATGCAGAACTCTCGGGGTGCTGATTATAACTCTGACAGAACTGCCTCTAGATGCGATACTCCCACTTTTATCACTACATGCAGTTTTCGCGAATAGTGCAACGTTGTTTTTGCAAATATATCTGGTATTTTGGTTTCTCTGGAGTAAAGAATCGCAATAAGATGCAGAACTCTCGGGGTGCTGATCAGAACTCTGAAAAAACCTCTCTTTCTCTCAGTCAAAACTAAGATTTACCTCCTTCGATGCAGTTTTTTTGCATGCAATGCAAATTTAACCGCACAATTTTACTGACTTTTGTTGTTTTCGAATGCAAGAGTGCTATTCGCGTACAGAACTCTCAGGGTGCTGATCAGAACTCTGACAGAACTGCCTCTAGATGCGATGCTCCAACTTTTATCACTAGATGCAGTTTTCGTGAATAGTGCAACGTTGTTTTTGCAAATATATCTGGTATTTGGGTTTCTTTGGTGTAAAGAACTGCAATAAGATGCAGAACTCTCGGGGTGCTGATCAGAACTCTGAAAAAACTTTCTTCCTCTCAGTCAAAACTAAGATTTATCACAAACAATTCTTCTGTTTTTTGTTGTTTTCGAATTCAAGAGTGCCATTCGCGTGCAGAACTCTCGGGGTGCTGATCAGAACTCTGACAGAACTGCCTCTAGATGCGATACTCCCACTTTTATCACTACATGCAGTTTTAGCGAATAGTGCAACGTTGTTTTTGCAAATATATCTGGTATTTTGGTTTCTCTGGAGTAAAAAATCGCAATAAGATGCAGAACTCTCGGGGTGCTGATCAGAACTCTGAAAAAACCTCTCTTCCTCTCAGTCAAAACTAAGATTTACCTCCTTCGATGCAGTTTTTTGCATGCAATGCAAATTTAACCGCACAATTTTACTGACTTTTGTTGTTTTCGAATGCAAGAGTGCCATTCGCGTGCAGAACTCTCGGGGTGCTGATCAGAACTCTGACAGAACTGCCTCTAGATGCGATACTCCCACTTTTATCACTACATGCAGTTTTAGCGAATAGTGCAACGTTGTTTTTGCAAATATATCTGGTATTTTGGTTTCTCTGGAGTAAAGAATCGCAATAAGATGCAGAACTCTCGGGGTGCTGATCAGAACTCTGAAAAAACCTCTCTTCCTCTCAGTCAAAACTAAGTTTTACCTCCTTCGATGCAGTTTTTTGCATGCAATGCAAATTTAACCGCACAATTTTACTGACTTTTGTTGTTTTCGAATGCAAGAGTGCTATTTGCGTACAGAACTCTCGGGGTGCTGATCAGAACTCTGACAAAACTGCCTCTAGATGCGATACTCCCACTGTTATCACTACATGCAGTTTTCGCGAATAGTGCAACGTTGTTTTTGCAAATATATCTGGTATTTTGGTTTCTCTGGTGTAAAGAACCGCAATAAGATGCAGAAATCTCGGAGTGCTGATCAGAACTCTGAAAAAACCTCTCTTCCTCTCAGTCAAAACTAAGATTTACCTCCTTCGATGCAGTTTTTTGCATGCAATGCAAATTTAACCGAACAATTTTTCTGACTTTTGCTGTTTTCGGATTCATGAGTGCCATTCGCGTGCAGAACTCTCGGGGTGCTGATCAGAACTCTGACAGAACTGCCTCTAGATGCGATGCTCCAACTTTTATCACTACATGCAGTTTTCGTGAATAGTGCAACGTTGTTTTTGCAAATATATCTGGTATTTGGGTTTCTTTGGTGTAAAGAACTGCAATAAGATGCAGAACTCTCGGGGTGCTGATCAGAACTCTGAAAAAACCTCTCTTCCTCTCAGTCAAAACTAAGATTTACCTCCTTCGATGCAGTTTTTTGCATGCAATGCAAATTTAACCGAACAATTTTTCTGACTTTTGCTGTTTTCGGATTCATGAGTGCCATTCGCGTGCAGAACTCTCGGGGTGCTGATCAGAACTCTGACAGAACTGCCTCTAGATGCGATACTCCCACTTTTATCACTACATGCAGTTTTCGCGAATAGTGCAACGTTTTTTTGGAAATACATCTGATATTTTGGTTTCCCTGGAGTATAGAATCGCAATAAGATGCAGAACTCTCGGGGTGCTGATCAGAACTTTCGTTTTGTTATGATTATTTCAAGATACCTATAATTTAAGAAATTTATGTAACCGTGAAATTGTAGGACGACCTAAAAAAAAATACAGAACTATTTTTTGAAGAAAAAGGGGTGCGGCATGAAGTTAGCACCCCATTTTTTTTTTTTTAAATTCTGTCCCCCCAAGGGCAGAACTATCATTGCACCCCGTCGGGAACTCTAGAACTATTGTAAAAGGACCCAGAACTCACCCTAAATTCGGGGGTGCTGCGAATTGGGGTGCTAACTTCACAGACATGACCATTCGCGCAAGCGCCCTGCGCCGCCTTAACGAAACAGCAGGCGCAGGCATACATTTTCGCCGCGCCGTAGAAAGAGAGGTGGATACTCCCTCTCCTACGCCGCGCCAGCTGTGTACTCTCCATCCGTCCTACGAATTTTCACGATCAGGACACGTGACCTGACGCGAGTTTATCATTTTTTACCCATACATTTTTGCACAACGTAGCTAAAGAAGTTTTCACTTCAAAAATCATTGGGAAATAAAATTAGTTTTAAATAACTACATTTTTCGGTGAATGACGAATCTATAGCATTTAATTGACAAACACACACAAATATTTACGAAAAATAGATCATAAAAGCATTGAAAAATAAAATAAAAAGGTTGAAATCACTACATTTTCAATATATACAACATGTTAGGTAAATGGTGTATACTACCGTTACGTACGTGTGCACCATGTATCATTTGAATACTTTGCCGATGTCAGAAGGTGAAAATTGTGAACTGTGTCAATTGACCGATTTCCATACAAACTAAATCAATGTTTTCCTCATTTATTTTTTGCACAAACCTAATTTTTAATCAAATATGACTTACGCGCCACGGCATAAAAATCTCTTCGGTATCTATGAGAGCCTAGTACTTTAGTGTATCTGCGCACGGGGCGCGTGAAAATGCAAACTTTAATAACTAAAACAAAAAAAACTAATAATAACTTACAGGCTTACGCATCTGTCCATACACGACGATATTCATGACGATCACAAAAGCACAGTATCCACTTATGTCATCTTTGATCCACAGTCACTATTCACAATCACTCTGCACCAATTCTTTCGTCTGTCCATCACTGTCGAGAGTCTCCCAAGTTCGCAGTGGTTGACTACTTCAAGGACTAAACCACTGCGTCGGCTACTGATAGTAGGATCCTCTTCGAGATCTGGGCCTTCCTTCGCTATCACGTTTGTGAAAGCTTTCCAGTTTCGTGAAGCCTGTGTGAAAACAGCGTAATCTTGGGATACGCCGGTCTGCCGGTCACGTCCTTCTCTACCTTACGCACATGTATGTTGTAAAACACTAAATCACTGTAGTTTGTTATAGTAGAAATCATATCACTGAATTTGACACTCAACATGCACGCACAAGATAGAAAAACACTACTGACCTTATTTAATTCGATTATTGGCATTTTCAAAGTGATCTGTAGCGCCGCGCCCCGGGCTAAATAGGTGTTGCCATACTTTGCACTACAAACATTGATTTAAAAATACCTATTCCCTTGAGTAAAGAATTCTCCCGGAATTTTAAATACTTAATTAAGTAAAATAACAATAAACGACTAGTAGGCATTTCGTTTATTTATCTAATAATTTAAGGATATTTCTTAGGGACCCATATAAATACTTAAGTACCTACTGATTTTTGCTTAAGCGCTAGATGCCATTAACTGTAAAGTTTATGAACGACGTTTTTATTTAGCGCTGCAAATCGAGCATAATATGCCGATTAATCCAAAATCAACAAAAATTACAAAAGTGGGACATGCTAAAAAACAAAAAAAAAAAACATAAAATAAATTTTAATTAATAACTAGTAGTAATTACATTAAAATGTTGTCAATATTCTGAAACTAAACTATTTTTTAATGGGTTAGATTGGTATTGTATTGACATGTGAGCACGCTTAAACTGATTCCACAAGTAGTAGTTTGGGAGTTTTTGGTTGCTTGCTCATTCTTGGCTTAAGTCGATGAAGGTTAGTTGTGTAAAAGTTAAAGTAAAGGATAGAGTTTTTATCCATTTGCGATTGACGCAAATAAATCTAGAAATCTTCTTACCTACTTACCAATTTAGGTATTAAAAAAAACAACTATTTAGACCTACCTAAAAAAGTATAGTACCTTTTACTTTTAATATTCTGTGCCTTTACTCATAACACAATGACTTACCTTCTTGTAATTTTTCCACATATTTTTTTTTTGCTGGTAACATTCGCATAGAAAGGTGACTCCCCGAAAATTAGGGTACCGTTTTCGCTTTATTTGACCTTATTTGAAAATACTAGCTCTTGTTTATGCAACCCTAGTACGTAAAGTTTAGGTTTTGATGATTATATGACATTTGCACTAATAAGGTATGTATGTATGTTTTTACTTTACTGTATGTAAAGGAATGCATTTCATAGTCAGGTCTGACATAAAAACTAGTTTGTTTTTGACTTTATTTGAATAATAGGTACCTATTTGATTAAAGAAGTCTGAAGAAAGAAGAAGAAGTACAAAAAGAAGAAATTTTATATAATAGATGATACCCACAGGAGGTGGCAGTAAGTCGAATTTTAATTTTTATAATGTTGATACACAGACATGCACTATAAATGAGTATGCTAGCGAGTTTCCTGTAGCAAAGGATGTAGAATATGCGTGGTCATATATGCAACCAGCAGGGGGCTTTTGTAGTAGCACTGAACCAGATAGGTATTTTGAAGGTGAATGGGAAAGCCAAGATGATTATATTTAGCATGAGTATGACGAAAATAGGGAAGAATATGCTGTTAATTATAATTTAATTAGGGAGAAACCTAATGAGTGTAATACGAGAGTCGCAAAGTGAATATGCGAGTCCCGTAGTGTTATTTAAAAAGGAGGATAATACGTAGCGGTTTTGTATAGATTATCGTAGGTTGAATAAAAAAATAAAAGATGTACGATTTCCTATCCCGAGAATCGAGAATATATTACAGAGTTTGCAGGGAGCTAAGTATTACTGTGAATTAGATCTGAATTCGGGATATTTTCAGTTATTATTAGAAGAGGAAGAAAAACATAAAACCAGTTTCATTTCTGGGTATAAGAAATGTGAATGGAATGTCTTCCGGTTTGGAATGAAAAATAGCCAAGCGTTTTTCCAAAAGACAATGAATCTTGAGTTCAAAGATTTATTAGAGATAGGTGTATTGGTATATGTTGATAATATAATTATTTATAACGAAAATTTAGTAGGGTTAGGTCAATTGTTAGAAGCAACTCTCCAAAAGCTCCGCGAAGCTAATTTAACGTTGAAACCGTCTAAATGTACATTTGGTTTCACACAGCTGAAATTATTAGGGCATGTTGTATCAAGTAAGGAAATATTGCCTGATCGAGTAAAGTTAGGTAGATTAGATAGTATAAAAACGCCGAAAAATATAAGGAAAATTAGGACGCTAGTAGGTTTCTTATCATACTATAGGAAATTTATAGCTAATTTCGCTAACATCGCGTTACCGTTAACAGATCTAACGCGTAAAAATAGTTAATTCTCTTGGGGGGAGCGGCAAGAAGTAGCGTTGCGAGAGTTAATTAAAGAGATACAGAAACATCCATTATTGCGGTATTTTTCGGAAGAGGAAGGCATTATAACGAAAATTGCAACCGATGCGAGCGATTTGTGTCTAGGAGCAATCCTAATGCAAGGAAAATCGGTAAAAGAGAGGCTACCAGAGATGTTTCCATCCAGAAAATTATGGGCAGCTGAGCGAAATTATTCAATTACTGAAGAAGAGTGTCTAGCATTAGTGTGGGCATTAAACTTCTTCAGAAGTTATATTTGGGGTAAAGCTGTACAGGTGGATACAAATCACAAAGCATTGTGTTGGTTGGCAACCAATCGTAATAAAACCGGCAGAATTGCAAGATGGGTATTATCATTGCAAGAATTTGATTTTTAGTTCATTTTGTGCAAGGAAAAAGCAATTTTGCGGATTATTTATCCAGGTATCCACTACAAGGAGATGATTCAGGAGAATCACCAAAAGATTTTGAGGATAATTTAGTAGTGCTAGCCATCCATCAAAATCAATTGCTAGAATCGTTGACAGGCGGTCATTTAGGGTAATTTAAATGTTTATGAAAATTTCAAGAACGATTCTTCTATCCAAATGCAAGACAAGTTATTGAAAATTATATAAAAACTTGCATTGTGTGTCAGAAAAGGAAAAAATGTAGGGAAAGGAGTGTTTGGAGCCAATAACGCCTATGTCAGTGGGAGAAAAGTATCACGTAGACATACTAGGACCATTGAAGGAAACAGCGCGAAGGAATCGATATGTGATAGTAGCAATCGATTCGTTTTCTAAATTCATGATAGCCAGGGCCATCACAATTTGCAATACTGGAAATGTATTGAGATTTTTAGAAGAAGATGTGTTTCTGACCTATGGTACATGTGTAGAAATATGCACCGATAGAGCTTCAGTGTTTCGGTCCAGATTAATGAGCATGAATCATCGATATGAAAAAACAATAGATATGGTAAAATGACACTGTGGTTCGGAAACCGGCGTAGCCGTTGATAGCGGAGGTGGAGTAGGTGTAGTGGGGCAAGAAAGTCAGAATTTTTATTCCAATTTAAACCTTATGTTCATTACATAAGGCTTACACGTTGACACTAGTGACATCTTGTGATGAATAGCAGTACTTTAATTTTACATTAGACCCAGTGTTGTTCCTGTGGCGATATGAACAAAATTATCGATAGATTACTATGATGCTTGATGATCAAAAATATCTTTGGAAAATTCAAAGTCCTAACTAACTATCAACACATATTTTTATATTATCGGTAGTAAAATCATTCTGAATCTATAAAATCGTTAATTAAACTGGCGATTTTAGGCTTTTTAAAAGTCTAATTTAATAAAATATACTTAAATTATGAATGAACCTAAATAATTTAATTCTAATTAGTTTGCAGTGGACATATAAAACAGCAAATAATATTGTGATTTAGATAGTACATAGTTGGAATATAGATATACTTTATCTTACCTTACTTGTACCTTTATGCTTTAACTTAGCTTTGTTTGAACACGCATTACGTTAAAACGGCTAAATTAGTTCAAAATTTAAACTTTACCGTAAGCTTTCGTTTTACGAATTTGATTCATGGCATGAAAATATATAGATGAACGCTAAAAGTTTTATCATAAAAATAATAAATAATATGAGTTTTAATTTAATTTAATTTAATAATATGATTTGAAATTTGAAAAATAATCTATACTTAAGTACTATACTATTATAAAATAAATGTAAAAGTTTGTTTGTTCTTCCTTTACAACGCCCGAGAGCATCATATAAACCTAAAATTTGGCCCAGAGATAGTATAAAATACCGAGAAGTCCAAAGTACCCGTAGAAATAACTATAACCAAATTACAGGCGGACGAATTATAGCTTCAGCTGTAGCATGCTATTGCAAACTTTCTTTCTAAAATAAGAAGTTTCCGTAGAAATTTAGTGCAGTCAGAGCAGCAAATTTAGTGCAGTCAGAGCAGCAGGCAAAAGCTAGTTATAGGTTTTACTCCACATACACTACTCGTATTATTTTCCAGACTTTAAGAAGTCTCGCAAAAGCATGCAAAAGTTAACAATCACATAACATAAAAGCGAAATAAACACATTATCCAAGTCAGTCATCCTGTATATTAAATAAAACAACGAAACAGTTTTATAAATCACAGGAAAGCTCGGGGCTAGACAAATTCTCTAAAACTATATTTACTTTGACACAATATTATACAACAGTTTCTTACTGACTAGATTTTGCCCAGCAGCTCAACCCGCCCTAAATTAACTGGTTATCGGCGGGAAATTTTTACGGAAACTCTTTGATGGTACTATGAAAGTTTGCTATGTAAAGCTGTAGTTCGTACAAGTGGAATTTGTGAAAAGTGGGGACTTGTGAATTTTCCGGGATAAAAAAATAGCCTATTTTCTTTCTATTCCAGGACTAAACCTAAATGTGTGCCAAGTTTCATCCCGCTCCGTCCAGTGGTTGACGCGTGATTCAGTAACAAACATCCAAACTTTCGCATTTAAAATATTATTCGGATGAAAAGCAGTATTTTTAGATGTATTTTGCATTAAATAAGCGCGTTAAAATGTATAATTAAATCTTCATTTAACTGATTGTACCCACAGGTTGACAGAATTATTTAACTTTTTAAAAATAATTTAATTATTCGAACGCTATTGAAATTTTGAACGCAACCCTAAAACATTCCATTGACTACCAGCATCAATTCACTTCATTTCCACAGGTGTAAATTGATCACAACGGGTAAAAAACATCGATATCTTTATCTCATGCGTACAACACTAAGCAAATTAAGCTATTTCGCTAAGCGATATAGATATTAGTTTAGCTACTCACGGATAGATGGCGCATCAGATATTTAATTTATTCTTTATGTCATTGTAATACGGTTTAGATTAGGTCAATAATTTTTCGAAATAAAGACTCTACAACAATTTCTACTCAAATAGAGGTGAGGTACTTTATTGTCTTCGATTTATTTTCGTTGTGATATCCTAATAATCTTGAAAAACAGTCACAGTTCAAGTGTAATTTATTCTTTTTATCACAAATAAAAAGAAAGGTTTAAAATTATGCCATGAAATTGAAAAAATAACACTTTTTATGAACAAGATTACAGTGATGACTAACATGATTTCGATAAAAATAGTGCACCTCTATTAAAGTAATTTATTATAAATTAAAGTAAATCGGTTATTTATGAAAAAATAATACTAAAGTATGATAAGTTACGTCGCTGGACTCTTATTTACTTTTTTTTATAGTTTTTACAACTTTTTACAGCACAATACGACATTATTGAAATAAAACAAACAAAATATCTTTAGATGTTCACTCGCCGAGGGTGACCTTGTGTTTGTTGCGTCAAATCGATGCGCTACTCAACATAGTCTAAAAATTAGACTATGGGTGCTTTTTGGACATATCTATTGTTTTTTCATATCGATGGCATGAATCTAGAGTTACACGGGGTCCGTCATGTTAAGAGTAGTATAACTCACCCTATGTCAAATGGTTTAGCTGAAGTAGGTATAAAAACGATCACGTCTAGGTAGTCAAAATACGACAGTGAGAGACAGGATAGTTGGGATTTAATTTTACGCAAAGTCGTACTTGCGTATAATATCTCTCCGCATCACTCAATTGGTTTCTCGCCTTTTGAAGTGTTTCTAGGAAGAAGTCCGAAAATTGAAACGGATAATAATTTCGGAAATCGAGGAAGGATACCTTTAGAACCGAGGGAAACACGGGATTTAGTCCTACGTCAGATACTAGAAAAAGTTAGGCAAAGGGTAATGCGAGCGCAGCAGCAACAAAAAGTTGTATTCGATTGTCGGGCGAGACCGAAAAATTTAGTGGTAGGAGATCTAGTATTGTTACATCTCGATAAACGTCGATTTATTAATATATAGATAATGAAGTCAAGGTTTTCATTTCATTTATATATAGATAATGAATAAAGCTAGTCAAGATAGTTTTAGTAGAGTTTTGACTAGTTTTAATTTTTTTCAAAATTCAGAAGGTCTTGTAGCGGACATTGCTAGTATTCGAATTGTAATTTAGGCATATAGATTCTTTAGTTGTAGGCAGGGTTAGGTATAGTTTAGCAAGAAATACTTGAAAGAAATAGGTAATTTCTTAAAAGTTTAGAAGTTGGAAAGTCAAACTTAGGTAATGTCGAATGATAATGAAATGTCATTATACGATATCATGAAAAGTTATCCGATTAAATACAATAGGTATAGAGTGTAGGATGTTTATTGAAGTCGTCATAGCAATACAGGTTTGCTAAAGCAAAGATTGGAGAAGCGAGCCATGTTATTTCAGTTGTCATGGTAACATAAAATAATAGGGTATTTTCATTTTTGTTGTATTATAATGGTTGGTAAATATGTCAAAATAAGGTTTTACTACAAATAAATGGTTAGAAGATAGTGTAGAAGAGAAGAAGGCTGTAGCCTAGCCACAGAGAGGAGTATAGAAACGAGTAAAACAGGAAGAGAAGGTCACCAAGTCATGAGTAACTTGTACCTTGTACTAAGTACACGCTGGAGGTTAGTAAATATTGTTGAAGCATAGAATGAAAAAAATAGTTTATAGGAACGAAACGAGGGTTTGGTAAATTTATAGTAGTCGGAAGTAGTCATACTAGTAGGATTTAGTAGAGAATTGCAGGAATTTTAATAGGTGTAGATTATTTCATTGAAGAGTTTAGTAGGCTTTGATATATGAGAATTTGTTAGAAAAATACAAAGTCGTCATATGAATCAAGTCAAGCATGGAGAAATCCGAAGTAGGATAAGGTTCCGTAGGGAATATGTTATTGTTAGATTTTTATAATAAAAATAAAGAATTTAATAAAAAGGTATTGTTAAGAGTGAATTGATTGGAGGAGATAGAGGGTTTTGTGTATAGTTCTTTTTTTTGCGTATTATACATATATAATGACATTAAATATTGTCAAGAGTGAATAAGCATAATGTGTAGAAATCCGTAGGTAAATAATCTAACAATAGATTGATGAGTAAAATAGGTTAGAGCCAAGTGCGAACCATTGATATTTTAAAGGTATTGTAATGAGATATATGGTTGAAAGATATTTGGGTCAAGGTTGATCTGTGTCAAGCGTGATCCGGACCAATGGTATTGGAATAGTGATTATGGTCGAGTGAGATTTAGGTCAAGGGTGATCTAAGTCATTAGGTATAATCCAAATAGGATCCAAGTAGGATTAGGGCCAAGTGTGAGCCGTAGGTGTTCAGTGTTTTTGTTAGGTAGAATAGCAAGTCCTATCCAAGTAGTCAGGTGTGAAACTTGAAGAAAAAAAAAATATGTCAAGGGTGAACCTTGAGAAAGAAAAAAATATTTTATTTTATTCGTATTCGAATCAAAAATGAAACAGGGTTAAGCGTCGTGGTTAAATGATAAGTATAAGGTATTAGGGTCAAGTATGAGTAGGAATGAAAGTTCATAGGAAGTAATTTCCGCGACGTTCGTGAATTTTGAAATGCGAACATGACATATGACTTTAATGAATAAAGGACATAAAGGTAATGGTTTTTATTAGTATTTTGTATTGATGAGTTAGGGTAAATAAAGGAAATTACTCCTACCTAAAATAATTGTTATTATGGTTAATGAATTTTATTATTAGTTAGCAAGGGAAAAGAAAAGTGGTAAATGGAATGGAATGTGTAAATGATGTTATTTTCTTCATTTTCTTATGAAGGTATTAAATGTAAAGTAAAGGTGATATAATTTGAAAATATGCGCGATAGGATATACATTGAATTTCTTAAAGAAAAATAAACTTTGTTTAATTATAATTCAGCTAATGAAAGTTTATGAGATCCTTAGGATGTATGGTAGGTATTTGATGTAAAATAAATATTCTCATAGTTGATGAATTTAGTAATTGTTAAGGAGTTATAGGTATTTAGTAAAGTTGTTTATTAGTTAATTAGAAATGGAATAAATATGAGGTACGAGGTTTAAAAAGACTAATGCAAGCCGGAAGTAGGAGTTTTTGTGTTATTGCAGCATGTTAAAGTAAGTGAGGTAGGTGTTGCACTAAATGTATGGTGACGCGCTACCAAGTCTAGCTAAGATGAGTGTGCGGACAGACCCTTCGATATCTGTGGCACAAGGTTTTGCCCGTGACAAGGAGTTTCTTCTTAGGTGCTTGAGATATTAAAAACGCGTATATGCACACAACAGACCGATTTTATTTTACTTTACTTATGCTTCTAATTCTTACATTCTAGCTTAAATTCTAACACATATTTACATTATTTCACTTTTAAACATTATATTAGTATCTGATGGATACCTTTTGAAGCTTCTTGATCGACTGAATACAAATCAAAATTCGTTCTATATTTATAGTAAAAATGAAAAACCCCATCAGAGGGAGAGGTTGTTCCATAGAACCTTCTAGATTTAGTACTTAACTTATTGTACTTACTGTGGTGACTAAAAATCTAGCCCACACAAAAACTTAGTGAAAGACAACATATAGTAGTCGATATAGACATATATCGAAAGTGTAGGTATATCTACCTAGCTATAAATCGCTACTTACAGTTGGGGTTTCTATCGGCTATTGCCATCACAGTCGCACGATTTGCGGCTTGACTATAAAATAACACTGTTTTACATTTTTAGGTTTTATAGCCAAACGGTAGGAGCTATAATAACGATTTAGATGTCCTAAGATAGATCTTTCGGAGGCGGTTCTAATGACGCATAGTAGTATGTTCCATCGTCTACGGTTAGGCCGTAGTGAGAGAAGAGCTGAAATTCTAGGTCTCAGGGCTTTCTGCCTATACTAGATGACTACAGACTTTGTGCTATATGTCAAAAAATGGACCTATAATTCGGACATACCTTTCAGTGTTTTTGGTGTCTGTCAGTAGGTTAAATCATGAAAAAATGTGTGATATAAGTTTTCAGGATTTTCCTTGTGCTCCTGTACTTCAGGGCTTAAAGTTACCTGTATGAAACCTATTTATCTTGGTAGATGCCTATGAAAGGTATCTAGTGATATATTTATCTTTATTATATGTAACCCGGTTACTGAGTTATAAGCTATCGTATTTCATAACTTCACACGTAATTTGTGCCCCAACCATACTACTTATCGTAACGGTATAGATACCTACGTGTAGGGGCAAAGGTGTGCTTTTAACCTGTAATACTTATTTTAGGCATAGCCTAAGGACTTAATGACCCTAGCCAGGTAAAGTTTTAGAGAGTCTTTCTCTTTTTTACCCATAGACCCATCCCTTTTGTATCTCTATCGCAGTCTATTATCAAAGGAGTGAGGGAGAAAGAATGTACAATACTCAACACGCTAACTATTTTCACCTGTAACTTATTAACCGTACATACGGCCTATATAGAACTTTACATAGTAGTTCTGTACAGTTTTGCACAACAAATGGCATATGTTTTACAAACATATGTTAAACTAAATTTTCCGCTTTTTTGGGAGTAGTCGTGCGTACAAGGTCGACAACATGTCGGTACTCACACAATATTATTTTTGAAATCAACAAATAGTAAAGAGGGGAAATGAAACAAACCTGCTCTACTTTTACCTAACTTAATACAATTTTACAGTTATTGTTATTACAAGTTTTAAATCTAAACTAGTCCCTATTAGGAAAATAGTTTTTATTGTGTAAATATATACTTAATATTAACTTATTATTACGAACATTATATGACAAAAATTATGCATTTTTATATAAATGTTTATAGATGCAATTTGTGTTGCATTCTTGCAGCGGTGATAACAAAGCCCCCCCCGTTGCCGGGAGTGCGACAACAGTAAGTCTTCACCGCACGTCTTCTGTTGGCAACACAACTTTCTTGGTTGACCTCTGCAGTATGGAACCGCTGGGCAACTGTACGTCAACCACTCTGTTTAGTTCTTTTTTAAAACACTCGCGTTGCATACATTTTAGCCACAGAAATTCAGCTCGGTTCATTAACTCGGTAGGTATTTGGCGATAACAAAGTTCACTGACCGCGTTTTGCGTTTTATCTTTATTTTTATTAACACTCGCGACGTTTTTCGGTTTCTTATTTTTAATGCGATTCATTGCGTTTATATTGACGGGCACTGTTCGTAAAATTTTTGATTTTAATATTTCAATGAATTGTAACACTCGCGCTGTGGTACGAATAAGTCTTCACCACTTTGAAAAACGGTTAATGTCCGGTAGCACCATTTTTAAACAGTCCTCACTGATTTTATTTGAATTTTCACTAATATTTTTATTTAATGAGTCTGTTTGTTTTTCACTGCACTGTTCGTTACAATTATTTTCACTTGTGAAGAGTACACTTTCTGGCGACGGTGTCAGCGACACCGGCTGGTACGGCCCAGTCTCCTCTGAGCCCCGTAGGAACTCAGGTCCACAGAACCCTCTGTGTTCGGTGGTGAGTTTGCTGGATATAGGCCTCGTCGCATCGTCGGCCGGGTTCTGTTGCTCGTTGTTCTGGCATTCGTCGTACTTGGCTGCGATTTTTTCATTTTCATTTGTCCATAGCAATGGTGCCGGTAGCCTACCTTCGGGTAGGTGTTCGATGTATTTTTCTGAATACTCGGTGGCACACGGTTCGGGATCTTGCTTCATGGATTTCGGTTCCGTATTCAATGATTCGGGTTTGAAAAAATCTTTCGTTGGTTCTTCGACAGCGGCGTGAGTGCATACATTTTCGCTTTCGGCGAATGTTTTCTTTGACGTTCCATGTAGCACCCATCCTAGCCTAGTTTTTGACGCGACTGGTTGGTTTGGGCGACCTCTCTTGACCTTTCTTGAGATAATGTATTCCCAGTTGTCTTGTCCAATCAACATAGTGGGAACGGCGTGGTCATAGGTCAGTTGGTCGACGATGCCACTGAGGTGTTTGCAATTTTCGATGTCGGCTCGCTTTATCGTTTGCGTCGTGATGTTCAAGTATGGAACCGTTTTTGCAGAGCGTATTAACAGCTGATTTTCTTGGTCGCGGCCTCGGACATTGAATGAGACAATCTTGCTATTTTTCGCTTCAATTTTCTGACCAGAAATACCTCGAACTGTCATTGGTTTTACTGGACCAGTGGCTCCAATTTTCTCCGCCAACTCTTCCGTCAAAATCGTGACGCTAGAACCTTCGTCAAGCAGGCAGTAGGTGTCGACGTCTCCCTTGGGACCGGAGACAACGACGGGCGCTATTTTCAGCAGCACCTTTCCTTCAGTGGTTGCCGTGGCGACGTGTTCGATTGAAGGTTCTGGCGGCGGTGACGGCAAAGCTAGTTGGGCAGACTCTTCGGTTATGGTCGGTCGTTCAGTTCGCTCTTGCACCTCATGAAGCAGTCTATGGTGAGAAAACTTGCATCCTTTCACACCACATGGTCTCGCGCGGCAAGTATCTTTGCGATGTGAGCCGCTTATGCATTTGAAACAAAGTCGCATTTCCTTCACGATTTCCCACCGTTCCGACACGCTTTTTTCAGCAAAGTGGGACATCTCGACAGTCTGTGGTCGTCTTTGCACAGTGAACACGTCGTAGGCCCTCTTTGTCTCGTTTCGTCAGCGTGGAAAACCTTTTCGGTAGGTCTCGCGAAGTTTTTTCGTTCCGTAGTACGCTCCCTTTCTGGCGTCGCGTAGCTTGCACACTTGTCCGCTTCTATGTTGAGAAAATCGGCCATTTTCTTGAGTTCTGGTACGTCATCTGACCGTCCAGCTCTGTAGTCGAACCATTTTGATCTCAATATAGGAGTAAGCTTTTCACATACTACTCGCGCCATCTCTGGGTTGTAAAGGTACTCGCGTTTGTTCAATGCTTCTATCGTGGCGACACTGTTGCTTATTTTGCAAGCAAAAATGCACAATTCACGTGGCGATTCGTTCAATTTATGTGCGGTTCTCATTTTGTCCATCTCAGACAAAATTATTATCTCAGGTCTTCCAAACCTGCGTTCAAGCGTTGACATTATAATTTCCGGTTCTGGGTCGACTAGTAGTAAACTGGATACTGTTTCTTTCGCCGCAAACTGTAGGCTTCTTCGTAGCCTAGCTACATTCTCTACTTTGGAGAAATATTTCGCTGTACTCTGGTAAGACGATCGATAATTTAACCATTCGCTTGTGTTTCCCGTAAACGTTGGTAGTTCCTGAACGTACCGAGGGGCAGCGCTAGGTGTATTATTCTGTCGCACGGCTTGCGCTAATGCATTTGCCAGCATAGCTACATCGACGGTCGAACTTCCTTCCATTTTCCGTATGGATTTTTCCTCGACATATTCCTGCCGGTTTTGTTCGACGTCGGTCAATTTCCGATTTTCTTTGTGCGACGGTGGCGCCCCCTGGTGGGGATTTTCGGCGATTGCTAATAATGCAGGTGGCCCCTGCTGCTCTTCGATCCACTCTCTTACCCGTGATTCTCTCTCGACGCTCTCGCGGTCGTCGGAGTCTGACGACTCATCAGCCATTCTGGCCAGTCGTGCTTTCGTTAGTTCTGCTTGGGCGTGTATTTCTTCCAGTTTAAGTCGTGCTAATTCTTCAATTAACTCTCTTTTTCGAGTTCTTCTTTCAGACTTCCTTGACCCGGCAATGCTCTTCGGCGGATCAGGTACGGAGTTGGGCTGTTCTATGGCGGTGACGACGCTGATCTGTGCATCTTTCGCGGCGTCGGTGGTGGACGCTGTCGTCGTCGTGGTTGGCCCTGACGACCAAGTATGCGTGGTCGTTTCTCCGGTCGTGGCGGTGGCGTCAGTCTGTGTGGCTGCGCCTTTACAGCTTCTTGTAACTGGCATCTTTCTGGGCTCTTTCGGTTGCAATGGACCAAACTTCTTCAGCAACCGAAATTGCTGGTTCTTCCAAAATTCGGCTCGAAGCTGACCAAATTGTGCGGACAGACCCTTCGATATCTGTGGCACAAGGTTTTGCCCGTGACAAGGAGTTTCTTCTTAGGTGCTTGAGATATTAAAAACGCGTATATGCACACAACAGACCGATTTTATTTTACTTTACTTATGCTTCTAATTCTTACATTCTAGCTTAAATTCTAACACATATTTACATTATTTCACTTTTAAACATTATATTAGTATCTGATGGATACCTTTTGAAGCTTCTTGATCGACTGAATACAAATCAAAATTCGTTCTATATTTATAGTAAAAATGAAAAACCCCATCAGAGGGAGAGGTTGTTCCATAGAACCTTCTAGATTTAGTACTTAACTCTTTGTACTTACTGTGGTGACTAAAAATCTAGCCCACACAAAAACTTAGTGAAAGACAACATATAGTAGTCGATATAGACATATATCGAAAGTGTAGGTATATCTACCTAGCTATAAATCGCTACTTACAGTTGGGGTTTCTATCGGCTATTGCCATCACAGTCGCACGATTTGCGGCTTGACTATAAAATAACACTGTTTTACATTTTTAGGTTTTATAGGCAAACGGTAGGAGCTATAATAACGATTTAGGTGTCCTAAGATAGATCTTTCGGAGGCGGTTCTAATGACGCATAGTGGTATGTTCCATCGTCTACGGTTAGGCCGTAGTGAGAGAAGAGCTGAAATTCTAGGTCTCAGGAATTTCTGCCTATACTAGATGGCTACAGACTTTGTGCTATATGTCAAAAAATGGACCTATAATTCGGACATACCTTTCAGTGTTTTTGGTGTCTGTCAGTAGGTTAAATCATGAAAAAATGTGTGATATAAGTTTTCAGGATTTTCCTTGTGCTCCTGTACTTCAGGGCTTAAAGTTACCTGTATGAAACCTATTTATCTTGGTAGATGCCTATGAAAGGTATCTAGTGATATATTTATCTTTATTATATGTAACCCGGTTACTGAGTTATAAGCTATCGTATTTCATAACTTCACACGTAATTTGTGCCCCAACCATACTACTTAGTTTTAGAGAGTCTTTCTCTTTTTTACCCATAGACCCATCCCTTTTGTATCTCTATCGCAGTCTATTATCAAAGGAGTGAGGGAGAAAGAATGTACAATACTCAACACGCTAACTATTTTCACCTGTAACTTATTAACCGTACATACGGCCTATATAGAACTTTACATAGTAGTTCTGTACAGTTTTGCACAACAAATGGCATATGTTTTACAAACATATGTTAAACTAAATTTTCCGCTTTTTTGGGAGTAGTCGTGCGTACAAGGTCGACAACATGTCGGTACTCACACAATATTATTTTTGAAATCAACAAATAGTAAAGAGGGGAAATGAAACAAACCTGCTCTACTTTTACCTAACTTAATACAATTTTACAGTTATTGTTATTACAAGTTTTAAATCTAAACTAGTCCCTATTAGGAAAATAGTTTTTATTGTGTAAATATATACTTAATATTAACTTATTATTACGAACATTATATGACAAAAATTATGCATTTTTATATAAATGTTTATAGATGCAATTTGTGTTGCATTCTTGCAGCGGTGATAACAATGAGTATCTTAACATTATTTTTAATTTTGAATTGTTGATGAAAAAGTATAAGCGAGTATGAAGGAGCATTGTATTTATAGATTATTTTTTTTTTTTTTGTGTGCCTTCCTATTCAGAAATATTCAGAAAAGGAGATGCTGAGTTAGGGATTAGCAGTAGGTCGATATGGGTTGGTTCTATAACGCGATTTGAATTTAGAATCAAATGAACACTGGTTGACGCGAATAAGTTATTGTGCTACATTACAGTTTATAACTTGACTTAAAAGCAATAAATGTAAATGGAAGTTAGGAGGACGAGAGATTTTGTTTTATGAGAAGAACTAAAAGATGTGTAAAGTAAGGTATAGGTTCAATTGTGATTAACTTTTGTTTTGCTATATTGAATTGGTGATGATGTAATGAACGTAGGTTGATAGGGTATTATAGTGTATAATATTTTTAAAGTTTGACTTCAAAAGTCAAAAACTTAAAACTGTTTTGTGTTGGCGTTATTAACGAATTAATTTGAAGGGAAGTTGCCAAACATTGAAACAAGTTAGTGTTCGATAAGGAGGTAGGTAGTGCCATGTCTTTGGATCCTTACCGTGGTTTATCTGGAGCAAAATCAGCTAAAAATCCGAAATGGATTCTGATTTAGTTAATTTACCATTTGCATATGGTTAGGCATCGCGTGACGAAGTATCCCGGTTTTAGTTTAAAATCAGTAGGGTAATGTACATTTCCCGCCATTTGTGATTTTGATGGGTAGTTTATAGGTAGCGAATAGAAAATTATACGCAACGAGTTCCTATAATTTTCTGGCCGATCGGTGGGAAATATGTAGAGGTTACGACCTAATGTAATAAATAAAGCTAGCTTTTTGTCCGGCAGACGCATACGAGCCGTAGTTGACGGTAGTTGCTCTGATAGCATGGACATTAATGCTGGTGTCCCGCAAGGCTCTGTGCTGTCTCCTACGCTGTTTCTACTGCATATCAATGACATGTTGGACATGAACAACATACATTGCTATGCAGATGACAGTACTGGAAACGCTTTTTACACGGGTCGTGCAAACATCCCTCGTTCCGTTGTGGAGGAAAACCGCGGAGAACTTGTGTCTCAAATCGAGACCACACTGTCCCAGGTCACTGACTGGGGACGGGTAAACTTGGTCCGATTCAACCCGACAAAGACACAAGTGTGCGCGTTCACCGCTAAGAAAACTCCATTCACTGTAGTCCCACAATTCCAGAACACTCCCCTCTCCATCTCCAAGAGCATTGGGATCCTTGGTGTCAACATCTCCAGCGATGTTCAGTTTCGAGATCATTTATCAGATAAGGTGAAGCTGGCGTCCAAAAAACTTGGTGTACTCAACAGAGCGAAGCAGTGCTTCACGTCGGGGCAAAGGTTGTTACTTTACAAGTCGCAAGTTCGGCCCCATATGGAGTACTGCTGCCATCTCTGGGCAGGTGCACCCGGATACCAGCTTGGCCCTTTTGACTCGGTTCAACGACGGGCTGTGAGAATCGTCGACGATTCCAAACTCACTTGCGGTATCGAGCCCTTAAGTCTGAGGAGAGACTGTGCCTCACTGTGTGTGTTCTACCGCTTGTACAATGGGTTATGTTCTGAGGAATTGTTCGAAATGATGCCCACGGCTACTTTCTATCATCGCACCGCTCGCCATCGGCAGGGAATCCATTCTCACACTTTAGAACCTAAATGGTCGCGTACAGTGCGGTTTCAGAGAAACTTCCTCCCGCGAACGCTTAAGTTGTGGAATGAGCTCCCTGCCAAGGTATTCTGCAAGGACTACAGTATGGAGTTCTTCAAGAAAGAAGTTATTAGATTTCTGAAGGGTCGGCAACGCGCAAGTGATACCCCTGGTGTTGCAAGCGTCCATAGGCTACGGTGACCGCTTACCATCAGGCGGGCCGTAAGCTTGTTTTCCACCTTAGTGGTATAAAAAAAAAAAAAGAAAAAGAAAAAAAAAAAAAGGTAGTCAATATGGACGACCTAATAACCGAAGAAATAGATCAGCTGAGTTGTTTTTGTATACTAATTCTCCTAGGTAGAAGTTGTGCCTAAATGATGTTTATTCTTGTGGCAGTATAAAAGAGAAAAGAGCATAATATAGAAAAGATCTCCCAATATCGTATTTTTATTAGTAGCAGAGATTCCCGATACCTAGTAAGAAATAGGTAGAAGCAGCTTCTTTAATACCTACGCACGCTGTAGTACCTATTTCTTAAATTTGAGAAAAAGTATGTTGTGTGAACTGTAGGCACAAATGAGATACTAAATTATTACCTTTAAATTTTCGCCTGTGCGGCCCAACTCTTTGAGCGTGCCTCAACTCTCACTCACACACAAGTGAAATTAAAAGAAGTAGCAAGATATTTCTCTCTTTCTTAAATAAAATTATGAAGGGTTCTGTATTTTTGTGTACTCAAGTAATGTATGCGATTTTGCGATATTATGAAATACCTACAATTAATCTTTAAAAAATATTATTTTGATGCCTACACATACCAACAATTCAAATTCAGTCGAAAACAAACTAATTTACTGGGCTCTCATAGAGGAGATTTTTATGCCGTGGCGCGTAATTCATATTTGATTAAAGTAAGGGTTGTGCAGAAAATTAAGTGAGGAAAACATTGATTTAGTTTGTATGGAAATTTGTCATTTTACACATTTCACAATTTCCACCTTCTGACATCGGCATGGTAAAGCAAAGCTATTTATGCAGTTGGGGTATCTAGAAAACTGGAATGAAATTGCAAAATATTTTAGTTTTTCCTTGATTTATACACTTATCACTAATTGTATTCAAAATTTGAAGCTTCTATGTCTACTAGAAAAGCCTTAGAGTTTTGATGATCAGTCAGTCAGTCAGTGAGTGACAAAATTAAGAACTTATAATTCTGAAATTACGGGTTCAAATTAAATGAAATTTTAAATATACAGTGTTTATACAATGCTTGCTTGGTAACTAGAAATACATGCTTTTAGTTTAATCCACGACGAAGTTATAGGGGGTCGAAAATGGCCTGAACTGCTTGGAGAAAAGGATGGTAAGGCCGTGCCGATTAAAATAAAATAAAAGCAAAATAAAATAAAAACGAAAATGAAAACGAAGCAAAAACAAAATAGAAATGAACTAAAAAGGAACTAAAAACAATCTTAAACCGAAGTAAAAACAAACTAAAGATGAAAAGCAAATAAAAACGAAATAACATAAAAACCGGAATAAAATCAAAGTAGAAGTGGAGTGAAAGGAAGGAGGTGGGTGAGTAGGTAAGTGGGTAAATAAATAAAATTATTCACCCCTAGGGATGAGCTCTCGGGGGAGAGAACGTCCTTCAGGTGGACGGGCGTGTAGCGGGGCTATGCCCCTAAGGTGTTGATGGTGGCTGTTTTTAGCTGCTGGCAGCGAATTTAAAACTGCCTCTAAAGGATGCTGACCTATGTCGTGGGCAATTGATTAAATACGAAGAAGCACGAGTTTCATATTTGTTTCTATCTCGGGCCCACGATAATTTTTCATACAAATAGCTTGGCTTTTGTGTTTTGATAACACCAAACAATAAAACCGAAAAGTGCAGTTTCCTGCGAGCTTCCATTTTAAGCAACTTATGGTTATTAAGATAAGGAGTCACATGGGTCCTTGGTGCAATGGGAAAACAGAAACGGGCACATGAATTTTGCACTCTTTGTATGAGATGTTTGGAGCGTGCTAGAAGACATGGCCCATACACTGTGTCAGCGTAATTTAATTTAGACAAAACAAGGGACTCACATAGCTGAATTCTTAAATCCACGCTAAGGTAAGGCCTCATTCTGTACAGTAATCTTAGGCGATAGAAACAATTTCGTACTGCATCTAAAACATGAGACTCAAATTTCAGGTTGCTATCAAGTATAAGCCCCAGGTTTCTACTCTCAAAAACACTCTGAATTTGTTTACCAGCAATATTGATGTTTTGCTGGTGTTGAGAAATCATATTTACTTGTTTTTTTGAACCTAGGATGATACAAGTAGATTTTGTTGGATTTAGCACTAAACAATTTCTGTCTGACCATAATGCTATCCTATTAAGATCCTCATTTATGAATTTTATAGATTCAAGAGTGTTTTGTGGCTGCGTTGACATATAAATCTGAAGGTCATCAGCATAAAGATGATAGTTACAGTTGTGTATGCATGAGGTGATGTCTGCAACATACAGAACAAACAGAAGAGGCCCTAAAATAGAGCCCTGTGGTACTCCTCTTTCTACATGCTGTGCTGATGAGACCTTCTTTATACCATCATCCCCAGAAATTTCTACATATTGATATCTGTTTTCAAGATAGCTACTAAACCATTCCACTGTAGAAGGAACAAGACCGTAATATGACAGTTTAGACAATAGAAGTGGAATATTTATTGAGTCAAATGCTCGAGAAAAATCTAGCAGCACTAATATTGAGCCCATGCCATTATCCTGTGAATGCAAAATATTGTCAGTAACATCAGTTAGAGCAGTTGCTGTGCTAAATCCTTTCCGAAAACCTGACTGGGCCTTCGGAAGTATATCATTTTGCTCTAAGTAACCTGAAAGTTGCATACTAACTACTTTTTCCAGAACCTTGGAAGCACAGGACAAAATATTTATTGACCGTAGGTCTTTTTTGCTTATTGGATTAAGCTTTTTAGGAATAGGTTTTACTACTGCCACCTTCCACAAATCAGGGTAAACAGAGCTTTTTAATGACTTATTTACTATAGCAGTAATAATGTCTAAGGTTTCAGGGAGAGTCATGATCAACATCTGTAACGATATATGATCATTTCCTTCAGCATTAGAATGCAACCCCTTAATAATATTTGCAACAACCTCTGTGCCTACTGGGCTTAGTTGGAATGTTTTAGAACCAAACCTGTGAAATTCATAGAATGTCAGAGTTGAAATGTCTGCATGTACTCTTCCTGGTATATTCAAAAAGTGATTGTTTAGAGTGTTGGGATCTGAGCATATACAATGAATATTCATGTTTGAGCTTTTTTCAGTAAGGAAATTGTTTTTGAGATTTTTCCATAACTTTTTGGGATCATTCATTTTTGAATTAATGTGCTGCTCAAAATAGTCCTTTTTTTTTATTGTGAATAGCAGAATTAACTACAGCTTTCATGTCCTTATAAAACTTTTTGTGTGATTCTGATTTAGTAGCTTGATAACGGGTATAACTTCTATTTCGGATTTTAATCATTTCCTTTATACAATACAATACAATACAATACAAATATCCTTTATTGCACAAAACAAAAACACAAACTTATTGTAAAAATAATATTAAAAAACATGTACAACAGGCGATCTTATCGCCAGATGGCGATTTCTACCAGATAACCTATGTTGGTATTGATATACAAATTTAAAATATTGGAATGGTAGGATGTGCAAAATTGTACAAAAACTGAAATAAAGATATAAGTAACATAGAATAAGAATAGTATAAATTACCAAATAAATAAATAACTACAAAATACATAAATACCCTTATACATAAAATATAAAATACATAAATTCCTTACATAAAAATACATAAACTACACATAAATAAAACAATCATAACTTAAATATTTAAGTGTCTACATCAGAAGAACAGAGGGAGCAAAACAACAAGGTTATGCGAGATTTAAAAAATGCTTTTTCACTTGTGCTTTGAAGGTTGTAAGTGATTGTGCTTTTCGGATATCTACTGGGAGAGAGTTCCACAATCGCACTGCTTGTACGGTGAAGGAATCATCGTAAAATTTTGAGTTGTGACTCGGTGTATTAAGTAATAAATTAGAGGAGGAACGCAAAGAGGCATAGTAACCAAAACGCTCTTTGAGATAAGAAGGGTAGCTAGGATTGAACAGCACACAGTAAAGAAGTGAAAGGATATGAGCATTCCGGCGAAAACGAATTGGGAGCCACTTGAGCTTCACGCGGAAATTGGAAATATGGTCATATTTGCGTAATCCAAATATAAACCGAATACAGAGATTTTGTAGTCGCTCAAGTTTGTTTAATTGGTCTTCAGTTAAATCAGGATAGCTAGCATCGGCGTAATCGAGTATGGGAAGCAAAAGAGAGTGTGCAAGAACAATTTTAGTGTCCGTGGGTAGGAAATTTTGCAGCCTTCTTAGGGAACCTACAGCGGAAAACATTTTCTTACTGACCTCGGTTATCTGTGAAGTCCAAGACATACTACTATCTATAATAATACCTAGATTCTTAACCTGGTCATTATAAGGTATAAATACATTGTCTACACAAACTTTTGGGAGACTAACCCAGTTTATTCTAGACATAAACTTTGGACTGCCTAGTATTATGGCCTGGGTTTTTGCTGGGTTTATTTTTATGCCAAAGGCTTTGCTCCATTCTGAAATTTTGAGGAGATCAGAGTTTATCAAACCTATCGTTTGAAATAAATCATCAAAAGTTGTTTGATTATAGACCTGGAGATCGTCTGCATACATGTGGTGGAGAGAAGAAAGTTGGTGAGTAATTGAATTAATAAAAATCGCAAATAAGAGAGGAGATAAAACACCACCTTGCGGAACACCGGCAACTATGTGGCACCAATCTGAAAAAATGTTATCGAATTTGATACTTTGCCTACGTCCACGCAAGTAGCTCTGAAACCATGCAACCACCGTTGGAGATATGTTAAGAGAACGCAATAACTCCAACAACACATCAAAATCGACAGTATTAAATGCATTACTAAAATCAAGTAACGTTAATACTGTGAGCTGTTTATTGTCCATTCCCATGCGAATGTCATCCGTGATTTTAACTAGAGCCGTAACAGTACTATGTCCTGCACGAAATGCTGATTGAAGAGGATTTAATAGGTTATTTCGTGTCAAAAACAGGTTTAGTTGTTTTTGGACAAGACGCTCAAGGACTTTGGATAAAAAAGGAAGAATAGAAATAGGACGAAAATCAGAAAGATTAGAAGGATTCGATTTTTTTGGCAAAGGAATTATGTGAGCGTCCTTCCATGCCATAGGAAATGTACAACAGGAAATAGAATGATTAAGGATTTTTGTAATTGTAGGACAGATAATATCAATTATATAAATTATCATGTTACGGCTTATATCGTCGTTACCGACTGCATTGGAAGTAATGGCGAGAACGTTCTTCTTAACATCACAATCGGTGAATTGTGTAAAAGTAAAAGGAGAGAAATCAGGAGTTGGTAGTGAGGAAAGATTATTTAAAGTATTGGTTTTCGCAATACTATCAAAGATAGAAGAGGAAGTGAAGTGTTGATTTAGGAGATTAACATTGATGTTTGGCGGAAGTGAATTCTGAGATGATTTGCCAACTCCTATTGATTTTAGAAATTTCCATACTTTAGACGGATTTTCATTTTCAACTGATTTATGAATGTGGCGTCGCTGCGCGTCTCTACACATTGTATTGCAGCGATTCCGTAAAAGTCTATAATTTTCTAGATTGGCATCAGTAGGATTTCTTTTATATTTGGATTTAGCATTGTTTTTCTTAGCCATCAGTGCTTTGATTTCCTCTGTTAACCAGGGAGCAGGAAGATGTTTTACTCTGACTGGTCGGATAGGTGCATGCACATCATAAAGTTTAGTTAACATCGAGTTGAAAACCATAATTTTTTCATCAACTGAAGGAGATTTATCAATTACAGTCCAGTCTAAGTTGCTAGCATCTTCATGAAGAAGCTTTATATCCATGGCACTAAAATTGCGTTGCAGAAGTATTCTCGATTTTGCTTTAGGGGGACGTATTTTATAAGAAAGATATAATAAATCATGATAGGAAAAAGCATCAGCTGAACATTGACCATGCTTAGCGACGTGTTCAGAAGAAGAAACAAAAATTAAATCTAAAAGAGAAGGAGAGCAATTTGGATAGAAGTGAGTGGCTTGTAGCGGTAGAATGTACATATTACTTGCCTCTACGATAGATCTCAGATGTTTAGCTCGTGAATCATTTTTAAGTATGCAAGTGTTGAAATCACCCATGATAATAGAATGTGTATATGTAGGTGTCAGGTCTTCTAGGAGCTTTTCAAATGTAGAAAAATAATTAACATGTACTGATGGACTATAGAAAACTCCTAGAAGAGCTTTACTATGGTGTAGGGTAATTTCAATAAATAAATATTCAGGTGTATTAGATTGAGGAGATTGATCAGAAGAACTAACAATTGAAAAAGGGATAGATGATCGAAGATAAATTGCCACTCCACCTCCAGTACGAAAAGTGCGATCATTGCGAATGAGCTGAAATCCTGGTATGCAGTAAGAAGTAGAGGGCAGACAGGGCTTAAACCAGGATTCAGACACAAGGATTGCATGAATGTTATTATTTCCCTCAAATGTAGCCAGCATATCAGAGTAATGAGCCGGAATGCTTTGGGAATTGATATGAACAACATTGAAATTTTTCACTAAGTCTGAGAAATGAGAATGGAGAGAGTCGTTTAACGAAGGAATGCTGTGAAAACTGTTATTGCCGTTCAAATCCTCAGAAGATGATGTTAATGACTGATAATCATTTATGCTATCATAACTGCTATCCATGTAAACACTTTAAATATTAAATATAATTATACTAAGTATATATAAAAATTAAAAGCAATATAATATAAATAAATAAAATATTAAAATTAAGTTTTAAAACTTGCTTAATTAATCAATTTCCGATTACCTGCCATTATTGTGTAACAAAATAAAAATAAGATAAAAAACACATAAAAAAAAAAAAATAGTTTACACAGCCAGAGAATTGTTGAGAGAAGAAAAATAAAATAAAAACTTTTAGGTATATGATCAACAACGATGACGACGATAGACTGTAGAGAATAATGAAATAAAAACATATTATAATAATATACACAGCGAGAGGTTAAAATGTAAAAATAAATTAAATGTTCAGCAAACTATGTCGACAATGGATAATATAGTACAGTTCCAGAGATACGTTCTGATGAACGATATTCTTTTATATAATTCAGTCGGTATGATCCATTGTCAATGGACTTAGATTCTAACTAATTTATTATTTAAATTAAAATGTAAAAGTACCTGGCTTTATGGCTAAAAGATGACTATCCAGTCCAGAGAGAAAAAAAAAAAAAAAAACATAACTTGTTATCATCTGTGACTGTTTGTGACGTTTACGAATACAGACAAAGTAGGTACAAAATAAAAACTAGGGTAAAAAACAAAATTGATTACAATAATATTAATGAATAAACTGCTAAAAAGAAGCCTATTATAAATAGATACCTAGTTACTTATGTTTAGCAACTCTTCTGGATCTTTGTTGGGTTGTGTCGTCAGAGGTTTTGGTGGGATTTACAGCAGAATTAGTCGGGCAGACTGTAGCCGAATCAGGAATTTTTTTAAGTTCTGCTAGTGTGGTCACACGATACTTTGTTTTGTCAGCTCCAATAACGACTACGTAACCAGCCCTCGTCCAGCACTTTGTAATCCCGAACCGCTGTCGCGCTGACAGAAATACATCATGTCGTCGTTTGGTCAAAAATTCCGAAAACGTATATCCTGTGCCTTTGAGTGATGTTTTGGCAAACCATACTTTATTTCGGATTGAAATGTCAATGAACTTTATAAGCATTGGTCTTGGTTTGTCACTGGAAAGTCGTCCAATCCGTTGAGCATAACCAATATCACTTTTGCTTAAATTTGGCAATTTTAAATGATCCAGCACTTTCACCACAGAATCAGAAGCATGTTCATTTTTGGATTCAGCAAGTCCATGCAGCAAAAGAAACTTACATCGCCTCCTCATCTCTTGCTCATCAAGTTCACTGGTCAACAACTCTACTTGGCTTTGCAAGTTGCTAAGTGCTGTGTTTACAAATGATTTAAATAGTGTAAAGTCAGAAGCAATACCAGTTACAGTTGGTGTTATAGCTGTTGAAGTAGCTTTATGGAGATCCTGCTGGAACTCAGTCATCTTGTTATTAAATAATTCCATAAGATCTGTCATTGACTGTTTCATGGCCTCCATCTTGAAATATTGATACAGCTGAGATATTGTGTTGAAATGGTTTTTTTGAGGAGTTTTTGTAGGAGATAACACTTTATGGCAGGTAATCAATACTATAGTATCATAATATAACTAATTCAACAAGTTTTATTGCTAAATTATAATAAAAATAAATAAATTTCTTAGCAAGCAGTGCAAACAATTTGCACACCTACCCTACTCTTTACTTTATAGTGGGGGTAAGCCAAGGATATGTGTGTTCTTTGACGATTATAGATTTTATTGGAGCATGGAGATCAAATAATGCTAACAAAATATTTGTAAATACTATAAACATCTCATTCACATGTTCTAATTCTTCAATATTGCCCCAGCTTATATGGTTTAAATCTTTAATAAAATTGTCTAATTTTATGTCCTTTAAGGGCCTATAATGAATTTTATGTGCTATTAATTTTGGTTTTTTGAGATTAAGATCCATGGACACCATTGCATAATTTCCGAGATCGGGTATATGTGTGACACATAATTGGTGTACTAAGGCATTAGTACAGATAAGATCAATTAATGTCTCACTGTTTGGTGTAAAATGAGTCGGTTTATCAACATATTGTGTCAAGTTGAGTGTATGCAAAAATTCCTGTAAAAGTTTGTTTTTATTACCACCTCTGTTTAATATATTAATATTAAAATCTCCTAATAATATTACATAATCTGCCCAAGCAAAATAAGCTACAGACATGGTGATGGCTTCGAAAAACTGGTTCACATCTAAACAGGGAGGGCGATATGCTGTGCCAATTATAACCTTCAAGGTATTAGCCTTAGTTGATATCCACATTTGCTCAACATTGGCAGTGACTGGGTGGGGACAAGTACGGGCATATATTCCTTTCTTGATATAAAAACCAACTCCACCACCTCGACCACATCGAATATTTTTTGGTCGTGGTATATGCCGCAGACGGTACCCAGGGACTACAGGAGCACGACCTTCCTCCCCCTCTCTAATCCAGGTCTCGTTAATTGCAAGCAGATCTGGAGATAGGTTGCCACTATGAGTTCATTTTGTTGTGTACCTTATGAGCCTGCATTGAACAAACTGACTCTTAAGTTTTTAGTCTTGTATTCTACTGTTAGGATATAATTGTCTATGTATTATAAATATGATACCTACACATATATAGGACTTTATAAAAAAAGTTTCGGTGGGAGGAATCTTTTTTGGCCGGTCAAAATTGCAATTGTTTTGCTGGCGTTTACGGCTCTTCTCCACTTGTCGAGCCAGCCGGGCAAAGTGTCCAATAGACGCTGCATTTGCCTGGCTGCTAATTTTGCTTTGCGGGAGGAGGACATGTAGGCGCTGTCGACCGCGTAAAGCGCTAGGTGTACGTCTTCAACACCTTCAGCTAAACGAAATCACTGAGAGTGAGGATGTCGTTAGTAAAGAGCGCGTAGAGCAGAGGCGATAGGCAGCTGCCTTGTGGTACCCCTGCTTTAATGGGTTTGTTTGCTGAGTGTTTATTCTCGACCGAGACATAGAAGCTCCGTTTGTCCAGAAACGAAGCTATTACTCGACCGAACATATGCGGGAGATCCGTGTCCAGCAGCTTGTACAATAGTCCTTCGTGCCAAACCCGGTCGAAGTCCTTCTCCATATCGAGATATACACCGACCGTGCGCCTGCCCTTGTTTAGTTCGAAAGTCATGTGATGGAGCACGCGCACAAGCTGCAGGGTGGCGCTGTGACTGTCCCTAAAACCGAACTGTTCAGGCCTAAGCTGGATATGGGGAGATATCCTATGTATTAGCAAGCGTTCGAACAGCTTGGCTAGGTTAGACAGCAATGTGATCGGCCGGTAATGTTCTGGGCGGTGACGGTCTTTCCCTGTTTTCGGGAGAACAATGACTTCTCCGGTCTTCCAGGTAGATGGGAAATGTCCAGAGCGCAATATCCCATTAAAGATCCGGGTGAGTGCCACCAGACCCTTCCTTGGCAGCATAATAATCGCCGTGTTGGGGATCTCGTCGGGGCCGGGTGATTTGCGTTTATTAAGTTTGGTGGCCTCCTTTCTCACCTCTTTGGGCGAGATGAAGTAATCACCTCTGAATGGTGGGGCTGGGGCCGCGAGAAATTGCTCTACGCGATCTATTACTCCTAGCGTGTGCAGTGGGTCGGTAATGGGGTTCGGTTGAAACTGTACACAGTAAACAGTAAACAGTAGTTCCGCGCGTTCGGCAGCGTGGTAATGGCGGATGCCGGAGGAGTCAATCAGGGGGCAAATGGGGGCTGGTGTCTTCGAAACTTGGCGGGCCAAACGAAATAAGGCAGCATCGTCATAGCTAGCCTTAAAGTTTACGAAATTGGGCAAGTTCCGCTTGTAAGTCTTTAGTAATTTTATTAAGTTCGCTCTTCAAGACTGGGCAACGAGTTCAGCACCACAGCTTTCGAAGCTCCCTCTTTTTGGTCAGTTTGGCGCGCAGGATCCCGGGAAGCAATTGTTTGCCTGACTTTAGTCTGCTTTAGTATAACTATTGTATCATCAGTCATTAACGAACTTTAAAGTAAAAACATCTTGCGCTCCCTTTTAGTTACTCTGACTAAATCGGCCACACTATTTTTAGTATAGAATGTCTTCATTTTAATAAAAGCAAATTTGTATGCATGTTTGTAAACAAAATTTACTTCAGATTATAACCATGAATGTTTTGATTTGAACCAACTGAAAGGAAGAAACTAAATGTATAAGCACTACTATACATACACTTTCATTGGGCACTAACCTAAAATAAGATCAAATTATTCAGCTGTATATCTACCTATGAAGGCACATTTATTGTTACATAGTTTTTAGGGTTCCGTACCTGAAAGGTAATTAGGAACCCTATTACTAAGACTTCGCTGTCCGTCCGTCTGTCACCAGGCTGTATGTCATGAACCGTGACCGTGACATTTTCACAGTTCACAGAAGATGTATTTCTGTTGCCGCTATAAAGCAAACAGAATAAAATAAATATTTAAGAGGGCTCCCATACAACAGACGTGATTTTTTTTGCTCGATTTTGCTCGATACTGATTACCGCAACAGGCAGACGCTTAAAATATTCACAGAATATTTAGTTATATAGTCATTTTAAAAATAAATAATTAAATTTAAAAAAACAAATATTTAAGGGGGCCCCCATACAACAAACGTGTTTTTTTGCCTTTTTTATAGATAATGGTACGGAACCCTTTGTGCGCGAGTCCGATTCGCACTTGGTCGATTTTTAATCTTGATATTGTTAATCCTGTTATTTGTAATCATTAATTATTTTTTTTCATGATTTGTTTCATCCCCATTTTGTCTTTAAAACTCTCATCATCATGAAGTAAACAGATCTTCTAAACTAATAAAAACTAATAGTAACGCTTCCGTAAGGAGTGACTAGGTACCATGTATGTAAGGAGTGACTAGGAACCATGTACGTAAGGAGTGACTAGGTACCATATGCGTAAGGAGTGACTAGGTACCATGTACATAAGGAGTGACTATGTACCATGTACGTAAGGAGTGACTAGGTACCATGTATGTAAGGAGTGACTAGGAACCATGTACGTAAGGAGTGACTAGGTACCATATGCGTAAGGAGTGACTAGGTACCATGTACATAAGGAGTGACTATGTACCATGTACGTAAGGAGTGACTAGGTACCATGTATGTACGTAAGGAGTGACTAGGTACCATATGCGTAAGGAGTGACTAGGTACCATGTACGTAAGGAGTGACTACATATCATGTACGTAAGGAGGGACTAGGTAACATGTACGTAAGGAGTGACTAGGTACCATGTACGTAAGCAGTGACTAGGTACGATGTACGTAAGGAGTGACTAGGTACCATGTACGTAAGGAGTGACTAGGTACCATGTACGTAGGGAGTGACTAGGTACCATGTACACGGTAAACCTGTAAATACAACATAATATACGAGTACATAGTACAAAATACAAAATTCAATGCCTCGAACCATTTAAGTTGTTATAAATTTTATTACATTTAAGTTTGTAATTGCAAAATCATTTTTCTACCGAACACAGGGCTTGCCTGTAAAAAATGCGAGGTAAAACTTTAAAAATAACTATGTCTACGAACGAAAGTAAAGAAAACTTCAAAATTAATTTTACTTTAACTTTTGAGCGCGCTTACGCCTGGTCCAATTTGAAAACGACACTCACGATCGTAAGTGTGAATTTCAATTCGGTCCACTCATAAGCGCACCTACGCTCGTAAGTCTTGTGAGCGCAATTCGAACCGCAGCCCATATTCAAATTTTATTGCAGCATCGCGCATCCTCGTTTTCGTGTGCCAAGCTAAGTCAAAGACAATTTTTTTATTCAAATTACGATTGTACAAACACTTTTGAATCGTCAAAGTTATAAAATACTTTTTTACAAATTTAGTGTGCATCCTTCAGAAATTGCACTTCATGTCCTGCTTATTTCTTTATAATTCTCTATTCATGAGCCTTCACTGCACAATTCTTTACACGATTTCGTAAAACACTGCTAAAATATACACATCGAAACAAACTAAATGTATATAGAAAAATTAAACAGAAAAGACACCACTCCTTAAGATGCGCAAAATCCTATATATCGATCGTGGAGGTAAATATTGCACGGTTTTTTAAGTTAAGGATACTTAGTATTGAGTTACGTTCGTGTAGGAAAATTTTGCAATCGCTACATAACGGACGTGACTTGACTTATAAGGTACTCGAGTGTGACATCTGACAAAGTTTTTGAGCAATATCCCATAGCAGAGCTAGTTATTTTGGCACTCTTCAACGCCCACCATCGTGTGTGGCTCTGTTCTCGGACCAATAACTATGCAGGTGTATCTGCTCACGAATTTGCTCTGACCTATGGATTCTCTTAACTAGTACATTCTGGAATAAATATACCAGAAGACCATACGAGCTCCTTCTTACTGAACCTTCTGCTGACCACTCTTCCCGATGGATATACTGTCTCAGTGGAACTTCTGCCACTGTCTCGTCTGGACTGTGTCATTCATACAAACCTTTATCGGGACCAACTAAATAGAGTCAAGAATGATATCATACGTCGGCAGATTCGGATAGAATGTACAAGTTTTATGTATCATACTCGTTAAGGGAGCTCTGCTTCAGCTCAGAGGATCCCTATGTGCAGCCACAGTTGCACGTACCTGCAAGTAGCTGCCGGTGTAAGGTTTAATCAGTCTTGCAGACTGCGGACTAAGCTTGAATCAGTCTTGCAGACTGCGGACTAGGTTTAGAACAGTTTTGCAGACTGCGGACTAAGCTTGGATCAGTCTTGCAGACTGCGGACTAGGCTTGAAAATCAGTCTTGCAGACTGCGGATTAGTTTTAGAACAGTATTGCAGACTGCGGACTACGCTTGGATAATTCTTGCAAATCAAATTAAATCAAACTTTATTCAAATAGGTTTCTAAGAACACTTTTGAAACGTCAATACAATGTATACAATATTAATTTCTGCCAAAAAGAGCTGGCAAGAAGTTCTATTTAAAGTAATTTTACAATACTTTGATAAATAGCTAAAGAGTATACAATTTGTACCGAAACACTTATTAGCTAATAAAAATAAGTTAGTAAGCTAATAAAAACATAGTCAAACATGTCAATTATTATTTTTTTGTTTTTATGTAGCATAGGGGGCGCACCATGTGAAGCGACAAATATCTTCAATGCAAACTGCGGACTAGGCTTGGATCTGTTTTTCAGACTGCGGATTAGGCTTGGATCACGGCTCGAAATAATAATGTTCCGAATGATTTTTAGTTAAACTTAGTAAGTCCGGGGTAGATGGCCCTACTAAATAAGAAGTCCAATTGCCAAAAAACCATGTAATTTAAAACAACCATTCTAATTGTAAACAAAAATTTGGTTATAATTCTTATAAAATTTTAATCTTAATCAGTCAAAAAATTCACAAAAAATACACTTATCAGTCGTCCAAAAAAAAATTACATCTGGCTATGTCTCCCGGAGTGTCCGGGGACGATGGCCATATGGCTAAGGTAGAGATGGCCAGTTCTCTTTTTGCCTTTTCGCTCGCCTTTGGAGTCCTTCAGCTCTTTTTTTTACTGCCGCAGTTCGAACACATGTCATCGAACTCCGTACAATTTTCGTGAACCCATTGTAGCCATTCTTCAACATTTTGTGTCTTGTAGTAATGTTCACCGCAGCCCCTACAATTATCTACCGCTTTTTCTCCATTTTCACTAAACAAGATCATGGGAATTTCTTCACAATTGCTGTCTAAGATCTTGCGAATAGCTCTACGTTTTCTAACAGTCTTGTTTCTCTTAGATGTATTAGTATTTTTATCTTTATTTAACTTATTGGGTCTATTATACTTAGCTTCTTCGTCTTCCTTATCTTTTTCTTTAATTTTACGCTTTTCAATATGGTCCTCTGACGTCAAAAGAATGCCTACTTGCTTGGCACGTTTGCGAACTTTAGTGATTTTTTTAGGTAATGGAGACACTTTATTCAGAAGTCTTGTAGGCGTATGTTAGTGGCCTTTTTGGTTTGATTTGAGCCTGAAAAATCTTGTAGCACTGTCTGTCTTTCAACTTCTTGTCATTCTACAGAAGCCTCGATATTCCCCCTAAAAGCGTATTCGGGTATAGCTCCAGGGCTTAGCGGGAAAATTCCTGTGGCTCTAAAACCTGAAGTAGCATTTGCAGTGGTAGCTGATTTACCCCATCCTTGATGGTTTCTTGTAAGACGGCGTCCAACATGCTGTTTTATCCATAATCTACAGGATTCATAAAAAAAATGTCTTCAGAGACTTAAAAGCAGCAACATCTAGGGGCTAAAGGTAGTGCGAGATATGACTTGGCATTGATACCAGGACTTTTATTAAGTTATCTTCATCCCAGGTTCCTCGAAATGCAACTACCTTTCGGACGTAGGTGTTAGGCATCGTTAATTAATAGTTTAAGTAAGAAGTATCCTGAAAATGACGCTAAGTTTTTGTCGCCATCTACCCAGAAAAAATTAAAGCCATCTATCCCAATTGTCCGGTACAGATGGCCATATCAATAAAAAACGATAAAAATTTCAATACCGTTGGTCATTTTTAGGTTAGAATACTCAAAATATAAACCACTTTAAGATAAATGTACAAATCAAGCAAATTATTGAAAACCTTTTAAAAAGTCAACCCCTTATTTTAGATTTGTCGTATGTTAAAAAAAGAAAGTGGGTTTTACTTTTTATTTATTTTTCGCGGATAAATCGCACTTACACTTGTTCGATTATAAGATGAAGCGAACTAGATTATAATTAACCCCATCTAACAAACAGAAGTCGATTTTTTTCCAATTAAAAAAATCTTTCCCGTACGGCTATCTACCCCGGACTTACCCTATATAAATTAAAAATCAAGATTATTAATAGAAACAGTTACACACTTGTTTGTTGGAAACAATATTCAAAGTTAATTTGTGTTATTTTGAACTTTTAACAGTTGTCAGGTAACGCGCCATAATAACACATATTACGTTGCTACCTACTTCGGTCTAAAAGTTATAATAGCCCTTTAATGGTCCGAGAAACAAACAGAAAGATAGACAGGTATAGAACACAAAAATAACGTAGATTGCTTGCTAAAAATCTTTAAGGCTATGGCATACCCTAGAAAAAGCGTGCCATTTCGACCAGTATACAAAGACATATTACATACTATTGAAGAAAAAAAAGAGACACAGTTCCACGTACAATAGGCGCTAGCACGTGACCGCACGTTGAAAATCTCGATTTCTCGGTATTTTGTCGGTATAAAATTATAATATTTATTTAGCAAGAGCAAAAAACATATATTATTTTGAAAAGACATGTTCGACATCAGTATTTTTATATTTAACTTAAAATCGTGCCCGACAAAAATTTTTGGTTCATCAAGCAATGCGGTTTAGATGAACTTCCTCCAGCGGACGCTTAGGTTGCAGAATGAGCTCTCTACTAAGGTTTTTTTCTAAGGACTACAGTTAGGGCATAGCATAGGTAATATCACTACATGGTATGGGGCTCTGCAAGGAGGGAGTCAATAAATTTGTAAAGGGTCGGCAGAGCGTGAGTAATTTGTAAACGCTTGCAATAGTGTTACTTAATGTAAAATTTTGTGGTTTAAAGCCATACATGAATTAACGATATTTAGTGTGAGTGACTCCTTAAAATTGCGCAAAACAATTGGAATTTATGCGTCATGATTTGCCAGGGACCTGGCATAATAATAATTAAAGTCAAAATGTTTCAATCACTTTTGAATCGTCAAAGTTATGAAATATTATTTTTTGAACTTTACTTCCCTATCCCTCAGAGATATCCTAGATCCTAATTTATAAATAGCACGAATTGCCCTGTTTTGTAACAAAAATATTGTATTTACATCAGCAGCGCTACCCCACAATAGGATACCATATGTCAGTAAACTATGAAAATAGCTAAAATATACTATTTTTGCAGTGTCGTCATTGGTCAATTGTCTTATTTTCTTGATCGCATACACAGCAGAGCTAAGTTTTTTGGCTAGGTTATGAATATGAGGACCCCATTGAAGCTTGGAGTCTAGCGTTATGCCAACAAAGACTTTTGAATTAACAAGTTCTAATTGCTTGCCATTAACATTAATACATGTCTGTATCTGACTAACATTTGGTAATGTAAATTTAACACATTTGGTAAACCAATTAACAATTTTAGAAAGGGCATTTTTTAATTCATTAACTTTAAAATCTAAAAAATTAACTTTAAAAAGCAAAGAGGTGGCATCAGCAAATAAGACAATTTCATGGTTTTTTACATGATATAGGAGATCGTTAATGTAAATAAGAAATAACAAGGGCCTAAAATTGAGCCCTGAGAGACTCCCATAGTGACTGCTGATACCGGAGATATTTCACCGTTGACATCTATTTTTTGTACACTGCTACTCATGCAGGAGGTCAAGAGGTCGAGAGCTTTGCCTCTAATACCATAGTGATGTAGCTCCCTGATGAGATTTTCATGTTGGACACAGTCAAATGCCTTTGATAAATCACAAAACACTCCAAGACCTTCTGCTGACTACACGTCCGGACGGATATTCCGTCTCAGTAGATGCGCCTTTAGGCTCCTCGGACCACTGTCTCGTTCGGACTTAAGTGTAATGTACACAACCCGACCCATCTGGGCTAAATAATTGGCGTCGTGTGTGGCATTATAAGTCGGCAGACAGGGATAGATTGCGAGAATTTTATACATCGTACCCGTGGAGGCAGATCTGCTGATGCTGCGCGGCCGTCAATATGGCTTTCGCCACCGTCACTCGACTGGTGACCTTCCAGTGTATCTCACGCACCGATGGGCACTAGCCATTGAGAGTCTGGGGGAGGCATTGTCATGTAGCCTGGACATAGCGAAGGCGTTCGGTCTGGCACCGGGGTCTTCTATCAAAGTTGCCATCTTACGGAGTGCCCGAGGGTTTGTGCAAATGGGTGGCTAGCTTTTTGTCCGGCAGATGCATACGAACCGTCGTTAATGGTTGTTGCTCTGATAGCATGGGCATTAATGTTGGTGTCCCGCAAAGCTCTGTGCTGTCTCCTACGCTGTGGACAATGTGTATCATCAACAACATGCATTGCTATGCAGATTGGAAATGTCAATGAGGGGGGGCACGGCAGCCCCCCCTCATTGAAATTTCCAAGATCTGTTTTGCTTTAAGTTTGGTGCTGGTTTATGGGCTATTTAATGGGCTGGAGACATGATTGCGAAATATTGACTTTTTCTTAAATCTGATCCTGCTAAAGTTTTGCGCTAGTTCTGTGCCATTTTGTACCTTAAACCAGAAATTTTGTGCTAAAAAATCAACGAGTTATCGAAAAAACAAAATTGTAGATATGATAATACGGAAAACTCAACTTTATAACTTCTTTAAGATCTGTTTAGCTTAAAGTTTTGTGCTGGTTTTGTGCCGCCTTGTGCAGCAAATTAAAAGTGTTGTGCTTTAAAACTCAGCCCATCAGAGCGATTTTAAAGTGCGCGGGCTGGAGGCATGATTGCGAAATATTGACTTTTTCTAAAATCTGATCCTGCTAAAGTTTTGTGCTAGTTTTGTGCCATTTTGTGCCTTAAACCAGAAGTTTTGTGTTAAAAAATTAAGGAGTTTTCGAAAAAACAAATTTTAGGTATGATAATACGGAAACCGCCACTTAATAACTATTTTACGATCTGTTTAGCTTAAAGTTTTGTGCTGGTTCTGTGCCGTATTGTGCCGCAAACAAAAAGTTTTGTACTTTAAAACTCAGCCCGTCAGAGCGATTTTAAAAGGGGGGGCTGGAGACATGGTTTTATTTTTATTCGATCTATCAATACGTAAATAGAAACAAATGCTATTCTAATCTAATCTTTTTCTACCGTGTTACAAGCATAAAACCCTACTTAATTAACCTAACCTAACCATGAACTAACCGAACATATCTTTGTCAGAACAGGATAACCCTGGGACAGATTTTGATGTGCCTTGGCCTGAGTAAGCGAAACGGTTTTAAAAAAGGCTTCCCGCCAATACTTCCACCATATTAGATTTGGAAGAAAATTAAGAATTAAATAATTTAGAAATAGAGGCCATAGTAAACAGTGAGATATTCAATGATAACTCAACCGTAGATTCGTTAGTAATTATGAAATCTCAAAATTTAAAAATTTAAATGTCTCATCAATGATGTCATCAATTTTTTGTATGGGATTTAATTATTTTTTTTCAGAAACCCATCGTGTTTCCATTCTAAAAATATACCACACTATTACCTTTGGGCTGCTATTTTTCTTAAAACCCAAAAAGTAGTTTCAAAACATACCAAGTTAGGGTCCCTCCAGGTAGGAGACGGCTCAGTATTTTTCTCTAATATACCACCTGTGTCTCACTGATTACCTCAAACGAAAACCTCTGCTTCAGTACATCATTGGTAACGTCAGCACAGTACGAGTATTATTATTATAATTATAATATATATAATTATAGTTGTAACATAATTGTAAGTTCATGTTATGGTATGATGTGCGCGTGCGCGCGTGTGTGCGTGTGTGTGTGTGCGTGTGTGTGCGTATGCGCGTGTGCGCGTGTGTGCGTGTGCGTGTGTGTGTGTGTGTGTGAGTTTTCGCGCTCCCTCCCCAGTTAGTAATACAGTACATTATTACTGACCTACAGAGTGCGAAATATAATTCTATGAGTAGGCTACGTTCACATATAAATCTTAATGTTTTAAAAACAAATATAAGTTTCCTAACCCGTTTTGCGAGAACCGATATGTGTGGTGGTACGAATCGTCCTCGGTTTTCAAGTCCAACTCGCACTTGAATAGTAAGTCTGTAAACCTACAAATTAATTTCAGTGGGAAGGTTAATGTAAAAACAAAAACAAAAAAAAAATGGACCATCTAATGTTAGGTGACTTTTTTCAAATAACCTAATCTATTTTATTTAATGATGATGATCGTCATCGGTTGACTCGACTTGCGTCAAAACTAATCCTATTTGATTCCAAGCTGCAGCAGTACAATGACCGCGGAGATGAGTACCACGGCTACCCGCAATGGCAGGCGGCCGTCTGCTCGCATGCCACCTGTCACTAGCAGGTGGTTCACGTACACGTCACCCAGCAGTACTATGTGCTCGCTGCTCAGCCTCGTCGCATCTGATACACATTACAAAAATATCGATACAATCGAGTCACTCAATGAAATGGAAAATGAAGATTTATTTTAAAAAATCTGGATAAAATTAGTAGTTCTAGCGTATCTACGCCTGACACAGAAACGCAAGGACTCGTCAACTTAGTGGTAATCCACCCTGCCCGCCAGACGCAAAGACTCGTCAACTTAGTGGTAATCCACCCTGCCCGCCAGACGCAAAGAATCGTCAACTTAGTGGTAATCCACCCTGCCCGCCAGACGCAAAGACTCGTCAACTTAGTGGTAATCCACCCTGCCCGCCAGACGCAAAGACTCGTCAACTTAGTGGTAATCCACACCGGCCGCCAGACGTCCACCGCAAGACATAACCCTCCTTCTTCCGTTTACAAAACGAGGCGGCTCGCAGCCCACACTACGGTGTATGTTTCCTAGATCGCATAGACCTTCAACACCTTTTTCTTTGTAGCATTTGGTCCCATTACAGTCATAAAGAACTGGATAGCGCATTTACTAGCCAGTCTCTTGTCTCTTTTTAACTTGTTTTTATAAACATAAACAAACCAATTGGAGGACTTTTTTTTTTTTTTTTTTATACCACTAAGGTGGCAAACAAGCTTACGGCACGCCTGATGGTAAGCGGTCACCGTAGCCTATGGACACTTGCAACACCAGGGGTATCACTTGCGCGTTGCCGACCCTTCAGAAATCTAATAACTTCTTTCTTGAAGAACTCAATACTGTAGTCCTTGCAGAAAACCTTGGCAGGGAGCTCATTCCACAACTTAAGCGTTCGCGGGAGGTAGTTTCTCTGAAACCGCACTGTACGCGACCATTTAGGTTCTAAAGTGTGAGAATGAATTCCCTGCCGATGGCGAGCGGTGCGATGGTAGAAAGTAGCCGTGGGCATCATTTCGAACAATTCCTCAGAACACAACCCATTGTACAAGCGGTAGAACACACACAGTGAGGCAAAGTCTCTCCTCAGACTTAAGGGCTCGATACCGCAAGTGAGTTTGGAATCGTCGACAATTCTCACAGCCCGTCGTTGAACCGAGTCAAAAGGGCCAAGCTGGTATCCGGGTGCACCTGCCCAGAGATGGCAGCAGTACTCCATATGGGGCCGAACCTGCGACTTGTAATAAAAAGAGAAAAGATACCATAGGTTTGCTTTGTATCCGTCTAAAGTATAGTCAATTTTGCGAGGCTATTGCTCAGTCCATACGGTTGCTTTTTACGGTCAAACAACTGCGGTTGTCATGTATATTTTTACATTTCTATGTTTTTGATGAGATCTATTATGCATTTTTATTAGGTTTAATTTCATTTCTACGTCCTGTTTGCTTTGGCGAAACAATACTAACCTTTAAGATCAGAATTTTTAATAGCAGTTGCAAGAAAATGAATTTCGTCAAGGCGGTTTGCCAATTTCTGACCCAAAATTCCAAGCATAACCAATAAGCCAAAGCTATGAAAACACAGCAGTAAGGGTATGAACGTGAAAAAACTTCTATTCTGTAAAAAAGAAACATTGGCTTTATTAGTTTACTAGTTTCTAATTATAGAATATAGTTCTCTAAGAGAAATTGATTTTTTTACTGTTTCTTGCCAATATATCTTCGCTTGCGTAATGTAAGTACGCAAAAATTGTCACTTATTTACTAAAAACAGTGACCTACACAGTGTTAATACAAGGAATAAGGATAAATTGGTAGTTCCAAAATTAAGTGTTTAGAAGGTAACATAGCTCTTACGCAATACAAAGTATATAACATGTGGTTAATTTGCCCTCAAATAAATCGTACTAATATTATAAATGTGAAAGTTTGTATGTCTGGATGGATGTTTGTTACTCAATCACGCTTTAACCACTAGACGCATCGGCATGAAATTTGGCAAACATATAGGTTATGTTCTGGAATAGCATATAGGTTACTTTTTATCTCGAAAAATTCAAAAGTTCCCGCGGGAATAACTATAACAGAGTCTAAAGAACAATAGATGTAGCTATAGCAAACTTCATTAGTATTGTTTAGGAGATAATTAAGGAGTTCCACACTTCTCGGTAGTAAAGCATTCTCAACTTTCCAATCTTCTCCTCCTCCTATCTATATAATTTCAAAAGCAACTATAAATCAATTTGAAGTTCAGAGTACGTGTGTTCGCCGTGTGATGTTTAATGTAAACTTGTGGTCCCTCGATATGAATCGGATTTATATTTTGTTCCTTTACTACACACATTGTAACCAGTACAATCGAAGTTTTATTGGAGTTGCTTGAGTGTGTCATGCTCTATCAAAGTGTCTCTGTGATGGTGGCATGTGCGTCGAGTCGTTACGTTCCCTACAACATGGTTGAGCGAAGCGATGGCTGATTCATGTGTCATACTCGTGAACGGGTGCCGCCTGTGTAGGCGGGTCTGCTCTTGCAAACTTCTTTGTGTTCTTAGTATTTAGTCTTACTTTTTTGTTTTGTTTATCAATACTATAGGACATTGATTATTTCTAAGTGATGAATACAAAAACTGTCTTTTTTTATATTTTGCAATAAGTTACTTTTTTTTAATTTTGTGCTTGTGCTTTATATTTCATGTTTTTTCACATGTTCTGGAATTTATTGTAGAAAAATATACTTTGTATTGCGAAAGAGCTATGTTACCTTCTAAACACTTCATTTTGGAACTACCAATTTATCCTTATTCCTTGTATTAACACTGTGTAGGTCACTGTTTTTAGTAAATAAGTGATAATTTTTGCGTACTTACATTACGCAAGCGAAGATATATTGGCAAGAAACAGTAAAAAAATCAATTTCCCTAAATAGTTCTCTAAGAGAAATTCGAGGTCCTAATTCATAGATTGACCGTACTGCTTTCTTTTACAAAAAAAAATGCTTGTATCAATATCAGCTGCCTTACCACAAAGCAAAATGCCATAAGACTGTCAATTTAAATGTGACCTTACAATATATCTGTGAAAATGTAATGAGTGTTTGTAGAAACTAATTTTGCGCCATCTATATTCATTTAAAGACACTCATTACTCAAGCCGCGACGCAGCGCACGATGCGCACATTTTCTATAATAATGTAAATATAAAAGTACATAAAAAAGGCGCATACAGCCTCAGGAACTTTTGTCCTCCTTTGATAGTCTTCTCAGCGTATTACTCATACCTACATATTTGTTTTCAATTGTAACAATAAACTGTGTGCGGTTTTTGCACGCACACAAAGGACATACACAATGACGCGCAATAAACGTCCGTAGGTATAGTCACTGACTGCTTCTAAGTGGACAGATTTAGTACTAAAACAATCAAATATGCATCGATAGCATGTGAAAGTTTTGGCACCAAGACCCTTACGATTTTAAATTAAAAATGGCTTAGCAAAGTCAGTCTAAAAATTAGAACAAAAGTTGCACGTGGTTTTAGCAAGTTCCTCTTAATTGAATACAAAGGGAAATCATTGAATCTTTAACACCAAATACACTTTCTATCAGTAGAGTAACTAGTACTTCTACCTGTAGGCCAAAATTTCTCACGTATGCAATATGGGTATAAGTAAGAAATTTTTAAGAGCTGTTGAGGGCCACAGTGTAAAAACCGATTATGTTACCGTTCAAATAAAAGTATAGTGAAAATCTGCATCACGCTTAGTAAGATGGGATATTTTTTATTACAGGAGCGATTAGGTGCATTTTCAATCTGCCCATCTACACGCATGATACCTTGTTGCCCAGGACTGTCGATGCGCTGCAAAACGTAAAAATATTCACATGGAAAAAATCGTTACAACAGATACGAACAACACAGTAGGAATGGTGAAAAAGCTTAAGATCTTCAAAATCAAAAAATCAAACTGATTTATTCAATTTAGGCTACAATAATTGAGCACTTATGAATGTCATTACGCCATCGGTTCGTAAGTCTATAGAGCAGGAAACCTTGTACTGAGAAGAACCGGCAAGAAACTCAGCAAGGGCATTTCTTTTCTCCCTTTCTCTTACAGCGTCCACTTAAAATATTGGAAAATCCCCTTCCTATCATAGAAGGACACTTTCCATTACAAACATAAAAACGTAAAATGCACAACCACAACATAAAAAAGTATCTTATTGCAAAATATAAAAAAAAGACAGTTTATGTACCTATTCATCACTTATCAATGTCTTACAGTATTGATAAATAAAACAAAAAGTAAGACTAAATGCAAGGATACAACGAAGTTTGCAAGAGCAGACCAGTCTCCACAGGCGGCACCCGTTCATGAACATGACACATGAATCAGCCATCGCTTCGCTCAACCATGTTTTAGGGAACGTAACGACCCGACACACACGCCACCACCGCAGAGACACTTTGAGAGAGCATGACACACTCAAGCAACTCCAATAAAACTTCGATTGTACTAGTTGCAATGTGTGTAACGATTGGTACATTTCTAAATACAAGTACTATGATAGCAACATTTTAGTTATTCCCATGCTTTATTATCTATAATTATCTTTAATTGAATAGTAAGCTTTTTTTACAAGTTTCTGTTTAACAAAAATTTTAAACTTTTTTAAATTCAGTTTACATACTTCTGCTGGGACTTTGTTGTAAAAACGGACACATTGTCTTTTAAATGATTTATCAATTTTCTCAAGCCTTGTGTGGATCAGAGACAGTTTGTGTGTATTTCTTGTATTTTGATTATGAACATCACTATTATTAAAAAAGTTAATATTCTTATGAACATACATTAAATTATCAAATATATATTGACCAGGTAAAGTTAGTATATTGATCTTTTTAAATTTATCCCTTAAAGAGTGTCTGTTAGATAAATTGTATATTGCTCGAATAGACCTCTTCTGCAGTACAAATATTGTCTGTATATCAGTTGCGTGTCCCCATAATAAGATACCATAGGACATCACGCTATGAAAGTAACTGAAATAAACTAGCCGGGCTGTGGCTTCGTCTGTAAGTTGACGAATCTTTTAACAGCAAAAGCTGCAGAACTAAGTCTATTCGTCAATCCAGCTATGTGTGGGCCCCATTGAAGTTTTGCATCTAAACTAATGCCTAAGAATACAGCGCTATCTACAACATCTAATTACTCCCCATTTATAAGTACACTGGTTCTTACTTGACTAACATTTGGCGTTAAGAATTTAATGCATTTGGTTTTCTTACTGTTTAAAAGCAAATTATTCATATTGAACCAGTGGACAACTTTAGACAGGCAGTTGTTTACATTATCTAGAACTGTTTTGCGTCTTTTAACTCTAAACAATAGTGATGTGTCGTCTGCGAACAACACTATTTCGTGATTGTTTTTAACGACCTCCGGCAGATCATTAATCTATATAAGAAATAGGAATGGACCCAGGATGGAGCCCTGTGGAACGCCCATTTTAATTTTAGATCCAGGGGCGCGCTTCCTATTTATATCAACTGTCTGAATCCTATTGTCCAGGTACGAGCTAATGAGTTTAAGTGCAGTACCCCTAATACCATAGTGTTGCAATTTCCTAATTAGGGTTTCATGTTGGACACAATCAAATGCCTTGGATAGATCACAAAAAACACCTAAGGCATCCATTGTATCCTCCCGAGCATCAAATATGTGCTGAATAAGCTCAACGCCAGCGTCGGTTGTTGACCGACCTTCGAAGGCGCAGGTGTCATGGTCCGGTATAACGTCAATGCCCAGTAGAGTCTCGTAACCGGAGGAATGGGGTACACCGATGTATAACACCGATATCCCTTCAGTGCACGTTGAGTTTGAACTCAAGTGAATTGAGCCAAGAGCAGTGCAGTTGCAGTTTCATTATCGTATGTTGCCATTGCTTCTGTGATGGGCTCACAACATGCCGTAATCTTCTTAGGAGCCAAGATCTTCGCACCTTATCAAAGTCCAAACTCAAGCTTACGTCGCATTAAGTCAAAAGTTCGAACCCTGAAAGGACTACGCGTGATGGAACTTTTAACTGCAGCAAGCTGACCAGCAAAAAAGCCATGCAACGAGAAGGCTCTGAAGGAAATCGATAGGTTGAGGAAATATAGCCAGTAGGATGACTATGACCTACTATAATCAGCCTCTTTCTCCCGATGCAGGTATATTTTCTGTGTATTGAAGAATATATATATATATAATTATTCTAATGTATAATAAAAAGACGTTTTAAAAATAATAATATTGTTATTAAAACTAATTATGAAAAATGCAGTATAGAAAATAAGTGGTTAATATGGTACTCCAAGAAAATTTTAAGTAAAGAGTCAATTCGTTTCTAGATCTGATTATAACAAACAGACAGTTAGATAGGTACATAAAAAAAACAAAAAAGAAACTAAATATTTAATGTGAATAAAAAAAATCTAAACCAACGTGTTCGGTAAAAATTATGCGGTCGGTCCGGCGACAGGATCGTAGATTACTCTCTGTGTGTCAGTCACTCATATAATCTTTGGTTGAAAGGTCGTGGCTGTTGCTTTTCGATCTAATTTTATATTTTATAGTTATAGTGAACCAGAGAAACATAATACAGACATTCACATACACACTACATACACACTACATACAATCGTACACTAAAAACGTTATTACAAAAAACATATAACGCCAAAACCGGTAAGTCTTTCTAATTTTTCTTAGGGCCTACGTTGGCCTAGTTTTAGTGAACAAAAGTTGGTAGCTTAGAGCTTGGTTCGGGCAGAAATCGTTTCGTGTAGTACTAAAAATTATTTGAGATTTACGGTTAGTTTGTTTTCATCGGATATACTATAAATAAATTCATAAATCGTGTCTTCGGGGTCACGTCGCTTAGGCAGGTAAGGTCTCGTTATCTAATCGTTTGTCGGACATAATAAAATTAGCTAATACTTGCCCACTTTTTTTTGTTGTTGCGGTTTAAATAGTTTGGAATAAATAGGTTTTAAATATTGTTGTTTTATGACGGATTGTAAGATATCGTATTTATTTGTGTAATTGTGTAGTCGGTTTTGTAGTTGGGTTTTTTGGGGTTTATACTTTTACGCTATGAAATTGGTTGCTGTAACAAACTGTATATATAACAAACAGAGTCGTTTGTTTGTGTTTTTGTTTTAGTTTTGGATTGTTTTTTTGTGTGGGAATTTAATTATATAACATGACGTCATCAATTTAGGACTACAAAGCTGTTTTAACCAATCTGAGACGATGGTTTTCAGGTGCTTTAGGGATCGTTAAGCGGGAAGATCGGATGTTTGCATTAAAGCAAAGAGAGGCACAGTTACCGACAAGAGTCAGTGAGCTGGATGAAGCATACCAGGGTCTCTTATCGTAAACAGATGACGAAACTATCCTAAAGGCGGCAAATTCTGACTATGACTTTTGTATGTCAGTAGTGGACGAGGTTAACGAGGCTGTGTCGACATTAGAGACTAGCCCGCAGCCGGCAAGTAGGAAGGTTTCGGAACAAAAATGCAACGAACGGTTGCCAACTTTGGATATTCCTCATTTTAGCGGATCATTGGATGAGTGGACTAATTTTATCACACTTTATGATAGCATTGTGCACCGACGGACTGACTTATCTGACTCGCAAAAATTAAGTCACCTTTTGACGTCTATCAGGGATGAGCCTCTCTGACCCTACATCTGGCCACATTACTGTTTGGTATTGTTCGCTCGGGTCATCCAGAGTACCTGTATGAGAAACTTAAGTGGCGAGCTGTTTCCAACAAACACAGAGCGATTCGATCAATAAGTGCACCCCTCAGTATGCCTCACCACCGTACATCCGCTTTCCGTGGTAGCTTTAGATATGCCGCTACCAAATGTTGGAATAACCTGCCACCCCCGCTTAGAAACACTTGTTTATCATTTGGTGTTTTTAAATTTAGATATAAAACAATGCTATTAAATTACCAAAAGGATATACCTGCTGGCGGCAGAGTTATTACAACATACCTATAGTCCCTAGCGTATTTGAAATAAATTTTAACCATAACATAAGGCAATATTAATTAAATATTTTATATAATATAATATTAATAATATATAACATGTAAATAAATTAAAATTAAAAAAAAAATGAGTTATTTAAATTAGTAATAAGATAATTTAAACATAAGGCAATAAAAAAAAAAAAAAAAATTTAAACTTATATCACTGTAAAAAACCTAAATAATATTTTTACGTCTATTTTACTTACTGCTTTTAATTTTAATACAAATTATATACCTATCATAATATAAGAAATAGTTCGACTGCGCCGCGAGCTAAGCCTCGCAAAAGGCTCCGCTGAAAATCAGCGCTGTGGCTAGTAAGCTGCAGCACATGCTGAGCGGCGTCCATTTTGCACATTGCACTACGACACCCATGATACAAAAACTCATATTTAACTGTGATATGTTTATGTGTTCTTGTTTTTATGTGCTTATTTTTTGTTATTTTTCTTTGTGTAATGTGAAATAAATAACTGTCTAACTGTCTAACCCTGTCCGGTTTCTGACCCGTAGGCTAGGCCTATGTTACTATTGTTCGGGGGAGCACCTAGCCAAAGACCGTCGACAGCAGCGAACTTGTATAAAGTGTGGTAGGCGTCACCACCCCGATTTATGTATGCCCATCCGAGAGGATGTTCCTCGGATGACTCATGCAGGTGTGTCTACGGCTCGCACGGGCGGGGGTTCGTCGCCGCTGAATGAATTTCATCGCCCCCGTCCCCAGTGCAACATCGACCTTCCCTGCCCCGTTCACCGCGGGCGAGCCCACGGGATGGTCGTCGGTCACCAGCCTCACGTGCCCCTTCCGCTCAGGTAGGTATTGCGAAACGGGCACATTACGCGGAGTATAAGCCTCTGCCCCTCCTTATCGCAGAGCGTTCTCGCGTTACTCGCGAGTTTAGGACGAGATCGGTTGGCTATCGCGCGCCGCCGATGGCACGGACGTCAGGAGCCCCGAGGCCAAGTACGGCGCTCGGGTCGGGCTAACGCCCGTTGTCTCGTGGCAGCCGTTTCACCAGTCTCTCCACCACCTGTCACAACTGTTTTACCTCCCGCGCAGGTTCTAGTACATTCATCGGACCTGGTGTAGTTGTGCGCGCCATTTTGCACGCAGGCGCTCAGGGATGTCTAATGTCGCTGTGGCTGGTGAATTCTGGAGTCATGAGATTTCTGGAGTAGGGGATCAACGGGTGGACAACGTCGTGGGTACAGTCTCGTTTTCCTTTTCCTCCTTGCTCCATCCTAGCATGCAGTATCATCTAGGAGCTGTTGTCCTAAGTGATATTTTTCGGTCATCACCCTCAGGTACCCCTGGCGACGGACGTGCTGGATCTCTCGTCCTGTCTGATGAAAGGTTCCACCTACCTGGTCCTGTGGAGCTTCTGATTGGCGCTGATGTCCTTGGATTGCTCGGACTCGATAAGGCCATGTTACTTCAGCCAGGTGGGTTGGTCGCTGTTCCGACTGATCTCGAATCTGTTATAATGGGCCAAGCACATTCTCTCGCCGCTCAGGCGTCTACGGATTCGTCGGTGCAAGTGGGACTCTCGCTCGCTGACACCCTTCAGCGCTTTTGGGAAATTAAAGAGCCGGCGTCACGGACTCGACCAGTCGACGATGAATGCGAGTCATATTTACTCGCCAATACGGGTCGTCTAAATTCTGGCCGGTTTTTCACTCAACTGCCTTTCTTATCCCCTCGTCCGCGCCTGGGCGACTCCTGGAAAATAGCTGAAGAAAGGTTATTATCCATATAGAGCCGGATGCGTCGTGATAGAAAGTTCCACATAAAATACTTGGATTTTATGCGTGAATACGAATCTCTAGGTCACATGTCGGTTTCGCACTTCGAGTTGGAAGGCAACGAACATTATTTTGTTCCACATCACGCCGTCTTTAAAAATTAAAAAAGTCTTTAAAGATACGGGTGGTTTTCGATAGATCGGCGCCTACATCTCCGACTGTATCCTTGAACGACTGCCTGATGTCGGTACCTAAGTTTCAGGTAGACATCTCGGACATCTTGACTGGTTTTCGTCGCCACCAGGTTGTGTTAGTGGCTGACATGTGGTGTTCCGTCAGGTCATGATACACCCAGAAGCTAGGCGGTTTCAGCTCAGCTTGTGGAGAGAGGATCCGGCCTCTCCATTGGTGGATTATGAGCTCAACACAAATACCTACGGGCTTAAGTCGAGCCTGTTTATAGCAATTTGCTCGTTGCTACATTTGGCTGATCGTGAGCGTCTGAATCTCCCACGCGCAGCTGCTGTCTTTCCTTCTGACGCTTCCGTAGACGACATTTGTACGGGTGCTTTGTCTGTGGAGGAAGGAGGGATAAGCTTATCGGCTTGTTACGGGCAGGTTATGAATTGAGGAAATAGATTTCCAGTTCACCTGCCATCTTGGAAGGCTTTCCGTCAGAACATAGGCAGGAGCCCCACCGCTTCCAGAATCCTGACTCCATCGCGGTCCGCGGAGTTCAGTATCGGCCAGTTCAGGATATCTTCACCTACTTGGTTGAACCGTCAGACACAATAAAGAGGTGGACTAAAAGGTTGGTTCTGTCCACAGTAGCGCGGGTCTTTGACCCTAATGGTTGGGTGGCTCCTGTAGTCTTTTGGGCCAAATGTTTCCTACAGGAGCTTTGGATTATTTATTACGTAACAACTCCGACGCCACGTTGTACTCCAACTCAAATGGTTTCTTTGGGCTCGCTAAGTTTACGAGCAACTCATATGCTTCATCTCCCATCATCGATATCATAGTAGGTGTGGAGCGACAAGTCACGGCTACGCGAACTGTGGGTTCCGTGACTATATTTGCAGCCGGTGTGGACGACGGGGTCACTTGCGGCGGGTTTGTGTGTCGGTGAGCGCCACCGGGTTGGGCGGTGCGGCCACCGGGCCGCAAGAAGGTGGTCGTGGGTTTCACTACGAAGCGGCGCTGGAGCAGCAGGACGAGCTTGAGACAGAAGAAGACTCGGTTAACTTACATCAATTGTGTTTAAGAGACTATAAGCCGGTGAGTTTACCTGTGTCTATAGATAAAAAAATAATTTTAATGGAAGTCGATACAGGATCGCCAATTTCATGTATAAGCAAAAATACATACACTAAATATTTTAGTTATTTGGAGATCCAACCTTACAACTTATCTTTTAAGTTTATTGATGTATCAGCAGTTAAGCCGTTGGGTTTATTTTGCCATCGGTGCTATATAATGACATAGAGACAAAACTAGAATTGTTTGTTGTAGAAGGCGGAACTACTTCTCTCATAGGTCGACAATGGTTAATGGAATTAAAAATACCTATTATAAACTTACAGAGTTGTAACAGTATCTAATCGTACGATTCAGGTACAGTAACAGATAACAATATAAGTGAACTTTTGGACAGATATAAACAATTATTTGATGGCACGCTGGGTCGGTTCACGGGCGGCAAGGCGCAACTACGGATACGCGAGGGCGCGGTGCCGGTGTTCCACCGCGCGCAGACTTTGCCGTACGCGCTACGCGAGCGTGTCGATACCGAGCTCGACGCCATGCTGCGCGGCGGCATCATGGAGCCCGTCGACTGCTCCGACTGGGCCTCACCACTTGTCCCGGTCAACAAGGCTGACGGATCTCTAAGGGTTTGTGTAGACTATAAGGCGACTCTAAACTCTGTTTTATTAGTTGATCGTTACCCGTTACCTCGCTTCGATGATATACTGTTCACATTAAATGGGGCTAAATATACTAGTAAAATGGATTTATCACAATCTCATAATCAAATTGAGTTAGATGATTCAAAAAAATACACAGTTGTTAATACTCACCGAGGCCTATTTGTCTACAATAGATTAGTGCACGGCTTAGCCTCCAGCCCGGGTATTTTCCAGCGCATTATGACGAATGTGCTTCGTGGTATTTCTAACGTGGCCGTTTTCATAGACGATATCATAATAGGGGGGAGGACAAAATCGGATCACCTACAAGCCTTGCAAACGGTGTTACAACGCTTACTAGATAATGGATTGAGATTAAAAAAATCTAAGTGTGTGTTTTTGGCACAAGTCATTTCATACTTAAGTTATGTAATATCGAAGCACGGAGTTAAAGCGGACCCGGCAAAAATAAATGCTGTCAAGAATATTTCAAGGCCGCAAAATATTTCGGAACTCCGTTCATTTTTGGGGCTAGTTAATTTCTTCGGTAAATTTGTTAACAATTTTAGTCAAAGTTTAGTACCACTTTACAATCTTCTAAAGAAAAATGTTAGTTGGGAATGGACGGCAAACTGCGAAAAATCATTTCAAGGCATTAAGGATAAATTAGTGGGGTCCGATGTCTTAACACACTATGATCCCAAAAAGCCACTGATAGTGACGTGCGACGCCAGCGGCGTCGGGGTCGGCGGCGTGCTGTCGCAGCATGACGCGGGCGGGGTGGAGCGACCCGTGGCGTACGCGTCGCGCACTCTCACGCCGGTGAATAAAAACTATTCACAGATACATAGGGAGGCCCTAGCTATTATTTGTTGTATAAGAAAATTTCACCATTATATATACGGCCGGCCTTTTACTCTAAGAACGGATCACAAGCCGTTCGTGTCGATCCTTAGGCCTAATACCGGCATACCTACTATGACAGCTAGCCGTATGCAAAGATGGGCCATCATATTATCTGCATATCACTATGATATAGAATATGTAAGAACGGGAGATAACAGCGCAGACGGGTTGTCCAGGCTGCCGCTATCGAACAAGGAACTAGTTTCACTAAAACTACCGGAACAAACACACTTACATTTCGCGCAAGACGCTTTACTTTTAGATTGTATGTAAATTCAGAAACATACGGCGAGGGATCCTATTTTAGGAAGAGTACTTATGTTTATCCGGGACGGTTGGCCAACGGCCTCCGTACACCACCCTGCGTCTAACGGGGCTGCCGAAAATGCCATCAAGACTTTAAAAAAAGTAATTAAAAAAGTTTATTTCGAAAAACAAAACATAACAAAAATGCTAAATACCTTTTTATTATATTATAGGAATACAGAACACGCGTCGACAGGGGAAAGTCCGGCTATGGTTTTATTAGGTAGACAATTGCGAACGCGGTTGGACGCAATGCGACCGGATAGGGAATTTAGAATGAAACAAATACAGCAGCGGCAAGTTGATAATGCAGCTGGTGAGGCAGATAGGGTTATGAGAACTGGTGGGAATGTATGGTATCGCCAATATTTAAAGGGGGAAAAGTGGGTACCGGGTACGGTCGAGACGAGCTTGGGCCCGTCGAATTATAAAGTAGTAGGTGAAGGAGGTAGCGAGGTACATCGTCACATAGATCAACTGAGACGCAGGGTTAGGAGTTCGCTTGTTACACCAATTTTTGAGACAGAAATGCCCGAGATTAATCAGGACGATCAACAAGCTCGTGAAATGTCTGGTAGGGACTCGTTACACAGCCGAGGCGGTATTGCGGCGGAGGGTTCGCTATTAGTCAGCCAGCAGCCAGCACCAGCTCGATCTGAGCATTTGCCGCCGAGTAGCTCTCCTCCTCGTAACGAGCCGCTACTATCTACCCCAACTGAACCCCGGCCTTATGAGCCGATCCCAATATCGCCAACCACCTCGCAAGTCCGACCTAGACCTGTGCGCAAATGTAGACTTAAGAATTGTAATAAGGCTAAGTACTATTTAGGTTAGAATTTAGTAGATTATTGTAAGATACGTATTTTCATTACTTAGTTTTAATAACAGTTTTGGTGTGGAGGAATGTAGCGTATTAATATTATATTGAAGGTAGCTACACGACCGTCGCCATGTTGAGCGCGGCATTCAGATTATACGTTCGGAAGGATCAGCTGTGTTTTCTTGTGCTCCCGTGTTAACATTACACTTTCCATACGAATAGAAGATTGCAAGGTTGTTCCAGTTCTAAAAACGGCGATAACACCAACGTAAACGATAGGTCTGTAACCTATCTCTATTATCCTTTCCCGTGCAAAGATATTTGAATCCTTAGTGTATCCTCACATTCAGCATTTTTAGGGTTCCATTCCTCGAAAGGAAAAAGGGCACCCTTATATACTAGACAAAATAAGACAAGATTTAGTTGGCATGGTGGCTACGGAACACGCGCGCAGCCCGTATGAAAGCGGTTCCGCGGCGCACAACGTTAGCTAGCAAAAATGCGAGGGTAATCGGCCCTACATTAGCGACTTCCCGCTAAATTAAAACAGGAACCGGATGACGAATCATTCTGTCACCAACTTAAGAACCTTTTGTTGGATAATTTATTCTACACTATTGACGAGTACATGAATACGAAATTATAAATCGTTTGACATTTTATTTATTTACATTGTGGATGTTATTTAACATCAAATTATGTTTTTATTATTTTAATATTACATATTTTGTTATTTATTTTTGATTGTTTTTTTTTCTTGACATATGTAATCGGTTTTGATTGAATTTGTTGACATATTTGTATATTGCACTTTTTATTGACGATCTCTTTATGTAAACTAAATAATGTTTAATGTAATGTAATTTAAGATGACATATGGAGAAATAAAAAAATCTAATCTAATCTATAGGATCATTTTGTTGTCCGTCCGTCCGTCCGACCGTCCGTCTGTCAAGACCCTTTTTCTCAGGAACGCGTAGAGGTATCAAGCTAGAATTTATATCAAATATTGAAGTGTACTGTCCCTAGGAGCTGTGAAAAATCAAAATTCTTAACCAACGCAATCAAAAGATACAGCCGTTTATGCCGCAAATTTTCGAAACTCGCAAGTAAATCAAAACCTACAGGGTACTTCTCGTGAACTCAGAATCTCGAAATTTGGTACGAAGCAACGTCTTATATCACATATTGCAAAAACCTTGAATTTTTAGCTTATATACTCATTTTTATAGGTTTGTACGGAACCCTCGGTGCGCGAGTCCGACTCGCACTAGGCCAGTTTTTTTAAAAATTTCACATAGCTGAGCAACAACATGGCTTTGTTAAGTTCAGGTCCACTATAACTAATCTAGTTAATTTGTCAGAAGAGTTAGTGAAAGCAATTGATACTCGCAATCAAGTAACCGACTTCAGCAAAGCTTTTGATACAGTCCCATTTGTCCCAGCCCCATTGTTAAAGAAACTTTCTTGTTACGGAATTACTGGAGTGATGTTAGACTGGCTGAAATCTTATCTCAAAGAACGCAGTTTTGTAAATGGATTTAAATCTTATAGCCACAACGCCATATCCGGAGTGCCTCAAGGATTGTACCATAATATTTTTATAAATGACCTCCCATTGTACATCAAAAACTCTACTTTATAATTTTTTGCAGATGAATTACAGTTTCTAAGAGTTATATCATCAACAGGAGATGCTTATATTTTGCAAGAAAACCTTAATTCTGTTATTGATTGGTGTGAAAACAATTGTATGCAGTTAAACATAAAGAAATGTTCATATATAAAATTCACTAGAAATCACAAGGTGATTCACTCTTCATACCACATAATGCACAATCCTCTAAATGATGTAACAGTCATAAAGTACTTAGGCTTTTTTTTCTGAACTGACTATGCAGATGACTGATGCAGCCATAACTGCTCCACCGAGCTTTTGGGGCGAGACTCTGAAGGAGTCTGCTTGGGTTTTCATTCTTGGGGTCATCCGTTTGACCAGCTTGAGCCTCGAAATCGAAGGTGAGTCAGTCCGAGGGAATTTCCCCGTTACGCGGCTGCGATTGCGAGTGAGTGGGGGGCGAGAAGCGCCTCGGCACTCTTTGAGACCTCGTATATAAGGTGGGTCCGTGCGTTCGCCAACGAACCCGGGAACGTCGGCACTATTAAGGAAGGTCGTTGAGACTAGTCTTTCTCCCCGGATAGCGAAATCGTCGTCTGGGGCCGTTAGTACATGCCGAGGCCGCCTAACAATACTTTTTCGACCGTGTCGTGGTCGGTCAGGGGGATGGTAGCTTGAGGATTGCACAAATAATCGGTTTGGGTGATTAGGTATACGCTCGAAAGACGGACTGCCGTTTCGGATCGACGGAATCGTGGGAAGCTCGAAGTCCCTTTGAGGTCCGTATTCCGGATGAACCAGGCGGCTCCGGAGGCCGCTCTAAGGAAGCGGTTTTGGATGGTCTGGAGACTATGGAGATTGCGTTGAGACAACGCATAGACGAAACTAGTAGTAGTATGCTAGTATGGGGCGGATGCAAATGGAGTAACAAGTCAGCTTATTTCTAAGCGACATCTTACTGTACTTGTCTATCATGGGATATAGATGACCGAGGACATAAGCGGCTCGGTCTCTAACTATTTTGCTGTGATCGCGGAAGTTCAAACACCTATCCAGGGTCACACCGAGATATTTGGCCTTTTTTTGCCAAGGAATGGCACGGCCGAAGAGTGAGAGGGAGGATGGTCGCGGAGGGGGGCCAACGGTTTCGGATTCGACTCCCTTGCCTGTCGGTGGTGTAAATAGCAGTATCGACCGCGAAGAGGGCTAATTGGGTACCTAACGTTTTAGGGATGTCGTTGTGTACAGAAGGTACATGACAGGGGAGAGTACCAACCCTTGCCGCAGGGTGCCTCCATAGCGAAAGCTGCGGTTCAAATAGTCTCGTATGATGAGTACGAGGCGGTCTGGCAACTGATAGTCGTATAGTTTATAAATTAAACGGTTGTGCTAGACTTTGTCGAAGGCTTTCGCTACATCGAAAAAGACAGCGCCCGTGTGTGGGGGCTTATCTAATACTGATTTTCCAATCCAGGCTCCCGCCAGTGAGAATGTGTTTTGTCATACGGAGGACTCGGTGGACGCAAAATTGTTGGGCGTGGAAGCCGAACTGCTCTTCGATTAAGATGCCTTTGGAGAATATAGCGTTCCGTAGGCGAGCGAGGAGGAGACGTTCGTAAAGTTTACCAAGGGACTTTAGTAAACTTATAGGGCGGTAGGAGGAAGGCTCACTAAGGGAAGAAAAAATGCAATTTTCGATAGCAGAATTGAAGATGGTTACTAGAAGACAGAGAAGTGGAAAAGTTAGGCCCTTTAGGATGTCGTTAGAGATACCGTCCACGCCGGGGGCTTTGTTTGATCTCGTCGACCGTAACGGGGGGCAGAGGATCCTGAGGGGGCAGAGATACTTTACGCTCTACTTCACTGTCTACCTCTCGCATGTGGTTGGGATCGAATGGTTGTGTGCTTAAGCCACATTGGGCTTGGAGGCTAAATGCGAGGCAACCCGTTTTTTCGTCGTCACCGAACGCGGGAATGATGTTGGGACGAGTTAACAGAGGGAGGGAGTTAAAGGTGTCTGATTTAACACTCTGGTTAGGTGCCAATAAGCTAGAGAGATATTCTCCATTAGATCACCGAAACGTTGGGCGCCAAAGCTCAGTTACAGCTGATCTTACACGGCGGTGTAAGTCGTTGAAGCGAACTTTATTTTCGGTAGAGGGAGCGTGATCGCGTCGTCGGCAGGCTGTGTTACGCTCAGTAGCGACCTGATGTGCTGAGGCAGGATTAGGTGGTGGTCACCAACCAGCACTTGCTGCTTGCTCGAATTTATCCTAGTCCGTCACGGTTCTAGTGTCGGGAGGGTACTTAGGCGTTTCCAATAAGCATTACACCTCCGGGTTTTTTTGTTGTTGCTTGCCTGGCGTTCCAACTTATGCATTTTTTTGTCTTGTAATGGTATTCTGTTTATGTCGTTAATAAGGCATTTTCGATTAGTTTCTGTTATCGGTAGGTTAAGCATAGATTTAGATATTCAATGAATAAATGTTTTTCTGTAGCAGTGTTCCAACACTTGTGTTTTATTTTTTCTTAGTGGCAGCTTTTATATTCAGTTTCTGGTTCCCTGAGCTTCAGTTACTATTCTTAGATATACCTACCATAGTACTTCTAGTTCGTGAATGGACATGGCCAATGCGCAAAAAAGGAGATTTCCTTCTTTTGTTTTCTTTAGTTCGGCAGAGATCTGACAATTGCTTTTTTTATTATTTATTGAAAACCTTGGCAGGGAGCTCATTCCACAACCTAAGCGTTCGCGGGAGTGTACGCGACCATTTCGGTTCTAAAGTGTGAGAATGAATTCCCTGCCGATGGCGAGCGGTGCGATAGAAGAAAGTAGCCGTGGCATCATTTCGAACAATTCCTCAGAACACAACCCATTGTACAAGAAGTAGAACACACACAGGGAGGCAAAGTCTCTCTTCAGACTTAGGGGCTCGATACCGCAAGTGAGTTTGGGATCATCGACAATTCTCACAGCCCGTTGAATCGAGTCAAAAGAGCCAAGCTGGTATTCGGGTGCACCCGCCCAGAGATGGCAGCAGTACTCCAAATGGGGCCGGACTTGCGACTTGTAAAGCAGCAACCTTGCCCCGACGTGAATTACTGCTTCGCTCTGTTGAGTACACCAAGTTTTTTGGACTTCAGCTTTAACTTGTCTAGCAAGTGATCTCGGAACTGAACATCGCTGGAGATGTGAACACCAAAATCCCAATTCTATAGCCGTAAATATTAAATTGACTCCACAAAAGTCTCGGAAACTCGTAGGAGATTGTAGGTTGCAGTAGCGGTAGACGGGCGGGATTGGCTTTTCTGTCCTCAAGATGAAGGGCTCGTCGGCAGTGACAAGTCGTTGCTCGGATGGCTTGATTTAGCCTCCTGATTTTTTTTATATACTATTAGCACTGTTTAGTTTCAGTGTTCTGTTTCCATAGCTTTACTGGTGTGCCTAAGCAGTACCTAAAATGGGATAGTAGTTTCATCTTTTGTAGAAGAATTCCAACTTGGGTAAATGTTTTTATTTCTTAATTGACTGTTTTTCGTTTTTGTCATCCTGTTCCCATAATCTCAGTTACCTTTTTTAGGCGTACCTAATTTTTAAGTTAAGCATAAATGGATTTCATCATTGTTTATTCGTTCTTGCAGCGGCCTTTATTTTGTAATTTTTATGCATAATAATGCAAACTCAACATTGCAATCTACAAGTTACGAGTAAGAGTCTTAGGTTATTGTTTAATATGAGAAAGTAGTAACCATTTAAAGTTAAAAAGAAAAGTTAGGGGGCTGATATATGGGTCATTCACTATAGGTACTATTTGTTTGCTAACTATGATTTACGTGTAATTAAATAAGTTATATTATAACACATCACAAAGACACCGCAAGTCACCTCGGTATTATTTTATTGCATATCGTGTATATGTACTAGGTACCTAGAAGTTTAATGTTAATAAATTTAATCATTAAGCACGAAAGAAAGTGAAAATGTATATGGTCCAATAAATAAAAACATATAAAATAAATTGAATTCTTTCAACTATTCTGACATATTTGGAATCATATTATACATAACTATCTGGCCCGGCAGACGCTATATTTTTTTATATTTTTACGCATTTTCTTTCTTTCGTCGTTACGTAGATTACCTTATGTAACTACATCCTACAACGTGGGCAGTAGTACAAATATGGATTTAATAAACCCCATGTTGAATCGGACAAGTATCCCCTCCTTGAAAAAACACAAACAGGCTAACAGAGACACGTTAGGCCCTACAATATGTAATAATATAGATACTCAAAATACTAATACCTTCAAATACCTGCCTATACTTCTTATTAACAGAGTGAGTACCCAATGAATTCTCAGCAGCTGACAGTTGTAATCTATGATTATTAGCTTGTCTATCAAAGCCTGGTAAATTAAGGAGAGACCTTGTTACGTTAAGCGCGGGATCATTCTCGAAATGGGCTATAAGGACTTTAACTGAAAGTAGTAAGTAGTAGGTTTCAGTAAAAAAAAATGAGTGAGGAAAAGTACTTTTTATTCCGTCGAAGAGTGGTTTTCAGCCCAGGTATTTTCCGATACTTGTACTTATAAAATCTGGTTTTGATTTTCGCAAGTACGACCCATGCTACTTAAACAACGAAAATGTATTAATACTAGGTACTAATCTGTGACGATATAGGTACAAAGTCTATGTCAATTTTTTTTACACAAATTAGGCTTCCACAAACACCCCTAAATCGTCAAAGTTATGAAATACTATATTTTGGAATGATTAAGTGACTATACAGTATGAACCTACTACTTATATGTATGTAGAACATATTTCATAAAACTGTACTCTCGTCATGCGGATTGCATTAGTTTTGTCAGATTATCGTCCGCCAATTATGTAATCGTACCTATAGTCGATCTGTGAGATATATTCCTCACACACCGGTAGGTATTCGTATGCGTACTTGCTAGGAGAGTCTAAAAGCGTACCTCACTTTATAAACCTATTATATAATAGTACCTTTAGTCGATCTGTTAGATATATCCCGCATGCAAAGGTAGGTTTTCGTATGCGTGCGTCTGAGTGTACCTCACTTTATATACCTATTATATAATCGTACCTACAGTCGATCTGTGAGATATATTTCTCATACAAAGGTAGGTATTCGTATGCGTACTTACTAGGAGAGTCTAAAAGTGTACCTCACTTTATATACCTATTATATAATCGTACCTATAGTGGGTCTGTGAGATATATTCCTCATACAAAGGTAGGTATTCGTATGCGTACTTGCTAGGAGAGTCTAAAAGTGGACCTCACTTTATATACCTATTATATAATCGTACCTATGGTAAGGTATGGATATTTAACCCTATTGTATTCATTCTACACTCTATTATCCTAAATCAGGGGCTGAATACTTCGAAATACGATAGCAAAACCTATTTGTCATGAAAACAAGCTTTGCTTTATTTTTATCTTAGAAAGTTTCTCAGTAATTGTTAAGAATAAGTAAGATGGTTACTGTCGACAGCTTGCAAGCAAACGTCAAACAATAAGCGGAACGGTCAGATATTTTATGTTAATTGGTTCCCTTTGTGCTTAACGTTTTGACGTATATATATTTTTACAATACCTTTTGCTGCCGTCAGTAAAATGATTTTTTTCCCTCTAAGCCAATAATACTTACAAAATTTGTAAAATGCCACATCATTTAAATTCTTTAGAACAAAGATTCATATTTATTAGTAGGTACCTAATTCAAAGTATCTTTCTTTACCAGTATATTAATGGTATATGTAATGCCAAGGGCTCTAATACCAGGCGTTGGGAACAAACCCACATCGTGATGATGGTATACATACTTGTATGAAAGCTAAGACTATTATATTTTAATTTAATTTTACTCAAAACTTAAATATTCATTAGGTATATACTTTTTCATTATTGCATTAAATTTCAATTTCGCTATAACGTTTCACTAACTATACTTTTATAACCGTATGACAATAAACAAACATAATCCATTCTCTGAAACATGTGCTTTACAGACACATATATATATATGGATAAATAGTTTTTGCTGTATTGCAGATTGCAACAGAATCGAAGCTCATTTCTAGTGAAACATAAAGATACTTGCATTGTCTTTCTTACATCATCCTCAAAATAGGTACCTGTGCAGCAAGATTTCCTGCTCTAGCCTAGTGATTAGGATTCAGCAAAGGTTTACACATCTGTTGAGCATAAACAAACAAGCGCGGAACGTTAACATTCTAATGGGTACCTAAGTTTTGTGATTTTGCTGTTCTTGTATGCGAGCCAAATGACACCCTTACGCTTGGCAACATTAAGAAGTTAAATGATATTTTCAAAATAACGTAAGACGTCAGTAACCATCTGTTTCTTTACTCGTCAGCAGCTTTTATGATAATATAGGTATATAATACAACTGCATTAGCGAAAATTCCGCGCTTTGACAACATTTGCGAGAAACAAATAGGTAGTTTGGCGGAATCAGAAAGAGCACTTACTATTGCAATGAATTTTGGAATGCTTGTCACGCATCACATAAGAACAGCTAAACCAATTCGAGTAAAAACTCCGTGACGCACAGGTCGCACCATGCAGTGCTATCATCTATACTGTGGTCGCTAGCACGCAAGTAAAAACCTATCTACAAAGTAATGGAACACTCTCACCGGGTTCCGGCCACCGCTGTTGTTGCTTGCTTTTATAACACGCAACCACGATCGCGCCCTACATCTACAGCCCCGCGCGCGCACACACAAAAGGTGGTTCACTATAACACTTTTACGCTATAACACTTTAAGTTAAAAAATTTAAAATATCACGGATTAAATATTAAATCGGGATATTGGTAAGGTTCACCGCGTGCGCCGTCACTAGCGCCGTAAAAAGTAACGATTAACAAAAGAATTCGTGGAACAATTGCCCGTCTCAGTTGTGGACCCAGGACACGTCCGAATCCCAGAAGAGTTTGCCACGGTCTTCCTCTGTAGTAGGTGATTTTACTTTACATTATGCTCAACACTTTTATTGACTGACTGTACATGCATAAAATAACTTTAGTTACTTTCCCTAGTGTATACAATTTTACATGTGAAAGCACTTTCCAAGGGCCGACTTTCAGAACAAATGGCTTTCAACCTTGAATTTTAAGCCACACCTATCAAAAGAGAATATATTCACCACGTTTTCGCCTATCTTTTAATCTACTGCTTAAGAAAACTTAACTTTCTTTACCCAAAAAGCTGCAAAAGACGCCGCTAGGCTGACACTTTTAATGGATCACACCAGTCTTCCCGTGACCACGATAGATGCGATTCGATCGAAACGTATGGTAACAAAACTGTACTACTTCATAACTCTGTATTATTGGGAGTTTAATTTTTGTATTTATTTAACCGATTACAAATAACAAGAATTTTTTTTTTTGATTTCGTATGCACTAAATAAACATGCAGATGTCCATAGTGGTACAGCTAATATCAAGTGATTAGTACATAAAGATGTATATATTGGTACAGCTAAAATCAAGTGATAAGTACATAAAGATGTATATATTGGTACAGCTAAAATCAAGTGATAAGTACATAAAGATGTCTATAGTGGTACAGCTAAAATCAAGTGATTCGTACATAAAGATATCTTTAGTGGTACAGCTTAGAGCCATTTATTTCTACAGAGACATTTTTTTACCCACAAATGTCAAAAAAACAGAGATCCGTCTGTCGTATCTTGGTTGGCAAGGTCAAAAATAGAAATGCCTGGCTCATTATATATTTAGCTGCATATCATTACACTACAAATGCCTGGCTCACTATATATTTAGCTGCATATCATTACACTACAAATGCCTGGCTCACTATATATTTAGCTGCATATCATTACACTACAAATGCCTGGCTCACTATATATTTAGCTGCATATCATTACACTACAAATGCCTGGCTCACTATATATTTAGCTGCATATCATTACACTACAAATGCCTGGCTCACTATATATTTAGCTGCATATCATTACACTACAAATGCCTGGCTCACTATATATTTAGCTGCATATCATTACACTACAAATGCCTGGCTCACTATATATTTAGCTGCATATCATTACACTACAAATTTCAAATAGAAAAAGCTTAATGCAGAGCAATGAGCTTAACCTCAAATGTTTTTAATAATTCAACTTATAGAACTTACATTATCTTTTATGTATGATTTTGAACTTTCTGACATAAATATCCACATGCTGAAAAAAAAGTCCAAGCACGCTATCAAAAATATCTGAAATAAAAACAAGCAATAAGAAGTAACAAGTTATAACCATATATATAAAATGTAATACTCTATAATCAAAGCAACTATAAAGTTAATTACCTTTAGTTGCCAAACTTTATTGATTCGCTTTAAAATTCGATGCAGTAATCTATAACAATACACGATGTCAATGTTTTTGATATTTTGAGTGATTTCTTTAGGTTCTACCAAGTGTCGAAGATATCGGATAAAGCAGTCCGCCTTACAGCATAAGATTGAAACAAAGCAAGAAAGACAGAGTAATTCCGATCCTGCAGATACACGGATGTAAGTACCAACAATCATAATCGTCATTTGGCTCTTGCTGCCTGTCCCATCAGCGCTATCAGGGTTTGAACTCAGTTCCAAAATACATACAATTGTATGGAAAGCTACCAAAGCTACTGTGAAAATAATATTTTTGGTTTTTATACTTTTCATCGCAGAATCAGCAGCAGCATCATACAAAATATTATCCAACGTTATTATTTCTTTTATTAGTTTAGGAATTTTTCCTGTCTTTAATTTTACTAATGAATCAATTGATGATAACGAAAAAAGTGTCCAAAATGATATTGTGAAAATTTCATATGATATTATTGTAATAGAACTAATAAATGTATCTATAATACTGAACCACACGAAAGCAGATAAAAGGAAATAAATGAAAATATAATATATTTGAATGTACAAAGTTTTGTGATATTCTTTGTGAGAAGTCGATGCTATTGTCGCTGAAAAGAGATAAAGAACAGGAAAAGGACTTAATATATTTGCGAGACGAGTGTCTGCTGATAGCGTAGATAACAGGTTATAACACATTTTAATTTATCAATACAAAAACTAAACGGACTACCTTTGTCCTACAAAATTATAAAGTAATTGACAGGTTAAAGAAATTGAAATTCCACAAGTGCATGGCAAACGTGATTACTAAAATTCGTTTTTATCGTTAGGGTACGGAGGCAAATGGCAAAAACGGTACCCCTGCAGTACTGGCAAGTCCTTCGGCCTGTCTGTCTGTCCGTCCATGTACGAGTATGTCGCGTAGTAAGTAACTGGTGTTTTGTTTGTCAGCGTTGAAATTTTGCAGAGGTTTATTTATTATTAATTTATAAAATTTAAGGTTAAAATATTGAAAAAGGTCTAAAAAACGAAATTGTCCATTCTGTGTTTTCTTTAAGTTTTTTAGCATGTCGTCGTCACTTTTCCAAACGAGGGTTTTTAGTGATTGGGGGTAAGAATGTCCTTCTCCGGCTAGACTGGTGGTGTCGCAGGCTGTCACAATGTCGGCAGAGATAAAAAGGGCAGGTTGTCCGATGGTGTCCTAAACACGTGTGACATCATTTTCACTGCCTGGCGACGACAAGACGCTTACTAGTTTAGTTGAAAAGCCCTAAAAATGCCTACAGATTGTCACAAGTTGCCCATCGCCACTGCTTAAAAAACATTCAACAGATGACATATAAAAAGTAGAAGATTGATCTGGCGTAGGGTTCAGTTATAAGTATTTTCAACAACTCTTCGATTCTAAACCCGAGCAACCGCAGTTCTTGCACCCAAAATGTTGACTGATGAGTGTAACTCAACCCCTTTCTAAGTTATCATAATCTAGACGTGACGTAATAACCTGGTAACAAGAAAGATTTAAATGTTATTTATGTTGGTGACGTACTGGTGTACTCGCGCGTGCTGTAGATTCAGGAGTGAGGCCCACGCCGCTGTTGCAATCACCGAACAATGGCAGAAGAGTCACCACAAGTTTAGCAGCACACAAAACTGCGCCCGGTCTGGATCGTAGCCGATCTCTTAGTCGCGCTAAGGATCTACGCTTTTAAGAACTGTATAGTTATTTTATATTCAATACTATTCTTGAATAAAACAAATTGGGGGAAAAAAAAAATAGATGAGTAAGACCTGTGAAATAACGTCTAATTACGTGGCACTGAAAACATAATAAAACGGGTGCATGCGGTGCGGTCAACAATTGCGAAATTCCGGCTACATCTGTACGGAATAGCCCCTTTCCTCTCAACTCTCAACTCAACTTTCCTCTTTTTGCGTGTTCTTAAGAGTTGTAGTAAAAAAAAATCAAATCTGACAGGTAGTTCCCCAGAATTTAGCGCGTTTAAACAAGCAAATTCTTAAGCTTTATTTTATTAGTAAAGATTATAAGTACAGATTTTTCTTAGTACGGCTTTAAAACAGCTTAAATTAATACCCAGCTTTAGAACCCTATAGTGTGTGTCCGACTCCCACTTACGTTCATCAAAAGTACCTAAACGCGTACTTAAGTTTATTACTTACTGAATGTATAAATATAAATTTATTAAAGTGCCTATTAAGTAAATGGAGCGGAAGAAAATGTTATTATTTCTGATCTTCAGATAGGCGATAATTTTCTTTTATCATTAACTAGTCAAACATTATTAGGAGGAAATCCAGACAAAGCTGATATGTTATTATGCTTGAAAGACATTTATATAAAATCAAGAATTAGTAACTTGTTAATTTTTACAAAATTTTAAATTATATTTCAGTTAAAAGTTTAAATAGGAAACAATTAAAAAACTGTAACATTTAAATTTATTCGGAATTTAAACTTAAAGTAGTGGAAATTATTCGGTATATTAAACAATCTACACAAAGCAGAAAGGCAATCCGAGGAGATGGTATAAAACAAGCCGACTTGACTAAAAATAGCTGTCATATTCTGCGTAGGCGAAGCATCAGCCGATTTGTGGCACTGGCAGCAAGAATCCAACCTTCAGAATATTGGTCTGTGTACTTCTCAGAGCATAGTTATGGTTTTTCTTTACCATTGCTCTTAGTTCCTATTGTTTTTCTTTAGATAGATAAGCTATTCAAAAATAATTTGTCATATTATGTGACTTACTCGAATGTTAGGTACTGTGTTATTCATTAGAAGTTTTACCCATAAGGTTTACACCGGGAGCGTTCATTAGAAAAGGCCAGTTGACAAAAAAACACGCCTACTTTTAACACTGCTTTGCAAAATTGATATAAGATACGTGCATGCCTGTATCAGATGTATCAGATCAGATGTATCAGATACACTAACTTCTTAGGCAATTTTTATCGTGATGGCAAGTAATACTAAGTGAACATTAAGAGACTCTGAAGGCGACAGTATTGAGTTCGCAAGCAAGCGAGACGCACAGTACGTGGGCTGTAATAGCGTTCTGTAACTCTTTACAGTTTTATAACTCAACAGTACATTGCACGCAGAGATAAGCACGGGTTGGCATTGTTTGCAACCTATTAAAAAACATAATTATAAAATTTGATAGATTCCGATGTTACGATAATGATCTACTCAATATCGGAATTTTTGTTACCTAGCGTTCCGAGATTCCAAATGACAAAAACCTGACCGATGTGAAGTTAGCGGCCTTAGATAGCGGCCTTTTATAATCCGACCAAATTAAAACGTAAAGGATTTTAATGAAAGAATTTACTGAACTAAACGGAAATAACAATAAATAGACCAAAATAATGAGAAAACGGTCAAAAATTAAACAAATACATAAAAAATAATATGTGTAAAAAATATTTTCTCTTTAAAATACACCTCCATATTAGAAAATATTGAATAGTACCAAAGACTTAATCATTTACCCTAGATGAAAAAACAGAGAGAATGGTATAATCGAAAGTTATCGGAAAAGGGACGCTAAAGTTTTTAAAACAACAAATAAAAGATCTGTGGGTTGTGGTGCGGTAAATATGAACCACACTATAAATCTGTCAATTAAGAAAATAGACAGACAAACATTTTGTATTGCTCTTATTAATAAATATTTCAACATGTGTAGTACCTCTTCCATTTAAAAAAAAAAAAAACGAGTTGCACTCCGGGAGTGCCGGCAGAAGTGAAAACGTTTACACACGATTCGCGCTTAACACTCAAATATGTCACAAGACATGTCTTTGACATTGTCAAGAAATAATAATGTTTGTTTATTAACTTTAATGACGTAGTATATTTGACATCGCAATCTGTCATAGAATTAAAATTCCATATCCAACCTCCCTGTACTACTCATAATCGCGAATACTAAAAATAAAAATTGTAATAGGCGTGGCATTACGGTTTCCGTATTTTACAAAAACAAAGATGCTTTTTGTTCAATTTCCATATTTTAAACACTTTACATATACGAATTTTACGAATACACAGCAGTATGGCCACTACACAGACGGTCGAGCCATCAGCTGTTACCATCCATGGATGCGCGTAGCACGCTGTAACATAAACACACAGGACCATTCGTGCAAGCGCCCTGCGCCGCCTAATCGAAACAGCAGGCGCAGGCATACATTTTCGCCGCGCCGTAGAAAGAGAGGGGGATACTCCCTCTCCTACGCCGCGCCAGCTGTCTACTCTCCATCCGTCTTACGAATTTTCACGATCAGGACACGTGACCTGACGCGATTTTATCATTTTTTACCCATACCAAAAAAATTGCACAACGCCACTAAAGAAGTTTTCACTTAAAAAAAATTTTAAAGAAAATTTACCCATGTGATACATATGAACTAAAATGTTAATGATTAAAATTTGGTAACACTTAGTGACACATATCAAATTGAGCCTCTTTAAACCAGAAATAATATGAAGTTTTCAATTCACGGCTATCTCGGGGCTAACTGTGAGTAAAATGGTTAGCGGCGTAAAAGTTATTTTCTTTCAAAATTTCAAACACACCTTAAACCTGGTAAGAAAAAAAATAGACACAAACAAAGGGCGTTAAAACAAGAATTTTGTATTGCTCTTATTAATACATTATTTCTAATTGTGAAATACCTTTTCAATTTAATAAAAAAAAAACTAAGAGAAAATTTTAAAATGTGATACTTATCGGCCTAAAATGTTAACATAAAAATGCGGTAACACTTAGTGACGCATAACAAATTGAGCCTCTTTAAACCAGAAACCATATGAAGTATTCATATCACACCTATCTTGGGGTTAACTGTGAGAAAAATGGTTAGCGGCGTAAAAGTTATTTTGTTTCAAAATTTCAAAAAATACATCACTAAGTGTTACCGCATTTAATAATAACCTTTTAGGCCGATAAGTATCACATTGTAAAATTTTCTTTTACTTTTATTTATTTTTTATTAAAATTGTAGAGGTATTACAAAATTATAATTATGTATTAATAAGAGCAATACAAATTGCTTGTTCCAACAGCCTTTGATTGTAACCTTTTTCAACAGATTAACGGTGTGCTTGAAATTTTAAAAGAAAATCATTTTTAGGCTGCTAACCATTTTTCTCACAACTAAACCCGAGATAGGTGTGATATGAATACTTCATATGGTTTCTGGTTTAAAGAGGCTCAATTTGTTATGCGTAGGTGTAAGTATCACATTGTAAAATTTTCTTTTACTTTTTTTTTATTTCAGTCGAAGAGGTATTACACAATTTGAAATATTTGTTAATAAGAGCGATACAAAATGCTTGTTTTAAAGGCCTTTGTTTGTGACTATTTTCTTTCTTAACAGGTTTGTGGTGTGTTTGAAATTTCGAAAGAAAATAACTTTTACGCCACTAACCATTTTACTCACAGTTAACCCCGAGATAGGTGTGATTTGAAAACTTCATTATTATTTCTGGTTTAAAGAGGCTCAAATTGATATGCGTCACTGAGTGTTACCACATTGTTATCATTTACTTTTTAGCCGATATGTATCACATGATTATATTTTCTTTAACATTTTTTTTAAAATGGAAGAGGCATTACACATGTTGAAATATTTATTATCAAGAGCAATACAAGATGCTTGTTTCAACAGCGTTTGAATATGTCTATTTCGTTAATTAACAGATTTATAGTGTGCTTCTGAATATTTACCGCACCACACACCGCAGATCTTTTTTATTTTTTACTTTTATTTGTTGTTTTTGAAGTTTTAGTGTCCCTTTTCCGATAATTTTCGTTTGTACCATTCTCTCTGTCTTTTCATTTGGGGTAAAAGATTAAGTCTTTGGTATCATTCACTATTTTCAGCTATGTAGGTGTATTTTAAAGAGAAAAATATTTTTTACCCATATTATTTCCCATATATTTCTTTAATTTTTGACCGTTTTCTCATTATTTAGGTCTATTTATTGTTATTTCCGTTTAATTCAATAATTTTTTTCATTAAAATCCTTTACTTTTTAATTTGATCGGCTTAAAATTACTACTAAAACTTGTACGCTAAATTCACACCGGTAAAAACCTGTACAAACTGGTGTACAAAATAGTGGTGCCGGAAGTCATCAGTTATTTCAGGCGTGAGCACATGCTTGTGTATTCAAACTTTTTTTTTATTAAGTAAGTTAAATAAGTTTTTATTAAGTAGACTTTTAAACAGCACTTTTAAATCGTCAGTTTAATTATTAATTTTATAAGCTTTCCACCGGTTCGGAATGATTTACTACCGAGAAAAACCGGCAAGAAACTTAGTTTTTACTACATAGCCATTTAGCCTTAAACTAGGTAATAACATAATATACAATGTTTTGTTTTGTTACAAATGCACCCATACTAATACAAATGAATGAATTTCTAATTCTAACAAGCATCTTCATCATTAATATACATATATTTCATCAACTTTGTAATAGCTTTTTGTCATTAAATTGCCTTTGACATGAATTTTAAATTTATTTGGAGGTAAATTAACCACATGTTATGGAATTTTATTGTAACAAAATGTACCAGTACCTTTTTTAGGATCTCAACGTTTAATTTTTTCTTGTATATCCTTTTTGTGAATAACAATATTATATAAGGTAATATAATTATGGGCTTCAGACTTAGGCTGTAAGGAGGTGGAAAAAGGTGAGGTCACAGGATCAAATACCAAGCTGAAGCAGAAGTTCTTTTTACTGTTAACGTACCTCCAGAAATATTTAATATTGTTGAAATCCGGGGATTCCTCAGTAGAAGTTAAAATGGTTATTGTCTGACTCTATTAGTTTTTTGCTCCTGCTGCGTAAGAGTGATAATGTATCATAATCACGGGGATTATTGTATTTTTTTACATTTTGTGATATTTCTGTTTTTATTTTAGACATCGCTTTAAGGCAGAACTAAACCAAACAGGGTATCTATCGATATGATTTTAAGTAAAAGGGGTATATCTGTTCTATTTAACGTTAATGTTAACTTCGTCAGATGACAATAGTGAGTGCTAATCGTGGAAGAAGTATCGAGACTTATACTCAAGGAAGGACGATGCTTATCTCCTATTTTACCCCCATAGGGGATGCTTTTTGTTGGTGCTCGCCTTTGTTTTACCTAGATCCTCGTTGTAAAATTTAAACTATACACAAAAATATCGAAATTCTTATACAAATTTTTATCCCCTATTTTACCCTTTAGAGGTTGATTATCCATGAACAGACAAATTGAATGTATTATAACTTTGGTAATATTCTTGTGAATCATTGTATTAGTCTGTCAGTGAATCATTGTTAATTTTTAAAATTAAGTTTTGTGCATTTAACACAGCTTTAAATACAAACTAATATCCACCCTCTTAGGATATAATTTTCCTAAAACAGTGACACTTTAATCTTGATTTTCAATTTGCCATGCCAAATACCAAGTTTTATGCATTTAGCTTAAAAAATGACGGATTTCCGTACTTTCAACCCCTATTTTAGCCCCTTAGGGTATGAATTTCCAAAAATTCCTTCTTAATGCACACTTACGTCATTTAAGGAAGGTTGTGCAAAATTTTATGCTTTTTGACCCAGCAGTTTCAGCTAAATGTCCATCTCATAGTTCACAGACAAATATTTACTTCTACACTGTATATATTTATTGCGTGTCTTGAAAACTACTTTAATGATTTAGATGAAATTAATTTTGTATTTAGATTTGCTTTTTAAATTTTCACAAAAAAAGCAGTAACCGCTTATTATCTACTTTGGATAAATTTAGCACACGTAACATTGGTATTTCAATAATAATATAGTAGTTGTATGTATATACATAATTAGTTCGTGTATTAATATTTACGATAGAGATGTTAAGTCTTAATCTAAGTCTAAGTCTTAAGTTAAGTCTAATTATTTTTCATCACACTTGCCCCTAAACAGTGTCATTGACTACATAAATGTTAATTAACACCAACTTATATTTGAATAGTATGTTTCCGGAGTTTTGTTATCTAAAATGATTTATTATATTGTTACTTAGGTTGTATTTAACAGCTGTCTTTGTTAGGTACGTTGTATGCAACAGCTATCATTGTAACTTTAAGTTGTATGCAAAAGCTATCATTGGTACTTTAAGTTGTATGCAACAGCTCTCATTGATACATTAGGTTGTATGCAACATATATCATTGTTACTGGTCTTTGCAAGATCGAGTAGTCGGGGGCTGAGGGGGTTGAAGAGAGTTCGTGAAGAAAGGGGAAAACGTTCCAAATGGCTTTCCAAATCAGCTCCTTCCCAAGTAAGTGAATTAGTCCATATCAAGGAGCATAACTTCCCCCCTCTACAATGGAAGATGTGAAGAATCATCCGCACTTTGCACGGAAAGGATGAAATTACCCGTGTTGTGGAGTTACACACGGCAATTGGAACAGCGCCCGATATTGAAGTTGGCAAGACTCTCAATTGATCTGCCCAAGGATGATGGCCTCATTTTTACCCAGCTCCAGCCCCCTTGCGGATCTCATAATAAACTACTATCACATCATTAGCCCATACATAATTGCTTTTGGGATCTTAGGTCAATGCTGTAATTCAATTTTTAACATTTCAATTACTTTAAAAAAGGTGTTCAGCAACATTTAAAGTTAAAATAGTAACATCTCAAAACGTTTTAAGTTATATTGCTGCAAAGTTCTTTTACAAACTTTTATACGTATCATTGCAGTTACATCAATTATTAAGTTTCGATGAGGTTCAAGGTAATAATAAGATGCAAGTTACTGTCATGTTCCAGGTATGTCAAGTCTAAAACTTGCAAATGTGCCATATATAAACTTACTAAAACTTGCTGTCAGTTTCATGCTCAGCGAGTTCAAAAGTCTACGCGGACCAAATCGTGGGCAACAGCTAGTGTCTCAATATTTTAGTGAAAATGTTAGACAAAGAAGCTTTACCCTCGCAAAATTTTCTAAAGCTCAGTGAAGTGTGTTTCTTATAGGTCAAATTCAGGTAAGATAAGTCAGTAGTCCGATATATATGGAAATAAATAAATAAAAATATTTCACCGCGACGAAGTTTTCGAGCGCTATTTTACTGTTTATCTATTTTAATACCCGCGATAAGATTTCTAATTGAATTTTTTGCACAATCAAGGAAATGAAAATGAAATAAAATAAATTCATATTATTTGTTTTGAACAAAAGTTAAACTTCTCTGGAACGAGTTGTTCTCAAATCATTATAACTTTTAACGAGCTCGGAGCAAATATGAATGTGATGTTTTCTCACTGCAATGACACTCGCTACTTAAATTTTTAATATTTTAATGTTCATTATTTTGTGACACATATGTGGTAAAGAGCGGGCTCTGGGAAATCATCTAAGTTTGCAAAATATGAGGAACGAGATCTATTGATCGATCCGTGCACATGATACCCTAAGCAACCCAAATAAATACATGTTGCTTACCCTATTCCTCCATGTTTCATTCTTTTGATGCTTACGATGTCGTGTAAGACGGTGGAGATATTTTGTTTGTTTGCCTTTTATGGATTCCGTAGCCTCATAAAAAACGGATATCTTATAACTTCTGTCTCGTCTCTCCGCCCGCTATATAGTCACCGATATATAGTCATATAGTCACAGGCAGCATTGCCATTTTGTTTTGTAATGAAATATAAAAATTAAAGGTTCTTCATACATTCAACGGAGGGGTCATATATATATATATATATACCTATGTATATTATTTAGCTGTAAACACACGCCTTTTCAATTTTTTTTATCGCATACGTGTTGTGCCTGAACGATATGTAAGTGTAAAAGTTTTATTACTATTGTGGGATTGTGACACTTTTTGTGCTTATTTTGGAGTTTGTTTTCACAATGCTGGTTAGCAGCTTCTCTTTGGATTGCATAGAAAATATTGGTGCTTAAGAACTTGGCAAGTACCTTGCACAAGTTTACTTTATCTAGAGGTAGTGAGTTGCAGCCATACATATAACCTCAATGTTATAATAGTTTTCTATGGTGTAGTATAGCATGCCACACCAGTCCCTATGGTGTAGTATAGCATGCCACACCAGTCTTTATGGTGTAGTATAGCATGCCACACCAGTCCCTATGGTGTAGTATAGCATGCAACACCAGTCCTTATGGTGTAGTTTAGCATGCCACACCAGTCCCTATGGTGTAGTATAGCATGCCACTCCAGTCCTTATGGTGTAGTATAGCATGCCACACCAGTCCTTATGGTGTAGTATAGCATGCCACACCAGTCCCTATGGTGCAGTATAGCATGCCACACCAGTCCCTATGGTGTAGTATAGCATGGCATACCAGTCCCTATTGTGTAGTATAGCATGCCACACCAGTCCCTATGGTGTTGTATAGCATGCCACACCAGTCCCTCTCTTCACCTATCTCTGCGGCAATGTCCTACAAAATGGCTTCGTTTTCACATTTTAAAACTATGTGAATTAACAATTTCACGAAATACAGTTTTTAACTTTTGCCACAAATATTTAAAAAAAAAAACATTTTTTCTGAAATTTGTGAGATAAAAATCTAGTATGATTTGGACTGATTAATAATTTTTATATTAAATGTATAGTATCTATAAATAAAATAAAGTTCAAATTTAACAGTTATTGAAGTGTATTGGTCCCTATCCTCCCTCGTTCCCTATTTCGTTTTAGGTTCTTACTAAGCATCCCTATGGTCTTGATTATCATGATGAACTCTATCTTTTCTACAATTTTATGCTCTCAGAAATTGTCAGCGTTTTAAGGACAGTACAGTACAGTACTACAGTAATTATTTCTAGGGTTTTCAAGCCCGCGGTTTAAAAGTTAAAGTTGGGATATTGAACGGAAATTTTTAAACTTAGCCAACGTCCTCATCTTAACACATTTCCACAAGTTACCACTTACCAGATGCCATAGAAAAATTGTTGTCTTGAAGAACATTAATACCTTTATTAACGGCACAGGTCATACCTTGCCTAAACCAGTATCTCTAGAAATGGCGCAAAATTTTGAATTTTATCCAATGACGTCAGATAACGGAGAGAAGTCATTTTTTCGTACAAATTAATACTGAGTGACAAACCTCACTAATTTGCGCTCGAAAATTTGGTAAAATACTTATTGTATATTGTCACTAAAACTGTGCATAATTTAAAGAATATGTCGCTGTTCTTGTACAGTCTTGAATTAAAAATTATTTTTCACCTCACCAACACGAAAAGGATAGTTTTGCTGTCCAAATTCAGTTCCTTCCTTCTTCGATGTGGAAACCAGATTTCGCATTATAGCATATCATTTCTCGATAGTCATGTGTAAATATAGTCAAGTGCTTATATTTAAGTTTGGCGAAGCGCCATATACAAGTTTTATCTTAAAGGGCGGGAGATTTGGTGTGCATCCTTCAGAATTTGCGCGTCTAATGTCCTGCTTATTTCTTCATAATTCGCTGCACAATTCTTAACACGTTTCCGTTAAACACTGCTAAAATATATACATCGAAGCAAACTAAATGAATTTAGAAAAATTAAACAGAAAATCCATCTCTGGGCAGGTGCACCCGGATACCAGCTTGGCCCTTTTGACTCGGTTCAACGACGGGCTGTGAGAATTGTCGACGATTCCAAACTCACTTGCGGTATCGAGCCCTTAAGTCTGAGGAGAGACTTTGCCTCACTGTGTGTGTTCTACCGCTTGTACAATGGGTTGTGTTCTGAGGAATTGTTCGAAATGATGCCCACGGCTACTTTCTACCATCGCACCGCTCGCCATCGGCAGGGAATTCATTCTCACACTTTAGAACCTAAATGGTGGCGTACAGTGCGGTTTCAGAGAAACTTCCTCCCGCGAACGCTTAAGTTGTGGAATGAGCTCCCTGCCAAGGTTTTCTGCAAGGACTACAGTATGGAGTTCTTCAAGAAAGAAGTTATTAGATTTCTGAAGGGTCGGCAACGCGCAAGTGATACCCCTGGTGTTGCAAGCGTCCATAGGCTACGGTGACCGCTTACCATCAGGCGGGCCGTAAGCTTGTTTGCCACCTTAGTGGTATAAAAAAAAATAAAAAAAAAAAAAAAAACACCACTCCTTCTTAAGATGCGCGCCAAAACTCCCCCAAATTCAGTTATTCAGGCAAAGTAATTCACTGTTCGAACATTGACTTTTGGATTAACCCGATGATGAAAAAAAAAACAATACAAATGGACAAATACTTAACCTTGTTCATTTTAATTAAGAATATAACTACATAGCATTTTTTTGTTTTTAAGTGAGTTTTTATAAATTATTAGTATTACTAATAATTACTAACCCTATACAGTCTACAGATTTAGCAAAATTCCCGTTACGGCAGTAGAAGTAAATAAAATACATTACTTTGCACTACCGCGTAAATCTCTTCCGTTTTATCTTCAAGTAAAACCATAGCGTGTAATACTTTTTTAGTACACCATCTTGTGGCAATTAACATAAACTAAGTTAACATGAACATAGTTCTTCCAACATGAGATCAATCACAGGTTTATGCCGTAATTAGCAATTTTTGGATTTTTCCTTATATTTATGATGTATGAACTAGCTTCATGTCAAATTTCATGATTCTAGGACAACGGGAAGTACCCCATAGTGTAACATATCGTTTTATGCTACTTTAAAAATAAACATGCAAGTAAATATAGAGAACTGAAACTTTGCTCAATTCTTAGAAACTTGAATTGTTTCCTTAAGTGAATAGATGCTTTCATTTAACACAGTCAATTTCGTCTATGATGACAGCCAGAAATATCGAGTGTTTTTTTTAAAAAAAAAACTGTGAGAAAAATATTTAATCTTTAAAGGGGTCAACTAAATTTGGCTATAGGAAATCACATACTCAAACTTTTTTTGAAGTGAAAACTTCTTTAGCGGCGCCGTGCACTTTTTTTGTGATGGGTAAAAACTGTTAAACTCGCGTCAGGTCACGAGTCCTGATCGAAAATTCGTAAGATGTCACTCGCATTAGGACACGTGACCTATATTTACATTAGGTTAGTTTTTATTTTTAGTATATGGCGATTATGAGTAGTACAGGGAGGTTGGATATGGGATTTTAATTCTATGACAGATTGAGCTGTCAAATATACAACGTCAAAAAAGTAAATAAAAAAAAGTTATTATTTTTAATAAATAAATATGGATCAGAAGTGATGGGAAGTAAATAGCGAGTATGTTTTCACTTCTGCCGGCACTCCCGGAGTGCAACCCGTTTTTTTATTTTCAACTCTATTACCATATACTGGTAGGATATAATTTCAATTTGTAACTTTATAAGATATGAACAAAGGATACAGAATGGGTTATTGAATAGCCAGTTTTATTAGATCCTTAAGCCGTGAGAATGTATAAGAAACCCAGAGTCGATAGCTGGTATAGAGGATTTCCAGGAAGCGTTTGCAGGAACGAAGTTGCCTCAGTCTGCCAGTGAGTTCTCTAGAGTACAGTCGTGGAGTTTCATTTTTTATACAAGACAGTCAGCCAGAGAGTGCACTGGAGATCAGACTTGTTAAATTAAACTTTACAATATTTGATTTTTTTTTTTTTTAATTTGTGGTATGTGTTAAATAGTTTGGTAAAGTAGTATCATATTTTTTTTTTTTATATAATATTTATTTTACTTTTATTAAATTATGTCTTTGACAGGTTTTATTCAGATTTTGTTTTATTCATTTTCTTATGTTGCTAAATGGTTGTGACCGTTGAATGAGATGTATGTTTTAAAGGTGAATGCATGTCTGTTGTTGACAAAGGTGTGTAAATGAGTGTAACAAAGGGAGTTGATGTATGGGATATTTCTAGTAGTGTGACACTAAAACGAAGACAAAATTTGAGTCACTCTTATTTAAGTCTTCTTATATTACTGTTGACATAGCGAACTTTTACTTCATGCTTTCCAAACTCAACGCTGTGAAAATATATTGTGATTCAATGAACTGAAGGCTAAATCACTTTATCTACTGTATTCTACTGTTAGATAGGTTTGGGACTAATGAATATATAAATTCGACGAGAATCTATCTACTATTTGTATCTATTTAATCTTCGTGTAAAAGTCTTTTATCAACAGTTCAAATTACTGATCACAAAACGACAAACGAAAAAATTCACGTTACATAAAGAATTATGTATTTGTAAAAATACCTATTGGGCACATTTTTATGGTATTTCAAGACATGAAAGAATGAGTGACTCGTTTTTTTTTTTTAATTAAAATTTTCTCTTTGAGAATTTCGTAAAATTCATAACATCTATGTACACAAACTATTTACTCTTCGTACCGGCGGAGTCTGGAGGAACGCATGTGCAAGTAAATATAACAAACGATTACAGGACACTTACGCAAGAAAAGTTCGTGGCTCTGGTAATCCAACAATTAAATAAAACATTTCGAAACGAAGTTCTTAAGTTTTCAAAAGCAAGATCACAAAAAAAAAGTTGGGGTTCGTAAATTCCAATTATATATATATATACATAATATATATATTTTACTACATATATACATTGTAAATCACACATAACTACAAAAAATTAAGGCGATGTATGTTGTATATAAGGAGAGATGCATTTATGTAACGATATTTCTAATGAGATTTTAAATGATAAAGAGTATGTTCTGGAATGAGTTGTATTTTTGAAAGCTGAATTTGAAAAGTAATTCTGTTCTTTACTTTTAATTAAATTTTCCTTGCAGCTATAAATGTTATTTTTATTCACTATTTTTTATTTTTATGTTTCTCATGTTTTACGAGTGCTGATTCGTGTATGTTCAACGGAAGTCGTCAAAGGAATGTAGACGTCTTGTACCTGTGGGACTGAAGATACTTCAGGACTATAATGCTGAAATTCATAAAAGCTGAGTATAATTAATTACTATTTGAACTTTTCACTTGAATGGCATTACTTTATTTTTATTCTGTCAAATAAATAAATCGTAAGAAATTGTTTATCCTAATTTAAATTAATTAAATAATTAGGTATTGTATTGTACCTAAGTAATGTCTGATTTCAGTGAAGTTTTAAAATACAAAAACTAAACACGAACTCACTGAAAAATTGATTTATGCTAATTTGTTTTCTTATGAGAAAAGAACTATTAATTCAGCTTACTATCTCAATCACTTATGTACTTGAATGTTCATTTCTTTAAATAGAGTCACTGGACAGCCTTTATGTGTAGAGATTTTAAATAGATTGCGGTTTTTCTATTTAAAATTCTCGAGGAGAGGGCAACAAATATGATTGGTCAAATTATCATAATTAATTTGATAATTACAAAAAAAAGCAGAATTAATTATATCTGTTTGGAGATAAGGGTAAGGGTCCAATTAATTAAAAATGCTTTTTAACTTCTAAGTTCATATTTGCAATTCATCTTTTGATTTATAATTTTATATTTCTTTTATGTTATAGAGATTTCAAAATATCTATTCCATTAAACTCCTTTTCTAAAGTCACTTCAATTTTATTTTTGACTAGAATAATTAAGAAGCAAGTCAAATATGCGTCGTTAGATTACACGTTGTTACAGAATGCGTTGAAGAAATAAAGGTTCACTGCTCGTTCCCCGTAGGTGATAGCGTGATAATATGTAGCTTATATGATGACCCGACTTCTTAATAATATTCGTGCCAAATTTAAAGTAAATCCATGCAGTACTTTTTGAGTTTATCCCGAACATACATACAGACAAACAGCCAAATAGACAAAAATTCTAAGAACTACATTTTTGGCTTCGGTATCGATTGTAGATCACACCCCAAGTATTCTATTAAAATATTCAATGTACAATTTTGACTTTCCTACCATTTTATTATATGTATAGATTTTAAATTATTCAAATTCCTAACAACTTAAAAATTTATATAATTAAATATAATGAATCCAATATATACACACTTTATTTTCAAATTCCAGGAGCGGATAAGCGAACTCAGCGTAACGTGAGCATGAACGACAAGCGGAAATCTTCGAGCATACCCCTGATTCACATTGGAGAGCTTGGATAGATAAGTTTCTTAATTAAGCTAAATAAGGTATTCAATTATATTAATTTAATTTTAATTAAATAAAATATCATAAAACTAAAACTTTCTTTTCACGGGGATAGATTTTACAATAGGTTTTGATTTATTTGTGATTGCCAAAATATGCCACAAAAAATGACCGTTTTTCAGCCTTTTTTCTTAATTCCGTTGCTTTTTACAGCTTCAAGGGACTATAGTATATGATATTAATTTCAACTTGATAACTTCACGCGTTCCTGAAAAAAGGGATCTTTAGTCTTGACAGACAAACGGACAGACATACAGACAGACAGACAAACGGACTGACAACAAAGTGATCCTATAGGGTTTCCTTTTTTTCTTATGAAACGGTACGGACCCTTAAAACAAAACTACACCAAATCACGAGCAAAAAATTTCCGCTCTTGAGTCTTAATCGCCATATTAATTATTGGCTCAGCTATGGAATCATTCTTTCGGGCAATAGTACTGACTCATCAATTTGATTTACCCTTCAAAATAAAATAATAAGAATATCAGTCAAAATAAAAGAGACAGAAAGTTGCAAAAACCGTTTTTAGAAACTCAAAATCCTCACTCTACCATGTATCTATATTTCAAAAATATGTTAATTTGCCCTGAAATACCCACAGCTGTATAAAAAAAAGAGAAAAAATAGATTAAACTTACCAACTTCTAAGTTTGCTAGCAATGCACTGTACGGGCCCGCTGCCAACCGTCTTCCAGAAGATATTGTAACTAACCCCCCAAAAGAAACATAATATACTACCTACCCGTTACGTACCTACCTAACTAACCAGTATGGACAAGATTATAAGAGATAATATAAAAACGAAACTTGAAAATTAAGGTATAAGGGTTTTGAAGGTTTGGCTATTTGATCGTCTAAGTGGTAGGACCCAATTGTGTAACGTAGACCGCAGTTTCTTTAAGAGAAAGACTGAAACACCGTTCTAGTAATGAAAATAGTATCCTCTACCCCTATGCGCTTTTTATTATAAAATATAAAAAAAATAAAAAGGCGTGAAGCTCCACCGAGCGCTTCCCACGGTACGTGTCCATACCGAGGCTAACTTAGCGCACATCCCCCGTAGGAGTAGAGGTGTGATATCATAATTGGTATAAACATTAAATTATCGATGCAGCCGAAGCTGAAGACCGAAGTCTAAATATGTAGTTTCATTTCGGTTTTCAAGCCGGCGTCCACTCCATACATGATCAAGGATTCATAAACAGGTTAAATGTATAGGTATATTACCAGTTCAAGTACGAAGAATTATAGTTTATAGTTTATTTGATCGATTAACAATAGAATAAGTGTGAGTTAGATTATTTATGTAATATTCAGTATCGCAGCTTTTCAGGAATTTAGTCGCGAGCCAAATATGATTCCATGAGTTGTTACCAGTCGCGTAGGTGAAGTATCACTGTCGCCTTCACGTAATCAGCGTCCGACTCCCCACAACTTGGCAACGGTTTACGTCTCAATTTAAATAAAACAACAATTGCCTTCTTTCGCAGTTTTTCGACTCTGACAGACAGCTCGGGGCAAGGACCTTTACCCTTCTACACTGTGTAATCTGTTGTCGTCGTTCAAGTCGCTCGGCACTGAACTTACATTCGTATTTGACCCAAACAAACGGATCGAAACGTTAGGCGAGAGATGTTCAAACCATCTGTGAGCTCAGCCGATGTAACTTGAAGCCACTCACGAATGTTAACGATAAACATTCTGAGAGATTAGTAGGTTTTAAGCTTCCGATCCCCGGGCATGCCTCCATCATCTCCTTATCTCCTCTTTACTTTACTCAGGCGAGGTCTTTTTACCTGTATTGTATAGCAGCAGTATAAGCAATCAAACATAAGAAACAACATCCATCGCTTATTCAAGCAAAAGAGTCAAATTCCAATATTCAGATTACTGCCTTATAATAGCCATCAGAAAGGTACAAAATTTCTCTCATATTAGAATGTATTCACTCAATAATACATTGCATTTTATATCAATCTATCGCATTTTGCATATGCCCACTTCATACGCTTTCTTTATATATTGGTGGTGTGTGTATGTCTGCGTAAACTTATGCTGTCCCGGGTGTTCTAGTAATGAAATTTATTTTATTTTCGAATTTAGGTTTTTAACTACATAAATGTGTTAAGCCCGTCTTTTGAAAGTCTACAAAAATATTAAAGACCTCCACCGCCACGATCCTGGCTAACTTTTTCTAAGTCCTTGATCTTTCACGATCCCATTAAATTATTATTTTGATTATTGTGTTAGTTTAATATATATATATATATATATATTTTCCTTATTTTTATTTTTTATTATTAAATTTTATTTTTTATAAAATTTAATATTATGAAGGACGAAGATGGCTTGGTAGACGGGTAGGCTAGGCAGATGGGTACAATATCAAAAACGAAACAAAAGATTACAGTATTTATAAACAAATATTGATGAATAAGGTCTATTACACAATTGATGATAAAAATTTACTCTCAGCTATATAAAGCCTCCCTTACACAAACTTATAATTTTCCTGTACATATATATTACTATCTTATATATAGTCCATATTTACAATACAGCTACTTCATCAATACGAAACACAAAGACACAAATGTGTTTTAAAATTTAAACAAATATTAACTAATTACTCAGTAGTTACTAAGTTTATACTATTTTGAAAACGTATACTTACAAACAATGGCGCAAATGAAATAGACGTTATTCAAGACACGTAAAATTAGCCTACACTATCTGCCTTGATCCTCTCTCCTACATCCCAATACGTTGCCCAACAGGGTTTATAATGATCAAACAATAATATTATTTTGTAACATCTCGGTAACATTATGGTGTACAATAAATATATTGAGTATTTAGTATTGGTTATAGTGTTGGCAATTAATAATACTATTTTATTCTTTAATGCATACCGTACTTGACTAGTTTATGAATTCCTTAAATTTTCGAACTAAACTCCAAAGTGCCAATAGTTGGAGGAGTGCTGACAATTGGAGGTCTAGTTTGATTGATAAATATTGATATGTAGAAACAAATACTTTCAGATTCTTGCTATAAGATTGCTTAGTAAATCGTAATGTGATACGATAACTCATGGTATGTGGAAAAATACTCCCACAGATTCTAGCTATATATATGATAACTCTCGATACTATGATAACTATTAATATGAAAATACGTGGACCGGTTTACAAAACTCTGTGACAACGACGCTAAATCTTGATATGATGTAATAAATATTGTACTGAATAAAATGCTTCTTATTCTGCTTTCACGATAAACCTTGATATGTAGAAAATTTGCTTAATAAATGATTGATGTCTGATGCCGAGAATGCAAGTGTCAGGAACTACGATGAAACTCAATGGCGCAATCCCCTTATACTCTCGGACACAGGATCCAGTGCGAAGGACCAAAAGTGTTGCTGTTCTACATCGAGTGCTAATGATATAGTAAAAACGGTTTCGGGAACGACAATGACACGAGTAAGTCAATGACCGCTTTACATATTAGTGGTTAATAAACTAAACTTACATACCTAATAAAGTGATTTAAATATTTCGATTGTATGTGTGTAACCACATATATAAATTGTGCAGTGTTCCGTACATCTAAAGAGTCAAATAGTGTATACTTTCGGTTAGATTTTGTACAGACAAGGCTTATTCTGTAAATTATTTACCAATTGTTAATTTTATCAAACAGGCTGGTTGCGGAAGACAGAGATTTGGAAGAAATGACACGTCATGGAGGTCGCTTATGTCCATCAGTGAACCAGTATAATGGTTTTTTTATATATCACTGAGAAGCTAACAGGCCGCCTGATGATAAGCGGGCACCATAGCCTATGGGTGCTTGCAGCACCAGGGGTATTACTCGCACCTTCAATACTTAAACTGAATCATTAACAAACCTGTTCGCTTAAGCAGGAAAAATTAAGCGTACAAACAAATAAAACCGCCTCCATAGTGAACCGAACACTTTCTGCGAACAGATAATGATCTTGGCAAATAAATGAGACGTGGTGTCACCCACATGTTACGTGGATGTGGGTCATAAACACGGTTCAACCATTTCTGTTATCGAGGACAAACTTTCACCAAATGTTTCAGCTCTAACCTACATTTGATAATTTAACGTTGAAGAACACAACTAAGGATAACCTTTGAGGATTGTGTACGTTCAAGTTGCAAAACATTTTTTCGAAGACGAAAAGTTTTTGACTAACTATGTAGTTATAAACTTTTCTAAACACTTCATACTCCTAAAGATTAAAAGTTATAAAAATACTTTCTATTGATATATATCAAGTTGTTATTGGTGCCTATTTCAAAAATATACTTATAAGTGTCTTTACTTTATTAGCACATCAATCTTACAAACACACAAAATCTTCAGATAGAATTAATAAATACGATATAAATATACATACATAGAAATAATGTTTCTTCGTTTATGACTCTCTGAAGGTTAGAGTTTTAGAAGCAAATATTATACTTGCCATATCTATGCAGTCAAAAGATTAACCTCGAGCTATTTATTATTTATTTTTATTAACAGTAAATATAAAAAAAAATGTGTGAAAATCGTCACGGTAAGGGAGATTTTTTTCAAGATATCAATATTTAAAATATAATAGTTTGTGAAGATCGACGTGACGCTTATACAAATATATGTATATATTTTTGTTTATATTTGTGTGGTAGAAAACTAGTAAAGTTGTTACGTTCCCGTCCCGCCTGCCTCCCGCAGTTTGATTTCTTCATTCGCACGTTGATATCTCAGCTTAGTAAAAGTTTTCTGGCAACGGGCTAATAGACAAACAGCTTCTTGTAACTTGAGCGAAAAGGCAAATTATGTAGTACGTGTCGGAGTGTGCTGTACCTGCTTTTAACTTGAAAACTTTTGCCCTTTGTCAGTTACAAATAGAGTTAGGAAAATTTCGACATATCGAGATTTCCGGGACACGAGACACCCCTGTGTTAGAAATTCCCGTGACTTTTCTAAATAAATAAAATGGAGTTAATTTTTGGTGAGAACCAAAAAACACTAAGAAAAGAAATTAAAAAAAATCGCACTATAATTCAGAATTGGGATCAAGGGTTAGGAAAAAATATAGCGTAATTTAAAAGCATTAAAAACGTATTTAGTACAAGGTAATTTGGTACGTAGATTCTCCTAAAGAAAAACGGCAACACGTCGTTACTGAAAACAAAAAAGGGACAATATTGACTGTAAGGGACAATATGGCCAAAATTCGATTTAGAATTTTGATTTTTCATAATCCCAGATAAATTTATATTTTAAGTTTTGATATCTTGAATAAAAACTCTCTTCCATTCATCGGTTTTTTTCCTTATCGCGCTAGCATGTTAAAACGTGTCTGATGAGACCGCCAATAAGAGCGGGTGGCAGGAAGTGTTTGTGGAAAACAGAGGTGGTGCATCAAGACCCGCATTGTGTAGAGAGTACATTTTACTACAACTATTTTCATTCATCATTATGTTTGGCTAAGAACTTTGGCTTTGTTTGTCGGAGTCTGTGATTTTTTGCTATATGTCTGACAAGTGGCTTTGTTTGTCGGACTCTGTGATTTTTTGCTATGTGTCATACAAGTGGCATTGTTTGTCGGATTCTATGAATTTTTGCTATATGTCATACAAGTGGCTTTGTTTGTCAGACTCTGTGATTTTTTGCTATATGTCTTACAAGTGGCTTTGTTTGTCAGACTCTGTGATTTTTTGCTATGTGTCATACAAGTGGTATTGTTTGTCAGACTCTGTGATTTTTGCTATGTGTCATACAAGTGGCATTGTTTTTTGCTATATGTCATACAAGTGGCTTTGTTTATTGGCCTTTGTAATTTTTTGCTATATGTCATACAAGTGGCTTTGTTGGTCGGACTCTGTGATTTTTTGCTATATGTCATACAAGTGGCTTTGTCGGCTGTTAGTCCAAAAAATTTTGGCAAACTTCAAAAGAAATAACCGTGTTTTTGTGTGGTTTGGCACAAGTGGTTCTTAGGACCATAGATGTATCCCCTCAAAAGTCCCAACCCCTAGGATGCCGGCTTCCCCCCCTCTCCCCTACAAATGCCTTCCTGGTCGTGGTTGCCGTATATAAAGTCTATCAAATTTTCTACAAGTTGGTGTTTAGGTCATCCTGATAGGACAAACAGTTTCAAAAATATGTGTTCCCATTATACATGAAAAATATTTTTTTTGCAAAAAAAAATTATTATGTAATTTCCTCAAAAACTATTAAAGCTACGAAAAAATTGTTAAGAGCAAACTCTACTCTCTAATGAAAAACCTAAAAAAGTTTTTTAGTGTATTTCGATAGGACTATTAGTTTTGGGAAAATGCTTAATAATCGTGCATGACAAAAAATATTATGCAATAAGTTAGCCTTTGTACGGAGCTGTGATAAAACACAAAATAATTGTAATATACCTATTGATTAAAAAAATATCATAACATTTTATTGTATAGTAATATATCGATCGGTAATGCCCGAGTGGAGTCTGTCTCTCGTTCTGAGGGGCGGAAGTACGAATCCGGCATGTACCTACTAATAGAATTTTTCTTAATTTCTCAAGTAAATTAAATATTCACACCACTGGCTTTGAAGGAATACATCGTCATTAACCTGCATACGTCAAAAAGACGTATGTGAAGTCCACAATACGCACTGAGCCCGCATGTGGTCTATGGACCAAATCTTCCTCGCCCACGATGAGAGTAGGCCTTCTCCCATCAGAGGGAACGTATGAGGGTACAAACAATAACTGATTAATAGATACAATGTAAAGAGGCTGTACTGTACTATTTTTTCCAAGTTAAATGAAAAACTAGGTGCTATGAAAAGAGTGTTTTTATTTTGCCTCGCATTTACGAGGTGTGACACGATAACTGCATTTTTGGGAAAAGGAAGAAGCAAGCTTAGAAGGAAAGACTGTAATTAAATAACAGGTTATTTTTGCCTTGACAACTCTAATAGTTTTTGAGAAAGTCTTATAAAACATTCGTGATGTTTACAAAAAAAATATTTTTCATGTACAATATAGGTATGCATATTTTTGAACTGTTTGACCTATCAGGATGAACTAAACACTAACTTGTAGATAATTTAGTAGAGTTTATTTAGGCCTTAAGAAATATTTTTGTAGCTCTTATAGTTTTTGTGAAAATAATTAAATACCACGTGTTTTTTGATGACCAACTTTATGTGACCGCCAGTCTCGATGGGAAGGGATGACTGTCAGTCTGTTCTATAGTCGGTTAGGGAGCCTAGCTAATTAGAGGCATTTTACTTTAAGGTTATATAGGTTATATAAGGTACGCTTATCTTTACCGAACAATCCCCCGGCCCAGGCAGATCGAATCGGGCTGAGACTTCTCAAACATGAGAATCCTAAAAAACAGGGAGACGGGATAAGGTTGCCACAGCTCGTTTCAGAATGGAGTCACCAACCAATACCTCAGCAACTCGATGAACTTCATCTTGGCATGGAAATAATTGCAATATACGACCCCTTTTCCAATGAAGGGGCGGCATATAAGGTTCCGTTTTATCTGACCACCGGAAACGCTGCTACAGAATAGAAGATACGGCAGTGAGAATCGTTTCAAAAATGATTGCGACATCTGCTGCAGTAATTCAAAACGCATCAACTTGTTCCCGGTGGTTTCGCTACATGGATAGGTTCAGGTAGTGAGTTGAGTGAATCACCAATCAGAAAATGGCCCGGAATAAGAACCTCCAGGTCAATTTGGTTCGATGAGATCGGACAAAGAGGCCGTGAATTGAGTACGGCCTCAATACCGTCTCACCTATAACTTGATGCAAGTGTGTTTTTTCTTAAATTCCGAACTTCGGGTAATACGTCTCTCCATTGATGCTAGTCTTGTTTCGGCTAGCTTTCTGGAGTGACCCAAAGGAGGGTTGTCGGGACGTAATGCAATCATGTCAGAAAACGACCGGATTGGAGCCTGGCTATGTTATTTACAAAGAACGCTTTACAGTCCTGGTCGTCGGGGTTCTGACAAGATGCACTTGCACTATTGCACAATTGCTTCAGCCAGAAAGAGACCCACTCGGCTCGGAGGCCGGTACCCAGCATGGCGCCGAAGCCCGTGGGGATCGCACCTGCATTATCGTCCAGGGAGAGTTCCTCTGAACAACTCCCCTCTCACCGTTGGGTCAACCTAAACGGTCTGTCCGTGGCTTGTCCCGACGATGATAGGTGGAACGCAAATGAAAGGGTGGTGGGGATCATCACAATCGCTACACACAGTGTCCGAGGAGGGACACTGAGCGACCATGTGGTCCGCTCCAAGGCACCTATAGCACCATTTTCGCGTGCGCACAATGTTGCATGGACCCGCGGGACGAAAATCCACAACATGGTCCCTACCGCGACAAAAAGCCTCGTAGCCTCTGTAGCAGCACAAAACCACCCACCTCCTTGAGGTCTGGCGGAAGCTGTCTGGGCTACTGCACCAGTGGAGGCCTAGTTCTAACGTATGAGGCGGACGGGTCTGCGAGAGTAAGGTTATCTGCCCGACGTCACTCTTCTCCCAGAAAACCCAACAAATTTGTAAATTTGGGGAAAGGGGTGTCAGGGTCTCCCCCGTGGGAGCACTCAAACCAGCTTCTTACGTCAATAGGCAGCTTTCCTAAGACTATGTGGAGGAGAAGAAAGAACCACTCCTACTATTTTAGCAGATAATAATACATTTTGTGATTTTTAGGTGCTTCTGCTTGTATATTATTTTCGTGAAAATACTTGCTGAGTCATCCAAGTTCCAGTGGATCTGCAGTGGTTTGAAATAGATCAAAATGACGACTGGTTTGTTATCCATATTTATTTATCTATAAATATAAAATGCTTTGTCCTGAATGACTGATGGATCATCGCACAGCCTTAACCGCTCATCGTAGAGACCTGAAACTTGGAGGGTGTGTTCTTTGTATGACGTAGGCATCCGATAAGAAATAATTTTCCGAAATTCTACCGCTAAGGGGGTGAAAAAGGGGGGCAAAGTTTGTATGGGACAACGTGATTCCTTAGTCCAATCTACTTCAAATTTTGTATAAACCTTTTTTTAACAAAATTGATTGAAGACGTGTTTTGTATTTTATTGAAATTAAAACCCTAACGAGTTAAAAAGGGGTAGAAAGTTATTTTGGCCGTGATTTGCTTCGAAGTTGATATCAATATACTCCTTAGTGCTTTTGATTTAAATTATATTTTATTTTGACACATGTTCGAAAACTCAATCCGATTTTATTCAAAAAAGGTTGAACTCACTTACAAATACTATTTTAGCAAATACTCTTTAAAATTAGAATGTCTCGAAAGTCACCGTACTATATTAGTACCTCATTCGAAGGTTTCTTAGCTGAAAGATGTTATGCATTTTTTAGGTGTTTGATTTTTTATAATACTTAGTTTTCTTTTTCTACCTATACTATACATATAAAATGCTTTATCCTGAATGACTGACTGACGGATTAACGAACTGCCTAAACCGCTGATCGTAGAGACCTGAAACTTGGTGGGTGTGTTCTTTGTATGACGGAGGCATCCGATAAGAAAGAATTTTCCGAAAGGGTCGCACTTAGGGTTGCCAACTTTTTTTACTAGAAATAAAGTATATTCAGGTCTATATGAATATTAAAGAGTATTTTAGAAAAAAGAAGAGTATTTTATTTATTTATTGTTTTAAATACATATTTTTAGCTTCTCGCACAACTTACTAATTTACAAACTTCATACGCCTCATCACAATTATAACTGAAATTAAAGTAAATGAGCAGCTCATTTTTTATTAAATTAAAAGATACTCTATTTCTATCCTCCCGCCATTTAGAATTCATTTCTGAAAAAACTCTTTCAGTAAATGCTGAGGTGGCGGGAACAGAAAGTAGATATGAGAAAAATTTAGTTATGTTTTTAAATTCTTCTAAGAAATGGCTCCACTTTTAGCCAGTACTCATTTCAAGAAAATCTTTGTCTTCTGATATTTTTTCATAAATTACTTTGAAATTTGTTAATTCCGAATATGAATCGTCCATACCAATATTGAGTCTATACATATTTAGATTATTTATAATTTTCTCAAAATGATCAAATTCTGCATCCCAAAACGAACGCGCCCTTGAATATTTGACTTGTTTGAGTGTGATTTGTTTGTGGCTGCGCTGCACTGATATACAAATAAATAATATACAGTATTTTGTATGCTTTATTTTTGTCCAACAGTAAAAAGTATAATTTAGTGAAGAAACAGTATAATACTGTCCAAAACAGTATAGTTGGCAACCCTAGACGCGCGCAATAAGGGTAAACTGATTGTAATGAAATTTTGGTAAGTTGTTATGCTCACGCCGGGGAAGGTTTCGGAGAAGAAAAAAAAAGGGTCAAGTGCGAGTCGGACAGGGTCAAGTGTGAGTCGGACTCGCGCAATAAGGGTAAACCGATTGTGATGTAGTTTTTATGCACACGCCAGGGAAGGTTTCTGAATTAGTACAACCTTGGCGCGGCAGTTGTTTAAAAGAAAAGAAACAACGTTCGCCGAGTCAGCTAGTACATATAATAATAATGCTTGGCGTTATAAAATTTGCAACTATATTTTAGTCAATCTAAACATACTTACTATGATGAACAAAATTAAATTGAGTTTCAATATTTTTATATTTAACAAAATAAATTTTATAAAATAAATTTATTAATTAACGTCATACTTGTAATTAGCCGTGCGTTGCGGCAACAGTGCTGTGCCGTTCCCGTGTGCCATAGCTGGGCTGGTGTGCATCCAGTTTATGCCTGATATCCTACGTCAATGTGACTACTTCCTATACTACTACAGAAGTACCAAATAAAAAAATTGAATAATTCTCTATTACAGATAACATTTTCAACTAACTAGAGTTTGTTTTTATTTGTTACCCTTCAAACTGTAAATGAACAACTGCTAAAAGGTTGAGAACTCCTGTGCAGTCAACTTCAAAACGGGGTAAGACAGAAATATAATTTCAAAGAACATAGTGTTTTGGCGGTTTACATTGGGTATTTTAAAATAATAATAGTAGCTTTATCCATTGGCGTCTAGCGATGTAGGAATCTATTAGCTAATTATACCTAGCGCTTATATAAAAAAATCTATGAACTAATTCCATCTTTCCCCCTTACCATTCCATCTTACCCCTAACTTCTTCAGTCATGAAGTATTTTTTCAATAAACTTTATTTCATATTAAAATAATAAAAAATGGACCTTCTTCGCTTCTTACGTAACAATTGGTGTACTCACTTGGACGTAGAGTTGTTTTTATATGACTAAATACAATAACATTTTGCACACGGCGCTTTTAAAAAGGCACTAGTTATCTCATCAAAAACGTATTGCGTCCCCCACTCACCTTACAAACTATTATCTAAATTTACCAAATGAATTTACGAAATAAACATACGGATCCTGAATCAATAAAATAAATAAACAAAAGCGCGAACCCTTAACTATAATACTATAATACTAGCTACTAAATACCTAACTTAATATCGACGCACAAGGTTGCGCATTGTGTTACCACTTCGTATGTTTATAACCTTATGTGACCGCCAGTCTCGATGGGAAGGGATGACTGTCAGTCAGCTGCCGGAATGTCCCTTGTACACTTGCCGTTTTAATCTTCACTAAAACTCAATTTCCCTGAACTCGCATTGATACCACGACGTTGGTATTTTCGATCGATCACGAGTCTGTATGAGTACGCGTGTGAAGTCGTCCGCGACTATTCTAGAACAAATTTTTTACTATTCCGAGCCGGCGCAGTCAATGTCGTACTAAGTGAAAAGTCATTGCATCATCGCTTATCTTTACCAAACAACATAACTTTTACAAAATAAAATTAATGTTAAATATTAAAAAACACGAGTAACTCCACCAATGCCGAAAAATACCTAAGTTTATTCGCAAAAAAGAGTAAGTACCTCTGAGCGTGCGATTTGTTGACTACGTTAAGAGACTTATAATGTTGTTATCATGTTATCAATACTTAATTAAACTTTTTAGATCATTTTGAAAATACATCCTATTATGTATGTATTTTCAAAAAAAATGTGATATATATATTTAAATCCATTGTCTGGTATCAATATCACACAAAAATATACTTTTATCCATTGATAAAATTCACAATTTAGTAGGTATTTGCTTACTTCTGTCGTTACAGCGCAACACAAAGTAGTTTTGGCATTAAACCGTGCAGTGTCGGTGCCAACTGGTCGCCTGCGGGACGCGCTGTCGCATGCCGCCCGGCGCCCAAAGAGCGGGATATGAGCGCTTTGGCTGGCTCACCGCCAACCTGCGATCCCACGGGTAGCTTAACTCGCTTATATTTTTCTTTAGATATGGAAACTAAAATAAAATTGATCATGCGGCAGTCTAACTAGTCTAACAAGCTCCTGCTTGCTCCTGTCTCATCTACCTATGATCGTTGGGTATGCACCTGCTGCTGGTGTTCCATCACCAGTAAGCAGATTAATACGGAAAATAAAGACATAATTTAAAAACCAAAACCACTTCCTGTCAGTCAAATACGGAGCTATTTTCAATAGTGGGTCGACTCGTGACTTGGGCTGGGACTTGGGACTTGGGACTCGTCGACTGAATCAAAAACTGCATTGTGTTACCACTTCGTATGTTTATAACCTTATGTGACCGCTAGTCTCGATGGAAAGGGATGACTGTCAGTCTGCTCTATAGTCAGTTAGAGGGCCTAGCTAATAAGAGGAATTTTACTTTAAGCAACAAGCGTCGTGTAACGATAGATGCTGGATAAGGCAACGCGGTTCCTCATCTATCGAGGCCAACAGGTCTTCCAACTTCTGGGCCGGAGTCAGGTCAGAGCGGGCGTCAACAAGGCTGACGAACAATGTTTCGAAAGAAGGTCTACTGACTAACCGTTCCTGTAAACCTGGGAACATCTAATTCCGGCAGCCTACTCAGTAGTGCCGACGTTCCCAGGTTTTTTGTCAGCGAGCCCTCTGTCCGGCTGAGGCACGACGAGATCGCCTACCGCCTGTCGCAACTCGTCCGCTATCTGCTTGGCCTGATCAATTTCGGCCAGAAATAAGCTTCCTGTAAGCCTGGCTCAGTACCTCCATCCAGTCATCGAGCGGTTTCGACCGTGCAATCTTGCCCCGGTATCTGTAACTTTGATAAAAAAATATAGAAGAAAACTACACTGCGTGAAAGTGAAGTCAATCGGTATTTTACGAGTTCTTGTGGTGTTTCATCTTACACCGCTAATTTTGTCGGGGTTAAGACGGAAATATTAAACTTTTCATTTTCTGAAACTGATAGTAAATGTCAGGTGTTCTCAACCTGTGGATTTCTCAGTTGTTTTTATTGTGAATCATTCATTGATTTTTTTTCAAGTAAAACTTAGAAGGTTAAGGAAAATATACCTACTACTATTAATGTACAATTTTAGCAGATAATAATACATTTTGTGATTTTTAGGTGCTTCGGCTTGTATATTATTTTCGTGAAAATACTTGCTGAGTCATCCAAGTTCCAGTGGATCTGCAGTGGTTTGAAATAGATCAAAATGACGACTGGTTTGTTATCCATATTTATTTATCTATAAATATAAAATGTTTTGTCCTGAATGACTGATGGATCATCGCACAGCCTAAACCGCTGATCGTAGAGACCTGAAACTTGGTGGGTGTGTTCTTTGTATGACGGAGGCATCCGATAAGAAAGAATTTTCCGAAAGGGTCGCACTTAGGGTTGCCAACTTTTTTTACTAGAAATAAAGTATATTCAGGTCTATGAAGAATATTAAAGAGTATTTTAGAAAAAAGAAGAGTATTTTATTTATTTATTGTTTTAAATACATATTTTTAGCTTCTCGCACAACTTACTAATTTACAAACTTCATACGCCTCATCACAATTATAACTGAAATTAAAGTAAATGAGCAGCTCATTTTTTATTAAATTAAAAGATACTCTATTTCTATCCTCCCGCCATTTAGAATTCATTTCTGAAAAAACTCTTTCAGTAAATGCTGAGGTGGCGGGAACAGAAAGTAGATATGAGAAAAATTTAGTTATGTTTTTAAATTCTTCTAAGAAATGGCTCCACTTTTAGCCAGTACTCATTTCAAGAAAATCTTTGTCTTCTGATATTTTTTCATAAATTACTTTGAAATTTGTTAATTCTGAATATGAATCGTCCATACCAATATTGAGTCTATACATATTTAGATTATTTATAATTTTCTCAAAATGATCAAATTCTGCATCCCAAAACGAACGCGCCCTTGAATATTTGACTTGTTTGAGTGTGATTTGTTTGTGGCTGCGCTGCACTGATATACAAATAAATAATATACAGTATTTTGTATGCTTTATTTTTGTCCAACAGTAAAAAGTATAATTTAGTGAAGAAACAGTATAATACTGTCCAAAACAGTATAGTTGGCAACCCTAGACGCGCGCAATAAGGGTAAACTGATTGTAATGAAATTTTGGTAAGTTGTTATGCTCACGCCGGGGAAGGTTTCGGAGAAGAAAAAAAAAGGGTCAAGTGCGAGTCGGACAGGGTCAAGTGTGAGTCGGACTCGCGCAATAAGGGTAAACCGATTGTGATGTAGTTTTTATGCACACGCCAGGGAAGGTTTCTGAATTAGTACAACCTTGGCGCGGCAGTTGTTTAAAAGAAAAGAAACAACGTTCGCCGAGTCAGCTAGTACATATAATAATAATGCTTGGCGTTATAAAATTTGCAACTATATTTTAGTCAATCTAAACATACTTACTATGATGAACAAAATTAAATTGAGTTTCAATATTTTTATATTTAACAAAATAAATTTTATAAAATAAATTTATTAATTAACGTCATACTTGTAATTAGCCGTGCGTTGCGGCAACAGTGCTGTGCCGTTCCCGTGTGCCATAGCTGGGCTGGTGTGCATCCAGTTTATGCCTGATATCCTACGTCAATGTGACTACTTCCTATACTACTACAGAAGTACCAAATAAAAAAAATTAATAATTCTCTATTACAGATAACATTTTCAACTAACTAGAGTTTGTTTTTATTTGTTACCCTTCAAACTGTAAATGAACAACTGCTAAAAGGTTGAGAACTCCTGTGCAGTCAACTTCAAAACGGGGTAAGACAGAAATATAATTTCAAAGAACATAGTGTTTGGCGGTTTACATTGGGTATTTTAAAATAATAATAGTAGCTTTATCCATTGGCGTCTAGCGATGTAGGAATCTATAAGCTAATTATACCTAGCGCTTATATAAAAAAATCTATAAACTAATTCCATCTTTCCCCCTTACCATTCCATCTTACCCCTAACTTCTTCAGTCATGAAGTATTATTTCAATAAACTTTATTTCATATTAAAATAATAAAAAATGGACCTTCTTCGCTTCTTACGTAACAATTGGTGTACTCACTTGGACGTAGAGTTGTTTTTATATGACTAAATACAATAACATTTTGCACACGGCGCTTTTAAAAAGGCACTAGTTATCTCATCAAAAACGTATTGCGTCCCCCACTCACCTTACAAACTATTATCTAAATTTACCAAATGAATTTACGAAATAAACATACGGATCCTGAATCAATAAAATAAATAAACAAAAGCGCGAACCCTTAACTATAATACTATAATTGCGCACGGAACCCTAAACTATAATATTATCAATGCGCGCGTAACCCTAATCTACTCGTATAATTATAATTGCGCGCGGAACCCTAATATTCAAAACACAAATAAATTAATAGCAAATAAAAAAAATCTCACGGAATCCTAAACTATTCTAACCGAACGCATATCTCTTATCGCTAATAATAGATACCTAACTTAAATTCATAATTATAATTCAATCAAACAAACTAGCTACTAAATTCCTAACTTAATATCGACGCACAAGGTTAGTCATAGCCCATAGGTCCGTGAATCAAAAACCGCATTTTGTTACCACTTCGTATGTTTATAACCTTATGTGACCGCCAGTCTCGATGTGAAGGGATGACTGTCAGTCTGCTCTATAGTCGGTTAGAGGGCCTAGCTAATAAGAGGAATTTTACTTTAAGTATATCAATACAACGGGATAAGAGAATTACTAAAACAAATCCCATGACCAACGGACAGGGTAACCAGACCCAAACTCGAGGTACTCCTTCTAAAACAAAATCCATGACCAACGGACAGGGTAACCAGGACCAAACTCAAGGTTATCGTACTAAATCCAATTCAGCGAGCAACAGACAGGGTAACCAGCCCCAAACTCATAGTCTCTCTACTGATCAAATCCTATGACTTACAGACTGAGTAACCAGCTCCAAATTCAAAGTCAAATCAACCAACCTAAACCACAAAATAAAACACATACTCCAACAAATCAAAAAAATACTGAATTGATCTTTAATGAAGAACCAACTCAACACACCTTTCAAGTAATTACTAGAGAAAGATATCTACAGTATTTTACTGTGAAAACATCTGTACATTCTAAGCCACTTACCTTATTAGTAGACTGTGGTTCAACTATCTGCTTATTGCGTAAATCATCTCTAAAAACTTTACCTCAACTAATAAACAAAAAAATATAGATAACAGGTATCGATTCTAAAGAAAAAGCCATTAGTAGTTTAGGATACCTATTCCTAGATCTTGATTTCAAACCAAATTTGTTATTAAGCCAAAAATTTCACGTTATTGATAAAATCCACCTTCTCTATGATGGAATAATTGGCAATGACTTCTTTATGGAACGAGATTGCCAAATTAACTATAACAACGACACGCTGAAAATCAATGACTATCTCATCGAATTATTTTTTGGAGATCCATCTTACGAAATCCCAGCACGTACAGAGACTGTAATAGAGTGTTCCGTAAAGAATCCCGAACTTAAAGAAGGTATCATTGTAGACCAATATATATCCGAACATCTTCTAATTGCTAACTGTTGTGAAAGACAACAACAGAATAAATTATCAGTGTTAAACACTTTCTCTCAAATCAAATCTTCTCTTGACCCTACACCCAATTGACAATAGATCACAGTGTATAACAGAAACTAATCAAAATTGCAAAGATAGAACTCAAGAAGTTCTAGAACTTTTACGTTCATCACATATGAACCCGGACGAAGCTTTGTACGACATTTGCTCACGATACTCCGACATTTTCCTCCTACCAAAAGACCAACTAACAGCAACTGATGTTTTACAATATGACATAAAGACAACTACTTCTCAAACAGTAAATGTAAAATCCTATCGTTTCCCAGAAATTCACAAAGCAGAAGTAAACTCACAAATGTCTAAGATGCTAGAACAACAAATTATCAGGCCTTCTGTCTGGTCTTGGTATTCTCCTATATGGATAGTTCCCAAGAAAATGGATGCCTCCGGCCAGCGATAATGGAGAATCGTAATAGACAATCGCAAACTAAATGACATAACCATAGGGGAGAGCTATCCAATTCCACAAATTACTGAAATTCTTGACCAATTAGATAATATTAAATATTTTTCGACACAAGACCTTGCGTCTGGTTTCCACCAAATTACAATGGCATCAGAAGACTCTATCAAAACTGCTCTCAGTGCCCCTTAAGGTCATTTCGAGTACACCCGTATGCCCTTTGGCCTGAAAAATGCCCCTGCAACTTTTCAGAGGCTCATGAACACAACCCTTTCAGAACTACAATGTCTACATTGCTTTGTATATCTAAATGACATTGTCATCTATTCATATGACCTTAATACTCACATTGAAAAACTAAACAACGTCTTTGAAAGACTCAAGCTGAAACTTTAGCCTGATAAGTGTGAGTTTCTACGCGAAGAAGTCGCGTACCTACGCCACATATTAGCAACGAAGGCGTAAGACCAAATCCCGAGAAAATAAAAGCTGTCAGTGAATTTCCTGTACCTAAATCTCCCAAAGATATCAAATCCTTTCTTGGACTTGTTTCTTAATATCGCAGATTCATCCCAGACTTCTTCAAAATGGCTAAACTATTATTTTCTCTCCTAAAAAAGGGATATCCCCTGTAACTGGACAAACGAACAGCAACTTGCTTTCGAAAACCTTAAAAACAAAAACTTGTCAGTTCTCCTGTACTGATATATCTAGATTTCAAAAAACCATTTGTCCTCACTTGTGATGCCTCAAATTTCGCTATATCAGCTATTCTTTCCCAAGGCCATGAAGGAAAAGACCGTCCAATAGCATTTACATAAAGATCGCTCAATAAAGCAGAATGTAACTCTATAGTCACAGAAAAAGAGTGCCTTTGGCACAAAAACCTTTCGCTGTTATCTCTATGGCCGACAATTCAAAATCGTTACCAACCATAAACCATTCCAATGGCTTTTTAACTGTAGAGATCCTGGTTCAAGGCTTGTTAGATGGCGTTTGAAATTAGAAGAGAATGAATATGAAATCCAATATAAAAAGGGGAAAATAAACTGTAATTCAGACGCTCTCTCTCGCTATCCCGTGAATCTAGTGCAATTACCTAGCCCTGAACTAGTAACAGTTGCTTTAAGCCCAATCGAAAATGAAGAGTCTACTCGTGTTGCGAGTTCAAATGAGGATCCACTCGCCGAAACTCCAGCTTAAACTACCTACTAACCCGACACCTGAAAACATTCGACCAACCGACCCATTAGACTGTATAACTCGCGACGACTCGTACACCGAGTTCCTGAAAACAATAAATGACGAATCCTTTGTCCCTAACGTTGAGAACACAATGAGGAAATATTTAAGTCCAAGGGCAAAATCATTGTAATCCCCACATCTATCGACATTGACGAATCCAATCAATACGTGTCAGAACTAATTTCTAACCTTTGAAACCCTCAAGACATTATCTCAAAGGAGAGGTCCTTACATTCGTTAATTTCAATCCCACACAACAACAAATTATACATTTTACTATTTACTACTGTTCACTATTTTGAAACATGTACATATGAAGACCTATACAAGGTTTGGGTTATGACAATTGCGAAATGAGCTTGTTGTCACTCTTGATGAGACAAATAAGGACGAAATCGCCATTACAGACTTTAAGAATCCTTTTGATTCAACATCTATTTATAAAAATATACAACACGTTCCTACATCTATTTAAAATACTAATATCCCTATAAATATATACAAAAAAAATATTCTACCCAAGCCTTAATGAAATTGCACAAATACTTAGAGAAAATCACGACATTCTAATTGCTGGTCATCTTGGTTCCTCAAGAATGCTGAAAAGAATCCAAGAAAAATACTACTGGAAAAACATGCGATCAGACGTAGAAAACTACGTTAAAAAGGGCACACATTGCCAAACCAATAAAGCACTGAGGAAAGTAAATCGCGCTTCAATGCAAATTACCAGCACGTCAACTTATCCATTTGAGAAGATCACATTAGATATAGTAGGTCCACTTCCTGAAGTTAGTAGTGGTAATACTGCAGTTAGGTTCATACTTACCTTACAAGACGACCTGACGAAGTTTTTGGCTGCTTATCCTATTCCCAATGCTACTGCCAAAGAAACCTGCGAATGTTTAATCCATTTTATTTCACTATTTGGTATTCCAAAAATCATACTTACCGACCAGGGTACTAATTTTACTGCCGAACTCTTTAAACAAACCTGTAACTTCCTAAAAGTAAAGCAGTTGTGGTCAACTCCTTATCCCCCACAGACCTAAGGAGCTTTAGAGAGGAGCCACTCCACTCTGAAAGAATACCTCAAGTCTTACGTTGATGAAAACGAGAGTAATTGGCCGCGTTATGTGTACACAGCTGTGCTAGCGTACAACACAAATGTCCACACTTCAACAAACTACACGCCGTACGAACTATTGTATGGAAGCAAACCTTACATCGCAGCTCCATTTACGACGAATCCACCGTTACTTACCCAGATTATGTTCGCATCTAACAGCAACGTCTTCGATACTCACGCGAAAAGGCTGTTGAAAATATCTTGAAATCAAAGGGTATTTAAAAAAATTACGATGAGCGAAGAACGCCACCTATAAATTGCAAAATGGGAGACTTTGTATATCTCAAAAATCACCTTAGGCTACGTAAGGCTTTATCACCAGTATGGAAAGGTCCGTATAAAATAGTGAAAATACACGGCAATAATACACTTTCCTTACTAGTAAACCGTCCACATGTTAAGTACCATTTGATTTAGACCGTTAATTTTGTAAGTTAATCAAGTAGATAGCCAGTTAGTTGTTAGTAAACATAGTCCTTTTTATACAAAATCCCTAGTTTAGTAACCATATACAACATATATCCCTACTTAGATATAATTTAATATTACTCTAGTTATTACTTATAATGGCCTCACCATCGCTGATCAACCTGATAACGAAAAGTCCAGGGATACATTTTTGCCCAACGGGGTCCATCAAACTTATCAACGATCACCTACACGTTTTAATTCCAACCGATATATCCTACATAAAACCGCATATTAAAAACATTAATAGCGTTTTTGGAACTGTCCGATATCTATGTCAACAAAGTGATGTCATTGATGACACTGAATGTCACAACATTTTAGAACCTCTCGTTTCTCGCTATGATGATATTACCCGAGATTATAGTGCCATATATCACCTCACACCTTCTCAATCTAAGAGATCCGCATGGTTTGCTGGAATAGGAAAAGTATTTAAGCAAGTTAGTGGTGTTATGGACGAGGATGATGCTGATAGATTCAACAGCGTTATTCAAAAATAACAAAGTAACGATAAGAAAATATCATCTTTAATGAAAGAAAGTATTTTAATTACCAAAACTGCTTTGACAAAGTATAACGAAACTCTTAGTTTAATTAGCATTAACGAAGCTCGTTTGAACATTGCCGTTGATAAGTTATCTCTTAGTGTAAGAAATTAACTGTTATATCAGAAGAAAAAAAATGTAAAATCGTAAATTTATGAAATTACCAATGAGTGAACCAACTTGGTCCGCTTCAACGTGTATATTAACTTGCTACGAAATATAAAGATTCTCCTCCAAATCAAGACTTTTCTTCCAAGAACCCATACAGTCCACTAATAAATGAGCAAAATTCTACATGGTCCTACAGGAGCCTCCACAAAATTACAAGAAACCAAAAGAAGATTTGCAAGATATTATTTGGAGCGAGCAGGTGGTGACGACATCTATCTTATGGAGACGAATAGATTCATCGCTTCAGGACTGTTTGCAAAAGCAATATTTCAAGCTTATCCCGCAAGTACCTAAATATAACATTTGAAAAACATTTCGTGGCATTCGTTGTATAACGTTCAAGAGATCAAGCAAATTTCAACAAGGTCAACAACATTCTTAAGACTCATCCCGTGAACCGAACGAGTGAGATATACTACAAAACATCGAGTGCGAGTGAGATGCAGCATAGAAAGGCGACTACGTGACATCAGCAACACGCGACAAATAACGGGTCGGAGTGCACATCGGCGCAAGAGCAACAAAGACGCAATATTCGTCTTCCTTTTACGACCGCAACGAACTTCCGTTTTATCAATTGGCCAATAGCGATTAAAAAAATTCAGTGTGAACTCAAATGTAATTTTTCTATTGGTTAGATTATTTTTTAAGAAATATTCTGAAATTTTAAAGACGCCACATTTCGCCATTTTAAGTCCATGCGCTTCATCTTTGCTCAACTTATAAGTATATTTAAAATTAAGTGTTATTATTAGTATTTCATCAGTTAAAAGAGATAGCCATGACTCCAGAAAAGGAATTAATAGCTAAGAGAGGATATATGAAATCCTCCATAACTAGATTATATAATTTTACCACTACGGAAGATTTAGTCAAAGGTTTTACGATTGAGGCATTGCAAACTAGATGCGACAGAGCTCATGCCTCATTCAAAGAATATGAAGAATTACAAAAGGGTATCCTTACCATAAATCTAAATGACTCCGAGGATGTCGGAGACATTGAAGATAAGTTTTATGCTATTGTGTCTGCGTTAAACCATGCCTCATATATTATAAAAAATAGGTCAAAAGTTCAAATCAATTGATCAAAACAAATAAATGTCATCTAAAGCTAAGCTTCCTAAGATAGATATAAATACTTTCGATGGTAAGTATACTGAGCAGATGCCTTTTATTAGTCTTTTCAAGGCAATTATAGATAATGATAATAATTTAGATAACACTCAAAAACTTTTTTATCTTATGTCTTTCTTAAAGAATGAGCCTCTAGATCTTATTAAAAATTTGCCTTTAACTAATGAGAGTTACTGCGAAGCTCTTAGATTATTAAATGATCGATATGAAAATAAAATTCGGCTAATTAATTAACATATTTGTACACTTTTAGATATTGAAACCATGTCTGAATCTACCCCTAGTACTCTTCGATCCTTTTTTTCTAACGTTAAACAACAAAAAGCAGCCTTGAATAATTTAGATTCAAATGTTAAGCATTGGGATGCTATAATTTTATATATTTTATATCGCAAATTAGATGCATACACTTCAAGAGCCTATCAGATGAAGAGAGACTTAAAGGTTACTCCCTCCCTGAGTGATTTCATCCAGTATATAGAGAAGAGAGCGACGGCCCTTGAGAATGCAGAACAAACAACCTCTACAAAGGTTACTCACAAAATAGCAGTGCATATCGCTACTGAATCCAGAGCGCAAGGATGCAATTACTGCTTGGTAAGTGGACACAAATTATTTAACTGTCCTAAATTTAAGCTTTTGCCAGCTTCAGAGCGTATAAGCTTTGCAAAATCGAAACAGCTGTGCAACATATGCCTTAATATGCATCAAAGTGAGTGTAAATTTTATTTTCGTTGTGGATTTTGCAAGAAAGGTCACAACACCTTATTACACTGCGATCCTGTACCTAACAACATAAATTCAGTCACTTTAGTCTCGGGCAGTACAAATACCCAGACATTGCTACCAACTGCAAGAGTAAAGCTTATAGGACGGGATGGCAGCGAGTTTCACAGAAAAACTATATTAGATAGTGGGTCTCAAATATCTTTTGTTACTAACAAAGTTGTCAAATTGCTAGGTTTGAATCCAACGCAGAGTAACAACACTAATATTACTGGCATCAATAATTCAAAAAAAACAATTGAACAAATGGTCTCCCTGGATGTGTATTCACTAACATCTTCATTTAAGACATCAATACCATGCTTTGTTGTTAATGAAATTACCTGTTAGCTACCTCAGAAGATGTTCGGCATTTCAAAAATAAAAATCCCTACTAATATTTGGCTGGCTGATAAAACCTTTAAAGAGCCTAGCGAAATTCGCATGCTTATGGGTGTGGACATATTTTTCAGAGTGATCCAGTTCAGCCACACATAATAAATACACAATTCGGACACATAGTTGGGGGAAGTCTGCCCAATGCATATAAAAAACAGGTATCTTTACTATGTCTTACTTGCGAATCTGATGTCAGGGATACAATATCACTATTCTGGGAAACTGAACAAATACCAGAAGAGTTCACAGAGAGCTCTTCGGAACATGTATTGGCTGAGCAAATTTTTCAAGATTCGGTACAACTGAAGAATAATCAATTTCATGTAGCCTTACCATTAAAAATGCCTCATGATAAAGTAAGTAATTATTTAGGCCAATCATTTGATTTAACTTTAAAAAGATTTTTGTATCTGGAAAAAAAATTACATAGTGATATGAATAAATTCACTTTCTATCAAAAATTAATTCATGAATACTTAAATCTTCACCATGGTCACTATGGTGACATAGAGAAGTATGATTTTAATAAGGATCCTATATATTTTTTACCACATAGATCTGTCATAAATGAGAAAAGTTAAAGCACAAGAGTAAGAATTGTTACAGATCGTTCTATGAAAACAAATAAAAAAGTATCTCTTAACAATATCATTCTAAATGGACCATTGGGTCAGTGAGACCTGTTTGAAATTTTAATATTCTTTCGTTTTGGTGAATACACATGTACCTTCGATATTAGAAAGATGTTTTTAAATATTAGAGTACTACCAGAGTACACTTCGCTACAGAATATTCTATGGCGCGATAGTTAGAATAAAAATATTAAATGTATTCGTTTAGACACCGTTATATTTGGTCTAAAAAGCTCTAGCTTTTTAGCTACAAGATGTTTACATGAGCTAGCTATTAGATTTCAGGAACAGTATCCTCTAGCTTCATTTATTTTGGAAAAAGTACATATGTAGATGATGTCCAATTTGCTCACAATGACTTAGGTACATTGCAAGAAACAAAACGTCAACTTCGTGAGTTGCTCAGTTTAGGAAGCTTTGACACACATAAGTGTGTGTGACCACTTATGTAGTGGTCTTTCAACTGCAAAGAAATTTTATTAGATATTCCTTTAGAGTTACAACATTTAGATGAAATCGAACTGAAAAAAGAAAATAATCACAGTTAGCATCTGCACAAAACAGATAGTTTTTTAATAAAATTTCCTAAGACAAATTGTAATCATTTATGCACTAAACGAGAAATATTGAGTTGTATTTCGAAATTTTATGACCCTTTAGGTTTTATAGGTCCAATAATTGTTACTGAAAAGTACATTATGCAAAAGATTTGGGAAGCAAACCTTGGTTGGAACGAAATTTTGCCTGAAAACATACAAGTAGAATGAAAACAGTTCGTAGAAAACTTGACAAATATGCAACTATTTCACTGAATAGAAATATTTCTATAAAAAATGTTAAGACCATTCAGTTAGTCGGATTTGCCGATGCATCAAGCTCCATTGGATATGCATGCTGTATTTACCTTCGGACAAGAGATTAATTAAACAAAGTAACTATGACATTAATCTGTTCAAAAACCAGAATAAATCCTTTAAATAAAAAGTCAACAATACCAAGATTAGAACTCAATGCAGCATTGTTACTTACCAAATTAATGACAAAGGTTCATGCAGTTATGCAATTAAAAATAAATATAGATAACATTCATTTATTTACCGATTCTCAAATCGTTTTAGCTTGGATTAATTCTGATATAACTAAATTACAAGCATATGTGGCGAGCAGAACTAAGGGGATTGTTCAGAAATCAGCTTTCTGGTCTTGGAACTACACCAATACAAAGGAAAACCCAGCTGATCTCATTAGCAAAGGTGAAAGTCCAAAACAACTAGCCAGCTCTTCACTTTGGTGGCATGGACCACAATTCTTACATAACAATGAATACAGTTTTGACACTAAAATTGATGTAACAATAGAAGTCCCGGAAATGTAAGGGAGCTTGACCTCTGTTTTAGTGGCCAGTTTGGTTTCTCAAACCGAAGTTGATTTTTTCACAATTTGAAAAAGTATTCTGACATCAATAAAATGACACGAATTTTAGCTTATGTCCTGCGTTTTTCTCATAACGTTAGAAACAGGGATACGAAGATTACTGGTTATATATCTAGTAAAGAGCTACAAAATTCCCTAGAGTTAATTATGAAACATGATCAAAGTATCAATTTTAAAGAAGAAATAATTTTTCCACAACACGTTCGCGCTTCCACCCCGCTGCTCCGAAGTCGCACCGCGCGCCGTGTACCGAAATGCCTATTATTTAATTATTTACAACTAAACTACACTATTGATGTGCGCTAAATATTGAAACAAAAATAACTACTAAATCCCAGTTAATAACGTAATAAATACAAAAGTCGACTATACTCTTAATTATAAGTACTAAAACGGAAATATTTGGATAAAAAACAAATTAAGAGTTGTATTCAACTCGTTATATATTTACGTTAAAATATTAAAATCCACATAAAAACCGGCTGTCATAAGTTTTGATTGCTGATTCTTACATTACAGTTTTTATAAGTATAAGTTAAGTGTTCCTAAAAGAATCAAACCTTCAAGCGGTTGCGCGGCGTCGAATCGACCGCGGTAACCTTATTTTCGGTAATAAATTCGTATATTATCAATGTTTGCCAATGTTAGAAGCCTCTCATAGGTTTATTGTGAGCTCAAAATAATATATTCTTCCCTTTGTTAAAAAATTATATCTTTCGTTGTGCATGCTGCGTAGGTTTTGCAAAGTAAACGCGCGCCTGACGTCGTTGAAGATTCGCGCGACGCACTTCGTAAAAGTGCTTTAGTATACATTTTTGTAGGTTTTCTGCCAAATATTTTTTTTATTCTATCTAAAGGAAATGTGTTTAAGTACATTGTTATTCAAATAATTCAATAATTTGTCTTTTTAATTCTTAAAAACCTTGACGGTCATAAAGGTTGCGTGCGACTGCATAAAGGTTAAGTGAAAAATTATAAGAAAATAATAAAAAATTACCAGTTTCTGATTTATTCCTTTGTATCCACCTAATTACCTATCTGCATGCTAAATTTGAACTTTCTAGGTCATCTGGATATGGGTTAGAGTTTTGATCTATAGGTCAGTCAGTGATAAAAATAACGATGTTTGAACGTTAATATCTAAATAACCTTTTGAGATGTGCTTAAGAAATTTCATATTTCATTTCAGCACATGTGTTACTCGCAAGTCTCAATATATGAACCAAATTTGGCGCGTTTATGTGAAATAGTTTTTGAGTTATGAGGGGTCAAAAGTGGCTCCAAATGGTTCGTGTAATATTTCACACGGTGCTGCTCGCCAGTTCTGTTGCTTGAACTTGGCTTGACACGCTACCGCGTGTCTAGATTAATACTAAATCCCAGTTAATAACGTAATAAATACGAAAGTCGACTATACTCTTAATTATAAGTACTAAAACGGCAATATTTGGATTAAAAACAAATTTAGGGTTGTATTTAACTCGTTATATATTTACGTGAAAACCTTAAAATCCACGTAAAGACCGGCTATCATAAGTTTTGATTGCTGATTGCTGATTCTTACATTACAGTTTTTATAAGTATATGAGGGTAGTTCTCATCGTAGCTCAAATTTAATAGTCACACAGTTATATTTTTTAAACGGTATAAGTTAAAAACAGTAATTTGACGCGTTTATGTGAAATAGTTTTTGAGTTATGAGGGGTCAAAAGTGGTCAAAAAAAAATATAATGAATTAAAAAGACAATGTAGCAATCACTAACAACGTGTATCCTATACTTACCTACTGTATTATAATAAGCATAGTTATTATTATTTTGAGTAAAATTTGTAAATTCGGTAGATGTCCTAAATCCTTACAATTTCCGATAAATCTCCGATCTTCATCTGAAGAAGTCGAAAACATAGAAGTAGAACCAACCCCATTACCGAGACTTAGAAACTCCACCTGAAACTTCGCTTTCTTCCGCGTAAGTTTCCTCTTAAACGGGGGGCTGTTATACCCCAGTTTTGTAAGGGTTGTTGCTGAATAAGCATCCCCATCAGCATTGATTCTCTTTTGTCATGTCAGCATACCTTGGAAGGCCCGTCATGCTACGGCACCGTCTCGCCAGTTCGGACACATCTCTCGTCGCGTTTCGACATCCACCGAATACTAAAAACTCTATTATTTTAATAAACTGTGTAATAAAGAAGTCTTTTTTAAAAACACTCCTTACTTTTGCGTCATAACAGTACGCAGGAGGAAGTTTTTTTGAAACCGCACTGTACGCGACCATTTCGGTTAAAAAGTTTGATAATGAATTCCCTGCCGGTGCCGAGCGGTGCAATGGTGGTAAATAGCCGAGGGCATCATTTCGAACAATTCCATAGAACATATCTCATTGTACAAGCGGTAGAACACACACAGGGAGGAAAAGTCTCTCCTCAGACTTAAGGGCTCTATACAGCAAGTGAGTTTGGGATCATCGACAATTCTCACAGCCCCAGCTGGTATCCGTGTGCACCCGCCCAGAGATTGCAGCAGTACTCCATATGGGGCCGAAATTGCGACTTGTAAAGCAGCAACCTTTGCCTCTGTTGAGTACACCAAGTTTTTTGGACGTCAGCTTCACCTTGTCTTGCAAATGATCTCGGAACTGTACATTGGAGATGTCAACATCAAGGATCTCAATGCTCTTGGAGATGGTGAAAGGAGTGTTATGGAATTGTGGGAACACAGTAAGTGGGGTTTTCTTAGCGTGAACGCGCAGACTCGTGTCTTTGTGGGGTTGAATCGGACCAAGTTTCTGCGTCCCCAGTCAGAGACCTTGGACAGAGTGGTCTAGATTCAAGACACAAGTACTCCACGCTTTTCCTCCACACGAGGGATACTTGCACGACCCGTGTAGTAAGCATCTCCAGTGCTGTCATCTACATACCAATGTATGTTGTTGTATAATGTCACTTATATGCAGTAGAAACACCGTAGGACACAGCACAGAGCCTTGGTCCATGCATTAATGTCCATGCTATCAGAGCAACTACCGTCAACAACGGTTCGTATGCGTCTGCCGGACAAAAAGCTAGATACGCATTTTTACAAACCCTCGAGCACTCCGTAAGATGGCACCTTCGATACAAGACCCCGGTGCCAGACCCGATGGAACTCCTTCGCTATGTCCGGGCTACATGCCAAGGCCTCCCCCTGACTCTCAATGCCTAGAGACGAACTTGACTCGGACCACCGCCCTGTCGTCCTCCGATTAGGTTTCCCTTCGGACTCTCCTCCCGACACTAGAACCGTGACGGACTGGGATAAATTTGGGCAATTGCTCGAAAATCCCAGCTCGCCACATCTAGACCGCGTTCCCAACGTAATCTCTTCCGCGACCGATCTTAACGTAGCTATCGACTCACTCACTAGCCACCTGACCACCACCGTTGGCGAGTGCTCACGACAGGTGCCGGTTGGTGATTATCACCACCTAATCCTGCCTCAGCACATCAGGTCGCTAATGACTGAGCGTAACGCGGCCCGCCGCGCTCGCGATCGCGCTCCCACTATCGATAATAAAGCTCGCTTCAACGACTTACACCGCCGTGTAAGAACCGCTGTAGCTGAGCTCCGCGCCCAACGTTTCGGTGATCTTATGGAGAACATTTCTCCCTCTCACCAAGCTTATTGGCACTTAGCCAGAGCTCTAAAATCCGAAACCGCGAACTCTCTCCCTCCGTTATCTCGTCCCAACAACGTTCCCGCGTTCAACGACGACGAAAAAGCGGATTGTCTAGCGTCTAGCCTCCAAGCTTAATGTGCCTTAAGCACACAGCCCTTCGATCCCGACCACGTGCGCGAGGTAGACGGCGAAGTGGAGCGCAGAACTTCTCTGCCTCCACAAGACCCCCTGCCCCCTGTCACTGTCGACGAAGTCGTACAGGTCATCAAAGACCTACGCCCCCGTAAGGCCCCCGGTGCTGACGGTATCTCTAACGATATCCTAAAGCGCCTCACTCTTCCCCTTATCTGCCTCCTAGTAGCGATCTTTAACGCTGCTATGGAACATTGCATCTTTCCTTCTCAATGGAAAGATGCAATTGTTATAGGCATCCATAAGCCAGGTAAAGCTCGTACCGAGCCGTCCTCCTATCGCCCCATAAGTTTACTAAAGGCCCTTGGTAAACTCTATGAACGCCTCCTCCTTGCTCGCCTACGGAACGCTATAGTTTCCAGAGGCATTTTAATAGATGAGCAGTTCGGCTTTCGTGCCAAACACTCATGCGTCCATCAAGTCCTCCGCATAACGGAACATATTCTTACAGGCTTTCAGCCAGCGTTAGGTAAGACCCGTCACACGGGCGCTGTCTTCTTCGATGTAGCGAAAGCTTTCGACAAAGTCTGGCACAACGGTTTAATTTTTAAACTGTACAACTTTCAGTTGCCAGATCGTCTCGTGCTCATCATTCGAGACTATTTGTCGAATCGTAGCTTTCGCTACAAAGTCGAAGGCACTCTCTCTTCCCCCCACCCCATTGAAGCAGGAGTCCCGCAAGGGTCCGTGCTCGCCCCCATCTTGTACCTTCTGTACACAAACGATATCCCTAAAACGATAGGTTCCAATCTAGCCCTCTTTGCGGACGATACCGCTCTCTATACCACAGATAGGCAAGTGAGTCGAATCACTGAGAGACTCCAACCCGCTATCACCGCCCTAGGCGAGTGGTTTCGGAAATGGAGAATCGAGGTGAATCCCGACAAAAGCTCTGCCGTCCTTTTTACCCTAGGCTGCCCTGCGCGGCCTTCTCCCCTTTCTCTTTTCGGTCGTGCCATTCCCTGGCAAAATAAGACCAAATATCTCGGTGTGACCATGGATAGTCGTTTGAACTTCCAAGCTCACACCAAAATAGTCAGAGACCGAGCCGCTTTTGTCCTCGGCCGTCTCTATCCCATGATAGGCAAGTATAGTAAGATGTTGCTTAGAAATAAGCTAAATCTTTACACAACTTGTATCCGCCCCATACTAGCTTATGCTAGCGTAGTCTTTGCGCTGTCCAAGCGCAATCTCCACAAACTCCAGACCCTCCAAAACCGCTTTCTCAGAGCGGCCACTGGAGCCTCTTGGTACGTTCGCAATGCGGACCTACACAGAGACTTCGAACTTCCCACGATTCCCCAATATTTTAAAGACTTGGCAGTCCGCTTTTTCGAGCGTACGCAAAATCATCCGAATCGTTTAATTGTGCAATCCACAACGTATCGTCCCCCCGATCGACCCGGTCACGGTTGTAAAACTATTGTTAGGCGGCCTCGGCACGTACTAACGTCCCCAGATGACGATCTCGCTGTCCGGATAGCGAGATTAGTCTCCACGAGCTCCCCGAATAGGGCCTCCCTCCAAACACGACGCCGACGTCCCCGGGTTCGTCGGCGCCCACAAGGATACACTAGGTATCAAAGAGTGCCGGGGCGCTTCTCGCCCCCACTCAATCGCAACCGCACCTGCGTAACGGGGAACTCCCCTCCTGGCGGTGACTCACCTTCGGGTTCGAGACTCACGCCGGTCGAAGGGACGCCCCCGAGAGCGACAACCCAAGCCGAGGCTTCCCCCGCGGGAGGCCCTTGAGCGTTGGGCGCTATATGGGCTGAGGCTCCTTCAGAGTCTCGCCCCAAAAGTCCGGTGAAGCAGTAATGGCTGCAACAGCCAACTGCATAGTCAGCTCAGAAAAAAAAAAAAAAAAAACCTAGAGCCCATCGGTGTGTGAGATACACTAGAAGGTCACCAGTCGAGCGACCGTGGTGAAAGCCATATTGACGGTCACTGACCAGGTCGTGTTCTTCTTGGTATCTAAGAATCCGTGTGCTGATCACACGCTCCATCACCTTGGAGAGGAGAGAGGTAATAGCTTTAGGCCTGTAATTCGATGGATCTGATCTATCGCCCATTTTGGGCACCGGGTGCACATTCGCAGTCTTACATGAAGACGGAAATTGCCTAGTATGGTAGGAAAGCGTGAAGAGGCGCGTGAGTAGAGGACATAACTCAGGAGCGCACTGCTTAAGCACCACTGCTGGTATGCCGTCTGGCCCACTCGACTTATGAACGTCTAGAGAAAGCAACGCCCGCCGGACGTACCGCTGTATTATGGAGATTTCCGGCATGGTCTTGCCGCACCACAGTATAGTAGGTGGTGCAGCGCCTTCATAATCAAGTTTGAGGCAAAGAGACTGCCCAGTAAATCGGCTTCTCTTTAGCACTATGGGCCAAGTCACCATCGGTCTTTCGCAGTGGTGGTAACGACGACTGGCAAAAGTTCCCTTCGGCAGCTTTGGCAAGTGACCAGAAAACACGACTCCCACAAGGGTAGCTCGCTAGTCGCCCACCTATTTTGCCGATGAATTGGAATTTTGCTCTGGCAGTTGCTTTCTTACGGAAACTCGAGGTAACATTTAATTTGCGTTTTACCTCAGAAATATTCAGATCCTTATTATTACGTGCCGTGGTACAAGCCTCATATGCAATTTGCTTTAAGATTTGAGCTTCTCTGCAAGACCTATTAAAACAAGGTCGGATTTTGACGCCGGCAGCTACTCGCGGGTTAGGAATTTAACATCCCATACCAGCGAGGATTGTCTCAGTGACTGTGGCTGCGTAGATGTCAGGATATTCTGAGCTAAAGAGACAAGAGACGGATAATAATTAAGTACTTAAATATAAATAAATGAATATACAATTTAGAGAAAAATATAATAATAATCATACAATAAGTAATATGGACCAATTTTATACAATATTTCTGGTATAAGTACAAAAGCAAAACGATTATCTGAATGTACATCTCAAACGAGCATCTGCAACGCAACAGTTGTACAGATATATAAAACATAGGATAATTGTAAGACGTAATATTTGCGTTTGGAACAATATTTTGGTCAGTAACTGTTTGTTACATTTTATATTACCACGTTTTTATAATTTACTTTATACTAACGTTTAATTTTTGAACCATACATGTCGGTGCATAGTGTAATCACAGCACGTTCAAATGGATCTGAATCTGCAGAAAATTCATGTTTATGCAAGTACTGATGGATATAAGCTTGTTATATTTAAAATTTTATATAATTATTAGTTAACTTAAGCAGAACATATCCTTTATTCTTAACACGTAGCACTCGTAGCACTCGTAGCACTGAGGCCGTACCTCTGTGCTCAGTCCGCGCGGCGCGCCTGCACCGTAAAGGTGTGTGTCATTTATTCTAGCTGAGCGCAGAACTTTTCTCGGTTTATGATAAGTATCAAATATACTCGCTTAGTGCTGGCTTGTGTACACTACTTGTAAAGTATAATACGTTTTTAAACCTATAAGGAGGAAGTGAGAAGAACAAATATTTATACTGTTTATTTTGAAAACTTTACATTTGGCTGTTTAAAATTGTTTTTAAGACTTTAGAACTGCTTTATTAATTTCAAAAGTACTGAATTTGTTTGGCAAAAGAACGGTGCGACAGAAAACTGGTAAGTTATTTTAAGTTATAAGTTGTATAACAATGTATGTTATGTTTCATAATAATATTAGTAATTCGTTAAAACAAATTATATTATCAACTTTCCATTCCGTTTAGGTATAAATATTATTTATAAATTTATTTATTTATTTATTATTTGTATATATTTATGTTTACTCAAAAAAAAAATACAGGTGTTTTCTCAGCAAACCACTGTGTGAAGCAACTATTCGTAACAAAAAACTGCTTAAACTTACAAAATACTTTGTTTTCACAAAATTCCAATACTCGGTACTCGGATCCGCTCAGTGCCCGGCGGCTTCGGTCGTGGACGTTTCGGAACAGTCCTAGTTCTTGACGACATTAAAATTCCAATTTAAATCTTACGCCATTTTTGAATTATCTTGATCGAATGGGCAATTTACGACAAATAATTTCTTCTTAACACTTTTTTATTATTAACTATAATTTTGTGTTTCAATAATATAAAAATATACTTATTTAATTTAGTTAAGCCTTTTTTTTTTAATATTTGCTTGCTTTGTCTAGCAGATTACTAGCAAACTTATGTAAAAAAATCTACTTATTATAGCATCATTCATTGTATTGCCATTATCTTTGGCGAATTAATTTGATTTGATAAAATATGGTATCTTAAATTACAAATTATAAATACAATTGGATATGGTTTCACAAACATTAAGAATGATTAAAAAAATATGTATTACCTTTTTCAGTTACTACACGTACTTAGCTAATTTATAATGGTACATAAATTTTTTTTATAACGTTTATTCAAGATATTATGTTATTTTGAAGAAATTGATACCTAAAAGTGACCCTTTCGACTGATGTCATAAAAACAGGTTGTTTCTTTTCATATTTTCCTGGTTCGATTCAGGGAAATATGAAAAGAAACAACCTGTTTCGTTCAACGTCAAAATTAGTTTTACTTATTTTAGAAAATAAACTTAAGTTTTTTTTAGATAAATTTGCCATGGTCAATACTAATGATACTTTACCTACTACCACAGCCGACCTATTTCTGTTTTGCCTCTCTTCTCAAAGTGTTTGAACGCGTTCTCTTCAATCGCCTAGTAAAATTCTTGGCCTCTTCAAGTAGTGATAATGTTCGCTATTATAGAGAACATTTTTAGAGGCCAAGAATTTTACTAGGCGATTGAAAAGAACGAAAATAATAAATCAATAAATAAGTGTTCAACACACATTAACACAAAAAATAAACATTATTAGGGATAACAAAAATTCTATGCCGATAGCAAATATTTTTTTATCTGATCTATTCAAAAAAGCTAGTTGGTTAAACTGGGATTACAGTTTTACTTTATTATAAGTAACACATATTGTTTGTTGGAAACGGCATTAAAAGTAAAGCAACGTCGGGCTTGGTCAGTACTTCAATGGGTGACGTCTTAGCGGCACACTTTTTGTTTTCCTTGGACGTACGGAACCCTTGGTTTGCGAGTCCAACTTGCACTTGGCAGTCTTTTTCAAAAAGCGATGAAACACTTAAACCTTATTTTAGAACCTCAAGGCTAAATACCAGTTTCTATGCATTTAGCTTCGATAAATGACGGATTTTCATACAGATGCTCAAACCCTACTTACAAAATTGCATTAGGGTGAATTTTGCAAACTTACATCATTAACCTATGCGAAAAATATAAGTTCCTGGACACAAAAATTTTGATTTTCTTATATAAATTTTTATTCCCTATTTTATTCGCTCATGAAGAAGCTTTTGGTAGAGGTTGCATGGGCTGCAAATGATGTTGCCATACTTGATGGTAGAGGTTGCATGGGCTGCAAATGATGTTGCCATACTTGATGGTAGAGGTTGCATGGGCTTGCAAATGATGTTGCCATACTTGATGGTAGAGGTTGCATGGGCTGCAAATGATGTTGCCATACTTGATGGTAGAGGTTGCATGGGCTGCAAATGATGTTGCCATACTTGTTGGTAGAGGTTGCATGGGCTGCAAATGATGTTGCCATACTTGATGGTAGAGGTTGCATGGACTGCAAATGATGTTGCCATACTTGCGCCTTACAAAAGCGCCCATCCTTTTTTTATTGAAAAAAAAGTTTTGTCAGTCGTCCTTACCACCACTGCAATATACTGGTGTTAGCTTGGCCCACAGTGCTAAACAGATACCTGATTCACTAGCCTCATTTTTTTTGCCTTAAACTAGATTGATGACAAAAAAGCGAAGAAGCGCCTAACATTTTGTGGTTTACCGTATCAGGGTGAAAATCTCGTAACATAGCAAAATGTCCTGATTCAAACAGTGTGCTTCTGAGTTGTGTTCTATAACTACAAGCCTCTTCACACTTTCATACCACTCTAGGATATTTTTTTCTCGTGTAAGTGTGCGCATGTGGTGCCCAAAAAGTAAGATAGATTAGATTCACATTTTGAATTTCAAATTTCTTGCCCATTAAGTTATACCTAAATTTCCTTTGTCTATAATTTTTTATTGATGATGGAAAAAAGGAAAAATTACTAGAGTTTGTAATTTCTGTCTAATCAAATCAAACTTAATTCAAATACTATACCGCCCGTGTTACTATCGTCACATTACACAAATTGTTTTTTATCATTTTTGCGAGTAAAAATTATAATATAAGGCAAATAAAACAAAATTCACCAAAATACAAATAGAAGTAGAGAAAACAACCCACCACCAGTTAGCGCTAGATATCTAGAGAATTCATAAAATAAAAGTCAAAACTAGTAATTGCTCGCTACTAGTATGCGCGCAGTTCATATTTTGAACAGAGAGCTTTTATACATTGTTGGTAGATAAGGCGCATCATTACCACACGTGAGTTCTATGAACTTCTGAGAAAAGTAAAATTTACAAAGAAAAATAGGTGGGAGTCATTAAGGTCTTAGCACCCTCTTTGCCTGCACGTAATGACACGTTTACACAGCAAACGCCCGCAAACGCAGCATTATCGGGCGACCGTGGGTATGCGGGCCGAGGCACGCATCACAGAGTCCGGTTATGCTCAGTTGTGGCCAAGGCTTATATGGGTAGTTCTCCAAACTAAGGAATTTTCTGCGGCTCGGCCAAAATAGATATAAAAATATTGTTTAAACTAATTCATTTGCATTGCATACTTTTATTTAAAACTGTTTCTAGTTGGTCACTAAAAAAAAAAAGATTTACAATTATTTTTTAAACGAAATTACTGTTCAAAGTACGAAATTCTCAGAATCCTGAAGTGTCCCTCGAACAAATTCTATTTCAAAGTGCGTCGTGATTTGCTTACTTCTACATTAAGGTCATAATTAAAACCAATATCGATATGTTTTTTCTAGCTGGGTAGAATAAATATTAACCTAATTTTTCAAAATATAAAATCTTGTTTGACATTTTGTCCTCACGATATTATATCAGGATCCTGTTCAATGTAAAATAAGCAAATATTCGATAGGCTATTTGTCGTGCGATATCGCCATTTAGCCAATTGAATTGTACCTTCGAAAGAGATAAAGAATATCATCAAATAAATATTATGAGTAATTTTAGCGTTTTCAAATGTAAGTTGATAATACAAAGGCTTAGTCTTGCTTAATTTTTGTTAAATGTTTAAATTCTTGTGTTTTTTTTAATATTAGACGAAAAATCTTAGGAATCTGGTCTCAAGATCCTGTCTAATCGAGACCCAGGATTCTGAGAAGCATCCAGAACCCTGAAAAGTTCACATTAAAATATTATTTCTGTGCATGATAATTTACAACTATTCGATATTATGAATGATGTTATATATTATGATATTAAGAATCGTTGAATCGTTGGACTAGCTCTCGTAATTAGTTTATCAACAGCTATTTAGTATTTGGGTTTGGTTAAGTACAAGTATTCATATGATAGTTTTGAATAAAGGAAAAATGCCTTATTTAACTCGTATTTATACTAATATATAAAGCTGAATAGTTTGTTTTTTTGAACGCGCTAATCTTAGAAACTATTAGTCCGATTTGAAAAATTCTTTCAGTGTTAGATAGCCCATTTATCGAGAAAGGCTATATGCTATATATCATGACGCTGAGACCAATAGGAGCGGAGCACCAATGAAGAATGTTTCAAAATCGGTAGTTTTTTTTTCCTTTTGAGTGCTTCCGCTCCGTGCGCTGCGTAAACGGTTAAAGTTTCGCAAAAATCATGTATGACAGAATTATTCCTCTTAAAAATTTCTTTCAAAAATTTCGCGACAGCATATGTCTATCTATTAAGGTTGGCTCCTTTTTTATGCTAAGAAAATTTGTTTGTTGTTGTATAATAATGCATTAATTGCAAAGGTGTTTCTATAAAAATGATATTAATCCTTATCCAAATAAATACTTATTCATCACAAATCTTTAATTTAAAACAAAATTGTCCTTTACATCATTCGATTTCAATACTCCTAAGATATCTCAGGAGATATCGCAGTATTAAAATAACACGTCAGCAAAATAAAGATCAAGTACTGTTCGCGCATTTATGATATGCAAGGCTGGCGGGCAGTCATGAGGGGGAAGGGCGGTACCTATTATTTAAAAATATTAGTTTTTTTTCTATAATTGAGTTGCTGTAAGAATCCTTCGCCGATAACCAAATTTAGGGCGGGTGAAGCCGCTGGCAAAAGCTAGTTTTGAATAATACCTACACAACGACTCTTATGTTAAGTTGTGCCAAGACTTAGAATTCTGGAAGCAACATTCTTTAATGGTCAAATTAGTTGCATTAACTGTAAAACATTTAAGAGTTGAATTAAGTTGGTTGCATTACATTATATATTATGTATTTTGAGCTTTCAATATTATGTTTTGTCGCACAGAAAAAAATTGCGAAACCGAAAAAAACAGACTAAAGAAGAAATATTAGAAAAAAAAGGATAGCTGAAAAATTAAGATTTGAAAATACCCCTCAAAACCCTCAGAGATAAGAAGCTGAAAAAAAAAAGTAAGCAAAAGTATACGAGAATGAGAGAATCTGGCAAGAAGAAACTAGTATCTATAATGTCGGCTCGTGAAAAAAGGCAAGCAGAAAGAAGAAGTTAAAGATTAATATGATTTATCAATTTATTAGAGAAAGTACCCCGACTAAATCAGACGATGAACGTACTGGGTTTCATAATCATGGAAAACCTCAGCAAGAAATTCTTTAAATAAATGTTCCTCAACCGCCAACGCCAAATCTTAGATTAAAATCAACACGAGAACGATCACAGTTACAGCGTTGTAATAGAAACCAGGAGTTAAAACGAAAAAGAGTGTTGAATTTTAGTCTGAAACAAAAGGTAAACAAATATAAAAAAAGATGTCAGAAATTCAAAATACAAAAGAAGCAACTTGCGCTAACACCTAATACCGCAATGACCCTTTCAATAACACAGCCTGACGAAGTAAATAAGACTTTATTCGGCGATGTGTTTGGAAAAGCAAATATCAGATTATATGTCTAGCCTAAAGACGCGTCAAGAGAAAGACGTGGCAAATAAATTACTTTTGGGTGAAACTGTAAAAGAAATATTTGGAAGTTAAATAACAAGGTAATAAAATATAAAAAGGTATGGAGCCAAGGCAAACAAAAGTAGGCTGAAAGAAAAATCAAGATGCTATAAAAATATAATACAAACTTTATTAGAACATGATAAGTACAGTAGACTGTGGACAGGCAAGAAATAATTCGTAAGAAATAAAGTAACTAAAGAAAAGGTACAAAAACGCTACAGGTTAGACACATTAAGTATCGAGTTTAGTTTCAGACTTCGTACATTCTAGTTGTTAAAATATCTATAAAAGTTTTACGTATTGTGACTTACAATTGCATTAATAATTAATGCTCAATAATTATTTGATAATAAAAGTTTCTGTTCAAGACTGTTTTAGGTATAAGTATCTATTTAAGTATTATTCTTAAAGTTAAGCTTAATTAGTTACTTACATATAATATTAAGAAGCAAATATGATAAATAAACGTTGATTTCGATTAATTTTTGTTGTTTTTTTTGCTCAGTTTCCTGGTGACACACTCAGTTTCCTGTGCATTGATTTCCTTTAAATGGTCATAAATCTAAAACTATTAATATAGCGCTTTTCTCAAACATGCGTGTAAAAAACTTTATTGAAAATAATAAAATAGTTTACGTAATTTCGCCACCAATTCGCCACGTTCAAATGTTAATTTGTTATTTTACTTTTTCAAATAATTTAATGGCGCATTCTTTTTGCTGTGCAAGTCCAAAATTTAAATAAAACTTGATGAGTTATCTCTTTAGTTATTTTGTTTCTAGTTTTAGTTTAGTTATTGTATAATGTTCGGATTTAAAACAGGTCTTTTCATTTTCAAATTTCATATTTGACCGCTGGAGCGGACGTATAAAACATTGCGGGTCGCTCTTTGATACTGTACTGCAAGATGATTTATCCCAAAGAAGCTTGTACAAGATATGGTCGCATATCGTAGTACGTTTGAGGAAAGGAAATTTACTACGTCCAGGATACTTAAATAAAGCTACCTTAGTTCAGATATACTGTATTAGTCGCATTGCAGCGATGGGTTTACCACCACCATCAGTCACGCAGGACTAAAGTGGTTGGTAAAAAAGGAGCTATCCCCTACATTAAGATGTGGGTGTTTCCAGCAACTGATTGACCAGTTCGGAATATAAAAACTGTCACGTTATACAAATTGGTCCTAATACCGCGACAGAGTATAAGTCGTCCAATGACTTTAAAGCAGTTATGCGTATCTTAATAGCGCTAAGAAGCAATATGAAACACTTTGGTTGTCGGTAAATTGCTTTTTTACTGTCGAATAAAACGAAAATGGAATTTCGTAGTCTTGGCGCGAAATTTTCGTCCAAATAAATATGGCGAAAGTATAAATAAATCCTGATTTGAGATAGACTCGGATTTTTAATGGTTACTTCACGACGAATTCTTGATAATTTCCAAAAGTGAATACCTGGGTAAAGTACAACCTGCAACCGCACTGCAACTGTTAGTAAGTTTTAATGAACAACGGGCACAGTGTTACAAATTTGAAAAAATAAACCAAAAAAAGAAGACTTTTTTTAATTAACTTTAAAGTGGCAACAATGCTGTCTTTTATTATTCTATTATACTTTTTTATATAATAGATGATTAAACGAACTTCCAAGTGAAGTTCTATCACTAATATGTGAGTCGCTTCATTCGAAGATATTGTTTTAACAGGTAGTCCTTTCAAATACTAGGTAACTTCGCACATTTTTAAAGAAGGTAATACAAAAAAAGTTTTTAGTGGGGGAGGCGCCATCTTGCAGTCGTCGTGCCCAGCTTACCTCATTTTTTAATTTTTAGAGTAGGTAAATAACTATAGAAACAAAACTTTAGCTCAGGTTATGGGCTGGGAGGGTGATTCATTATATCTTCGAAGGAAGCGACTCACATTATAGTGATAGAACTTCACTTGGAAGACTTGGAAGTTCGTTTAACCACCCAGCGCTTCCCACGGTACATGACCATACCGAGGCTAACTTAGCGCTCATCCCCCGAGGGAGTAGAGGTGTGAAGTCATAAATGGTATAACCATTAAATTATGGTTGCAGCCGAAGCTCAACACCGAAGTCTAAATATGTAGTTTCAGGAACAAATCCTTGTGCGTGCATAGCACAAACACTCAGCCTTAGGCCATAGAGTGTGACATCCGTTCGCACAGACACAGCCATGACATTGTCAAGAGAGCACGCCTCGTGTTAAGCACACTCTGAAGAGCAGGACGCAATAAATCCCACCGGACCATTTGTGTAGGTACTAATTATTATGTACCAATGGAACAGCCATGGAATTCATCAAGAGGGTACGCCCCATGCTTAACACACTCCGAAGAGCAAGACGCAATAAACCCCACTGCATCCATGTAACTTCAGTCGTAGATTATAAATGATAAATTTCGGTTTTCAAGCCCGCATCCACGCCATACATGATCAAGGGTTCATAAACAGGTTAAATGTATAGGTATATTATCAGTTAAAGTACGAAGAATTATAGTTTATAGTTTATTTAATCGATTAACGATAGAATAAGTGTGAGTTAGATTTTTTATGTAATATTCAGTATCGCAGCTTTTCAGGAATTTAGTCTCGAGCCAAATATGATTCCATGAGTTGTTACCAGTCGCGTAGGTGAAGTATCACTGTCGCCTTCGCGTAATTGCGGAATCAGCGTCCGACTCCCCGCAACATGGCAACGGTTTACGTGTTAATTTAAATAAAACAATAAATGCCTTCTTTCGCAGATTTTCGACTCTGACAGACAGCTCGGGACCTTTACCCTTCTACACTGTGTAATCTGTTCTCGTCGTTCAAGTCGCTCGGCACTGAACTCAAATTCGTATTTGACTCAAACAAAAGGATCGAAACGTTAGGCGAGAGATGTTCAAACCGTCTGTGAGCTCAGCCGATGTAACTTGAAGCCACTCACGAATGTTAACGATAAACATTCTGAGAGATCAGTAGGTTTTAAGCTTCCGATCCCCGGGCAAGCCTCCATATGGCCTAGTGTAGGTAGCCAGTAAGAGGTTGACTTAATCTTGGCAGACATACGTCGCACGGCGTCATTTAGTTTGGTATCCACTTTCGACATGTGTGAGCTTTCTAACCATACCGGGGCACTATATTCTGCTGCCGAGTACACCAATGCAATGCAAGCAGTACGAAGGCAATCAGCAGTTGCTCCCCACGTTGTGCCGTAAAGCCCATGCAGGATATTGTTTCGGAATTGTAGTTTAAGTGAGAGCTTCGTAATATGTTTCTTATACGTGAGCGATCTATCGAGGGTAACTCCAAGGTATTTGGGCAATGCGTTACATTTGAGTTTTTCTCCATTTAAGAAAACAGAAGGTTGATATGTGGCAAGACAAGACACCTTAGTCTTGTTTATGCTAGGAATTAAACGCCAGGACCGAAAAAAAATTATCATGTTTTCTAGGTCCTTTGTTTGGGTTTTCTCGGTCCCTGAGAAATTTTAGCCTTAAGCCACTAGTGCTAAGTCGTAAGCATAGATTAATTTAACAGATCGTTGATGTAGAGGTAAAACAGTTTAGGGGGCATTGTTTTATTTTCTCTTTCTACTTTTATTACCCCCTAGGAAAACTTCAAAATAATTCTCGCTCACTTAGCATGCAGGTAATAAGTTTTGCAACTTCTACGCTTGGGATCACAGTCAGTACCTTGTAAATCAGGCTTTGCTTACAAACCATGTCAAACTGCTGTTACTTCAGTTTTTTCTGATAGCCAGCAGTTTCTTCCTGTTCGGAAACCAGCTTGTTCAGGTGGAGTAACAGCTTCTATATATGGCTCAATTCTTATCAAGAGCATGCGTTCAAGAAGTTTAAATGGGCAACTGAGCTTTGCTGGCTTGAAATGTTTTGTAATGCTATTGTACTGGAGGATGAAGTTAACCAGCTTAAAACTATTCGGCCCATATAGCAGATAAATTCGTTGTATATGTTGTCAGGGTCAGCCGCTTTGACAGTTTCTACTGTTTTGCAGGTTGCATAGGGTCGAGACAGATGCTAGTTCGTTTCTGATTTTTCTGGTGAAAAGTTTATCTCGTTTAGCTCTTGTGACTTCCATCGTGCGGTCAGTAACGGCATTTGGCTTACTTGCTTTCTTTGGTGCCCCTTGCCTGTGGAATGTCAAGAGTCATCCATGTTTTTCGGCAGGAATTCTTAAAATCCATACTTTCCACTGTTATCTTCACTTATTTTTCTGTGGCTTCTACGTAATGTAGAAGTTGCAATTCAACGCCGTGGTCCCCAAAATTTTGGTACTTCTTGTACAGTTCTTCAGTCTCGGAGTTCCAGCCTGGCATGTATTCCTTTCTGAAACCTTTTTGAATATTTGATTTAGCTGACTTGGTTTAGTCGACCAATTTTCCGTAATTTGTGGCTGTGGGTTAATAATTTAGAGGCGGTTATAATTTGGTTCAATGTTACTTCAAAACTATCTTAATTTGCTCGACTGAAGTTCCGGCGCGGCAGTGGCATCGAATTTGTCAGGGGTAGCCTGAGGCCGATAAGCGTGAGGACTGGTCGGTGTTGACTGTTAGGGAAAATCTGAAGCAGGGTCCAGTTTGTGGGCAGTGGTTGCTGTTTTGAGACACAGGTAAGGTCGGGGTTGTACCCTTTATACCATCTAGCAAAGTGGAAGGATCCTTTATCTTTTGCGTTGAAGACCAAGTGTTGATCGCAGATTTCTGCCCAATGGACTAGACTTTTCCCATGTTCGTCTGATTTCCGATAACGCCAGTGCGTGTGGTGTTTGTTGAAATCTTCAGTGTAAATACATGGTTATGGATGTTTTTGCGGTAGTTGCTGCGCCCAGTTAACCCTGGGATACTTGTATATATTGGTAATGGTTAAGTTTCCAACCCTTATGGCGATGGTTAAAATAAAGTTTTTATCGCTCGCGCTCACAAGATGAACGTCAACGTGGTTAGATTTCATGTAAGTAGCTATACCATATTTAGGGTGGTGCAAGCTTTAACAAAAATACCCTTATAGCCGCCCTCTACAATCCAGATCCGAATCGTCTTTAGTGTGAGTCTCCTGAATGTTAACTACGTCAACGTTGTTTTCATGTAAAATTTCCAGAAAGTATTCGGTTTTTGCTGCACCGATACCTTCAATCTGCAATGTGCGGACTGAGGGTCCAACATCTCTAGTCAAAGGGCTCTGGTTGCGCCGCAATGCTTATAGTGTAAGTAATGCCCTCTGGTGCTAAAATCTTACTAAATTATTGTGTCGCTGATTCGCGGACTGGAGGCTCGTAATTGGCTGCACAGAGAGAGAGTGTTGAATGATCATAATGTTCGTTATATGAACTCGCTGTGAACAAACGCTTTTTCGCATTTTATATTATAAATTGGTTTTGAAAATACCACGCGCTGCCCGCACACGTATATGTGCTTGAACTATATTTAAGTGTATACATTTTAAATATTCTGTGATATAGAAGCCTTATGTGCTTAATTTAGAGTTTGAACTGGCAGTTCTGGCCAGCAACCTTCCCTCTGGATTGCATAGGAGAAATCGGTGCATCAGGATTTGGTGAGTAAATTGCACAGGTTTACTTCATCTAGAGGCAGTGCGTAGCAGCCATACCCCATAGTCAACCCAAATTTTAAAATCGCTTTCTATAGTGTGGTACCGCACGCCGCACCATAAGTTGGTATCTTCTGCCAGATTAATTTTCCGCATTAAAAGAATTCATTCATAATTTTTTTTGAATATTTATCCATTTCAAAAAATATCTTTTTACTTTTACGCCTCGCTTCCGCCATCTTATAATATCGCTTTGTCGCATACGTATTTTTAGTATTAGCGAATTGACCTACCGCCCACTTTTATAAAACAGCTAGCTAACTTCTTATCAAATTAATTAATTAAATTAAATATCTTCTTATTCGTCACGCAGTTGTTCAGTGAACATTTATTTTGTCATAGCTCGCCGCTTACCAACCTGTTTTTTACAGTTTTTATCCTACTATATTCGCTTGCTGATAAGTTAAAATGAGTAAACCAAATAAGTTATAGTTAATAGATTCCAAACGCCAGGCAGTTTTAAGCCTCGGAAGAAATACGAAACACGCAAGCTTTTTTGGCAACTACCGCGTTTAGCAAGCTCGAAGATGAGTACAATGAAACTAGTTTTTTGGAAAAAGAAGACTTTGTGGCTTACTATTCTAAATGGTCAGCATTTAAAACATTATTTTCATATGTGACACAAATCAGATCTACGATGTTGGAATCAAGCAACAAGAATTATTCTTCGTCTTCCACTAAAAGGGATCAGCAACAAACTATTTATTCAGTTAGCACCCATAGACGTTCCAAGTTTTGACGGAAAACAAGAAAAATTCTTTGTTCTATGAGTCATTCAAATCGAATGTGCATAACAATCCGCGTTATACAGACTCTGTAAACATCCGATATTTAGTGTCCAAGTTACACGGCAACGCACTCAAAGTTCTCGCAGGTATTATTCCGAACGAAAGAAACTATTCCACTATTTGGTGGGCTTTAGTAACAAAGTATCAGGATATATGAACTTTAGGCACTTTTTACCTACACAATATTCCTTATTATACACATTATATTACTTATTACATTATATAGCCAACAATTCAAAGCAGTTAAATAATTTTGTAGAAAAATTTTATTCGTCTACTAGACTTTGCCAGCGGGTCCACCCGCCCTAAATTGGGTTATCAGCGTGGTATTGTTTAATTATATTCATGAAGTTTGCTATAGCAAGCTATAGGTGTAGCTATAGTTCGTTCAACTCTGTTATAGTTATTCTCGCGAAAACTTTTGAATTTTTCGGGATAAGAAGTAGCCTATATGCTATTCCAGGACCTTACCTTTGTGTATGCCAAGTTTCATCCCGATCCGTCTTGTGGTTGAAGCGTGATTGAATAACAAACATCCATCCATACAGACATACTTTCACATTTATAATATGAGTAGGATGAACACATTGAAACATTGTGCAATCTTTTGAACTTAGCGGTCGAGATAAAGAAATTCCGTTTCATTCAGATTAATTTCCTTGTTTACGACACCAAGTAAAAGTTCTCCGCCACTGTGAAAAAAAAAGTCTGTCTTAAGAAAAAATTGTATTTTTGCGAGCTTTAAATTGTTTTTAATAATGTCCTAGTTATATTATATTATTATACGATACGAACCTACGATTCATATCAAGATACATTGATTGATTTTTTAAAAGTCACTGTTCAGATCAAGTTAAACTATGTCGGCAGTAAATTGAAAGTGAGTGATGTACTAGCTATTTATCTTGACGCCATATCCTTCCCACTTCAGAAGCTTAAACACATCTTCCAACGCAATTGTAAACAGTTTCGGCGTAATATCGTCTTCCATTCTTACATCTTTCTGGAGCAGATGGATCGGTTTCAAGTTCTGGTCTTGTAGTCGGACAGAAATCGTGGCTCGCCTATAAAAACACTTCAGCACTTCGATGTAACGATAGAATCAAAGGCTTTTTCATAGCTCACAAACGTAACAGAAAGGGGTTGATTATACTCCTCTTTATCTAGCGTTGCATCTGGTTGTGTTTATTGTCAATGGCACTAAAGCTTTTTCGGAAACTGGCTTGTTTGGGTGGCTGGAATTCGTCAAATTTATGTTCAAGGCGGTTCGTAATGACCTTGCAAAAAAGCTTATAGACATGACTAAGAAGCGCAATGGGTCTATAGTTCGCAATGGGTCTATAGTTCTTCAAGATATTTGAGTTCAGTTGCCGTATGTTAACAGGATCACGAGTTAAGGTGTATAGACTAACTGTTTATAGAAGTTCTCTATTTCTCTCAATATTTCAGGTTTGGACGAAACGATTGTGCCAGTGCCAGTTTCGGTCTTCAGCTTTGTCAGCTGTAGTTGCCCAATAGCCAGATCTCTGAAAAACACTTTTAAGCCTCTATTTCACTCTTTAGCTTCTTCTACACGTGATGTGTTAAAGTGGCGTATATCGCGTCGTATGGCTTTTGAGATTTGTCTATTGAGCCGCCTGTATTCGGACCTATCAGATAAAGACTGCAATTTCATTTCGCGCCGCACCTTCATAAGATTGAGAGTCTGATTAGAGAATGTTCGTATTTAAATTTTTTCGGCAAGCTTTGATAAACTTAGCTCTAACCACTGGGACAGTTTTTACTAGGCACTAGTTGGACGGAGCGTAGACCTGATTTAGCGACTTTTTTCAAATTCGAGTTTAATATTCAGCGTGCCTCTAACCATGCGGTGATTGCTATCAGAGCAACTTCCGTCAACTATGGCTCGTATGCGTTTGCCCGACAAAAAGCTAGCCACCCATCTGCAACAACCCTCCGGTACTAGACCCGATCGAACGCCTTAGCTATGTCCAGGCCACCAATGCCTCCCTCTGACTTTCAATGTTTAGTGCCCATCGGTATGTGAGATACGCTAAAAGGTCACCAGTCAAGCGACCGTAGTGAAAGCCATATTGACGGTCGCTGACCAACTGGTGTTGATCGCACGCTCCATCATCTTGAAGAGGAAAGAGATAATAGCGATAAGCCTGTACTTCGATGGATCTGATCTGTCGCCCTTTATGGTCACTGGGTGTACATTCGCAGTCTTTCAAAAAGACAGAAATTGCCTAGTGTGGTAGGTAAGCGTGAAGAGGTGGCAAAACTACTCCATGTGGGGCTGAGGTAGGGCACTGCAAGTACTCGCTCGAATAAGCCACCCGAACAACTAAAGCAGGGCATAGCGAGTACTTGCTCGAATGAGCGGCTCGAACTGGGGAAGTACCTCCACTCCACCTTACAGAAAACCGCGGCCATAATAACACTAACATTGAGTAGTGTTGTGTTCCTGGCGGTGAGTAAGGTTGCCAGAGCTCTTTGAGGATTCGCTGCGCGGACAGCGGAGGACCGGCGGTGCTTGTTGCTGTCATGTTCGGCGTAGAAGCGGCGTGCTGGTTCGGCGGTCAGGGAGACCTGATGAAACGGCTGACCGCTGGCCGCCCGCAGGTTGAACGGGATCCCGAACCCAGGGATCACTTAATCTCCGCCCTGGGAGGCTGATTCGCCAGCCTGTGCAAAGTATCTGAAGTGGTAGTCGTGCCGGAGAAGGAGACCGGAGTGGACCCGGCTACTACAACAGAGGGGGATCAGGGGCCCTTCCGCCCGCCGTGCCAGCAACCGTATCATCTGTGGCGAGCTTCGGCAGTCTTAGAACCGCACCTTTTGTCCTCTATGCTGTCTGTGCAGTGAATCCTCATCCCTTAGTCTTAGTAATTTTTTTATATATTATGGCCATAAGAAAGAAAAAGAAAAGAGTTTGCACAGCGGTTACTCCATCCACATATAATGTGGATTTTTGCAACATCAGGGGTATTCACGCAAATCTTAAGTCCACCACCATCTCGAAACTGCGCAGCCGACCATTCTTTTTCTAACGGAGACGCAGATATCCTGCCCGGCCGACACATAATACCTTCACTATCCCGGCTACAAACTCGAACACAATTTTATGAGTCGTGCCGGTGTATGTATGTTCGTCAGGGAGGATATCTGCTGACGCCGCCTTCATAGCCTTGAAGACAGGGACCTGTCGATATTGTGGGTGCGCGTAGACTACGGCGGCCACACTGGTATCTATACGTGCCTATACAGGTCTCATAGCGGTGACGCGGACGTAACACGACTCTTCACGCACCTGAGTTTGACGACTGACAAAGTTCTAGAGCAATATCCCACAGCAGAACTAGTTATTTTGGGAGACTTTAACGCCCACCATCGCGAGTGGCTCAGTTTTCGAACCAATAACTATGCTGGGATATCTGCTCATGAATTTGCTCTGACCTGTCTCCAACGAGAATACCAGATATAGAGGAACATACGAGCTCCTTACTGGACCTTCTGCTGACTACTCGTCCGGACGGATACTCCGTCTCAGTGGATGCGCCTCTTGGCTCCTCGGACCACTGTCTCGTTCGGACTCAAGTGTCATGCACACAACCCGATCCTTCTGGGCCAACTAATTGGCGTCGTGTGTGGCACTATAAGTCGGCATACTGGGATGGATTGCGAGAATTTTACGCATCGTACCCGTGGAGGCAGATCTGCTTTAACTCAGAAGATCCTGACGTCTGCGCAGCCGCAGTCACTGAGACAATCCTTGCTGGTATGGAATGCTATATTCCTAACCCGCGAGTAGCTGCCGGCGTCAAAAAACGACCGTGGTTTAATAGGTCTTGCAGAAAAGCTAAAATTCTTAAGCAAAATGCATATGAGGCTTGGACCACGGCTCGTTTTAATAAGGATCCGAATATTTCTGAGTTAAAACGCAAATTAAATGCTGCCTCGAGGTTCCGTAAGAAAGCAACTGCCAGAGCAAAATTTCAATTCATCGGCAAAATAGGTGGGCGACTTGCGAGCTATCCTTCTGGGAGTCGTGCTTTCTGGTCGCTTGCCAAAGCTGCCGAAGGGAACTTTTGCCAGTCGTCGTTACCACCACTGCGAAAGACTGATGGCGACTTGGCCCATAGTGCAAAAGAGAAAGCCGATCTATTGAGCAGTCTCTTTGCCTCCAACTCGAATATGAACGACGAAGGCGCTGTACTTTACCGTGGTGCGGTAAGACCATGCCGAAAATCACTATAACACAGCGAGAGGTCCGGCGGGCGTTGTTTTCCCTAGACGTTCATAAGTCGAATGGGCCAGACGGTATACCAGCAGTGGTGCTTAAGCAGTGTGCTCCTGAGTTATGTCCTGTACTCAAGCGCCTCTCCGCGCTTTCCTATCACACTAGGCAATTTCCGTCTTCATGGAAGACTGCGAATGTGCACCCGGTGCCTAAAAAGGGCGATAGATCAGATCCATCGAATTACAGGCCTATCGCTATTACCTTTCTCCTCTCTAAGGTGCGTGTGATCAACACACAGCTTCTAAGATACCTAGAAGTAGACGATCTGGACAGTGACCGTTAATATGGCTTTCGCCACGGTTGCTCGACTGGTGACCTTCTAGTGTATCTCACACACCGATGGGCACTAGCCATTGAGAGTCAGGGGGAGGCATTGACATGTAGCCTGGACATAGCGAAGGCGTTCGATCGGATCTGGCACCGCGGTCTTCTATCGAAGTTGCCATCTTACGGAGTGCCCGAGGGTTTGTGCAAATGGGTGGCTAGCTTTTTGTCCGGCAGACGCATACGAACCGTAGTTGACGGTAGTTGCTCTGATAGCATGGACATTAATGCTGGTGTCCCGCAAGGCTCTGTGCTGTCTCCTACGCTGTTTCTACTGTATATCAATGACATGTTGGACATTAACAACATACATTGCTATGCAGATGACATGACTGGAGACGCTTTTTACACGGGTCGTGCAAACATCCCTCGTTCCGTTGTGGAGGAAAACCGCGGAGAACTTGTGTCTCAAATCGAGACCACACTGTCCCAGGTCTCTGACTGGGGACGGGTAAACTTGGTCCGATTCAACCCTACAAAGACATAAGTGTGCGCGTTCACCGCTAAGAAAACTGTGGTCCCACAATTCCAGAACACTCCCCTCTCCATCTCCAAGAGCATTGGGATCCTTGGTGTCGACATCTCCAGCGATGTTCAGTTCCGAGATCATTTACAAGATAAGGTGAAGCTTGCGTCCAAAAAACTTGGTGTACTCAACAGAGCGAAGCAGTACTTCACGTCGGGGTAAAGGTTGTTACTTTACAAGTCGCAAGTTCGGCCCCATATGGAGTACTGCTGCCATCTCTGGCCAGGTGTACCCGAATACCAGCTTGGCCCTTTTGACTCGGTTCAACGACGGGCTGTGAGAATTGTCGACGATTCCAAACTCACTTGCGGTATCGAGCCCTTAAGTCTGAGGAGAGACTTTGCCTCACTGTGTGTGTTCTACCGCTTGTACAATGGGTTGTGTTCTGAGGAATTGTTCGAAATGATGCCCACGGCTACTTTCTACCATCGCACCGCTCGCCATCGGCAGGGAATTCATTCTCACACTTTAGAACCTAAATGGTCGCGTACAGTGCGGTTTCAGAGAAACTTCCTCCCGCGAACGCTTAAGTTGTGGAATGAGCCCTCTGCCAAGGTTTTCAGCAAGGACTACAGTATGGAGTTCTTCAAGAAAGAAGTTATTAGATTTCTGAAGGGTCGGCAACGCGCAAGTGATACCCCTGGTGTTGCAAGCGTCCATAGGCTACGGTGACCGCTTACCATCAGGCGGGCCGTGAGCTTGTTTGCCACCTTAGTGGTATAAAAAAAAAACTGTGACTTATAGAGCAACAACCTTTGCCCTGAGGTGAAGTATATTGCTTGGCTATGTTGAGTACACCAAGTGTTTGGACACCAGCTTTACCTTATCTTCCAAATAATCTCGGAACTGAACATTGCTAGAGATGTCAACATCAAGGCACCCAATAGTCTTGCGGATGGTAAAGGCACATTCTCTATCATTTAGCGATTAATGTGCTGACTTGTGTCTAATATCAGTGTCTGAAAACAATGCAAACTTTGGAAGTAAGTAAATAATTATAGGTTTTGCTTTGTTAGGAATAAAGCTGTAGCAGACCATATCGTACCGCTACAAGCAAGGCTCTGACGTCACGCGTCCTACATCGCGCTATCGAAGTTTCAGTTGCAATTCAGTATATATAGAAACCGAAGTGCAAGTTAAGTGGACCACGGCGGTCCCCAGGCATAACACCTCGCCTGGCAGGAGATCTCCTCTTTGCCGCCGCTCCACAAAGCTTTTATAAAAAAAAATAGCAAATTTGTAAACGAATACTTTGATTATCTACTTTTGTAATAAAATTAGTAATTGTAATCTCCTATTTACTTTTTATGGTTCGTCAAAACTGGAAAATTCCTGTCCTTGTTTTTTTTTCCCACTTATTATATTAAGGCTGTTATTTATTTACAACTTATAAAACTTAAGTACGAATGAGGCGGCAAAGAAAGTATTGTAGTGCTATAGATCCTTATTAGTAAATACTTTACTATCAAATCTTAATCACAGGTCTCAGAGCAATAGAGGTACAAGTCTAAATGTAAAGTTTTTATGTTAAATTTATACGAAGGAAAAACATACGTTGCTAAATCAAGGTGAACCATTTTATTTGCACTTATTCAAACTGGCATTAGGGATTCAAAAGTCATATTTGGAGAAAAATATGGGTTACACCCAGAGCGGAGAGCCGCAGTCTTCCGAGCTGACGGTAAATCACCGCGGTGTCGGACAATTATTCTATTTTTGCCAAATAAATCAGCTTTATTTCGCAACTTGTGACGTTAATAAAGTAATGGTGTGAAATATAGGGCAAGTCTGTGAGTGCGACGAGGACGGCAAAAAGTTCTACGTGCATTTCTTATTTTTTTTTTGTTACCACCCATACAAATATTTATCACCTTATCAGCTGGAGGACATCCACTGTTGAAGGCAGGCCTTCCACGTATATTTCCGCAACTCCAGAGATTAGCTACCCGAATTCTTTAGCTTTCTGCAATTCGCACCAGGGAGTCTGTAAACATGGTAATTGGCCATATCAAGTTGCATCTTCCAGATTATGGTCACCACTTTAAACTAATTTAGCTTCCTATCGTTTATCGAAAATTAAATACAAACCATAACTAGGGAAACACAAAATGATCCATGGTGGTGATAGCCAACACATTAAATTTGGATTGAGGGACTGATCACACCTAGGTTAAAAAACATAATTACGCAAAGGCTAAAAATTGTTCACGATATGTAGAACCACTCTGTTGCAAGAACTGCTAATTTATCCATACTACACCTGCTCGGGAAGAACATTGATACATAACCAAAAGTATAGTTGTAAGTATGCCCCTACAAAACAGATATAAATTCGAACCTACTCTACTAGGATCATTCTCACTAGATCCATTGTCCAGATCCATAATGGATCTAGTGAGATATTATTTTCTCAATAGATCCATTTTTAAAAGTGTGTATCTACTGAGAAGTATTTGTATCGCTAGATCCGTTAACCAGAACCAGATTTGAAAGTGTGGGTCTACTACGGAATTTCTTTCTCACTAGATGCAGTTGTGGATCTGATAAAAAAATTTGGTGTCGGCTAGGCTTGTTGTCCCCTAGGCTGGGGAGATAACGGAACTTGCTTTCTAATACTATTTCAGGTACTCGTATTTCCCCTGTCATATTCTTATTTTTACTAACTTTAAAAAGTTAGACCGTTTTAGACCGTTCGCGGGTCTGTAGGTACCCATATAAGAGATATTATTAATTCAAAACTAAAAATTAACCGACTTTATAAAAGGAGGATCCATACTAATACTAATATTATAAATTCGAAAGTGTCGGTGTCTGTCTGTCTATCAATCCGTAAAATTTTACGGTTGGACCAATTGTGATGAATTTAATATGGAGATAGTTCGAACCGCAAAAGACAAGAAAAATACTGTTTTTCTTAATATATTTTTTATTTTATTTTATATATTAAAAAAAATAAACTATTGATCTTACACGTGTAGTTATTTTACAAAAGTTATAGATCTCATCAAGATCTTTATTTCAAATGACAGCTGTCAAACTAGAAAGGTCTATATCTCTGTAACTATTAATCGTAGACTAGTAGTTTCTTTACAGAAGTGATAGATCTCATCAAGATCTTCATTTCGGGTGACAGCTCTCAAACTAGAAACGGCTTTATCTCCGAAACTATTAATTATAGGCTAGATTTTTTACAGAAGTGATGGATCTCATCAAGATCTTTATTTCAAATGACAGCTGTCAAACAAGAAACGTCTATATCTCCGTAACTATTGATCGTAGACTTGTAGTTTGTTTACAGAAATGATATACCTTATGAAGATCTATATTTCAGATGACAAATATTTGTGTGAAGAAACTACTATTTTTCTTTAATTACATATTTTGTAACGAAAATGATACCTAATTATCAACGTAATTTTTCTAAAAAGTGGCCAACGCCAATTTCGCCATTAACGAGCTGCATTTGTGCGAATAAAATGCAATCATCATAAGGTTTAATAGCAAAACATTGAATTTATTGCAATAGAAGGATACCAACAGACCGTAAGGGGTTTTATTTTATCATCCACAACTGAATCTAGTGAGAATGAAATTCCTTAGTAGACCCACACTTTCAAATCTGGTTCTGGTTAACGGATCTAGTGAGACAAATACTTCTCAGTAGATACATACTTTTAAAAATGGATCTATTGAGAAAATAATATCTCACTAGATCCATTATGGATCTGGACAATGGATCTAGTGAGAATGATCCCTCTACTACACCTCCTTAACTTAAACTTATCAAGTATGGAAATAGATAAGGGCTTTGAGATAATTTGAACTTAAAACACGAAAATAAAAGTATAAAGGTTTGGCAATGTGATCGTCTAAGTGGTAAAACCTAACACCATTTTAAAACGTAGATCGCAAGACCTATAAGATAAATTACTGAAACAGCGTTTTAGTAATGAACTATAGCCCTATACGCTTCTTATTTTTCTACCTAGCACTCCTCATGGCACGTGCCCATGCTGAAGGAGAAGAGGTATGGAATCATAAATGGCATATCGTTGCAGCCCAAGCTGAAGACCGAAGTCTTACTATATAGTTTCAGGAACAAATCCTTGCGCGTGCATAGCACCTCTCCTCTTATGCCTGAATGATTTCTGCAACGCAAGTCAAACACATTCTTTGTATATGGTGGCACAGCAATGCTCGCCGCTGCCCTACTTGTATGTATGTCTTCATAAACTTAGCATAGGTTCCTGGGTCTAGCATAGTATTACGAGTATATAGCCTGTGCCTATCCTAGTAATAGAATACCCTGTAAAGGTTATTCTGGTAATATGTTTTTTTTCTTGACAGACTGAAGGAAAACAAAATGATCCCATAAGCCGTTTTTCTTTTTGAGGTTCGCAACTCTAAAAAACAGTAAATTGCTACCCTTAAAATGCTACAAGCAAACAGAAACGGTAATTTTGATACGTATTGTCTTGTGCAACTAAAATATAAGAACACAATATAAATTGATAATCATATTGACGCTGTTAAACGCTAAAGAGCAATAGTGCTTCCGATACAACTATAAACAGAAGATGCCACGACACAGTTCCATAAATAATCAATTACGAAACAACAATAAAATGACAAATGTTAAAGAAAAGAGCTCTTCGAACGCGCAACTCGTTAGACTAGAAGTTATTGCCTTTATAAAACTTAGTCAAATTGTACGCGAGAATTGAATGATGTAGCCAAGCGGTATTGTCTTGCAAAATAAACCATAAAAGCAGACGAATATGAGACAAAACTCTGCATTTTGCGTTTATTTTAACCAAACATCAGAAGAAGAAAATTAAATAATAGAAACAGTTAATTACTAAGATATGTACTTAGTACCTATATGTTTTTTTGTTTAAGGTTAAAAACTTATTTTGTAGTTTACAAATACAAATATTTGTTCTTCTATACTATGTATCTGCACTATCTTCCAATGAAGATGGTCTTCCTCCACGGAATTTCAGCTGAGAATATAAGGTGTAGATTTTAGAACGCTGCCCATCTTGGTTGGCTTGGTTGTGGGTCGTTTAACTCTGCATACCTATTGAAGTAAACGACTTAAGTTCTAGATCGAAACACCCAAAAGTGTAACCACGGGGTATCTGCATTCATATATTGCTTGATAACTCGTCAACATCTTTAAGCACAGCGCATAGCCTAAGAACAGGTAAATGTGTGACAAGGATATTGAGTTGATTACGTTCTTTGTCTAGTCCAACTGTTTTCTGAAGCTACTTTATTTGAACTGGATGCGGGCCTTCTCATAGTCTACAGATGAGTTGTAGAGTAAGAATAGCCCTTTTGTACTCGGTACGAACGATACTTTTTCTAGTTCCTGATCGTCCTGTCCTAATTCATCATCATTTTCAATTCTTTCCTACCAAATTGTCCACCAAAATTTGCCCCCCTTACCCCGCGATGCGAAGTCTGACTGAGTATGAAATAAAATTTAAACCAATATTTCGTACTCACATGACAATTTTTTTCGCATCGGGGTCCATAAAGTACGATTTTCGAAACTAATTCGCGTAGGTACGTGTGACATGAAACTTTTTATTTTAGGTAGTAAAAAAAAGTTTCACTTCAATTTGGAAGAGCTAGCTACCCTTAGAGCTAGCTACGCTTAGAGCTAGCTACCCTTAGAGCTAGCTACCCTTAGAGCTAGCTACCCTTAGAGCTAGCTACCCTTAGAGCTAGCTACCCTTAGAGCTAGCTACCCTTAGAGCTAGCTACCCTTAGAGCTAGCTACCCTTAGAGCTAGCTACCCTTAGAGCTAGCTACGCTTAGAGCTAGCTACGCTTAGAGCTAGCTACTCTTAGAGCTTAGAGCTAGCTACCCTTAGAGCTAGCTACCCTTAGAGCTAGCTACCCTTAGAGCTAGCTACCCTTAGAGCTAGCTACCCTTAGAGCTAGCTACCCTTAGAGCTAGCTACCCTTAGAGCTAGCTACCCTTAGAGCTAGCTACCCTTAGAGCTAGCTACCCCTAGAGCTAGCTACGCTTAGAGCTAGCTACGCTTAGAGCTAGCTACTCTTAGAGCTAGCTACCCTTAGAGCTAGCTACCCTTAGAGCTAGCTACCCTTAGAGCTAGCTACCCTTAGAGCTAGCTACCCTTAGAGCTAGCTACCCTTAGAGCTAGCTACCCTTAGAGCTAGCTACCCTTAGAGCTAGCTACCCTTAGAGCTAGCTACCCTTAGAGCTAGCTACGCTTAGAGCTAGCTACCCTTAGAGCTAGCTACCCTTAGAAACATTTTCTTACTAATATCATTACATAGGACACCTTTCTATAAAATTAGTTAGAATCGTGGCGTAATATAAGAAAAATAGATGGCGGAATTATAACACAATAAGATGTGAAACAATAATGGTTCTGTTTTTATTGCTATTTGGCAACAGAACCCTACAATGTAATTTTAAAATATTCTGGAATCTTCTATATATTTTATGAAATCATAATAATATAAAATTGGTTGTCTAGCAGACAAGTTATACCTATCACATTACAACTTTCAACAAACAAATCACACTTTTATTCTTCAAATCGGGACGGTAATGCGAGCGGTTGAGTGAAATATTTTGCGAAAAAAACCTACATTTCCATACAATTTATGAGTTTGTCGGTCGTAAAGTGCGACGACAGAAGCACTCCGCACCTGCGGCCCGAGTGTGCCCTGAGAGCGCCTCGACCGCGGCCGCCATGCCAAACCGCTACAATACAACAACAAACACAACTTTTGTTTATTTTTTTTGAGTTAAACTCAAAATAACTCTGTACCCTCGGTGAAAACTGATATAAGTCGACTTATAACGCATATTAGATTATTAGATATACAATCAGTGTCAAATGCTCTTTTTATCTATGTTATCCACGTAGCCTTAGCTGTACTGGATACGGAGATATTTTTCGTGCACAATAATATAAGTTAACTTATATCAGCGAAGAGTCTTTAATGCCTTGTGTGTGATAATATAACTTGACATCCACTCATTAAATTGAATAGACCTTGTTTAAATTATAAGTGTAAAATAATACAAAATTAGTTTAATCATATTACCCACAGACAGGATATCGATATAAGATTGTGTGTTATGATATAATTAAAAATGTATGGTTTTTCACGATTGCATCTTTAAATATCAATAACGTGAATAATGATGTTATTCTATATAATACATTTAAAACTTAATAACCAATGTCAAAATTTGGTTTCTTCTAATATATTTCGATCTACATTATTTTTCACGACACTGCTTATGAACTATTACATTCGTGTCTATTAATACAATTTAGTTACATCAAAAATCTTATCAATTCCTTACAAGCATTTCAAAACGTCTGTTGGTGTCAACTGATACAATTCGATAATTCTATCTTCTTATGCGTGAGCTTCTTACTGGCGCGAAAGAGATAGAGTACGTTCATTCGCGAAAACTAATTATGCTTATTGGTACATGTGGCCAGAATCAAGTGGAGGCAGAGAAGCAAATCAAATTTCTTCCTTCTTGTACGACTTTGTTATTAATCTTTGACTACTATTGCATCGAAACGCGTCAAAATTGATTATGTACTCAGATTCATGCGCCGGGCAAAGTAAGAATTCCGTGGTAGCAACAATGTCACTCATACTTGTGCAGAACTCAGAACAATTAACTACTACAGAACACAAATTTCTAGTACCTGGTCACACACATATGGAAGTAGTTTCTAATCATGTTTTGATAGAACGAACTACAAAGCGCACTTCTATGAGAGACCAAAAGATTGGTGTCAGCTGGTACGAAGTTCGTCTAATCGTAATAATCAACTTTCTGTAATAGAAATGTGTTATAAATAGAGATTTTGATGATTTTGCTGATTTTTCCAAACACCAACTTCAAATAAAAAAAAGTTTGTGTGGCTGAATATTCAAATTTTGAAGTATACCACAAAATCAGTTTCCTATATTTAGTTACAAAGAGAGCCATCGATTACAATTCTATGTCATATGCGAAAAGAAACAAAATATATGAACAACGTATTAATTTAGAGAGTATTAAGAAGTGTTACGTTGGACCAATACCTATAACAGCAGAGAAAAAAGCAGATCTGATCTCTCTTTTGGATTATAATAAATCAAGTGCTCATGAGTTCTAATTTTTTTAATTATTAACTTAACCGATATGATTCGACCGATGACATATAACATCCAGATTTAACAGAGGAACAAAAATTTTATGCTATTCGATCTTAGAAAACTTTTATTGCCATGTTACTTACTATTTAAATGTTAGTTTTAAACTTTCGCGTTTTTCACTTATTATTAGCATAGAACTCGGGTTTTAACGCGATGCACGTAAGTATACGGAAACGTACCTGTATTGGGTGCCGACGTTTCGACTAGGATTGCACCTTATCGTGGTCACGGCTGTACTGGCTGAAGAGCGCGGCTTCGACTTCTGGCCGCTCGTGCAGTTTCTTCCACTACCCTCACATTGTTGTAATGTTCTCTACACACTACACTGACGATGTCCATATTGCGTTTATCACCGATATTACTGTTGCGTGGTTTAAACCTATGAATCACACATTGAGTAGATGGTCGGCTATGGCTGATTTATTTGTTTGTCGATTTTTGACAGCAGCTATGTGTTCTTTAACCCTTTCGGCTATAGTGCGTTTCATTTGGCCTACGTACGACCTTCCACAGCTGAAGTCTATCCCGTAGACGCCTGGTCTTTGGTAGGGAATAGAATCCTTCGGTGTCCGCAGGTGTTTGGCGATTTTAGAGCGCGGTGTGTACACTGTCTTGATAGAGTATTACTTAGTAAAGTTCCTTTTTTCTCCGTTTGTGGTGGTGGTCCTTCTGTAGTCTAAATCGAATGTATAATCAAATTTTTTCGTAAATATAGTCGTATGTTTGAGCGGAGACATGTCGTTTCTTCTAATACACTCTGCACACATGACAACACTACATTAATTTTATGTCACATCGAATAGTATTATCATGATCTAGTAATAAAATAAATAATGATATTATTTATTTTATTGATTTAAAAAAACTAAGAAATACGCTTACCAGAACCTCTTACGTGATTATTGACATGAGTAAGATCTCATAACGATCATATTCTCACTTAACTTTCTATGCATTCAAATTTTCTTAATGTTTCAAATATTTTTTTTGAGACAATACACTAAGAGTAGCTAGTTTAAAAATCAAAATGGCAAGAAACGGCGACAGAAAATCTCCAGCAGTCGCTATTTTAAATTACAATTAAATAATCTAAATTGTCAAGTAAATTAAGCAAAATATATTTAATACCAGCATGTTTATCATCACGGGAGCTTTTAATTGTATAATAAGCTTTTTTGACATGTTTCTGTTTTGCAAAATTTTTAAACTTTTAAATGAAGGCGTCGTACTTGGCCAATGAATCAACAAATATTTTAAGATACAACAATTAGCTGACGTATGCATCACAAGTCAATAATTAAAATCTAACGAACACTTCCGAATACATAGTTTATAATAAAAATAACAACTCCATAATACCCGACTCAACGCCACGTCTACCACGTTTGCCAACTCATAGCGGCAATCTGCTGTCAATGGGAGCCCTGAATACTTTGCTAGTCCTATACATACAGGTTAGTAAATATTTAGCTGATACCCACTCGACCATGTACTGTGGTGCTATCGCGGCGTGCCGTGTTGCTCGTGTCAAGTTTCCAAATACTGACCGATCACCACGGCCTCTTGCGGTTGCGCCTGCATGGCAAGTGCGGATCGCACAGCGTATCGGCTTGTTCAGGACTCTCATTGCAAAGTTAATCTGCTTCAGTAGCGGTAAAAGGTCATGCGTTTTGTGACGCAGGCCTTTGTTGGGACAGATAGCCGACCCCAGGACTACATGGCTTGTGTCCTCGAACGCATTAACTATCTGAAGCAGAAGGTTTATGCATGGGCAAACCGTATTCGTCGCTACAGAGAACGTGTGGATATATACTGGCAACATCGCGTTTTCCAAATTGATCAAAGGAGGGTATACCGGAGATGGGAGAGAACTGACCAGCGTGCGAACGACGGGCCACTGCCGGATGACAAAGCCATGATTGATTTTTGGCGTGGCATCTGGTCGGTGCCCGTCGAGCACATGGAAGGTGATTGAATGCATGTTGTCGAGCGGGAGTGCCAGTCCATCGAATGCATGGGTTCTGTTCATGGGTCATAGACCCCGTAGACGTTAGCTGTGCTATCCGTGCGACTCAGAACTAGAAAAGCCCAGTACGCACGGATTACACAACTACTGGATTAAGTGGATCCGATGTTCGCATGACCGCTTAGTGACACAATTCTAAGAAGCCCTCTAGCTAGGTTCACTTTTTGCTTTCATGACCACCGGTATCACTTTCCTGCTCCACAAATCTTGTAGTACCGCGGATCCAAAACATTACAGCCTTACATCTATTCTGACCACAAAAATTAATACACACATTGTTGCAAACAATGTTTTGGCCCCCGCTCAGAATGGATGTAGGACTGGGTCCCGTGGTACTAAGGAGTTCCTCCTTATAGACATGACCATTAGTCAAAAGATACGACGTAGTAGGGGGGCTCTCTTTCTGTTGCTCCTCATTCATGGCTGGAGAGAATTTTATAGTTGTATAAAATTGATGAAATTCTGAAATCTTTTAAGGCTCTTAGATGAGGCAATGGACCACGGCCCTTCGTCAACCAGGAAGCAGAGACAGTTTTCCTGATCCGCTGGACTTTATAAGGATTGAGCGGGGTATTTTCAGGGTGACAGTCTGAGTCCATTGTGGTTCTGTGTAGCACTAAATCCTCTTAGCACTTTGCTGAAGGGCTAGGCTGTCGGCTTCGTAGAGGAGGTAAAGTCATTAGTCATTTGCTGTACATAGACGATCTCAAGCTGTTTGCACCGAAACACCAAGACTTGATGGAGCTACTCAGTATTACAAATGTATTTAGCAACGCCATCAGGATATAGTTCGGTGTAGATAAGTGTGCGGTCTTGCATGAGGAGCAGGGGAAAGTTGTAAATTCTCCGGATTTGCAGCTTTCTGAGAGAGTGACAATTAAATCCCTCTCTGAGGCCGAGACCTATAAATACTTTGGTATGTCAGAGTCATTGGGTATTTTGGCAGAGGACATCAGGAAATCGGTGAAGGAGCACTTTTTTTGTCGACTGTCAGAAGTCCGTCAACATCTTAAATTGCATCGCATGCTACACCCGCGCTCGTCAATTATGAGGCTGTATATTCCGCGGAAGTTGGGAGGTCGAGGCTTTTTAAATGCCATAACCGTGAGGTGTGCAATCTTAGGGATTATTTCCTTAACAACGAGTGTGGGATACATTGCGATGTTGTGGCAGTTGACAGAGGCCTGACACCGCCCTCATTGGCGAATGAGAAATAGCACAAACCTGCACCGAGGACCGCAGTGATGTATGGAGGAACAAGGAGCTGCACGGGAGGTTCTATAGCGCCTTAACAAGGCCTGATGTGGACCTACTCGTTTTAGTGACTCGACCGAGCTACGTATCGGAGACCTCTTTGGGGAACCCGAGGGTTTTGCCTGTGCAATTGCAGACGAGGTAATGATGACGAAGAATTATCGGAAATATATCCTGAAGGTCGGTACGGTCGACATTTATCGAACATGCCGCCGTCCCGGAGAGTCACTCAGGCATATCATTTCTGGTTGTTCTCATCTTGCTAACGGCGAGTTTTTGCATAGGCACAACCAAGTGGCCAGGATCATTCATCAGCAACTTCCACTTCAGTATGGACTTGTCGAATCTGAGGTGCCGTACTATCAGTACACACCAGTGCCAGTTCTCAAAAATGGTCGTGCATTGCTCTACTGGGACCGCTCTATCATCACGAACAGGAATACTGTTTGCAATGAGCCTGATATCGTGTTGGTCGACCGATCCCAGCGCAAGGCGATGCTCGTCGATATCACAATAACACATGACGAGAACCTCGTGAAGGCGGAAAAGGAAAAGCTTAGCAAGTACCTTGATCTTCTTACGAGGTAACCGCCATGTGGGATGTTGATACGACGTATTGTCAGGCGGTTCCATGCATACTTGCCCTGACCACCGGTAGTTTGGGCCTTGCCCCGCTGCCGGCGGGTAATAATAATAATAAAGACATCTATTTCTTGCAATTTAAAATAAATTTAACAACAGTCTCAATCTACAATAAGTTTTGTTGGTTATTGTATTTCCATAATATATTTTAAATTCTTATAAATAAATAAAATATAAAATCAGTACCTATCTACATATTTTCCCAGAAAAAAGGTAAAATTGTACTTTTGTGCAAGAATCCATATTTGAAATACTTTAATCTTTACTTTTTAAAGTTAAGAGACGACAGACATGTAATGATGAATTAAATAATGCCCTTTCTAAAATTGTAAATTGATTTAACGCTAATAAGTTGTAAAGTGTGTAAAAAAAACCAAATGTGTTAAATTTACATTACCAAATGTAAGTCAGATACAGACATGTATTAATGTTAATGGCGAGCAATTAGAACTTGTTAATTCAACAGTCTTTCTTGGCATAACGCTGGACTCCAAACTTCAATGGGGTCCTCATATTCATAACCTAGCCAAAAATCTCAGCTCTGCTGTGTATGCGATCAAGAAAATAAGACAATTCACCGATGTCGGCACTGCAAAAATAGTATATTTTAGCTATTTACATAGTTTAATGACATAAGGTATACTATTGTGGGGTAGCGCTGCTGATGTAAATACAATATTTTTGTTACAAAAAAGAGCAATATCTCTAAGGGATAGGTTTAGGGAAGTAAACATTTTAACTTTAGCGTCGCGGTATATATATGAAAATCGTTTATATGTACATAAAATTATCAATAGTTTCAGCAAGAAAAGTGACGTTCACAAAGTAAATATTAGAAGTAAAAATAAGCTGTTGGTGCATGATAGACGTCTACACAAAATAAGTAACTCTTTTATGGGGCAATGTACAACATAGTTCCCAATAATATTCAAAAGCTAACAATAAGTAAATTTAAATCTTTTATTAAGCAGATACTTTGTAAAAAGGCATACTACAATATTTCAGACTATGTAAATGATAAAAATCCTTGGGACTGATGATGCTCAATTACAGGATGCATAGGTAAACCAAATTAAAATGGAAATAATATAAAATTGTACAGCTTAAATTTTTTATTTAAGACATTGATTGTATTTTTAGTTTTTATGATGTTTTTTAAAAGAGTAACTATCGAGTTTCTTACCGGATTCTTCTCGGTAGAAATCAACAACATCGTGAACCGTATTTCAAAAACTTTAACGATTCAAAAGTGATTGTATAATCCTAATTTGAATAAACAATTTTGACTTTGACTTTGAAATATTTAATTTAAATGTATTATTATAAGACCTGTCCAAAAAACTAACATATACATAGACACATAGAAAATATATTTAAATAAAACACAACATAATACTTAAAATACAAACATAAATAATAAAAATAATAATATACAATGTATATAAACATATATATATATATATAAACACACAACATACATTATATATATATATATATATATATATATACATACATCGTATATGTCGAATACCTAACATCTTAATTGTGGATGGTTGGAGAGTCAGGTTTCATCTGAAATCTGTTTAAGATAGAATTCTTTGACGTTAATTAAGCTTGTACAAATTTCTACTCTGTGCTCTGCGAATTTCAGTAAGAATTTGAGACGAAACCCGTGCAGTGACCAGGAGTGGAATGCAAGGAGAGGAATTTTCTCCCAACACGTACAAAACTTATGTTAGTGCAAGCCCTTCGTGAAGAGAGCTGATAAACTGAACTCGAGACTTCAAATAGCTTGGGGATAAAGGATCGTTTGGAATGGAGTGGAGGGTATAAAGAATTCAATTCTCCGTTGGCAAATCGGCAACTATTTTAGTTTTTTTTTTAAGGAAAGCACAATGTAAGTCAGGGTAACACACATCCGCGTAATCAATGAATTATAAGATGTGGGCTTGCACTAACATAAGTTTTGTACGTGTTGGGAGAAAATTCCTAGATGTTCAATATTGCCGCAATGTACTAGTTACTTTACGACAGACTTATTTTATTTGGACGTCCCATATCAGATGAGGATCAGATGAGAAGCCCTAGATCCTTAACGCTTAACAGGTTGCAAAATATTATAACTATAATAATTATAGTTTGACATTTTTTAATTGACTACAACTCCATAAAGTCTCGAGCATTCTCTAATGCGACTAAGCACTCTGTTGATTTCTTGTATGGCTCGAGTGAAGTTTTCAATTTTGGCTTGTACATATAGCTGCAGATCGTCAGCATATAGGTGGTAAGGACAGTTTAGTATGGATGAGATTGAATTGATAAAAATAGAAAAGAGAAGAGTTGATAGTATTCCACCCTGAGGTACGCAAGAAACAAGGTCACACCAGTTTGACACCGCTTCCAAAATCTTAGACCAAAATGGTAGTATAGAAATAGGCCTAAGGTTATGAAGTGAAATAGGATTAGGGATTTTGTTCAAGGGACTTACAAATGATTTATGCCACAGGGTTGGAAAGTCATCAGAGAACAAAAATTAATTAATAATATGTGTAATGATTGGTAGGACAGAATCACACACAAATTTATCAATTCATTCATTTATCATTCATTCAATCAATAGAGTAAATTTCAGTTATAATTTGATTAAAATATTAAAGAAGATTACTAAGATTATTAGCTGGTGGGAGGAAGGCAGCACAAATATGTAATTTTTTAGATGGTTCCCGGTTATGAGAGCCACGTTTTATTGTATTACCAGAGATCGATACCCAAATAGTTTCAATATTATCAGATATCCATTCAGAATGTAAACTTGCTTGAAATAGTTTTTGCACCAATAATAATACTCCACCCCCTTTGGTTTTATGATGTCTGTCTATCCTAAACACGTCATATCGGCTATCGCATATCTCAGAGTCTAATATTCCTTCACATAACCAACTTTCGGTTATAATAATAACGTCATAGTTGTTACTTTGGATTTTTTCAAATAATAATGGTAGCTTAGTGCGAAGACCACGCACATTTTGATAGTATATGTTAAAACTATCCATGGCGAATGAATGCCTACTTTAGCGTCACACTTTCGGTGACAAGAACAGCTGATTCGGTTATATATTCCTAAAATAATATTATGGTGCGTGGTCTTCGCTAATTTCAACAATTAAAGAAATGTAACTTTGTAGGGGGAAAAAGAAAATAAGAATACGTAAAATACAAGAAAAATATACGATATTGTGTTTGTAACCCTAAGAATTGACTAACAACATAAGTCTTTGCAATACTGGTTATTCAGGGGCGCGCAACCTATTTTTACTTTATAAATTGTACATATTATTACAATATAGATAATAGCACTACATATCACTATATATAGATATAGTGTTAATATTACAATTATACTCACGTTAACTTTTAAGGGAATTTGGGAAAGGAATTATCATATGCAACAACACAAAAAAATTCATTAAAATTAGCCTGAATTTGTGACATTAAGATAACACGGACACAATAACTAATCACTGTGGAAAAAAGTTTTGATGTCTTCGCTGTTGATTGCTATGGCATGATGTGTATCATCTTTTCTGGCGTAAATAGTGCAATTTTTTACCCATACGTATTTCACATCATTTTCTTTCGCACGCTGACGACAGTTATTAAGAAGAATTTTATTAGCTATAGTAAGGTGATCATTAATAAATATTTTACGTGAATACCACTAAAACCGAGGTCTGCCTAAGTAATGCTTTTACTTTTATTCACCTTGCGGAAATTAACAACAAGAGAAATTTTCAGATACTTGTTTTTTAACTTGGCTATTATTGTCTTTGGTTTGTTAGTGTTACTGTTCATGGGTTGTACTCTTGTTATAAATTCATTCATTCATTCTAAGGCTTAAGATGCACAGCAGTACGGTAAGTTGCGGTGCGTATTCAAAAATCGAAACGCATCAGACTCGGTACGCCCTTTTAATTGAAATTAAAAATAATTTTATAGGAATTTTTGGCCTTGAAGTTTAAGTTTGGCCTAAAAGCAGCTTGGCTGTTTGTAAAAATAAAAAAAAAATTATCTGTAAAACGCATAGCGACTACAATAACCTTTACCGCGTTCCGAGCACTTTTGCGGCAATCTACGGATATTTTTGCGTTGTTTAATAAACATAAGACCATAGAATGCAAAAATTCTGTACATTTTAAGAGCGGAAGAAAAAGCCGTTTTGACGTTGTATTTTTAAGAGTTCCGTAGCCAAAACCAACTGTTTTAAAGATTGACTTAAAGAAATTTGATTTAAAGAAAGACAGGTTATCTGTCATAAATGTAACAGAACCAGTAACCGCACCTTGCAACTGTCAAACGATCTGTATATTTTGAATTGAGGCTTCAAATTTTTATATATAAGTCAGTATCAGAAGTACTTTAATTTTTTAATGGCATATTACAAAAATAAATTATGAAAAAAATAAACGATAAAAACCAACTCATTGTATTTAGGCAAACTCAAAATATCAATAATTAATTAAAATAAAAAATGACTACAATCGTAACAAATAAATAAAACATTTAAAGTATCAAGCAATTTTATGCTCATAGACAGAACTTTTGCAAGAAGATTGGCAACGCGTATTTTAGGTCATTCGCTTATCTACAGCCTAAGCCGGTAAATTATGAAGGAAAAGTTGGTTATGCAATTTTTTTTAGGTATTTAAGTAGTTACTAAAGTACCTGCCCACTACGTTTAGCGCTTGTTTAGTGCGGGTGAGGTTAGTGGCCCGCGCATGCTACTTGCACTTTTCGATTTGTCTATTCATTTATACAAGAAACGATTATACTTAGAATTATTAAATTGATTATTTTATATTTTTTTAGTAATATCACAAAGTTTATTGATTTTACTATATCATGTGCTCTAAATAATCTTGGCTACACAAAGAATTACTTCAAGAAATTTGAAGCCTCAATTCAAAGTCTTCCTGTATATATATATGTATACAAATATTTTATTATTAATTTATTTATTTCAGAATATAAGGAATAAAGGATTATACAATCGTTTGAACAAAATAATACCTTATAAAATTGGTCAAATGTTTTAATAAATCAAATGAAATAATTAAATAAATTAAAGTGTTAATTTAAGCCATCACAGTAATTTTATTCAGAAACTACTTAGACTTCAGTTATTTAACTTGGTACGCACGGTAAAGATAATTAATTACCTGCTGCAAAAATAATTTTTAACATTTTATTACAAACTATAATGTCTCCCCTCTACGTTAAACTGCGATACAAAATATTAAGGTTACCCCCCCTACACGTAAAGTGGTGAAGAAAAATATTAAAGAGTACCTCCCTTTTTTTAATTTTTTTATAACCTTATCTAGTCGCGTCTCGCAGACTACGTTGTTCCACAACTTTGTGTTCCATTTAACACTCAACATACTATAGTTTGTTTGTCAGGTAAATTAAAAACACATTTATTAACATGATTTGTGAAGTTTTCTAGCCAAATCTTAGTCCATGATTAATTGCATGGCCTCCCCTTTAATTTAACACCCTACACAACTAATTTGACATCTGCTGACCAGGTTTCAGTGTCACAGTGACAGTTAAATAACCGACAGTCAATATTAGATTAAAGAATAAGAAAAGTGGTCATTTCAAGAAGTGGTCATTTCAAGAAGTGGTCATTTAAAAAAGTGGTCACTTCAATAACACGTCATTTCAAATATAGTCGTTTCAAGAAGCGGTCATTTGTAGAAGTGCACATTTAAAGAAGTGGTAATTTTCAATTGTGGTCCTAAACCGCCGAAACGAAAGGAGACGGTTACAACAGAGACTTAGTAATAGACATACAAAACACTTGCGTTTGTACACAACATGTGCCTTCTTGTATAATGAATTAAATAATAACAGTTGTGTTGTCTTTCACATTCAAAGTTAAAGTCAACCTATATCAAAATACATATTTTCGTACACAAAAACCTTAGACCTTTATTTTATGATAAAAATTACATGCAAGTAGTATAATTTTGAATAGAAATGACCATTATCATTTCCTCATACATCGTAATCATAGCACATATCCCCTGAGGCACTTCGGAGAACCTCAAACAAAACATAAAAAGTTTTTGAATCCCACATGTTATTCTCAGGAAGAAAGCTGAAAAACATCCGAAAAATAACGGTTCCTAACAATTACGGAGCAGTGCTACGAGCTCTCTACGAGCTCTCTACGCGGTCGCTACGCCATGTGCTACGGTTTACCGGTTGCTCTATTTCAGCCACAGTTTGCGCGTCGCGCCCCGACCGCTCTCACGTGCCGTCGTCATTTTTCTGTACCTCAAATAACTTTTACGGAATTTTTCCAGTTAAAATTTTTGAACGGTGCGACTACGTAATATTCGATAATTATAAAATAATTTGTTAAGTGAAGAGTGTATAGCTAGCGCAGCTAGCTTATTTTTACTTTATAAATACTTTTTAAATTAATATATTGGTCAAAATTATACATCTCTGGCTGGACCCGGCTGTCGTCGAGCCATAAAGTTAATTTACTGCGACGAGGGTGAATATAATTCGAGAAGGGCTGAAATATTGTGTGAGTATTACTATAATAAGATATAACGCGCTGAATCAATTAACTTATGTTTTAAACTTATGTACTACAAGCTAAAGTTTTTTGATGCTTGACAAACAACTTAACGAACACAAGACAAACCTTTGGCTGCTTCGACAGGTTTATTCATACATCACACATTTATTGTATTTTTTTTCGATATGTATATTTATTAATTTATCGTAGAAGCCGAAAGTTTTCCCTTCTTACTGTTTCTCAAGTATCCTGTACCTTACTTAACAACTAAGAGTATAGAGTATACTTAAAGAAACGTTTTAATTTTATCGAAAATACTTCTCTTCGAGAGACTACACGCTGGATGCTAAAAATTCCTTTGCATTCCTCACAATTTTATAATGATTCTTTTACTGTAAAGGCTGTTAGATTATGGAACGCTTTACCCTTAGAAATAAAAAGAGCAAAATCGAAGGCAATATTTAAAAATCTTATTATTGCTCATTACTTGAAGAACTAAAATAACATCACTACCTATATTTGTTTATATATATTTACTTATACGTAGTACTATTATAATTATTATACATGTGTATTTATATATGTACTTCTATTTATGTATATTTATACATACATTATTCATATATGTTATTTATGTGTAATTATTTATTTTATATGCATTATTGTAATATATATATACTTCTTAATAACTGTATCGAAACACACCTACTATACTTTGTTTAACTTTATTATTTCCTCTACCCAAAGTTGTCTGGAAGAGATCGCTTTAAAGCGATAAGACCGCCTTTTGTTTTTCTCTATTTGTAAATATGTTTTGTTTGTAATTTTTTTATGTTGATGCAATAAAGTATAATAATAATAATAATAATAATAAGAGTTGATTTATTTTAAATCGGAAACACATTACTCATTATGTAGAGATTATCATATTTGATACTGTTTATAATACGAAAATAAACATACTGACTAAATGACTTGTGATCGAGACGTGAGAGGGCGACGTTTATGACTTTGTGTATCTCTCTCTGTGACTACCTAGCTAAGTTAACACCGCGGCTTTGCCCGCGCTGAGCTTCGAACGCGATTCGATAGTTCTTCGTTTGTTACAGAAATTCTAAAGCTGCTACGTTTTTTTTAACAAAGATTTTTCGTTGAAAATAGAGATAAAACATTAACTTTTCATTTTCGATGTACACTGGGCCGCAGAAAAACCGGGTCAGTTATAAAAATGCGAAAACTTTTTGAATATTTGAAGAATCCTTTTAAAATAAAAACTATTTTTTTTTTAATTTCTTGACTTTGTTTAGTATATTCAGTTACTAAACAATGAAATAAAAATAATTTTATTATATTTCATTACAAATATAGAATAATGTATTTTTGAAGTAAAAACTTCTTTAGCGGCGTTGTGCACTTTATTTTTTGGTATGGGTAAAAGATGTTAAACTCGCGTCAGGTCACGTGTCCTGATCGAAAATTCATATAAAATTTGAGATACATGAAACCATTTGTTTTACTTTTGTTCCGTTCTATCAATTATATCAAATTCAATTAAAAACATGTCACTAGCCCCTGAAGTGAAAATATTTATCTTCATTTTTACTTAACTTGTTTTTAATCATACAATACGAATTGTATTTTCTCTTAAAAATGCACTAGAGATAAAATTATCCGGTAATGTTTAACATCAATTTATGTTTTTCTAGCAAATACTCAGGTAAGGCACAACACGTGGACATACAGGCTCCTTATAAATCATTCAATTTGTAATTTCTTGCCAGACAAGTCCTGAATATTTTGATATACAACTTAATATTTTTAGATTTAGATTACTCTGATAAATATGTACGTGAACATTGATTTTTATCGTTTATTATATCCTCTTTGTTAATTATATTGCTGGAGGTCAACCCACAGACCTAGGATTTTTGCGCTATATCTATGGCCGTAGACAATTTATTTTCGGGGGCCCTAGAAGGCTCATTTTAATTGAAGATGTCTAATTTAACGTAGAAACATCGTTATGACGAGTTCACCTTTTCTGTCGGTTAGAAATTTACGGTAAATAGAAATCTCAATTACCTCAATAGGAAGGCAATATATTAACGGACCATATTCTGGGACGTTTTCAGCTAAGTAAAAAAAACTAAAATTAAACAAGCCATAAGTAATAATTATGTAGCTGATGTATAGCGTAAAGGGCGACCCATAAACCTACGTTTAGGTCGCAAGTCCTGAAAAATAAGCTACCTATTTCCCGCTCTACAAAACAAATGGATTTAGCATTTGTATGAATTTTACTTTCAAATGTGGAAATAGCAAAAATCAATATAACTTTCGTCGCGGTCGCTCAACAATGGTGATCTTCATGTGTATCTCACGCACCGTTGGGCACTCGTCAGGGGGAGGCATTGGCTTGTAGCCTGGATATAGCAAAGGCGTTGAATCGGTTCTGGCACATCTTACGGAGTACCCAAGGGTTTGTGCAATTTGGTGGCTAGTTTTTAATCCGGCAGACGCACACAAGCCGTAGTTGATGGCAGTAGCATCGATATTATTGCTGGTTTCCCGCAAGGCTCTGTGATGTCTCCTAGAAGAAGAAGAAGAAGAAACTATTTATTTTGAAGTATTACAGTAACATAATTTCCAACGCTGTGTCTACTGCATATTAATGACATGTTGGACATCAACAACATGCATTGCTATACAGCTGACAGTACCGGAGACGCTTATTACACCAGTTATGCAAAATACCTCGTTCCATTGTGGAGGAAAACCGCGGAGAACTTGTGTCTCAAATCGAGACCACAATGTTCAAGCTCTCTGACTGGGGACGGGTAAACTTGGTCCGATTCAACCCTACAAACACACAAGTGTGCGCGATCACCGCTAAGAAAACCCCATTCTCTGTGGTCCCAAAATTCCAGAACACTCCCCTTTCCATCTTGAGAGCATTGGGATCCTTGGTGTTGACATCTCTAGCAATGTTCAGTTCTGAGATCATTTGCAAGACAAGGTGATCCTGCCGTCCAAAAAACTTGGTATACTCAACAGAGCGATGCAGTACTTCACGTCGGGGCAATTGTTGCTGCTTTACAAGTCACAAGTTCGTATGCACTTCGATACAAGCTTGACCGTTTTGACTCGGTTGAACGACAGGCTGTGAAAATTTTTCGACGAACCCAATATCACTTGCTGTATCGAACCCTTAAGTCTGAGGAGAGATCCCTGTTTGTGTTTTACTTGTAAAATGGGATGTGTTCTGAGCAACTGTTCGAGATGATGCCCACGGCTACTTTCTACCATTGCACCGCGTGCCATCAGCAATAAATTCATTTTCACACTTTAGAACCGAAATAGTCGCTGACAGTGCGGTTCCAGAGCATATTCCTCCCACAAACGCTTAGGTTGTGGAATTAGCTTCCTGCCAAGGTTTTCTCTAAGAATTCACAGTATGGGGTTGTTCAGGAAAGAAGTTTTTTTGTTATATGTGGGGAACTGACTATGCAGTTGGATGTTGCAGCCATTACTGCTTCACCGGGTTTTTTTGGGCGAGTCTCTGAAGGAGCCTCAGCCCGTATAGCGCCCAACGCTCAAGGGCTCGGGGAGCTGCAGGGGGAGCCTCGGCTTGGGTTGTCGCTCTCGGGGGCGTCCCTTTGACCGGCGTGAGTCTCGAACCCGAAGGTGAGTCACCGCCACGAGGGGAGTTCCCCGTTACGCGGGTGCAGTTGCGATTAAGTGAAGGCGAGAAGCGCCCCGGCACTCTTTGATACCTCATGTATCCGTTCGAGCGCCGACGAACCCGGGGACGTCGGCGTCGTGTGAGGGGGGAGTCCCTATTCGGGGAGGTCGTAGAGACTAATCTCGCTATCCGGACAGCAAGATCATCATCTGGGGCCATTAGTACGTGCCGAGGTCTGAGGAGAGATCCTGCCTTTCTATAATTTTACGACCATGCCGAGGTCGGTCGGGGGATGAAGGAAAGAAGTTATTAGATTTTGAAGGGTTGGCAACGTGCGAGTGATACCCCTGGCGGACCGTAAGCTTGTTTGCCACCGTAGTTGTATTAAAAATAGCTACACAGATAGTGCAGTACAGAAAGTAACAGACGGACGGAAAGTTTTGTGAAACATTTGATTTATAATCCTAATAAAATGTGTTAAATGTGAAAAGTTAACGAGAAATCTGAAATAAATTTCTGAAAAGTTAACCATAAATCTATACATATAAAATGCTTTGTCCTGAATGACTGATGGATCAACGCACAGCCTAAACCGCTAATCGTAGGGACCAGAAACTTGCAGGGTGTGTTTTTTGTATGACGTGGCCATCCCATAGGAAATGATTTTCCGAAATTCTACCCCTAAGGGGCTGAAAAAGGGTAGATAATTATTTTGGCGCTGATTTGCTTCGAATTTAATTTGAATTACATTTAATTTTGACACATGTTTGAAAATTCAATTCGATTGTCTTCAAAAAAAGGTTGAACTCACTTAAAATCATAAGCAAATACTCTTTAAAATTGGAATATCTCGAAAGTCACCGTACTATATTAATACCTCATTTGAAGGTTTCTAAGCTTACAGAGGTTATGCACTTTATAGGTGTTTGAATTTTGTGTATAATAATACTTAAAGTTTTTTTTTTCTACCTATATATAGGTACATATAAAATGCTTTGTCCTGAATGACTGACTGATGGACTAACGCACAACCGAAAATGCTGATTGTAGAGACCTGGAACTTGGAGAATGTGTTCTTTGTATGACACAGTCATCCGAAAAGAAAGGATTTTCCGAAAGTGTCAAGTGCGAGTCGGACTCGCGCAATAAGGGTAAACCGATTGTAATGAAATTTTGGTAAGTTGTTATGCACAAGCCGGGGAAGGTTTCTGAATTAGTACAACCCATTCACAATATGTTGTTACGGCAGTTGTTTTTAAAAAAAAGAAACAACGTGCGCCGGGTCAGCTAGTCTCAAATAAATTTCTAAAAGCCTATCCATCAATACACCACAGAATAGAATATAAGTGTAACGTCACAGGAACGATTTTGTTTATGTGAAATAGAAGACTATAGAGAAACCCCAGTGAGCCGTGACAAACCGTTAATAAATAATTACGGCGTAAATCAAACGAGACGTCAAGGCACAGATACAAAATAGGCAAAGCAAGCTATTGCTTTTTTATTAGCAGTAAAAAGAGGGTAAAGATAAAATGTCGCCCACGAGCTGACAAATAATCAAAGAACCTTCCAAACTGACGATCAACTGAAGATACTGAGGGGAAAATATCACAGGTACAGTTCGATTCACAAAATTATAAGAAATTTTAATGTTTTAAAGAACTAAGCGTGAGTCTTAGTTTAATAACTTAATTAAATTAAAAAAGTGGTGAACGGAATAATACATATTGTTGAAGATAAACCAACCTTATTACCTTACTTTTATTAACCCTAGCATGGATAACCATCCTTTTGGTCAAGTGTAAATATTTTCATGATTTCATTCAATATAAAAAATATTTTTATATTGAATGATTATGATTAATGATTTATTATGGGCATTCATTTATGTATTATCCTACTAATATTATAAATGTGAAATGATGGTTGAAAGTGGAAGGATGAAACTTGGCATACATATAGGTTAGGTCCTGCAATAGCATATAGGCTACTTTCTATCCCGTTATTCCCGCGGGAATAACTATAACCGAGCTTAAACGAACTATAGCTACAGCTTGATATAGCAAACTTCATTAGTGTAATTAAGGAGTAAATCACAGTTATAACCGAATTCAGGGCGGGCGGAGCCGCTGGCAAAGTCTAGTATATAATACGGAAGAAAATACAGTGCGCAAAATTTAAATTGGAGAGAGTTTCAAGAATATAAAGTAAGATAACGATTGTATTATTTGTCTTTAACGTGATATTTTTTTTTTCAAGCATTGTAGTACTTCAGTAGATCTAAATATCAATGAGCTCACCACGCCAATGTCAAAAGCTACCCCCCCTCACGCGCCATGTTGTCAAAAGATTACGGATAATATCTATGTCATAGAAGCAAACTGTCAATACAAAGGAAACTAGTGCCGTGTTAAGTTATCAAAATGTTAATATCAATGAGTCATTGTCATTAAGTTGTTACTTAATTTATATTATATAAAATTATTTATATTATTATAATGAAATAGTGTTATAGAAATGTCTATTGAACCATTTGCTTTCTACACTATAACGATTCCCCCTTTTGTCTATGTATATCTGCTTTTGATATATAAGCCTGAAAACATTTCTTACGGGAGCTGACTGAATAGTTGAGTTCATATCTGAATGCACCTTGTATCAACTCATATACGTGGAAAACAGAAAGTAAAAGAAAACCAGGTATTAAGCGAAAACTACTTTACTTTAATATTATCTAAAAGGCAAGAAAATAAAGATCTATTATCGAAACTTTGTTTTCTTAATAACTTCTTTGAGCTTTAGTTAAGGTTCGATTTTCCTGGCCCAAGACCCTAAAAAGGAGGAGAATCTTCAACTCTCAAACATCCGCCTTTGGGCAGATTAAAACTTATTACTACTAATTAAATCAACATACAATACAAGTAAATAGAGCAATCTCAAATTCCAAGTTGAAGAAAACATATCGCACAAATTAAAGGTTTAGCGATCGGCTGGTATCTCGCCAGCCCAGTGAAATTACTTATTATTATTTTACCTAAATTTTAGGTAACTCAGTGAATTATTAACCGGTAAAACCAGTCAAGTTATTTATTACGGTTACAAATAATTTGTAGAATAGCTTAAACAACAATACTGGTAAAGTAAGATCTATACTAAGCTCGTTTGCGATGTTTGCACATCACTACACTGAGTTTACCAACTAATTTAACTAACACAATAAAAAGATTTAACCGTACAATAAAACAGTCAGCAGTATTTTAACAAGTTACAAAAAAAGAAGATTTAACTTCAGTAATTTAAACAAAATACATTAACCCAAATTTATTCGAAGGCACGGGTGTGTCCCATCAACTCTTAAAATTGAAGTGCCCCGATCGGAAATCGCTGTTCCGAAAACGAAGATCTCTTGCATCCCGCCATTTCTTCATCCCCTTTCGATTATATTATTTGTGCTAAAAATTTTGTAATATAAAGATTAATGTTAAATGTGGTGTTAAGAATAGTCGGGAGGCGTTTAACCATTGTTTACGAATATGTATCTTAATTCCAAGAGGGATAGACCGAAAACAGCATGCTTGTTTGTGATGAATCGCAAAACACAGGGTCGTTTTTTTTTTCATTGTTAATACTTTAATTGTTTTCTGTGAAACTTATGAGGGAATTCTAAATTTATTGATGTTTGAGTTTCTGCATTTCTAAAGCTTTTGTTTAGATAAAGTGTCTTAGCAGATGAAACGGCTATGAACGCCAGTTTGTTAGTTTTTTATAGCTTTGTGAGAAATGACGCAACAGAATGTTGCACGTGTTATTGGTATATTTATTTTATTTAAGTAAACGCAAGTGTCCAGCATCACCAAGCGGCTATCACATGCTCTATCGTAAAAACAGTAACATATGCAGCTTCACTCTTGTAGAGATCGTAATGTAAGTGAGCTCTAAAGTATAATAACAAATAATAAATCCCGGTCAAGTGTGAGACGGGCCCGAGTCATTTACCATCTTAAATTACCATTACAGCGCCATCTAGCTATTATCAAAAAGTAACACATTGGTTTCTTGATAACGATATTCAAAGTAAGGCAACGCCGGACTTGGTCAGTAATTGGATAGGGGAATGGACCTTCTGTTGACTCCACGTCTGGACGGATATTCCGTCTCAGGGGATGCGCCTCTTGGCTTCTCGGACCACTGTCTCGTTCGGACTCAAATGTCATGCACACAACCCGATCCATCTGGGCCAACTAATTGGCGTCCTGCGTGACACTATTAGTCGGCAGACCGGGATGAATTGCGAGAATTTTATGCAACGTACCCTTGGAGGCAGCTCTGCTTTAGCTCAGAAGATCCTGACGTCTGCACAGCTGCAGTCACTGAGGTAATCCTCGCTGGTATGGAATGTTTAATTCCTAACCTGCGAGTAGGTGCCGGCGGCGTCATAAAACGACCGTGGTTTAATAGGTCTTGCAGAAAAGCTAAAATTTCGTATGAGGCTTGGAACACAGCTCATAATAATAAAGATCCAAATATTTCTAAGTTAAGACGCAAATTAAATGCTGCCTCGAGGTTCAGTTATACAGCAACAGCCAGAGCTAAATTTCAATTCATCGGCAAAATAGGTGGGTGACTTGCAAGCTATCCGTCTGGGAGTCGTGCTTTCTGGTAGCTTGCTAAAGCTGTCGAGGGGAACTTCTGACGATCCACCACTGCGAAAGACCGATGGTGACTTGGCCCATAGTGCAAAACAGAAAGCAGATCTATTGGGCAGTCTCTTTGCCTCCAACTCGAATATGAACGACGAAGGCGCTGTACTACCTACTATACTGTGGTGCGGTAAGACCATTCCGGAAATATCTATAACGCAGCGGTAGGTCCGGCGGACGTTGCTTTCTCTAGACGTTCATAAGTCGAGTGGGCCAGACGGTATACCAGCAGTGGTGATTAAGCAGTGTGCTCCTGAGTTATGTCCTGTACTCACGCGCCTCTTCGCGCTTTCAAAACACCATTCACTGTGGTCCCACAATTCCAGAACACTCTCCTCTCCATTCTTTTTTTTCATCCATCCTTGGTGTTAAAATCTCCAGCGATGATCAGTTCCGAGATCATCTTTAGAACAAGGTGAAGCTGGCGTTCAAAAAACTTGGTGTACTCAACAGAGCAAAGCAGTACTTCACGTCGGGCAAAGGTTGCTACTTTACAAGTCGCAAGTCCGGCCCCATATGAGGTACTGCTACCATCTCTGAGCGGGTGCACCCGGATACCAGCTTGGCCCTTTTGACTCGGTTTAACGACGGGCTGTGGGAATTGTCGACGATTCCAAACTCACTTGCGGTATCGAGCCCTTAAGTATGAGGGGAGTCTTTGCCTCCCTGTGTGTGTTCTACCGCTTGTACAATGGGTTGTGTTCTGAGGAATAGTTCGAAATGATGCCCACGGCTACTTTCTACCATCGCACTGCTCGCCGTCGGCAGGGAATTCATTCTCACACCTTAGAACCGAAATGGTCGCGTATAGTGCGGCTTCAGAGAAACTGCTCTCTGCCAAGGTTTTCTCCAAGGACTACAGTATGTACTTCTTCAAGAAAGAAGTTATTAGATTTCTGAAGGGTCGGCAACGCGCGAGTGATAGCTTTGGTGTTGCAAGCGTCCATAGACTATGGTGACCGCTTCCCATCAGGTGGGCCGTAAGCTTGTTTGCCACCAAAAAACGGGGAACGACTCGCACCTGGCCAAATTTTCAACATGGTAAGTTAGCATAACAAAATAAAATTAATTGTTTTAGACACATTTAAGCAAATTTACCAGCTATTTCCAGGACCTTCTACATTTTATGCTCCCGCAAAGCAAAATGACATCTTGGTTTCAATTTTCAATATAATAACGTTATCATTATTCACAATGTGAATTATACTACACCAATAAAATAAAATCTAAATATTTTAGAACAATTCAAATAGTTGTAAGTGCACATAATAACTTTTTACGTTAGATAAGAAAACTTTATGATGACATATTATTGTAAGATCAGTCACAGAAGGTAAGATTTGTTCTTATTTTATGTGCTTTATTTTTAACATACACTGCAGCACTGTAGGGTACCAGGTAACATACCACATGACACCACAGACACTGAAGGGTACCAGGTAACATACCTCATGACGCCACAGACACTGCAGGGTAACAGGTAACATACCACATGACACCACAGACACTGCAGGGTACCAGGTAACATACCTCATGACGCCACAGACACTGTAGGGTAACAGGTGACATACCACATGAAACCACAGACACTGCTGGGTACCAGGTGTAGTGGTCCCAAGCCTTTTATAAAGAATTGTAATAATCTGGACCCCACGACACGGTGTTGACATGCTAATTTAAGTTTTAAGAGAGCAGGTGAATTAAAGATAGAATTTATCAATAATAAATATAAATTTGATTAATCACCTTCGTAATTCATACCGATCGGATACTCCTAATAAATGGATAGAAAGGAGATCAATGAAGTATGAAGTAAGTGAGGGGCCCGGATGTCCTCACCGGGGTTCGATTAATATGGTTGTACCTACGTCATAAGGCGTAAATCGCAGTGGGATCCTAAAATCATCAACACAAAGAAAAATAATTACTCGTTAAATACGACCGATTCGTAAAGTAGCAGATAACCAGGAGGTTAAAATATATGGAGAATATCGAACGATTATTTTCAGTTAATTGTTATAAATATCGTAGGGTGCGAGAGGGATAGTAGAGTAGGCTCCGCGCCGCTTACGACGAGCCTTCAATGTGTAAATTAATCGAAGCTGTATAATCGAGTCACAAAGAAGCGGAGAAACTAGTTCGGCAGGTAAAGAGTTTAGTAGAATCGGTTTACGATCTCGATATGATGTCCGATTATTACTATAAAGTAACTGGCCACTAAAATGCGAAGCACGTGGGTACACGTGGAAGTAAAATAAAGAAGAAATTAACTGGCGCCACAATCCCTAGACACGCCACGCGTTCAGGCCGCGTCTATCGGGGGGGAGGGGAGAACGGTTATAAGCGATAGGCGTCAGTTGCGGCACCCTTTTCCACTGTCGTCGTACCGAGAGGCTGGCCGTGCTCGAGATTCCTGAGGAAGCGGGAAGGACAGGACGAACAAAGATTTGAAGAAATTTAATACCGACGCCGTGCACGTTTCGCCTACATCAAATATCAGTAAGTGTCTTTTGTGAGAACTGAGGCTAGCAATGTCAACTTATTATTGATGGGTTTGTACTATGGGGCTTTGTGAGGGACTTCCTTTATACCATGGCGTAAGGACTGTGTAAGGGACCGTGTAAGATGCCACCTTGGTTAAAGTGAAGGGTTGGTTGGGGAAAATTGAAAGTGGTTGACTTTTTGGTTGGGATTCTAGTTGTAAATTTGGAGTAGAGAAGGGAAAAACCCTTGCTTATTAAAAATGCAGAGGTAGTTTGTTGACATTGTTGGCTATGTACTCTTAAAGGAAAAGAGATTGCCGATTTCTGCAGAAAATTTAGTGGAGAAAAGGGCTCCTGCCGGGATCGGCGTCTCTTAACATGATGTTGTAAATTTTGTGATACTTTGTGGGAAGAAACCCCGTAATTAGGCTCTGATCTGATTAGTTAAGAAATCGTTTAAGATTAGGGTTAAGGTCAGGCAACCCTTGTGTAAATCCTGTCCTGTGTATATGTATATCTTATTGATGAAAGCCCTACGCAAGTCCTAAGCATCGACTTCGCGCTTTGATCGGACTCGAGGTGACGGGGCATGCTTACATGACTTGGCAGGCAACCCTTGTGTAAATCCTGTCCTGTGTATATGTATATCTTATTGATGAAAGCCCTACGCAAGTCCTGAGCATCGACTTCGCGCTTTGATCGGACTCGAGGTGACGGGGCATGCTTACATGACTTGGCAGGCAACCCTTGTGTGAATCCTGTCCTGTGTATATGTATCTTCATTGATGAAAATCCTACACGCTTTGGTAGACGCTCATTAGAATGGTACAGTTATGTTACATGTAATTGATGGTTATGTTAATGATATCTCTATATCCGCTACTTACTATCTCAATCATTTTAGTCCCGATGTCTTGTTGCGTTGCGGTATGGGTGACCCCCAAAGCAAGCAGACCCTTGGTAGATAGAGGTAGGTGAGGACGGGGCAATCACAGTAGGGGTTCTTCAAGCGGGGTCTGGCTTGTTATAAGATTAGGGAAGATTGGGGCTTGATGTTAGAGACATACTAGGATAACTGCAGGCTTCAGGAATCTAAGGGTGTGAGGGGGCTGATAAAACCTAAATCTGGGTTGGCTCCAGTTCCACCCTTCACCGGCGTCGAGTGGGGAAGCTGAACTGTTAGATGCCGTTTAGGTAATGGGTGGCTAAAATTTAATGTGGGATTTTTAACCCAATCTCCTTAAGGAATCCATAGATAAATAGTACCTCCACTCCACCCATTATTGCGACGGATAGATTTGGAAAGCTAAGTATTATTGTGTTCATATTTAAATATTTGTTTCCTGTGTAAAAATAAACGTAAACCTCATATGTTTTTCAGAGCCGCGACATTAATCTAGAGAGTCTAATTTTTAATTAGACTATCTAAGCTTTATTTTATTGCTTTATACTGTTTAATTTATGTTTTGACTAAGCCATTTAAGATAAAGATGACAGAACTTCAACATTGACCAAACTTTATTAACAGGCTATGAGGTGACGTTAGTGGGTCAGGATTTGTTCTATTCTTCGCCATGAATCACCCCGTTGAAGACGTATTAGTATAATCATACACAATTCTCTACTAACTGATGAGGCTCTGAATTGTTGTATGGAAAGCCGAAACGTTAAGTTCTAAACACTCAGAAAGGGCTAACCCTTACTTGATCTGGCTAATGCGCCGGGTCCTGAGTGTGGATATGTCTTCCTTACAATCCACCTTAAACATAATTATTGTGTGTCAAACTAGGTGTTCTGGCGCCTTAATTACTCTGATGAACAATTCACCACTTAACCATGTGCGTAATCGCACACCTATTTTATTATTTCTTGTGAACTTAGCTTGCACGGCATATGTTTCGGGCGAGTATAGCTTCTCCGGACTAGCGGCTATTTAAACTTAAGGAGCCTCGGGTTCGAACCGACCGATCGTAGGTTATATTCAAATAATAACGAGATGGTCCCTTTAGTTCCGTAGTTAGTCATAGTAGTAAGGATAAATACATGGTCGTCTGGTTGTTTGCCACCTCCGCAGCGTTATAAATGTAGGAGTTGGCGGGGAGCACTACTTACCTATCCTAAAGAACAGTTTAAGGCACGGTGTACGAAGGATAAAGGTTATCTATTAACTCAATTACTAAATGACAGGAGGGCGAAGCCACAAGGTAAGCTAGTTTGATTAAACCTATCTACGAGTCTGTCAGGAGTTGGTCGTTATATACCTTCCTTGTTAAAGGTTCCAAGACGTCAGTCAGATAATAAGTACGATACAATTGACAACCGCTTAAGGCCAGACGGTACCCTAGGCCCTTAAGGCTATTCAAATTCAAGTTATACATAATTAATTTTCAATATTCATTTTAGCGATCAAGTAGGAACAACCTAGTGTATGAGTTAGGCGAGCGTTAGGTTTTGTCTCAATTTTATAGTTTTGTTTTCATAAACTTTATATTCTAGTGTAGATAATCGCCATAGCTTGTAACCATAAACTCAATTTTAGATCTAAGAACGAAATTCGTACTGACCGGGTCGCGAGATACTAAACCAAAACCGAACCAACGTAAATTAGTCGAAGGAAGGTCGAGTAACACGATTAGACTCTGTACCTGCGCAGAAGACTAAAATGTGAACTCTGCGCACCCACGTGACCACGAGACGCCAGCTGGGCACTTCGACGCACAGGCAAATGTATGGAAAGTCTGACCGGTTAGTCTTTAATTGGCCGAAGGGATAATTCGGTGGCGGGCCCAATAATTCTGAATAGAACAACTTACGAACCCTTAAGGAATGGTTGTATATGTGAATTTTCCTGGATGATTCCCAGTTAGGGTTACCCGTAAACGACCTGGAAACTAGGATTGGTAGATTTAGATAGACTTCCATACTAAATCGTCCGCCCTTAGCGCCCTCTATAAGACCTCCTCAATATCTCCATTATTAGACAGTTAGCTAAGATATCGATCGACCGAGTAATTCCACGATTATTACACAGATGGCGTGAGTTTCAGTGGTAAAATAATAATCATGAATGTATGTGGATTTCTGGATACCTACGGTTAGGACTATGTTATAACTTTATTTAAAGGGTAGGCTGTAGATGTATTTCAGGGTTACATTTACTTCTAATTTGTTAGTTTGTCTTTACGGCGATTCTACATATATTATTATAAGATTAGATTAGAAGAGAAGCTAGTAAGGATAGTGGTAGTTTTTTTATATACTTAGATTGCCTTTGGGGTGGCTTCTCGAATACCATTACGACTTTATAATTTCACTTAGGGGTTGTTAACGGGTTGTCAACAGGCTCTTTATGCAATTACTAAACTTATCGGTCAGTCTGTGGTGCATTCTTAAGTGTTATTGAGAGGGTTGTGTAATTTACGTAAGGGCCAGGCCGCGAGTATATTCGTTTTTATCTATATATATATTCAATCTGTTAGTTCATCCGTATGGTGACCTTTCATATTACATTACAGTTTTATAACTTCGCTTAAGAGATCGATAGCTAGTCTACTAATAATTTATCTATGTACTTAATAGGTCCGCTTGTCTCCCTAATGCCTTATATATGTTGTTATTAGTTCCGACCTTCACTTAAGCGCAAGCTAGAGAACTGGTGACAGGTTAGTTGTGTAGGTTATAGGTTAATTAAGGGATCAATAGCGTACCTGCTAATAATTTATTTAGTTATTAAATAGGTCTGTCTGTCTCTTAAATGATTTCGTTATATTATAAGTGTATAACTTTAGTTAAGGGGAAGCCAGTGAGTTTATTAGTGGTTAGTACTTTCATATGTCTAAGGGTTCTTCCTTTTAAGGTGATTTTCCTACATTACTATGAGGTTACAAGTTTACTTAAGGGCAAGATAACTAGTGTATCGATGGACTACTTACCGTTTAAGAGTTCTCCTTTAAGGCGATTTCATAAATTACTATAGGATTACGACTTCACTTAAGGGGTATGCGGTCATAGTCGTTATAACTTCAAGGCCTATCGTGTTCGAGGGGTAACCGTGTTATTACGAGACATGTTCGGAGTTGTAAGGAGGTAGCTAGGCTGGTGAATAGGGTGACTTAGGCTAGGGTACTTCGACTACGTTAGGATAATAAATCGCATATATTTTAATCTGAAACTCGCATTTAGTAATTTAAATTCTGGTCTAATGCTAATCAGGACTTAGTGGTTCTGCGGTTAAGGATTAGTTATAGGCCATTGCTTTTAATGTAGGTATAATGTAAAATTAGGGTTTTGATTTTGTTCTTTCACACCTGGGACTGATTGAATCCATACCTCTTAGGATCTGGGGTTATTATCGGTCACAACGAGGGGTCCAAATAGACGATTACGCCATTAGACGATCACAGCCAAATAATAATATTAATTCTCTGCATAGCTTTCTTTAATAATAACATTAATAACGGTTACAAAATATCATTAATGTTTAATAATAATAAAGGCAATAATAATATGTTAGGATTACGTACGCCATCACGTATTCAAATTGGCGAGTATGTCGGTATACTCCACGTGAGTTCAAATAAATAATTTTATTATTTTTATAGGGGGAGGGGGGGGGGGTTTCTACATTATGTGTTGCCGTTACCAGGATAGGATATATAACTAAAATAGGCTTATAAAAGCCTACATTTTGTTGTCGTACAACGGATGAGAGGTCATTAAAATGGATTTGAGTTGGTGACTGGTGTGACAGAATAGAACCAATAAGCAAGATATAAATCTTGTTTAGAAGGCATGTTGTAGTTGTTTGTTACTTAAGCTTAGTTATAGACACATACTTTAATATAGCATATATGGGAATTGTAGGCCAAGTTTAGGATAAAACCATGTTAAATTAGTGTAAAAGAATGGTTTTTATTTTTTAGTTAGGTAGTACAGTACATCTATCTAGGTACTAGTATAGTAAGATATATTCTACGACTTAGGCTTAGATATAGGAAGGCATTACTAGTAATATGTAGACATAAAATTACGGCTAATACGCAAAATTAAAATTACATTTATAGAATGGTAGGCAGGGGTATGATCTAATAACCTTATTTATAAATACATACTCGTATATCTCAATCATCCGAAACCTAGGGAACGGTATTCGTAAGATAAATCTTACTAGTCTCGTTCAATCTGAACTTCTATGTGGTAGTACCTATATGCATATTGCCATAACATAGGTTTAAGAAAATGTTTAAAAACTAGATTCGAATAAATTTATTATTGGATAGCACTATTCAATAATTATGGACCTTAGCTTAATGTTGTGAGTACGTTTCGAATAAGCTTGTGAGTGTTGGTTTGTACGTATATGTGTGCGTAAGTAGATGTGGATAAGTATATAAATTCGCAGGTGTTTTATGGAAGGATTCTTGAACTTGTGATTGTCAACTGATAGAGTGGAGGAGTTAGCCGTACTATTTATAAAAAAGGGAACCCCCTTATGGACTTTAGTGGCCTGTCGCGAGGCGTATTACCGTATGGACATAGGTTAGAGATCAGTATAGTTGGTGTGGCCTTAATGAACTGTCTATATACGTAGAATTATTATTTAGAGGGGGGGGGGGGCACTGTGGAATAAAGGTCTTATATGCTGGGGGAGGGAGAGGACATAATAAAATAACGAGCATTTAAGAGGGCCCCAACGCACATATACCTTTGCTATACGGGTGTGTAGCGGGAGTCGACAATGTTAGTTTCAGATAGAGCTCGTTTTCCAGTGGCGTAAAAATATTATAGATAGACCCACAACTTAGCGTAAAGGGGGGGAAATATTTGATTACAGTTACATCACATGCGATATAAAAATTAAATTACAGTAATTTTCTAGCTATGTAGTTATTTAACATGTCATGAAATAAATTATGCTCTCGCTACTTGTTGATAACGAGTTATGAATTAAAAATAGAAAAACGGGAAATTCGGCCGTAATTTTCTTAAAAAAAAATGGTTTGGACAGAAACCGCGCAACCAAATGCAGTAATCTGCTAGTCAAAGAATGTAGAAGGCCATGTTATTTTCGGTTTGGAACTTGCCATAGGACAGCGAAATCGATTTTAAAACCAAGCAGAAACCCATTGAAGTAGGGTGCAGCCTAAATGTATCATTTTACTATTGAAGAGTTAGAGTGAGCTAATTTATGATTAGGGAATGCATTGAAAGGCGGGATAGCGAGCATTTGGAATGTTAATGCAGAAGTAAGGTCATAAGGTCACTAAGATATTAGCTAAAGTAGGCCTCATCCATCTCAGTACTTTAATTTTATACTAAGTAGCGCTGACTTAGTAAGTTGGGATCATCCCCATAGGCCATTTAGACATATCTGTATATATGTGTAATTATCGGTTTATAAGTTTAGTTAAAAGGGTATTCCAAAGTACGAACATCTAATTACTGTTTCACTTGACGGTGACGTCTGTTAAGCCCTTAGACCAGGTGAACTTCCTCCAACGGGAAGATTCATGTCTGGTAGAAGGTAACCTTAACAAAGTAAACAGTAGATGTTAAAACGACTAAATGTACTTTGTGAGTTGTTAGTTTAGGGATATGATATGGTGAAAGAAAATTATATCAAATAATATAAACGAAAGGAGAAAAGGGTGTGCGCTCGAGCGGGGATTTGAACTCGGAGTTTCCCGGGGTCTTGGCGCGAGCGTGAGGTGTTTCGCCAACGGAGCTGTCTGAGGTGATTCTGTGCGATCGAATGTAGACGTTAGGTTTAGATCATCTTTTATAGATTCGTTGCTACCGGTCACGGGCTATTAGAATCAAATTTTAGGATACTTTTAGCTCATGCTTTTGCTTGAAAAATTATATTACGTTTTGCTTGCCGATAAATATTTTATTACTAGGCGGACCGGTAATGTCAAAGGGTTTAACCTATTGTGATATTATTTATGAAAGTAATGAATTGGAAGTGTGATACTGAAATGTAGACGGGAAGTGCACTTATGTATGTATATATATATATATATATATACACAAATCGGATTAGGGAATGTAACGTATTTAAAGGTAAGGTAGGGTGAGGGAGGGTATTAGGTGGTGTTCGGGTCGGCTATGCCTATTAACATGTTCCTTTTGAACTAAATAGGTTATTGTTAATAAGTATTATCTGTTCAAAGGGTTTGTTGAGTAGGTGATATGTAGCAACTGAGAAATGAGGTATGTGTCGGGGATTAAAACCATTGGCAAAGGTCAGGGACCGGGTTTTGTTAGTGTAGTCATGTTAAGGGCAGTTAGAAATAAAATGTACATTACATGAGGGGAGGGTACCACAGGATAAATGGTGGAGTTGTTAGGGGAGGGGTCAACATAATAAGTGTTTATTAAACTGTATTAACGTTTATTCAGAATTAGGATTCGCATGAAATATAAATATATATATATATATAAATTAGGTTCAATGTAGGATTAGAAGTGAGCTAGAACGTGGATAGATACTATTACCTGCTATGTAGATGTGAAACTAAGGCAAAATTATTAAACCCAGCCGAGTAGGACAAGGTTATTATTTAATTTGGTACGAGTCGTGAATTGAAATGATTTTGGATTTTTATACATGGTTAGTGTAACCCCTGAGATTTTTGCCGTGTGAGTTGCAGGGGGTCGTAATGTTTTGGCAGGTGCGATCCCTGAGTGACCGCGGGCGGTGCATGTCTATGTGTGTGTATACATATCAGTATGCATACATGTGTATATGTGTCGAAGTTGAGGTCGGGCCCTGCCTTAATGGTGGGAGAGTCAGGTCCTTAACTGAAAGAGCGAAAAGGGGTTATGCTGGGGATGTGTTTAAATCGTCGCGAGTAAAGATTGTAAGTTGTTAGGGCCTGAATTGAAATGATTTTGGATTTTTATACATGGTTAGTGTAACCCCTGAGATTTTTGCCGTGTGAGTTGCAGGGGGTCGTAATGTTTTGGCAGGTGCGATCCCTGAGTGACCGCGAGCGGTGCATGTCTATGTGTGTGTATACATAACAGTATGCATACATGTGTATATGTGTCGAAGTTGAGGTCGGGCCCTGCCTTAATGGTGGGAGAGTCAGGTCCTTAACTGAAGGAGCGAAAAGGGTTATGCTGAGGGTGTGTTTAAATCGTCGCGGGTAAAGATTGTTATTTGTTAGGGCCTGAATTGAAATGATTTGGATTTTTTATACATGGCTAGTGTAACCCCTGAGATTTTTGCCGTGTGAGTTGCAGGGGGTCGTAATGTTTCGGCAGGTACGATCCCTGAGTGACCGCGGGCGGTGCGTGTCTATGTGTGTGTATACATATCAGTATGCGTACATGTGTACATGTGTCGAAGTTGAGGTCGGGCCCTGCCTTAATGGTGGGAGAGTCAGGTCCTTAACTGAAGAAGCAAAAGGTGTTATGCTGGAGATGTGTTTAAGTCGCCGGGGGAAAAAAAAAAAAAAAAACGTGGGTGTGGCAGCCCTAACAAATTTGCCTTGTGGGATTCAGGGAGGTTTTAATGTTCCGGCAACTGCTGTTTTGATGGATCGCTTCCGGTGTATGTTTGTATAAGTGTGTGGAGGTATGCGTACATATGTATACGCCGTTAGTGGAAGTTAGGCTTAACGTGAATGAGGGGTGAGTAGTTAAGGGGAGGAGGGGAATATGCGGGGTATGGGTTTAGGCCGCTCTAGTATCAGCATTATTACACAAGGTTCAAATTTTACAACCGGTTCTTATAGTTGCTGATAACAATTTAATATTTGCTTCTTAATATCATTAAATAAACAACCCTCGGACGTCATTGCCCTATTCAGACTTTTATACATCATAACGAGCTGAGGTTGAGTGAGGCCTTTGGTCCTTAACCGAAGCATATCCGTCATAGCTATCTATCGCTAATATTGGACCAACTCAACTGGTTGTTTCCGAACGTCATCAAAGGGACAAACTCAACTGTTTGCGTCCTAACGTCATCACCATATTCAAACTACAATATCTATCACAATTACCTACGGCTAAAAATGGACAAACTAGACTGTTTGCTTCCGAATGTCATAAAATGGACAAACTCATCTGGTTGCTTTCGAACATCGTCTAAGGGACAAACTTAACTGTTTATTCCTGAATATCATCAAATGGACAAACTCAACTGTTTGCGTCCTAACGTCATCACCATATTCAAACTACAATATCTATCACAATTACCTACGGCTAAAAATGGACAAACTCAACTGTTTGCTTCCGAATGTCATCAAATGGACAAACTGAACTGTTTGTTTCCAAACGTCGTCGCCATATTCAAACTACTATATCTATCACAATTACCTACGGCTAAAAAAATGTACAAACTCAACTGTTTGCTTCCGAATGTCATCAAATGGACAAACTCAACTGTTTGTTTCCGAACGTCATCAAATGGACAAACTCAACTGTTTGCGTCCAAACATAATCGCCATATTGAAACTACTATATCTATCATGACGAGCCGAGGTTGAGTGAGGCCCTTGGTCCTTAATCGAAGCATATACATTGTAACGAGCCTAGATTGAGTGAGGCCCTTGGTCCTTAACCGAAGCATATCCATCATGATTACCTACGACTAATAATGACAAACTCAACTGTTTGTTTCCAAACATCGTCGACATATTCAAACTACTATATCTATCATAATTACCTACATCTAATAATGGACAAACTCAACTGGTTGTTTCCGAACGTCATAAAATGGACAAACTCAACTGTTTGCGTCCTAACGTCATCACCATATTCAAACTACAATATCTATCACAATTACCTACGGCTAAAAATGGACAAACTCAACTGTTTGCTTCCGAATGTCATCAAATGGACAAACTGAACTGTTTGTTTCCAAACGTCGTCGCCATATTCAAACTACTATGTCTATCACAATTACCTACGACTAAAAATGGACAAACTAGACTGTTTGCTTCCGAATGTCATAAAATGGACAAACTCATCTGGTTGCTTTCGAACATCGTCTAAGGGACAAACTTAACTGTTTATTCCTGAATATCATCAAATGGACAAACTCAACTGTTTGCGTCCTAACGTCATCACCATATTCAAACTACTATATCTATCTCAATTACCTACGGCTAAAAAAATGTACAAACTCAACTGTTTGCTTCCGAATGTCATCAAATGGACAAACTCAACTGTTTGTTTCCGAACGTCATCAAATGGACAAACTCAACTGTTTGCGTCCAAACATAATCGCCATATTGAAACTACTATATCTATCATGACGAGCCGAGGTTGAGTGAGGCCCTTGGTCCTTAATCGAAGCATATACATTGTAACGAGCCTAGATTGAGTGAGGCCCTTGGTCCTTAACCGAAGCATATCCATCATGATTACCTACGACTAATAATGGACGAACTCAACTGTTTGTTTCAAAACGTCGTTGCCATATTCAGACTGCAATATATATCATAATTACCTACATCTAATAATGGACAAACTGAACTGTTTGGTTCCAAACGTCGTCGCCATATTCAAACTACTATATCTATCATGATTACCTACATCTAATAATTGACAAACTCAACTGTTTGTTTCCAAACATCGTCGACATATTCAAACTACTATATCTATCATAATTACCTACATCTAAGAATGGACAAACTCAACTGTTTGTTTTCAAACGTCGTCGCCATATTCAAACTACTATATCTATCATAATTACCTACATCTAATAATGAACAAACTCAACTGTTTGTTTCCAAACATCATCGCCATATTTAAACTACTATAACTATCCCGACAAGCCGAGGTTGAGAGAGGCCTTTGGTCCTTAATCGAAGCATATTCATCATAACAAGCCTAGATTAAGTGAGGCCCTTGGTCCTTAACCGAAGCATTTCCGTCGTACCCGTCCTGATTATCTACGACTAATAATGGAAAAACTCAACTGTTTGCTTCCAATCATATTTCCCTTCTTCGATCTACTATATTCTTCATAACTATCCATTATATCTGGTGTTTCCTATCGTAGCGTTGCAGGGGACTGACCTTGTTTCGACAGGGTGGGTCCCTGAGTAGTCGCTGGCTGAGGTTGAGTGAGGCCAGTGGTCCTTAACTGAAGCTGTGTTCGTCATAGTTATTTGCTGCATTTGAGTAAAGCACGATCTTAAGCACTATAATTTCTTTTTAATCTCTTACGTTCTATTTCGAGTAATTATTATGACGTGTCATTCATTATTATTAGGAGGCTCTTAGGTGATCATCGTAGCTTATTGGGTACCGCCCTTTAAACCAGTTTAGATTAGTGAGGAACATGATGAGACAACTAGTACCACGCTAAACCAGGTTTGATTAGTCATCGTCTTGGTACGGAACTATAGTATGAGATTCATTAATATCTAAATGGAAGCAGACCTTGAACGATGAGATAACCTTGGAGTTGAGGGTGATTATAGGATGGGAGATGTCCATTAAGTTGATTAGTTAGAAATCAGTAGTGTCGAGAGACTGATTTAAGCTTTAGGTGCTGTTGCTAGTTTTAATAGGGTGAACGTATGATTATGTTTTAGGGTGAACTAAGTTGATTTTACGACGGGGGAATGGATGGAAAACCGTCGATAATATAAGCGAGAGGGAATTGGAGGAAATGAAAGATAAGGCTAGGACTGAATGGGTAAAGTGCAGTTAAAGGAAGGGTGATCCTTATGAGAAGACACGTTGAAAGGAACAATTCCGGTCAGGGAATTTGATGAAAGCGCGTAGAACTGATAACTCAAGTGTGAGGGTGAAGTGGATTAAGAAGTTTTCATTGTTGTATAAGGGGCCTTGTGTATTAGTCGCGATACCGCTCTCGGAGGAGGTTACGGGAAATTTCGATGCGATTTCTTTTTTACTGACGGCAGGGCTAGGATTAAGGTAAGGATAATATTAGGTTTATTAGGTTCAGGGCAATTAGGGTTAGGTAAACATGAGGTTTATAGGGTTTAGGTACACATAAAATTTATTAGGTTTAGGTAAACATGAGGATTATTAGGCTTAGGTTACAGATATGTTTAGGAGGTCTAGGTTAACATGAGGTTTATAGTGTTTAGGTTAACATTAGGGTTTATTAGGTTTGGGTGGACATGAGGGTTATAAGGTTTAGGTTACGGTTATGTTTGGGAAGTCCAGGTCAACATGAGGGTTGTTGGATTTAGGTTTATGTAGGGGTTTTTAGGTTAAGGTTAGCGTTATTGCTGAATTAAGGTTAGATTAAGTCTCGAGTAATTTATATGTCATTACTGAACTAGGTTCGAGTTGTAAGTCGAGGTCTTAAAACTTAGGTGTAGAGATCCAGTGGTTAATTAAGAAACAAGTCACAACTGATAAGTGTACATTTATGACTTGTTGGGGAGGATTGTAGTGGTCCCAAGCCTTTTATAAAGAATTGTAATAATCTGGACCCCACGACACGGTGTTGACATGCTAATTTAAGTTTTAAGAGAGCAGGTGAATTAAAGATAGAATTTATCAATAATAAATATAAATTTGATTAATCACCTTCGTAATTCATACCGATCGGATACTCCTAATAAATGGATAGAAAGGAGATCAATGAAGTATGAAGTAAGTGAGGGGCCCGGATGTCCTCACCGGGGTTCGATTAATATGGTTGTACCTACGTCATAAGGCGTAAATCGCAGTGGGATCCTAAAATCATCAACACAAAGAAAAATAATTACTCGTTAAATACGACCGATTCGTAAAGTAGCAGATAACCAGGAGGTTAAAATATATGGAGAATATCGAACGATTATTTTCAGTTAATTGTTATAAATATCGTAGGGTGCGAGAGGGATAGTAGAGTAGGCTCCGCGCCGCTTACGACGAGCCTTCAATGTGTAAATTAATCGAAGCTGTATAATCGAGTCACAAAGAAGCGGAGAAACTAGTTCGGCAGGTAAAGAGTTTAGTAGAATCGGTTTACGATCTCGATATGATGTCCGATTATTACTATAAAGTAACTGGCCACTAAAATGCGAAGCACGTGGGTACACGTGGAAGTAAAATAAAGAAGAAATTAACTGGCGCCACAATCCCTAGACACGCCACGCGTTCAGGCCGCGTCTATCGGGGGGGAGGGGAGAACGGTTATAAGCGATAGGCGTCAGTTGCGGCACCCTTTTCCACTGTCGTCGTACCGAGAGGCTGGCCGTGCTCGAGATTCCTGAGGAAGCGGGAAGGACAGGACGAACAAAGATTTGAAGAAATTTAATACCGACGCCGTGCACGTTTCGCCTACATCAAATATCAGTAAGTGTCTTTTGTGAGAACTGAGGCTAGCAATGTCAACTTATTATTGATGGGTTTGTACTATGGGGCTTTGTGAGGGACTTCCTTTATACCATGGCGTAAGGACTGTGTAAGGGACCGTGTAAGATGCCACCTTGGTTAAAGTGAAGGGTTGGTTGGGGAAAATTGAAAGTGGTTGACTTTTTGGTTGGGATTCTAGTTGTAAATTTGGAGTAGAGAAGGGAAAAACCCTTGCTTATTAAAAATGCAGAGGTAGTTTGTTGACATTGTTGGCTATGTACTCTTAAAGGAAAAGAGATTGCCGATTTCTGCAGAAAATTTAGTGGAGAAAAGGGCTCCTGCCGGGATCGGCGTCTCTTAACATGATGTTGTAAATTTTGTGATACTTTGTGGGAAGAAACCCCGTAATTAGGCTCTGATCTGATTAGTTAAGAAATCGTTTAAGATTAGGGTTAAGGTCAGGCAACCCTTGTGTAAATCCTGTCCTGTGTATATGTATATCTTATTGATGAAAGCCCTACGCAAGTCCTAAGCATCGACTTCGCGCTTTGATCGGACTCGAGGTGACGGGGCATGCTTACATGACTTGGCAGGCAACCCTTGTGTAAATCCTGTCCTGTGTATATGTATATCTTATTGATGAAAGCCCTACGCAAGTCCTGAGCATCGACTTCGCGCTTTGATCGGACTCGAGGTGACGGGGCATGCTTACATGACTTGGCAGGCAACCCTTGTGTGAATCCTGTCCTGTGTATATGTATCTTCATTGATGAAAATCCTACACGCTTTGGTAGACGCTCATTAGAATGGTACAGTTATGTTACATGTAATTGATGGTTATGTTAATGATATCTCTATATCCGCTACTTACTATCTCAATCATTTTAGTCCCGATGTCTTGTTGCGTTGCGGTATGGGTGACCCCCAAAGCAAGCAGACCCTTGGTAGATAGAGGTAGGTGAGGACGGGGCAATCACAGTAGGGGTTCTTCAAGCGGGGTCTGGCTTGTTATAAGATTAGGGAAGATTGGGGCTTGATGTTAGAGACATACTAGGATAACTGCAGGCTTCAGGAATCTAAGGGTGTGAGGGGGCTGATAAAACCTAAATCTGGGTTGGCTCCAGTTCCACCCTTCACCGGCGTCGAGTGGGGAAGCTGAACTGTTAGATGCCGTTTAGGTAATGGGTGGCTAAAATTTAATGTGGGATTTTTAACCCAATCTCCTTAAGGAATCCATAGATAAATAGTACCTCCACTCCACCCATTATTGCGACGGATAGATTTGGAAAGCTAAGTATTATTGTGTTCATATTTAAATATTTGTTTCCTGTGTAAAAATAAACGTAAACCTCATATGTTTTTCAGAGCCGCGACATTAATCTAGAGAGTCTAATTTTTAATTAGACTATCTAAGCTTTATTTTATTGCTTTATACTGTTTAATTTATGTTTTGACTAAGCCATTTAAGATAAAGATGACAGAACTTCAACATTGACCAAACTTTATTAACAGGCTATGAGGTGACGTTAGTGGGTCAGGATTTGTTCTATTCTTCGCCATGAATCACCCCGTTGAAGACGTATTAGTATAATCATACACAATTCTCTACTAACTGATGAGGCTCTGAATTGTTGTATGGAAAGCCGAAACGTTAAGTTCTAAACACTCAGAAAGGGCTAACCCTTACTTGATCTGGCTAATGCGCCGGGTCCTGAGTGTGGATATGTCTTCCTTACAATCCACCTTAAACATAATTATTGTGTGTCAAACTAGGTGTTCTGGCGCCTTAATTACTCTGATGAACAATTCACCACTTAACCATGTGCGTAATCGCACACCTATTTTATTATTTCTTGTGAACTTAGCTTGCACGGCATATGTTTCGGGCGAGTATAGCTTCTCCGGACTAGCGGCTATTTAAACTTAAGGAGCCTCGGGTTCGAACCGACCGATCGTAGGTTATATTCAAATAATAACGAGATGGTCCCTTTAGTTCCGTAGTTAGTCATAGTAGTAAGGATAAATACATGGTCGTCTGGTTGTTTGCCACCTCCGCAGCGTTATAAATGTAGGAGTTGGCGGGGAGCACTACTTACCTATCCTAAAGAACAGTTTAAGGCACGGTGTACGAAGGATAAAGGTTATCTATTAACTCAATTACTAAATGACAGGAGGGCGAAGCCACAAGGTAAGCTAGTTTGATTAAACCTATCTACGAGTCTGTCAGGAGTTGGTCGTTATATACCTTCCTTGTTAAAGGTTCCAAGACGTCAGTCAGATAATAAGTACGATACAATTGACAACCGCTTAAGGCCAGACGGTACCCTAGGCCCTTAAGGCTATTCAAATTCAAGTTATACATAATTAATTTTCAATATTCATTTTAGCGATCAAGTAGGAACAACCTAGTGTATGAGTTAGGCGAGCGTTAGGTTTTGTCTCAATTTTATAGTTTTGTTTTCATAAACTTTATATTCTAGTGTAGATAATCGCCATAGCTTGTAACCATAAACTCAATTTTAGATCTAAGAACGAAATTCGTACTGACCGGGTCGCGAGATACTAAACCAAAACCGAACCAACGTAAATTAGTCGAAGGAAGGTCGAGTAACACGATTAGACTCTGTACCTGCGCAGAAGACTAAAATGTGAACTCTGCGCACCCACGTGACCACGAGACGCCAGCTGGGCACTTCGACGCACAGGCAAATGTATGGAAAGTCTGACCGGTTAGTCTTTAATTGGCCGAAGGGATAATTCGGTGGCGGGCCCAATAATTCTGAATAGAACAACTTACGAACCCTTAAGGAATGGTTGTATATGTGAATTTTCCTGGATGATTCCCAGTTAGGGTTACCCGTAAACGACCTGGAAACTAGGATTGGTAGATTTAGATAGACTTCCATACTAAATCGTCCGCCCTTAGCGCCCTCTATAAGACCTCCTCAATATCTCCATTATTAGACAGTTAGCTAAGATATCGATCGACCGAGTAATTCCACGATTATTACACAGATGGCGTGAGTTTCAGTGGTAAAATAATAATCATGAATGTATGTGGATTTCTGGATACCTACGGTTAGGACTATGTTATAACTTTATTTAAAGGGTAGGCTGTAGATGTATTTCAGGGTTACATTTACTTCTAATTTGTTAGTTTGTCTTTACGGCGATTCTACATATATTATTATAAGATTAGATTAGAAGAGAAGCTAGTAAGGATAGTGGTAGTTTTTTTATATACTTAGATTGCCTTTGGGGTGGCTTCTCGAATACCATTACGACTTTATAATTTCACTTAGGGGTTGTTAACGGGTTGTCAACAGGCTCTTTATGCAATTACTAAACTTATCGGTCAGTCTGTGGTGCATTCTTAAGTGTTATTGAGAGGGTTGTGTAATTTACGTAAGGGCCAGGCCGCGAGTATATTCGTTTTTATCTATATATATATTCAATCTGTTAGTTCATCCGTATGGTGACCTTTCATATTACATTACAGTTTTATAACTTCGCTTAAGAGATCGATAGCTAGTCTACTAATAATTTATCTATGTACTTAATAGGTCCGCTTGTCTCCCTAATGCCTTATATATGTTGTTATTAGTTCCGACCTTCACTTAAGCGCAAGCTAGAGAACTGGTGACAGGTTAGTTGTGTAGGTTATAGGTTAATTAAGGGATCAATAGCGTACCTGCTAATAATTTATTTAGTTATTAAATAGGTCTGTCTGTCTCTTAAATGATTTCGTTATATTATAAGTGTATAACTTTAGTTAAGGGGAAGCCAGTGAGTTTATTAGTGGTTAGTACTTTCATATGTCTAAGGGTTCTTCCTTTTAAGGTGATTTTCCTACATTACTATGAGGTTACAAGTTTACTTAAGGGCAAGATAACTAGTGTATCGATGGACTACTTACCGTTTAAGAGTTCTCCTTTAAGGCGATTTCATAAATTACTATAGGATTACGACTTCACTTAAGGGGTATGCGGTCATAGTCGTTATAACTTCAAGGCCTATCGTGTTCGAGGGGTAACCGTGTTATTACGAGACATGTTCGGAGTTGTAAGGAGGTAGCTAGGCTGGTGAATAGGGTGACTTAGGCTAGGGTACTTCGACTACGTTAGGATAATAAATCGCATATATTTTAATCTGAAACTCGCATTTAGTAATTTAAATTCTGGTCTAATGCTAATCAGGACTTAGTGGTTCTGCGGTTAAGGATTAGTTATAGGCCATTGCTTTTAATGTAGGTATAATGTAAAATTAGGGTTTTGATTTTGTTCTTTCACACCTGGGACTGATTGAATCCATACCTCTTAGGATCTGGGGTTATTATCGGTCACAACGAGGGGTCCAAATAGACGATTACGCCATTAGACGATCACAGCCAAATAATAATATTAATTCTCTGCATAGCTTTCTTTAATAATAACATTAATAACGGTTACAAAATATCATTAATGTTTAATAATAATAAAGGCAATAATAATATGTTAGGATTACGTACGCCATCACGTATTCAAATTGGCGAGTATGTCGGTATACTCCACGTGAGTTCAAATAAATAATTTTATTATTTTTATAAAGGGGGGGTTTCTACACAGGTAACCATCCAATGTTTGTGGACCGGGAATTCCTTCCGCTTGGCGCGATGTCGAGAAATATAGCTCGATACACCGACAAATAATTTCTAATTACAAGTATAGCACGAGTTACCGCCAGATGTATGGCAAATTTCATAAGTATGTTTATAGGTATATTTGTATGTATTTAGTATATATGTTTGTCCATGTATTTCTCTGTAACTACAAATCGGGTTACAACAATAAAACGGCGAAATTATAACATGAAAGTGACGTGACATGATATCTTTACCGATTGTGATCCAGTTTTTTTATACCACTAAGGTTGCAACGGTATGTAAGTAACCGCTTGCCAAGTCAAGGGTCAATTGCCAACCTCTTAAAACTCTAATTACTCCCTACTCGGAGAACCCCATACTCTACAATTAGTTTAAGTGACCCCCTACTGGCTTTCATATCCTAGTATTAATATCCTAATAATTGCTCAGTATTTTACGGTGTTTTGGCAGCCAAATTTTTATTATTACATACATACATAACATCACGCCTGTTTCCCAGAGGGGTAGGCGGAGACCAAAGACTGCCACTTGCTACGATCCTGGCATACCTCTCTTGCCTCATCTATACGCATCAATGCTTTCATACATTTTCTACGGTTCCGAGTATTCCTGACCTGGCCTTTTCTGAGAACGTACTCAATTTGATCTACAAACGTTTGCCGAGGTCAACCGACCCTACCTATTGCTTCAGATTCATAAATGTGTTTTGTGCATCTATTTTCGTTCATTCTTTCAACATGTCCAAACCACCTTAACATACCTTTCTCAATCTTTGTCACCACACTTTCGTTCACACCGCAACGCTCTCTTACCACACTATTTTTTATCTTGTCATTTAGAGTCAAAGCACACATACTTCTCAATGCTCTCTTTATTATTATTGTTTTTAATATTGTTACCAGTTAAAATATTTTCAACTTAAGATCAAAAGTTCTTTATTACGGCTAAGTACGAGTTTTACCATTTACGTAACTTAGAAACACAAACAAAAAGTGTGCCGCTAAGCAGTAACCCATCTAAGTACCCTCCTTAAATTTTTACTTCTTTAATATTTTATAACTGTTAGGTAATATTTTAAATAATACTAATTATTAATAATTTTATTAAATATGAATAATTTAATATTTCAGTTTTGTGAAAAAATTAGGCTTCTACCTATTTTGGTCTAAAAGATAGAGTCCTTTAATGTTCGGACAGACAGACAGACATTGTAGGCTAAGTAATAAGGCCCCGTTGGCACCCTTTGGGTACGAACCCTAAAAATCACCATTATGTATTTCGGTAAATTTTGCCGTTTTCATTTCAATTAATACAGTAAATTAAGAATTAACACTATGCGTAGGTACAACTTTTCTATATTTGTAGATAAATAACAATAAGGTTTAGGGCTGTACTGTGCTCCTACAGTGTCTAGTGTATTTTGGTGTATGAATGATGGGATCAGTATTTATTATTGGGGTAGTTTTACATCGGGTAAGAACCCTACGCTAAGCTTGCCCAATGCCCAATATAGATTTTTGATTTTATTTTCGAACTTTGATCCCTTTATTTATACACCAGTCTGTACATAATTGTAAATATCTCAAAAAGACATCGATATATATATAATATTTATATATATATATATATATATATATATATATATATATATATATATATATATATATATATATATATATACACTGGAATATAAACACTGTCGTTTCTTTTAAATTGGCGAAACTACTAACCCTCTACACACGTATGCATAGCCAAAGATTTACCACAGACCCAAAAACCATCACCCATACACACGCTATCTGCCATACATAACGGAAAATTCAATTAATGTTATACTGTACGTATAATAAAATATTTCGATCCCCTTATTATATCCATGGAACTTGAAAACCTAGGAATCTGCATATATTTGGTGTCTTGGAGTGTTTTACCTCTCTGGTCTCAATATACAAGTATATTATTAACAATTCATACATCGTTATTCTCAGACATACCTAATATACAGATCTTTTTTGGGTGTTAACTTTTACTTTCCTTTCTCTATGACAACTAATGATCGAAGCACATGATTTAAGAAAGTTACGAAAACACGTACCCACTGTTATCGATAATATCCTTATTGTTATTATCAACAAATTTAGAATAAGATACATACATTATTAATGTATTGAATTACTCGCAGTGCAAATGGCTAAATTGGCCGAAATATATGGAAAATGTTGATTTTTTGTGTTCACAATAATATGTTACTGTAGTTTATATGAAATTTTATATTTTGGCATTTTCTTACCTTGTTATAATCTTTAATTGTTTTCCTAGTGATTGTCTAGGAAAATAATTATGTTTATTATTGTTGACGACTAAGATTTTTTTTTTTAAGTTTAGAGCGTTTTTAGTTGCGGCCACGGTCCTTTTTAGAAATTTGTTTTAACAAGTTTTTTGTTTAGCCTGTGTTCTGCGCTTCATACATACATTCGCAATTTTAAAAAAGCCGAGCGACTTAGCCAATCACATTCAAAGAGGCGCAGTCAATTTGAAAAGTGTTAGGGAGAGATAATAAAAAAATAAATCCTTATCGATAAATTTGGTGACATAAGATTTTTCCCTATCCGTGCTTCAATCAGGTTCCTTGGGAAAACTAAAATTAATTATTTTTTTGTAAATAAAAAATATAACTGAGTACGTTCCTGGCATTTGGTTAACTGTGATAGATAAAGTATAATATCCTTGTACTACCTACCAAAAGTCAGAACTTGAGTGCCAATAATAATTTTTAAATATGTAGCTACAATAAAAGGAAAAAAAATCTCACTCGAAATTAAAATAAATAAACCTGACACACGCACACGGAACACTAAAGTTTTTTCTTTTCCTTAATGTGAAATACCAATTCTGTTTTGTACCGTTGCTATCTGGACCACGCCTGTTCATAATAGAATAACGTTATTATTCAACTTTATGTAATATTTTGCATTGCACTTGGAGCGTAAATCGGATAAAACTCGCAATTTCAAAACCTTAGGCCTATTTCATATGTTTATGGCAAATAGTATGAAATTGGCAGTAGGTACGTTAATCACTGTAATAAAACATTAAGTTCTGAATCGAACTAGACACTCTGAAAAATGTCGATAAAAGCAATAAAATATCGTAGAACATCACTACCAGAAAGACACGCATCGATCATACGACTCTGTTGCTCACGGCATTTATACATTGCTTTCTAGACACGGTCCTTATTGCGACTCCGAGGAACATTAACAGTAATGTATATTGCTTGTATTTTGATACTTTAAGGTTATTCTCCTTATAATTATGTAAAAGCTTATAATTATGTATTGAGATTTTTAACACCTGGCTTTTTTCTCAACATTTAGGTGGATAATGACCCGTTCGCAAAACATCCCTTTCACAATAGGTGGCGTGGTAGTTGTTTTAAAAAAGAGAAACGACGTTCGTCGGGTCAGTTGGTTAATAATTTAATATATTAGTCAATCTTTTGGCTTCATCTTTGCTAAGAAAATATTTATTTACATTATTGACGTAGCCATATAGCGTGCGGCGTGTATGAAATATTTTCTGGGACTTTCTGGGAGTCATAAACCATGAAAGATTATTTCTATGTACTTATGTATATTTATATTGTATCTTTTAATTCAATGCAGATTTTGTGTATTTGTAAGATTGATGTTAAGATTAAGATTAAGGTACTATCTTCCTACTAATCCTTCTGATATTATAAATATGGAAGTTTGGATGTTTGTTACTCAATCACGCTTCAACCTTTGGACGGATCGGGATGACGTGGCACAAATATTGATTAGGTCCGCGAATAGGACATAGGCTACTTTTTATCCCGAAAAATAAAAGTTTCTGTTAACCGAGCTTAAAAGAACAATGGCTGCAGTAATAAGAGTGGGTAGCTGTCAAAAACGCAAATGTTTTGTACTTAAGTGATTCAAAATTCAATATAAATTAATTTCATAGTTTTATTAATGCAATAAATAGTTTATTGTGAAGCTCACCTGCCAATAACTTTCACATAGTATTTTCACTGGTTTTAATTTAATATATAATATAATATAATATAATATAATATAATATAATATAATATAATATAATATAATATAATATAATATAATATAATATAATATAATATAATATAATATAATATAATATAATATAATATAATATAATATAATATAATATAATATAATATAATATAATATAATATAATATAATATAATATAATATAATATAATATAATATAATATAATATAATATAATATAATATAATATAATATAATATAATATAATATAATATAATATAATATAATATAATATAATATAATATAATATAATATAATATAATATAATATAATATAATATAATATAATATAATATAATATAATATAATATAATATAATATAATATAATATAATATAAAGTGACATTTGGACTTAATACCTAACACTATGGACTGAGCAAATCAGCTGACTAAAGTAAAAGAAGCTATAGAGACTATGAGCAATAACTTTTACAAGAATCTGGCATCTCCTCATCATCATCACCAGATTTGGGAAAATTATCGTCAGAGTTTAAGCACTTTAAAGAGTACACTATAGACATGATGAAGCTTTTGCGGTCTCAACTTGATGTTGTGATTTCTGCTATAGATGATATTGACAATAGGTCCAGACTCTTGTTTCATGGAGTCAAGGAAGATGTTAATGAAGTTTGTTCAGACAAAATAGCTAGCTTAATTTCAAATCAGCTCAAGATTGTTACTTTTTCATCCAGCTGCCATGCGATGCGTCACAGACTTGGGAATCATAATCCTGAGCGACCCCAACCCATCTTGGTAAGGCTTCAAGATTAAAACGTTCGTAACAACATATGGCGTAATAAGTCTATGCTCAAAGGTTCATCTACAACGGTTACAGAATTTCTCACAAAATCCTGAGATAGACTTATGTTGAACCTCTTAAAAAATAGTAATGCGTCGCTGCTGGACTCAAGATGGTAACGTTGTGGTGTTACTTCAAAATAACACGCCTCGGAAAATCAATTCGATGCTTTTTAAGGATTGTCCTGAACTGCATCGCATTGAAGACAATGTGAATGTTAGCCCTAAAACTAGAAGGCAAAAGGCAAACAAGAATGCTAAGCAAAATTTGTCAAGTTCAAGACCAAGTCTGCGTATGGTCTGCGTATGGTCTGCGTATGGTCTGCGTATGGTCTGCGTATGGTCTGCAGAACCATTTATTTAATTCCTGTGTAGTGTCACTTGTTCTCGAATGTTTAAATATTTCACTTTCATTTCAAAATTAATTTGTAATAATGCAGGTAATTTACTATTTGTTTGAAATGTTATATGATACACACAAATCTGACATGTCACAATTCCATTTTTTTTATTTTATTCTTATAATATAATATAATATAATATAATATAATACAATATAATATAATATAATATAATATAATATAATATAATATAATATAATATAATATAATATAATATAATATAATATAATATAATATAATATAATATAATATAATATAATATAATATAATATAATATAATATAATATAATATAATATAATATAATATAATATAATATAATATAATATAATATAATATAATATAATATAATATAATATAATATAATATAATATAATATAATATAATATAATATAATATAATATAATATAATATAATATAATATAATATAATATAATATAATATAATATAATATAATATAATATAATATAATATAATATAATATAATATAATATAATATAATATAATATAATATAATATAATATAATATAATATAATATAATATAATATAATATAATATAATATAATATAATATAATATAATATAATATTTTGCCATTATTAATATTAAAAAAAAACATAGCAACATATTTATTATCATAAAAGTGGGTTTTTTTTTTACTTTTAGGCTTTTAAATCATATTTTCTTACTTCAATACTCTTATTTATCAAGTGTATTGTGGATTTCATTTTCTGTCATCGGTTTGTTTAGTATTTTGTATAGTTACGAATTTCTTTTCAATAACTTCTTTGCTTTTTAAAGTTAAGAGACGACAGACATGTTATAATGAATTAAATAATGCCCTTTCTAAAATTGTAAATTGGTTTAACGCTAATAATTTGTTACTTAACGAAAAAAAAACCAAATGTGTAAAATTTTCATTACCAAATGTTAGTCAGAGACAGACATGTATTAATATTAATGGCGAGCAATTAGAACTTGTTAATTCAACAGTCTTTCTTGGCATAACGCTGGACTCCAAACTTCAATGGGGTCCTCATATTCATTCCTAGCCAAAAAACTTAGCTCTGCTGTGTATGCGATCAAGAAAATAAGACAATTGACCGATGTCGACACTGCAAAAATAGTATATTTTAGCTATTTCCATAGTTTAATGACATATGGTATTCTATTGTGGGGTAGCGCTGCTGATGTAAATACAATATTTTTGTTACAAAAAAGGGCAATTCGTGCTATTTATAAATTAGGATCTAGGATATCTCTGAGGGATAGGTTTAGGGAAGTAAAAATTTTAACTTTAGTGTCGCAGTATATATATGAAAATCTTTTATATGTACATAAAAATATCAATAGTTTCAGCAAGAAAAGTGACGTTCACAAAGTAAATACTAGAAGTAAAAATAAGCTATTGGTGCATTATACACGTCTACACAAAATAAGTAACTCTTTTATGGGGCAATGTATACACTTTTACAACAAAGTTCCCAATAAAATTCAAAATCTATCAATAAGTAAATTTAAATCTTTTATCAAGCAGGTACTTTGTAAAAAGGCATACTATAATATTTCAGACTATGTAAATGATAAAAATCCTTGGGACTGATGATGCTCAATTACAGGATGCATAGGTAAACCAAATTAAAATGGAAATAACATAAAATTGTACGACTAAAATTTTTTTATTTCAAACATTAATTGTATTTTAGTTTATTTGTATTATTGATACTGTTTTTAAAAGAGTAACTTGGTGGGTTACTAAGGTGGGAGGGTTCAAAAAATAATATTTTATAACTTTGACGATTCAAAAGTGATTGTAAAATCCTTATTTGAATAAACCATTTTGACTTTGACTTTGACTAACCCCAACAACAGTATTTTAAATATACCTGCAACCATATAAATGGATACGTCACTCACTGACAGCAATATCAATATTATTGATAATCAAACATTCATTTGCCATTCAACAAAACCTGACACGAATTGAACTGGAACCTGGTATAATAAGCTCTATAGCATGCAAGATGGTCACAGAAAATACTTACTGAAGATTTGAACACTTCATATAGCTGTTTTTTGATACGTCAACGGAATTTGCAAGTTTGAAGTGTACCTTCAAGAACTTTATATTTTAAAATTTATTCATCATATCATTGACGTCCAATGATGGACATATTCCTCACCTAACTTTCTCCACGGCGTGCGACTCTTTGCTTTGCGGCGTTTTAGTTTTTTACTATATAAATTATTTTTTAAGTATACTTTTAAAAGGTATATATGGATGCCGGTGTACAAGTGCAGTCACAAATCGAATTTCTGACATGTATGTACTGTACTGATGGCAGAACTTTTAAGGGTCGAAGAGGTCTTAAAATTCATATTTCTCGTTCACAAAATAACCTTTTACAGAACACACAACCTTGTATAAATTTAGATTCTACACAGTCGCATTTTGCAGTTGGAAGCAACCTTTCGACAAATTTTCTTTTGTCTTGCAAAATCTCTGTCCATTATTTTAAAAAATTGTTTAGAAAATACAGAAGCTAATTGGAAAAGTTTTTCACCTTCGCTTACTCATACTTACACAATAGTATCAAATCAAATAAAACAAAATCAATTACATCATTATTGAAAGAAAACTCTAATAATCCTATTCTTCTAAAAAATTTAGAAGATGGTTATATAAGAAATAGGAAAACTTTCGCCTTCAAAAATAAAATAGAAAATAAAGTTATGGATGGATACTTAAAAAATGCTGCTAGAATATTATTTTCAAATGATTCCTTTGCTCCTTTTTCTTCTGAGACACTTGAAGAGCTTCGTAACAAGCATCCCTCACCTCAGCCTTCTGACTCCATATTTTTGGACCCTTATATTGATAATAACTTACCTATCACAATTACAGCACAGGATACCCTAGCAGCTATCATGTGATTCCCAAATGGTTCTGCTGGCGGCATCGATGGTATCACGCCTCAACACTTTAAAAATTTGGTGAGTGTTTCTGCTGGTGATGCCGGTAGGGAATTTTGGTTTCGCTAACCTTATGTTGTCAGGTAAAGTAAACAATGAAATTATACATCTTCTTTATGGTGCTAAGTTCTGTGCTTTTAAGAAAAAGGATGACGGAATACGCCCTATAGCCATAGGTAACACTTTTCGCCGTTTGACTTACAAATTGGCTTGCAAGCACTCAGCTTCTAAACTAATAAAAAAATTCCAACCTGTACAACTTGCTTTTGGTAGTAAAGGAGGTAGCGAAGTTGCAGTACATTCAACTCGCTCATTTCTTTTTGAAAATAATCCAGATGTTTTATTGAAGGTTGACGTGAGAAATGCCTTTAATTCTTTGAATAGAAAAGTATGTTCACATTCCTGAATTATACCAATGTATAAGGCCATGTTACGGGTTTACGTCTAATCTAACATACGGAGAAATTATTGTTGAGTCTTCCCTTGGTGTTCAACAGGGTGATACACTTGAACCCGCGCTTTTCAGTTTAGCCATCCATCCCACTATAACAAGTTTAAATTCTAGTCTTTGTATTTGGTACCTAGATGACGGAACCTTCGCAGGAAATTTTTATGATGTCAAACAAGATTTTCTTAGAATTATTCATAAATTTGAAAGTATTGGAATTAATCTCAAATTTTCAAAATGTGAACTTCATTTTTCGGTAAATACAACTAGTGTAGAGAAAATTAGTTTTATTAATGAGTTAAATGTTTTTGCTCCAGAGATTAAAATTGTAACCAAGAAATCATTTTTCTGCTAGGTTCTCCTTTATTTTCAGAAAGCATAGACCTATTTTAAGAAACAAAACTTAAGAACTTTCAAGAACATTCTCAAAAATTAAAGTTATTAAATTCTCATATTGCATATACAATTCTAAAATATTGTTTATTTGTTCCTAAATTTTCATATTTATTACGTACTAGTGTAATGTGGCAGTTCACAGAATACTAAACAATACAACAGAATAAATTCTAAAGTTATCTTTTTCATTTTGGGTTCAAGCTTCTTTACCGATTTTTCTTGGTGGAATCGGTTTCAGAAAAATTTCCAGTGTGGCTTTACCAGCTTTTCTTTCTTCTGCTAACAGCTCTTTAGCACTTAGTTAACAAGTTTTACACAAAGTTAATTTTTACCAGAAGCTACAGATGCCTGGAAGACTCTCTGTCCCAGCGAGGCTTTACCAAAGGAATTAAACCAAAAAAAACTTTGGGATACTCCGTTGGTTCAGAGAGTTTTTCAGAATCTAATTCACAATTCATCCTGTAAACATGCACACCTTCTTGCTGCTTCAGACAAAGAAGCTAGCCACTGGCTTCACGTCATACCATCAACTTCTTTCAGTACAATGTTAGATAACGAAAGCTTCAGAGTCGTAATAGGTCTTCGTCTCGGTATAACTGTTTGCTTCCCACACACCTGCATTTGTGGCAGTGTCGTCGACGAGTTTGGATTACACGGACCTTCTTGCAAAAAAAGTGGAGGCAGAATACCACACCACTTTTCCCTAAATTATATCATCAAAAGATCTCTTGCCACTTGTAACGTCCCTTGTACTCTTGAACCAGCTGGAATTTCACGGAATGATGGCAGGAGACCTGATGGCATGACGCTTGTGCCCTGGGAGAGCGGTAGGGCTTTAGTTTGGGATGCTACAAGCGTAGATACTCTAGCCTCTTCTTATCTTGGTCGCACAGCGTCAAAAGCCGGGGTGGCGGCAGAATCTGCGGAGGATCGTAAGCGGCAGAAATACAAATCTATTCTTAAAGACTATGCTTGCTTGCTAGTGCAAGAAATTTCGTAAAGTTAATCACTCCTCAGCTGCTGGTGTCCCGCAAGGCTCTGTGCTGTCTCCTACGCTGTTTCTACTGCATATCAATGACATGTTGGACATCAACAACATACATTGCTATGCAGATGACAGTACTGGAGACGCTTTTTACACGGGTCGTGCAAACATCCCTCGTTCCGTTGTGGAGGAAAACCGCGGAGAACTTGTGTCTCAAATCGAGACCACACTGTCCCAGGTCTCTGATTGGGGACTGGTAAACTTGGTCCGATTCAACCCTACAAAGACACAAGTGTGCGCGTTCACCGCTAAGAAAACTCCATTCACTGTAGTCCCACAATTCCAGAACACTCCCCTTTCCATCTCCAAGAGCATTGGGATCCTTGGTGTCGACATCTCCAGCGATGTTCAGTTCCGAGATCATTTACAAGATAAGGTGAAGCTGGCGTCCAAAAAACTTGGTGTACTCAACAGAGCGAAGCAGTACTTCACGTCGGGGCAAAGGTTGTTACTTTACAAGTCGCAGGTTCGGCCCCATATGGAGTACTGCTGCCATCTCTGGGCAGGTGCACCCGGATACCAGCTTGGCCCTTTTGATTCGGTTCAACGACGGGCTGTGAGAATTGTCGACGATTCCAAACTCACTTGCGGTATCGAGCCCTTAAGTCTGAGGAGAGACTTTGCCTCACTGTGTGTGTTCTACCGCTTGTACAATGGGTTGTGTTCTGAGGAATTGTTCGAAATGATGCCCACGGCTACTTTCTACCATCGCACCGCTCGCCATCGGCAGGGAATTCATTCTCACACTTTAGAACCTAAATGGTCGCGTACAGTGCGGTTTCAACTTCCTCCCGCGAACGCTTAAGTTGTGGAATGAGCTCCCTGCCAAGGTTTTCTGCAAGGACTACAGTATGGAGTTCTTCAAGAAAGAAGTTATTAGATTTCTGAAGAGTCGGCAACGCGCAAGTGATACCCCTGGTGTTGCAAGCGTCCATAGGCTACGGTGACCGCTTACCATCAGTCGGGCCGTAAGCTTGTTTGCCACCTTAGTGGTATAAAAAAAAAAAAAAAAAAAAAAGCTTGTCGATGCCACCTGTGACAAGAGGGCTAGCTGCTTGGTTGAGTATTGCAGTTCAACGGGGTAATGCGGCTAGCGTTCTTGCCATTACGCCTTTAGGTGCAGGCCTCTTCGATCCTTCTTTAGTTTAATATATTATATTTATTACATTTTATTATGAATTATATTTTTAACTTAGTTACCTTCTTATTCTTTTTTATATAATTTTACGGATTGGAGCATAGCACTTTTGCCTCACTTCCTATTGTTCTTTATGAACTATAATTTTATACTATTTTAATTAAAAACGTGTTTTGGTTTTTAATTAGCTAGCTACTTATATATTAATCTGTGTTTTTAATGATAACCAATTGTCTTAGCAATCAGGTTTTTAAATTTAGTTTTGAAGGTCATATTAATTTTTAACCGACTTCAAAAAAAGGAGGAGGTTCTCAATTCTAAAAAGGTAAAAATAAATACTTATTTCTAAAAAAATCTGATCTGAAATACAGTTTGAAGGTGGTTTCATGCAAGTGAAGCGTGTTATTAACTGTTAGGTAAATTAAATAGAAACCAACTTCAAACTGTAATTCAAATCAGATGTTTTAGAAATAAGTAATTATTTTTACCTTTTTAGTGCATCTTTTTGAAGCCGTTTGTTTTTTTTTATTAAAAAGTTTTTTTGGTCAAGTCTTTTCTACTAATTAACTTTAAGGGGTAGTGATGATACATAAATAAGATAATATTAATATTACATAATATTATTAATAAATTACTTGATATTAAATAATAGTAATACAGTACATAAAAAAAGATAATAAATTTTAGTTCATGATAAAAATAGGTGGGTATCTGATATAACTTTTTAGTGGTAAACTTTTCCTTTAACCTACTGTTTGCCTGTTATTTTTTTTGGTAGTTTTGTTTTCATTTTTGTGTTTTTTTTGTTAGATTAATGACTAGGTATGTAAGCTGTAGTTTGGTTTTTCATGTAATAAGGTTATTATTAATTTTAAATTAATAAATTTTAAATCAGATAAGTGATTATGTGCCTAAATTATTCCATTTCAACTAGCGGGGTGGGTTACGTTATTATTATATGATTTAGTTTTTTTTGTTGTTTTTTAAATTTGTATAGTATATTTTATTTATACGTATAATATTTATTTATTAATGAGTGATAAAGACTCATTTTCTAGCAGCAATGATAACTTTTCGTGTTGTAGTGATAATGACATATCAGACTATACTCTTTCCTCACGCTTAGCTTCTTCCTTTGATAACCTTGCTGGCAATTTCAATGTCATACACATTAACGCCCAAAGTATTCCAAGGCACCATCCAGATATGCTTAAGTATGCTTATGTCTAATAATAATATCCATGCTATATTAGTTTCAGAATCATGGGTTAAGCCAACTCTTTAATCAGCCTTATATCCCATACCTGGATTTCAACTTCAACTTTGCCAGATTACACTGGCAACTCTGAGTATTTATTTCTGGAAGTCTTTCTTAAGCATAGTAGAATTCTTTGAGGAGTATTTTACATTCCTTCTCTAACAATTAACTATTTTAACTCATTAAACTTAACTCACTCAAAAAAATTAACTCTGCTGTGTATGCGATCAAGAAAATAAGGCAATTGACCGATGTCGACACTGCAAAAATAGTATATTTTAGCTATTTCCATAGTTTAATGACAGACAGTATCCTATTGTGGGGTAGCGCTGCTGATGTAAACACAATATTTTTGTTACAAAAAAGGGCAATTCGTGCTATTTACAAATTAGGCTCTAGGATATCTCTGAGGAACAGGTTTAGGGAAGTAAATATTTTGACTTTAGCGTCGCAGTACATATATGAAAAGCTTTTATTTGTACATAAAAATATCAATAGTTTCAACAAGAAAAGTGACGTTCACAAAGGAAATACTAGAAGTAAAAATAAGCTGTTGGTGCATGATTCACGTCCACACAAAATAAGTAACTCTTTTATGGGGCACTGTATACACTTTTACAACAAAGTTCCCAATAATATTCAAAAGCTATCAATAAGTAAATTTAAATCTTTTTTCAAGCAGGTACTTTGTAAAAAGGCTTACTATAATATTTCAGACTATTTAAATGATAAAAATCCTTGGGACTGAAGATGCTCAATTACAGAATGCATAGGTAAACCAAATTAAAATGGAAATAATATAAAAATTTTACGCCTTAAATTTTTTATTTAAAACATTGATTGTATTTTTAGTTTTTATGATGTTTTTTAAAAGAGTAACTATCGAGTTTCTTGCCGGATTCTTCACTGTAGAAATCAACAACATTGTGAACCGGAAGGAAGGTGGGAGAGTTCAAAAAATAATATTTCATAACTTTGACGATTCGAAAGTGATTGTGAAATCCTAATTTGAATAAACCATTTTGACTTTGACTTTGAAATATACTTTGAGTGGACGAATCCTATCCGAGATAGCTCTGTCTAAGCGGATAACGTTAACGGGTTAAGACAGTCAGGACATATTTGCTTAGTAATTTCAAGAGCAGCTTTTATATCTTGTTCCTTTATCTCAGGTTCGTTAGTTGTACTTTGATCTGGAACTCCAAATAGAACTATATTTTTTGACCTAAACTTACGTTCATTAAATTCCTTTGCAATGTCTTCACACACGGTTGTAGAAGATGATTTTTTAATTATTAGGTTGATATACGATTCTAGTCTATCAACTTTGTTCGAGGTTTCTCTTAGAATGGTAACGTCTGTTTCTAACGACTGTATCTTTTTGATAGAAATATCGTTAGTATCTTTGGTTAAGATGTCAGTTGTAAATTTTATGTTAATAATTTGTTCTTTGATAGATGATATACTCTTGTGTGATTTGTTGTTGTTTTCAATTTTTGATTCGTTAGCAGCTTTTATATAAGACATCATTTCGGCCATTTGTTTGCGCATTTCGCCTCATTCAAATTTAATAGCATCATTGCTACCGTCTGATAAATAGCGCTTATTGCGGAACGATCTCTGTGGCGTCTCTAGGTTTACATTTGATAGTTCTGGGTTCGAGTCACACCGTTCGATCGACGCCGATCCAATGTGGCCACTTATAAAAATAATTAGCGACACGTCTGCTTCGTAAACCGTACTATGAAACATAAATAAATAAATATAAATAAATGAAGCAGTTGACGTAAAAATTCTACTAGGAGTTGATTGATATAAATAAATTTTATAAAAAAATACTATATTTTGATATTGATTTTTTTTTATTAAACTTTTTGATATACATTACAAAGCTTTTTTGTTAAGTGTTTCAATCAAAAAATATGTATTTAATAGTTGATTTACTATAATATAATATTTCGTATTTACTTTTACAAAGACTTTCTTTTGGATGTTGGCAATTAACCAATAATTAGTTTGTATAGATAATTGTTGTTTATTGCTCTTTACGGTTCAAAAGCGTTTCTAGAAACAATTTGAAATCAAAATCATCAAAAATCGATTTTCAGATTTATATTTATAATATTGATCAAAAAATAATTATAATTAGTTTTTGTTTTTGTTATTTCATTTTAATAAGTGTTCAACCAATTTGCTCTTACTTTACTGTTTCTCCAACAGATTTTAAGGCTTTCTGTATAAATAATCGGTGTATCTTAAGTTGCGAACGTTTCTTCCTCTTAGACATGGAAATCAATATTTAGTGGGCTTTACTTGCTTCGCTTAACTTGACATCATTTTTCATATTATTAATATGGTTGTCATATTTTTGGTTATGTTCTATTATTTCTTCCCGTTATTTATCTATTCTTCCTTAATATCTCTGGTGATTCTTAATTATAATAGAAAATACTTATTTCATCCTGCCATCTGTATGTATACTACTCTTATTTTCAATGCATTATTGTAGTTCCTTGTCTAAAGAATATTAATTGATAAATTTATAAAGATAACTTACACTTGCAATCATTAAGTTTATATTGATTTTTCAGCGTTTTTTATTTTTATAAATATTAGTCACTTAATATAAATTACCACAGCGACACACGAGAGAAAAACACTTAAAATAACAAAAAATATAAAATCACCAGCAGGCTATTTTCAGGTACCAAAGATAAATACCAGGAAAAAATATTAAGAAAACAACCGGAAATATAATGACTAAAATAAGAGAAGAGCCCGTAGAAAGTAGTAATAAATCCTGCAAGAATAGTAGGAAAGTACATAGTAAGAAGAAATTACAGGAAAAAAAAAATAAGACTATGTATGTAGGTACATCCGTGCCCAAAATTAAATTCCTCTATTGCACCGCTATCACGTGAAAGAATAATCCTACACTCAAAAAATATGAGGCTAGCAGAATACAGTTTTCTGGTATGTTAAAGAAACTTTGTTACTCATAAATATGTTTTCTACTAAGACAATGGCCGTCAAATCTTTACTCATAATCAATCCAAAACCGTTTAGGACAGTAACTACATTGCACTGCTACAAATTACAAACAGACAGTTAAATCACATAACTAACTCTAATTGGCTAGATTAGCTTACTATAGTAGGCTAATATAGACAATCAAATAGGTTCTATGAGCAGATCAGAACAATTAAACAAACTGACCTTTATTTAAAGTAAACATTTGATGTAAATTAGTTTAACGGATAAGAATATTGAATAAAAAGACACGTTGTTTCGAAATTACTAGCATCTTAGCAGGACAGAGCTTGTTTCATTGACAGACTAAATAAGCAACCGTAGCAGGGCAGAGTTTGTTTTATCAACAACAGGCTGTAGTATATTTATTGTTCAACCAGATTATTACTAGAGGGCGGTACTTGTATTTAAAACACGCTATGGTTTAATATCAGCAAGTGATATGGGATGTGTAATTTATTTACGACTGAGTGAGATTAGATTCGTTCAAACTCTTAAACCATCTTATATTACGTTAATTAGACAGGAAGCCCGATAGTATCAGTCCAGTGTCTCTGATAAAACTACTTTTTTATAAATAATAGTTGTACTCGGACCTAATACTTACCACGTCGTTTTCTCTCTTGGTTAACTAGCTCTTACATTTGACTACTATTTTTAAGTGACCAAATTTAATGTCCTTCATTGTTACATATTAAATTTACAGACTATTGTTTGTTAGAAATTAAACATTACTGTCTATAAGTGTAGCCAATTCATTGGTTAATAAATTAATAAAATTGTCTCTGCTAATAATTACTACTTGAACCTGCTATCCGTATATTGGCAGGGCTAGTATGTTGTGAATAACTGAGGTGTGATTATATATTTTTTGAGCGTAACAAAAATAGTGAGAAACGCTTTAAAAAACGTGCCAAGTCTCGGTCGAGATGATTTGTTAAAAAGTAGTGAAATCTTAAACAGCCAAGTCTAGGAAGTGGATATAAGAAAACAAGGAAGTTATATACTATTATGAGATTTTATATTAAACAAACAGAATTTCAGCATTATACAATAACCCACTGCTGTTATGCGTGAAAATACGTTAAAATGCTTCCAAACAGGATAATACGTCAGTTTGCCTTGCGCTGAGACTTACACTGTGGTACACACAGATACCTCGCTGACTTACACAGCGGTACCCACAGATATCCCGCGGTCTTACACTGCAGTACCCGTTGCCCCACGGAAGGACACTGCGGTACCCACAGATACCCCGCGAACTTACACTACGGTACCCACAGATACCCCGCAAACTTACACTACGGTACCCACAGATACCCCGCGGACTTACACTGCGGTACCCACAGATGCCCCACGAACTTGAACTGCGGTACCCACAGATACCCCGCGGATTAACACTGCTGTACCCACAGATGCCTCGCGGGCCTACACTGTAGCACCCACAGATACCCCGCGGACTTACACTGCGGTACCCACAGACACCCCGCGAACTTACACTACGGTACCTACAAATACTCCGCGGACTTACAGTGTGGTACCCACAGATACCCCGCGAACTTACATTACGGTACCTATAGATACCCCGCGGACTTACACTGCAGTACCCACAGATACCCCGCAGACTTACACTGCTGTACCCACAGATGCCCTGCGGACTTCCGTGTGGAAAGAAAAACTCTTTTCCAATGGAAACTCTCGATTGGAATATAAAGTTTTATATTTCTCGCGCTAAACCTGTATCAAAAATCAAGTCAACTAATTTTTCCATTGCGTGGCGACATGTTAAATACTGCCCAAATTGTATTTTGTATTTTAATAAAAGACGGTAATAACTTGTTTTCCGTACACATTGTAGGAGGATTACAATGTTAGTACTAAAGCTTAAAAAGGCGTCAAGAAGGAAGTGATTACATGTATTTATGAAGGATTGGCAATAAGTTGTAAGCATATATAAAAGAACTAACCAAAACCAATCGGTAAACATGAACGACCGCATGCGCGGCAAGAGGCCAATATTAAATACAAGCACTGCAACCTGCGCAGAGGACTCTGAAGCCCTAAGAGCCAAGATTGAAAACGTACTCCTTTTCTTACTTTTATCGTATTGTGTTACGATATCACTTGGGACTCACCAGATGAATCTGTTTTACATTATTTGAGGATTCCTAGTTTCTTAAATAGATCGACTTTATTTAACGAATTTTATTTTATTTAATTAGAAAGAGGCTTAGGTAATATTCATCTGCACTGGTCCAGTGCGCATTGGCAGACGTTTGTCGAGGTAGTGGATACTTGGCTATCCCTAACACGACCCATCCTACCTAGTGGAGGCTCGTGAATGGCTCTCCTCAATCATCCAGTAGAGGCTCGTGCATGGCCCTCCTCAATCATCTAGTAGAGGATCGTGCATGGCTCTCCTCAATCATCTAGTGGAGGCTCGTGCATGACTCTCCTCAATCATTTAGTAGAGACTCGTGCATGGCTCTCCTAAATCAACAACTGCTGCTACTTTTTCTAAGTTGTGCATCAAACTAGCAGGTCTACGTTAACAGTCACTGATTTTGGGACATTAGTAACCTGCACATCACAACTTTAGTCTGGTAACTCCCTGACATATTAGTAACCTGCACATCACCACTTCAGTCTTGTAACTCCCTGACATATTAGTAACCTGAACATCACCACTTTAGTCTGGTAACTCCATGACATATTTTGTTTCATGCAGATTTTTTTTGTATTACGACTAAAATCATAGATAAAGGACAAACTCAGACCGTAATATATAAAAGATGAACACATTAGGGTATTTCAATGGTGAATACAGCCGGCGCCTAAACTGTGCTACGACGTGTGTTACAGAAGGGGTTTGTGCTCGTTAGTTATTTTTTCGCATAAAAAAGTAATAAAGAATTAAGGCCACGTGCGAGTTTATTAACATAACAAACAGTCGGTATCGTTATAAAGGAAGATAAAGACCCTCAATTAACATCATTTTTTAGGAACTCTTCTTTTTCATTTTAAATTACTTATATATCTGAGAGCTTATTGGGAACAGTCTTGAGTAAGTCAGACTCTGGAATTCGAGAGAAAAATGTATGCAAGTAGGTACCACCGTGTGTTCTCGCAGGAACAACAGCTTGGAACACTAAAAAACTTTATTTGATTTTAGACTTTATTTGTATAGAAATAAGGTCGCTTTACGATTAAGGTATAATAGTTTAGTTATGTAATACGAGACTGTGGCGCTAGTATAGGCGGAAGTTCCCAAGATTAAAAAAAAAAAAAGGCGCCATTATAAAAAAAAACGTTGGCGCGGTATTGTAAATTAGATTTGCGTAAGTTTTTTAATATTAACTATAAATTTGATATTATTAACGTTGACAAAGTGATAAAGCATGAATAATTTGTTTTTTGTTATTGTTTGTTATAGATTTGGAACATATAATTGATAACTATGAGTAGAATTAAGTGTTGTATAAAAAACTGTGACTCCAATGGTCAAACTAAAAATATTTATCTTCATGCTTTTCCTTCGGTGGGATATAAACGAATTCTTTGGTTAAAAAACATAGGTGATAATAATTTATATTCATATAATGCAAAACAACTACATACCAAAAAAGTATGTAGCAAACATTTTGAAGAAAAATTCTACGAAAATGGAAAACTTAATTATGTTTACGCAAGACGGAAGGATATCCAAAAAATCAACCAGAAAGTAAGTTACCTAATATAATCCAATAGGTTACTATTTCTTACGGCAACTAAAGAAGTTTGTTATAGCAAGCTATAGATGCAGCTATGGTTTGTTCGTAAAATTCGGTTATAGTTACTCCGCGGATTTTTTTTTTTAATTTAAGTAGCCCTAAAAGTAGCCTTTTTTCTTCTCCATATCTTCAAGTACGTCTGCTCCATTGCGGCAGGATTGAGTAACTAATGTTTTAGTCATTCTCGAGGACACTTTTTAATTTTCCAAGATGAAAAATAGTCTACGTCCTTCCCCGGCTCTTAGGTTATCTCTATACCAAATTTCATCTAAATCGGCTCGGTTGAAGTGTGATTGAGTAACAAACAACCAAACATCTTAACTTTCCCATATATAATAATAATGTGCTCCACCCGCCCTAAATTTGGTTATCGGCCTTAGATTCTTACGCCAACTTCTTAATTATACCTACGAATGAAGTTTGCTATACCAAGCTAAAGTTCGTTTAGGCTCGGTTATAATTATTCCCGAGACAGACATACAGAGTTACTTTGGCATTTATAATGTCAGTATATATATGGAAGTATGGATATATTTTGGCATATTAATATATATTATAGCTACGTGTTTAATGTGCTTGATGACCGATATCTCTATTACATAATATATTGCTGTTTTTGAAGATATCCTTATAAAATTATAACTTTTGGATAAAGTTTTGCCGTAGTAGTAGTAGAAAATTTATCCAAAAGTAATAATTTTAAAAAGAAATCTTCAAAAATAGCAATATATTATGTAATGGAGATATCGGTATAAGTTATCTATTAAGCTATAAGGACGAATAATAAGCAGACCCTTATTCTTATGGTTTCCCAATGTCTGTATGTCACTTCGTCCGTTTGTATGGAAACACTAATTTTATTTAGAGACAATTATTAATGACCACAGTGTTGAAATGTCATTGTTCTGTGTCCATAGAATATTTTGCCTTAAAACAGTCATGAAAAAATTGCTTTCTGTGTTCCAAATGATATGTGTTTATCAGTAAAATTCTGTAGATTTATAACTAAAATATTTTAAGATTATTACGTTATAATTATAAACTTAAAACAGTTGTTCACAGTCCGTACAGCCTCCAGAAATAATAATAGTATATAACCAATATATAGCCAATAATGAGTGCCCCAAATATCCGTATACCATACAGTACTGGTCGCAACCAGAGTCGAGACAACTTTATAATAACATAATTAGCGGGCCCTTACCGGAAATCGAACCCGAACTTCGACAGTCGCCTGTTCTACCACTGCAATGCGCCATTCGGTCCTCTACTCCACTATTAAATTAAGGCTACGTTTTGCACAAGGTAGAATGCAAGTGGTTTTGGGTCAAAATATTTTTACTGACTTACTCATAATATTTTTCCACCTATATTTGCAGACGGGTTTTCTTACAGCTTTTTGGTTTTGCAATTTTGCCCTGTGTCAATTTTGTTCAGCCTGATATTAAGTAACTAATCTAGTCTAATAAGTAACTTTGTAATTCGGCGAAAATGAAGATCCTTGTCCACATTGGTTGCCATAGTTTTTTGTGGCCGGGCGGCAGCTCTTCAAAGGCTTGGAGATATATCTCGAGGGCACAGATTTTGGAATCTGCTGAGGATCATAGTATAACTGAAATGTTAGTTGATTTACAGGCGAAGTATATAGGCGAAGTATATATATAGATAGTCGTAAAAATATTATACCCACTGTAAAAAATCGTATCTGTACAAAAAATACCCTGTACGTAGTAAATAAAATTAGCTCATCGTGTAGGAATGTAAAAAATTTAGAATGATTATGTCATATCTTTGAACGTATTTAAATTTATTGTTTCAGAGTGGCTATCGTCGGTTAGAGTAGGTTTACATATGATTTAGAGATAACATCTTGTCCAAAAAACTACACGTCGAAGGTGACTTTGAATTGGTTGCCTAGTCAACATGGAAGAGTCCATATCACAGAATAAAGAACTAGTAGTAAAAAAGTATTAGCTTATATATTGGTGTTGGCACTTGCAACTGTGTATTTTCTATCTCCACAAGATGGTTCACATCCACAGGCACCATATTTAAGTCAATATAAGCAAATATTGATACACAAAATTTAATTGTATGTCCTGAGTTACAATGTCACTTTATAAAGTTTGCAAACTCATTGTAACTCAGAAAAGGTAATAAAATTAAAGTACTTATAGCACATTAATCATACAGAAATATAAAACATTCCTTTTTGAACATTTTTTTTAGTTTGAATGGCATTAGGACGTAACAGACGTCACTAAGAATTTTTTGAAACTTCGACGCGCTCTTCTGTAAACTTACGACAAATGATTTACGAAGTTTTGCCTTGCAGGTGTCGCTATAATCATTGCAAGGTTGAATCTTGTATGGTAATTTACGATAGAGAACTTTTTAAGATTATTAGGAGAGATAAGTTTGTAAGAATTTGATTAATTTTGTTACAGTCCTGAGTACACTTTTTGACGTGAAAAAAACATAAGTAATAGTACAAACCTTATTTAGGTGAATTTGCTAATATGAATTATCATATTATCAATTTAGGTATATTATACAGAAAATACACAACATTTTAAAAATAGCTAGTCTATTAGTAGCTATTAATAAATTATTGTTTATTAACATTTTAGAAATCTCTTTTGCACGAAGAGGAAACAAAAAATATAAGCCTGTGCCTAGGTATGATGATACTCAAAAAAATAATATCTACAGATATTTTGTATTAGAAGGTATTGTCTAACATTCTTTATCATTTCAATAATCTTACACGAATATTGTTTTAAAACATTAATGAAAGTTCAAACTATACTATATATTACATTGAAGTTTTAGTTTAAAACTAAACAAAAACTTTCGTAAATGGTCTAATAATTATTAATTGCAGCCTAAGTAATTAGCTTAAGAATTTAAGAAAATCGAAAATAAATGTACATTTCATGAATATTTATGAATAAACAATGTCAACTTTGAGAACGTTGTTTGATTTTACGTCCTTTGGTCTATTCTTCGTAGATGAACAACAATATAAATATTAGTCTGGGATGGAACTTGGTATCTATAAAGCCACATTAGAAAAGTAATTTATAAGCTGGCTAGTAATAATTGAATTTAAGAAAAAAAAAATCCTTTCCGTTTTGCGCACTAGCGCCACGCACTCGTATTACAGAACTAATCTTAGTGTTCCAGTAAATGTATGGGCCGTTGCCTATCTGTACTATATGTATATAGTACTGAACTTGCATATCTATGGTAGGTACTTCCACGAGTCTCGACTCTCGAGAGGTAAGACCTACTTTCACAATTCTCGAGTCTCGATAGTAAAGACCTACACGCATACTACATTTTTTATCGAATTCCAGAGCTTTGCGTACTCGAAACTGTTCCAATAAGCTCCCTGATAGCTTTTGTATTGTCACGAAAGCAAAATATGATTAAATTAAAATATTTATAATTATTATTATTTATATATTAAATTATTCTCTTTTCTACTCCAAAAAGTTTTTATTATTCTTCCTTACCAAATTGCTACTTCTCACCTTTTTTTTATGGGTGTGTTTACGCAGGATTTTTTTTGTATTTGCAAATCTTGAAAACTAATCGATTTACTTCATCGACATTTCAAGAGGAAGTATTAGAACCAAGCGAATACAAACATAGGTATTTGGAAATACAATTACTAAAGCCCGGGCCTAGACACACACACACACACACACACACACACACATGTTCGATAGGGACACGAGGGGAACAGCGCCTCGGGCTACTTATACCTAGTCCATATTTGTCTTATTCATAAGTCCATATCTTCAATTTTGATAAAACTGAATTCTATTGTATATTTAAAGGTACTGACTCAAACATTTTGTTTTTAAATTCAGGCGAATCTAACATGGCGTGTCATTGTATTCTTTTACCAAAATAACTAAGATGATTTTATATTAGACAATACCTGTGCGGTAGTCGCTGGTATCGCTGGTATCGCTGACAGAGAATTTTCTTTTGATTGTGCTTATTGATAGACAATGTGAAACTAATAAGGTTGGGTACATAGTTATTAAATACCTATCTTGGGAATCACTGGTTATTAATTTGTGCCCGATTTACATTGGTCATGTATAAGTTAATATATGCATAAGTTTTTTTTTACGAAAGACGGACGCGCGTTCTATAAGCGAACTTATTTTATACATATAGTTGTAAATAATGGAAAAGTCATCTTAGCAAACTACAATGAAGTATCTCAACGTTTTATGGGTCGTGAAATGTCGATAGAATTATAAAAATAAAAAATTCTATCGCATACATCCAAATAATAAGAAACATGGACCTGCAATATTTCGGACCGTTTCGTCCGTCCTTTCGTATTTCACAGTCTCATAATTCTGCCTTTTCTTTACATCTATTTGGTGACGTTACTCGTTTGATTGACGCTTGACTAACTGTCCGGCTGTACATGGGCTGTACCCAGTCACTGTCCGTCTAGCCGATCGCGAGTGGCTGTACAGTACATGTAAAGAAACGTTTTTAAATAAAAAATGTTTAGTATTTAAAATTCGTTTTGTAGTTTTGTCTCGTAATGTTTTTGTTTACTATTTATTCATTTATTTATTTTATTCAACTCAAACTGTAAAACGTTTGTGGTTGTAAATGTTGATAAAGGTTCATGTACCTATAATTTTAATAAAAATATAAAGAAAACATAATATATGATGAAATAAAGAGCTTTATTTTCGCCGTTGAAGTTGTGTCTCCACAGAAGATACCAGAGTTTAAAAAAACTCATGGTAAAATTGCAATCCTGGATTTCACTTATACGCGCACTTCCTAAATTTCGATTATGTCTTACAGTTTACACTTTCAATACCTAACCTATTTCGTAACTATGTTCCTGTCTTTATGTATGTATACGCAAAGTTTTGTGTAGTGAAAAGCGTGTGTGTCTGTAAAGTTATGTCTATAAAATATAATATATTCATTAATAGAAAAAAATAACAGAAAGATTCAATCTTCTTCCTGTAAATTTAGAATACCTAAACAACCTTCGGCATGTTCCTGAAACCTTTTCAGATTTGTAATTTTTTTTACGATTATCTGAAAAGTAGTGTTCTAAAGAAATCCCTACTTCGGCCTGTGAAACCATCCTAGCGACCTATTTCCTCTAGTTTCTAAGTTATAAGTTTCAAACCATCAATACAGATTTCCAGATCATCTCATAGGTATCACACTAGGACTCAGACATAGATTGTTCATTCTCCAACTAAAATAATATTTATTACACAAACATACTTCTCTCCTAAAGCAGACATCCTAGACTTCTAAGTCATGTTAGACTCCTAAGACATAGAATATCTTAATATCAATGTTGAAAAGTAAATTTCAAACGTTGTCTGTATTTACCTAGTCTAACATCTGTTCGTGACGAACATTTCCAATTCTATAACCACGTAGAAAACAATTATATGAGGTCTAGCAAAAACTGGATTCCTACGTACTGACTGGATAAATCCACAATATAATGCGCTTTCTCTCGGATTTGTTAGAGCTGGCAAAACTATATCATGTGAACTTTTTAACTTTTCTAAGATAAATGCTGAACTTTTCTATTTAGAAAAATCCACAAAATTGTGTTATCCTAATAATAACACTTTATATAATTCATCCTTTTCAATGCTTTTCAACATCGAATATATTGACCATAATGAGGACGGCTTATACTTAACACGTCATTCATTAAAATAAGCCATTAAAACATTTTCAGAGAATGATTGAGTATTTCTTCGAGTTTGAGTTCTGAGATGACATAAAATTATTGTAAGCCATTAAATATCGCTCTCGCGTTATTTATTTATTATAGCGTTAAGAGTCCATTTTCTGCAATATGTGCCTCATTTTAGATTTCAGGTAGAGTAGATTCCATATTAATATCGGATTCTTCGCTGAAACTCATTATGGTGTGTAATGTCGGTACCGTGTTTTGTTCGTATGTCTCGTTGTTGATGGGGGGATGCGCCTCTTCACTTCACTTGGTGACGGGGGCCCGAAGTCCTCTTCTTACGGTGTGTCATTGTTTCTTTTCCGAACACATTATTTTGTTAATACATATCAGTCGGAAAGTCGCACAAATCTTTTTCTAATATGAATATTGCGCGCATTTGTAAATGGCGCCACGTGTGGGTGGTGAAAATTAGAACTACATATTTCGTCTCTTTTTTTCTTTTAGTACTAAAGTGAGTCAAACGTATAGATCAAAAGCACTTCCAAGAAGGTTCGATCGAAATTTTAAAAAAAAAGCCGTACAGGATACGCACGGTGCCATACAACGGAGCGTGCGGTAAAACAGGTACTTATGTGAGAGTACCTATTTTACCGCACGTTCTGTTGTATGGTCCGTCATTTTGAACTTTCGAACAATGGATACAAGCTTCGTAAATGCATTTTTTGAGCAAATGTCTTTATTATTATCCTTATCTTGGTAACTAGATAAATGTTTTCTACCTAGTCAATATTTTTATAAAAAAATGATATGTTAGTGCTTTTTTATCAGATGGCAGCTTATTGTCAATTTTCATTGCCATATAACAAACATTCTTTCCGTATATATCAAGATTGACGACCTTGAGGTAAAGATTTCGAAATGTTTAGGAAAGTACTGAGGATGTTGTCTAACAAATAGACATACATATGTTCCAATGTACATTTATTGCTTATCTGACGACCCTAAATTAAGTACCTACTTAATAGTTTTCTAGCTTCCTTTACTTAGCGTGCGTGCCGTAGTAACCTTTTATTAAGTACACCATGTGTATTTATTAAGTTAAGTACTTCTTTCATTTCTTGGATTCATAATTGTCATACATATTGTCTTTTAAAGAGTGATCATCGGACGAACTTACTTCTGTCACTTATTACTTCTGTCAACCTTCGAATCCTTCCTCTAAAGCCTACGCACTTTCCACATAATGGTCCTCCTTCTCTTCTAGATCTAGTTATAACATCTTCTCCCCATTTGGTTGAACATCATGGTCAATTTATTGCAGCTGCTTTTTCGAACTATGACTTAGTATTTTCATCATTTATAATGCGAGCTCCTAAAAAACCTCATAAAGTTCTCCTGCAACGTAATTTTTAGAAAATGGATTTGCAGGCGCTTCAGAAAGATATCATGGATGCAGATTGAAGTGCTGTTATGTCTAAAACCGATTTAAATAATAAGGTAGAGACCTGTAGTAGCATTTTAATAAACATTTATGATTTTACCAATCGCTGACTTAATTGCCCTGTAACTGTCTTAGCGTCAATGCTAATAAATCAAAAGCCATTATAATTGGCACTTTATATGAAAGCTTCAATCTGTAGTACTATCTAGCATCGAACTTAATAATAAAATAATAGCTTATTCAAAAACCGTTCGGAACCTGGGTATTACTATGGATCAAAAATTATCGTGGGTTCCACATATGAATGAGCTTAGTCGTAAACTCTTTGCTTCCATGCATTTACTGAAGCGACTGCAAAACTTTTTACTCATACCCACTAAAATTATGTTGGCACGTTCCTTGCTGTTACCACTTCTAGATTATGGTAATGCCCTATTTCTTGATGTGATAATGGAATTGCTCTGTAAATTCTACAAAATGGTTGCATCCGCTATGTGTTCGGGCTGCGTAAGTACGATCATGTATCTGACTCCCGAAATCAGTTAAAGTGGTTGCCATTAATAACTCGACGAAATCTTCAGATCCTTTCCCTTCTCTATAAAATTTTTTTTCATCCTTCTGCTCCGATTTATTTGAAGGAAAACTTTGGTTTTGCAGACTATTCTAGCCAACGCTTGTGTATGTCCAGACCACTATTTCTTTCAGTTCCCGTTCATAGAACGCACTCTTACTCGAAGTCCTTCACTGTACATGCCGTCCAACTGTGGAATCGATTGCCTATTTATATATATTCGTAAGCTACAATAACTTTTGAAGCTGTCACGTAGGACTAACGTGGTTGGTGTAAAATAGGAATAGTCATACATTAAGTATGATGTGGATGTGTTGTCAGCCACTGGTTAAACCCATTATGGGATAAAACAGTAAAGATATACACAGGTACATACGTACATTTTTAAAATGGTGCAGATTTTATTATTGCTAATTATTGCTTATAAAAATATTACCTTAGTATTCGTTTCAAGAAACATTATTCAAATAACATTAATTCGCAAATTAAAGAGTAAATAATAAATTTATTACATACATCCTTGAAGACGATGACCTGGAAGTATAAACAGTCTCTGAAAAAGATGGAGGAACACACACAGGTTATAAATGATGTAATTAACCTTAATAATATGATATTAAACGTTTTCGGTTATCACAGCTTATAAGTTCACATTTTTTTGGTAGCGTCCACTTAAAACTACTAAGCATCTCAACTATCTCCCACTGCTGCAAAGCAATCAATAAAAATGAATCTCTTCAAATGTAAAATTCTCTTCGCATTTAAGATGATACATCCTAAGGATATTATTAACACATTTAGAAAAATAAAACTTAAAAAAACTTTGGGGACTGTCTGCAAAACTATAAATTCAATTATTCATGTGATAACACAACTATTAGCCTCAATTTCAACGGATGTGTTGACACTGGTGTGTCGTGATGAAATGAAACTTAGCAAAGTCATACCCCTCTTTATATCAGGCTGAAAACCCAAATATTTTTCGGTCCAACTCAATATTACCTTTTCTTAGTAAATTTGAAAAAAAAAATATTCATAATCTCAGTAGATAACTGTTTGGCTGTACAAAATATCGTTCCTCTACCGAAGCTTGAGCGCAATATTAGAAGTCATATTTGAGACCTATGAGGATTCACATAATGCGAGCTGTAGTAGGTTTTTGCGACTTATGTAGGGCTTTTCACTGTGTTCAACGTAAAAACCTCATCAGGAACATTATGGTATCAGGACATTTTAACCTCTAACAAAGTCAAAGTTCCAAAGAAAGACAAGTCACTATGGGAGTTCCTCAGGGCTCAATTATTGGTCCTTTTTTCTTTAATTTTAACATTAATTATCTCGCAAATCATGTAAAAAATTATGACATTGTTTTATTTGCTAATAACACTTATTTATCATTTGAAGTTAAAGGACGGCAGACATGTTATAAGAAACTGAAAAATGCGTTATTTTGGATTGAGAATTGGCTTAGTGTTAATAATTTATAACTTAATATCAGAAAACTGAATGTACCTAATTTACTCTGCCTAAGAACATTGTAAAGTATTTTTTGACACAACTCCAAGCTTTAGTGGGGTCCTCATATTAAAACAAAAAAACTTAGCTTTGCCGTGTTGCGTACAAAAATGTCTGGAAGAAATCGCTTATTAGCGATAAAACCGCCTACATTGTGATTTTCTTATTATTGTTATATATATGTTTTTTATTGTTATTTGTAAATTTGTATGTGTGCAATAAAGGATATTACTACTACTACTACTGTTGACTGATTAATTTGTTAATACTGACAAAACCGGTCAAGTGCAAGTCTGGCTCGCGCATAGAGGGTTCCGTACAAACATAGATAGCTCTTCCATCATAAGATCAAGTCTCCTAGGTCGACGGGAAGTACCCCATAGGTTTTGATTTATTTGTGTCACAAAATGCGATAAAAATAACCGTATTATGGGCATATTTATTTTCACATTGACTTAGAAGCTTGATTTTTTTACAACATTAAGTGCCCGTAGACTTTACTATTAGATATTAATTTTAACATGATACTTCTACTCGTTCTTGAAAAAAAATGGCCTTGATAGACAGACAAACTTCAATGTGTTATAACTACAAAAAGAAGATTGTTTTTTTACAGCTTTAAGGGACTATACAACTTTGTATTTGATATTAATATTAACTTGATATTTCCACACGTTTTTTTATTTAAACCACTAAGGTGGCAAACAAGCACACGATCCGCTTGATGGAAAGTGGTCACCGTGGCCTATGGACGCTTGCAACACCAGGGGTTTCAATTGCGCGTTGCCGACCCCATACTTTAGTCTTTAGACAAAACCTTGGCAGGGAGTTCATTCCACAACCCAGGCATTCGCGGGAGGAAGTTACGCGACCATTTCGGTTCTAAAGTGTGAGAATGAATTCCCTGTCGATGGCGAGCGGTGCGATGGTAGAAAGTAGCCGTGGGCATAATTTCAAACAATTCCTCAGAACACATCCCATTGTACAAGCGGTAGAACACACACAGGGAGACAAAGTTTCTCCTCAGACTTAAGGGTTCGATACGGCAACTAAGTTTCGACAATTCTCACAGCCCGTCGTTGAACCAAGTCAAAAGGTCCAAGCTGGTATACAGGTGCACTTGCCCAGAGATGGCAGCAGTACTCCACATGGGGCCGAACTTGCGACTTGTAAAGCAGCAACCGTTGCCGCGACGTGAAGTACTGCCTCGCTCCGTTAAGTACACCTAGTTTTCTTAAGTAAAAGGGTCTTGACACTGTCTGTCAAACAACAACAAACCTTTTTTTTCAAAATATGTTATAACTACAAATTAACAAATTTCGGATGTTTCCCTATATATGTGATGTAAGACCTTGCTTTGTGCCAAATTTCCCCCACAGGTTTTGATTTGTTTGTGAATGCCAAAAATGTGCGACAAAAATAGTCGTTTTTTCACCGTTTTTTCTAAGTTGACGTAGAAGCTTGATATAAGGATTTTTTTTTTAAGGTACTGAACCCTAAAAATACTGTATTTCAGTTATTGGCTTAATGACATATGGTATCTTATTGTAGGTTAATGCTGCAGTTATAAATACAGTATTTGTGTTAAAAAAAAAAGGACAATTCCTGCTATTTACAGACTAGGATCTAGGGTATCTTTAAAAGACTAATTTAAGAAGATTAAAAATAATGTTCATTAAATAATACTAGAAGTAAAAATAAACTGATGTTGTATGTAGGAGGACTAAACAAATAAACTGATGTTGTATGTAGGAGGACTAAACAAATAAACTGATGTTGTATGTAGGAGGGCTAAACAAGTTAGTACTCTTTTATGGGGCAATATGTTCAAGTTAGCAATAATATTCAATAGCTGTCAAGTGGTAATTTTAAATATTCAATGAAAGTTTCAGATTATTATTATATATAATAAGTATATTATTATTATAATGAGAAATATACATGGGACTGCAGATACTCAATATACATGGGACTGCAGATACTCAATATACATGGGACTGCAGATACTCAATATACATGGGACTGCAGATACTCAATATACATGGGACTGCAGATACTCAATATACATGGGACTGCAGATACTCAATATACATGGGACTGCAGATACTCAATATACATGGGACTGCAGATACTCAATATACATGGGACTGCAGATACTCAATATACATGGGACTGCAGATACTCAATATACATAGGACTGCAGATACTCAATATACATGGGACTGCAGATACTCAATAACAGGATGCTAAGGTACCATTTTAAATAAAGTCCTCTGTATAATATTGCATTTCATATAAGAATATGAAAAGTAATGCTTTTTTTATTTTTAAAGATAAAATACAAAAATTTTAACTTGGACAAATTATTAGATATAAGTAACTAATGATTTTTTTTTTTAAAAAAAGAGTAACTGTTGAGTTTCTTAGCAACTCTTTTGAGTAGAAAACAACAGTGTGTAGTATGACAATAATAACATTTTCACGATTTAGGAGAGCTCTTAAAGGGCCTATGAAAGGAAAGGTTTGATTTGATGTCGTTTCGCTCCGTTTCTTTAAATTTTATTGAATTTTTAGGGTTCCGTACCTAGAGGGTGCCAACGGAGCCCTATTATTAAGACTACACTGTCTGTCTGTCTGCCCATTTTTCCGACCATTAAAAGGATCTATTTTTCAGACCGAAATAGGTAGAAGCCTACAGTTTTTACAGAATATGTGTTATAATGGGGGATTATCTAACAAATAATTAAAAATGTAAGGGGGGTTCCCATTTTAGAAATACAGTTTCGTTGTTTTTGCTGTATCGTAAAAACAAAAAGACACAAACTTCAAACTTGCAGTGAAAAATAGTATGATCTCTAAAGTATAACAACAAATAATAAAAACCGGCCAAGTTTAAGACAGGCCCAAGAAATTACTATTTTAAATTACCGGTACATCTAGCTTATCATTAGGAGAAACAGTAATACATTTGTTTATTGGAAACGATATTCAAAGTTGAACAACGTCACGCTTGGTCAGTACTTGGATGGTTGACCGCTTAGCGGCTCACTTTTTTTTGGTTTTTGTCTTGGACATGGCCGGGGGATTGTTCGGTAAAGATAAGCGTTGTCTCGCCACTCACTTCGTGTGACATTGACCTTGGTACCTTGGTGTCAGCTCGCTGGAACACACGCTCGGCGGTGTGAAAAGTTCAGTTCAGTCTTTGCGGCAGGTGGGAAGCGACACTCGAGTATTGCGTTGTTTATGTTTTTTTGTTCGCTTTGGAATTTGTGGAGGATTTCTGAAAAGTCAGTACTGCCCGCGTACAAAGTAAATCCCGCGTTCGATCGGAAATACCAACGTCGTGGTATCGACGCGAGTTTGGTGACGTATATTCTAAAGCGGTAGACTTCAAGTGTGATTTGATCAGCCGAAGCAGTGTGGACGTCCCTGGATGTAGCGGCGCGGAGCACCTTTAGTACAAGGAACCGCCACGATGACGCACTCAAAGTTTGAATCGGTCTTGTCTATTTTGCAGCAGTTTCCTAAGTTTTAAAGTTAGTTTCCTTTCCTCAGAGTAAGCCCTCCTCGTATATAACATAGGCACAGACTGACGCCTAGGCTCCTAGTTCCGTCGCGACGCCCCCGACCAGTAGTGCTATAAGGTGAGTGATAAAATTTAAGTACACGGATTGTACAGCAGTCCACACATAGTTTCATCCCCTATTTTACCACCTGTGGGATGTTTTCCAAAAACAGTTATATATGTCAATCTTGATTTTTAGTTAAAAGGTCAAATACCAAGTTTCATAGATTTGACTTAAAAAATGAGGGTTTTTCATACAAACTTCCAACCCCTATTTTACCCCTTTAGGAGTCGAATTTCGCAAAACCCGTTCTTAAACGACGCCTTCAATATTTAGCGGCTGGGCAATGATGAGTCAGTCAGGACATTGTCTTTTATATATATACAAGGGATGATCAAAAAGTAGTAATAAATCGATATAAAACATTAGAACATTTTTCATGCAGAAGTTTTGATGACGGCTCTGACTTGACATAAAATGAATGAAGTTTCAAAATGTGACTGTGTGTTTAAATACCTTTTACCTGTACCTACTAGTGAAGGTTTAAGGAAGCTCTCTATTTTCTTTAGATTTTTGTAATTACTAGAAATATCCGATTATCGATACTTTTCGATCTCCTCGTATATAGATTGTACTGACAGTAGACTGACAGTAGACTGACAGTAGACTGACAGTAGACTGACAGTAGACTGACAGTAGACAGGTACAAATCGTGCCCTAGAGTTTCACAACAAGATACTTATTGCTCAAGATTTTAACTTTAAAAGCATGACATGGCGCGAGGCAATAAACAGTCCATTAAGAGGAAGCATCTCAACCAAGCGAATGCAGAGATAGGTACTCAAAAAATATTTGCTGTCGCTCTTGGACCCGGTCCATTATACGCATGTGCGATAGGGACAACTGCACCTTTTGCTGCTGTACGTAGTCGTAATCATCAAAATCGAGGTATCGTATTCCCGATTTTCCTGTTCTAAATCTCAACCAAATTTAATAAAAAACCTTCAAGTTAATAAACTATATGATACTTATAACATATTCCATGTGTTTATGTTTTGTTTTTTTAAAATATAGTTTTCATATTTGTATAGCACACGTCTAAAGATATCATAGAAAAACGCATTTATTTGGACTTTTGCAGAGCCCCAGTTTCATAAGAATGGCATATCAAAAAAAGCAAAATATAGAAACATACTGATCATGTATATCTATCATACATAAAAGAATTACTAATGCCCTAGCTCTAATGCCAAAATCTAGGGAGGAAACAAGGAGAATACGTTTGTATGGGGAAAAACAGCAAGATATTTTCCGTAGTGCTTAAATAAACAGCAGTTGCATTATGTCACAGTATTTTTTAGACTTAGTTTAAAGTCAGTACTACCACATAATAAATGATAACTACAGAAACCTAGTTCTTGTTTTGTACAATAGAAATATTGCAAACCTTGTACATATGCAACCGTTGAGGAAATAATAAAAACCGGACAAATGCGAGTTGGACTCGCGCAGCGAGGGTTTTGTACCTACCACCATTTACGTAATTTACAAACAAAAACAAAAAAAAAGTGTGCTGCTAAGCGGTCCCCTATTCAAGTAGTGACTAAGCCTGACGTTGCTTAACTTTGAATATCTTTTCCAACCAACAGATGTGTTACTGTTTCTTTTAATGATAAGATAGATGTCGCTGTACCAGTAATTTAAAAAAGTAATTGCTTGAGCCCGTCTCACACTTGGCCGGTTTTTATTATTTTTTGTCATACTTTAGAGTTTATTCTTTTTTTCACTGCAAGTTTTGAAGTTTGTATGTCTATCTGTTTTAACGATACAGCAAAAACAACGATACTGTATTTCTTGTATGGGGTTCCCCCTTACATTTTACCTTTTAATTATTTGTTTGATAATTCCCCATTATACACATATTCTGTGAAAAATTCAGGCTTCTACCTATTTCGGTCAGAAACATAGAGCCTTTTGATGGTCGGAGAGACAGACAGACAGACAGCGTAATCTAAGTAATTGGCTCCGTTGGCACCCTAAACATTAAATAAAACGAAGCGAAGCGATATCAAATCAAATCTTTCTTTTTATAGGGCTTTTAAGAGCTCCCTTAAATCGTCAAATGATATTGTCATATTACACAATGTTGTTTTCTACTTAAAAGAGCCGCCAAGAAACTCAACAAAAAGTGTCCTTTTATGATAGGGAGGGCATTTTCCAATATTTTAATTGGACGCTGTAAAAGAAAGGGAGAAAAGAAATGCCCTTGCTGAGTTTCTTGCCGGTTCTTCTCAGTACAAGGTCTCCCGCCCTGTAGACTTACGAACCGATGGCGTAGTGACATTCATAAGTGCTCAATTATTGTAGCCTAATCTGAATAAAATTATATTGAATTGAATTGAGTTACTCTTAAAAAAAAAAACATTAGATACCGCGTGACCCGCGCGCAGATGCGTGGCAATACTCGTATTAACTGGACGCTCAAGCGTTTGGCAACTTTTTCACAGGTGACGGAAAAGAGAAGGCTTTTAAAGCATCTTGATGTGAAAGATTTTATAGAGATTGATTTGTATGGATTGTTCAAAATTAACCCAAAAGAGCTTCAAACAGCGTGGTAAATTTTGTATGGATTATTTTATGCTCATATTACTCAAAAATTATAAATTCTGGTGTTATTTCAGTGTAGATTTTGTGGGCACTTTGAAATTCATACTAAGGAGTGGAAGGGTGGTAAACTTTAGCAACTGTGATTAAAGAACTGTGCAATTCTTATAGTCTATGCGAGCGAAGACGCGGGCTGAAAGCTAGGTTCTTAATAAATTGTTTTGTAATGGTGATGGCAGGAAGACAGGCAGGTGGTGTTTTTTTTTCGATTTTTTATTAATTAGAACCACAACGGATACACAAGTATCTTCACAATTTGATAACCGAGTTTAAGATAAACATTTAGATACGGCAACTCTCAGTCGCGCCTTTAAACTACATTAGCCGACTTAAAAATAAAGGAGGTTATCAATTCGACCCGTATGTATGTAATATTGTCAGAATTGCACAGTGTTTGGATATGTTTATTCCAGCTTCTGAACATGTGTGCCAAATTTCATAAGTGTTTGTAAGTTTGTGAGCGACATCAATTGTTTCTGTACTCAGGCTTCATCATTTCTATTTCATCAGGAAATATGTTTATGTGTTTATATGTTTATGTGTTTATATGTTTATGTGTTTATGCACAAAACGTGATAGTATTTTTCAAAACGTAAACATTATAATAAATAGTCTTCATTCACGATCAAGTTGGGGCATGGATCACAACTCAACATTATCATTGTGCAATTATTAGTATATGTCTTGCGATATTAATAATATAATTCGTGTTTCTTAAACAAATAATAACTTAGAACGAATGCAGTGCTGAGTGCTGACTGCTGAGTATTGCGAGGTGTCGCGTGACACAGGGACGTTAGCGTACTGCGATGACACCGGCGTTAGTGCGACTTAGGATAACTTATTTCTTCTACTTATTTATCTACTTCACTTGTATAATAAGCCCAAGGACAAACCTTGCACTTTTCATGTTTAACAGTTTAGGCACTTTACACATTTTTTCTGTAGTGATTTATCGGCAAGAACTTATACAATTACTTACACTTATACCCTATAAAACACGAAACCGTAGCACAAAAAAAGAATAGAAGCCTGCTGGACGGATTTTAACAAAACCGGTAGCCAACTGGTTTCATTCAAATTTAAAAGTCATTTCAAAACTTTAAAGAAAATTTTTCTTCGAAATGCACTTTTCGAGATATATAAAAAAATAAATATTAGATTAATGATAAAAAAATAAAACCAAATTCGTTGAAAGGGTTTTTGGGGTCACTGATCGTGAATTTGATACCTAAAAAGGTCTCCTTTGTAGAGAAAAAGGTTTTGCGTCATTTTCCTAGCCTTACTCTAAGTTCGCCCACAATCGTTACTCGGAGGACGTAGAGGTCATAGAAATCAGCTCCGTGGCTTTACCTTATTTATTTTTTAATTCGTGCAAAATCGCTTCTCAATTTTCCCAAAATCTATAGTAGAGCCACGGAGATGACCTATAATTGTCATATTTTTTAACGTACGTTCTGGTCCCCAGGTACTTTGGATACCCTTTTGGGTATCATATCCGGATCAGCGACTCCAAAATACCCGGAGAAGCACATTTGACCTTATTTTATTTATTATCATCTATTATATTGTAGGCTCCGTAGCTTAGTGGGTAATGACCCGACTAATTAATTAAGGGGCGTGGGTTCGATCCCCGCATAAGACAAACAATTATTTATATCTGTTTTTCTTAAGAGGGTTACCCCTGCTACCTAGCGCCGCCAATTGATATTTTTATTTTCCTCTTTGTGCAAAGCGAATTTAAAAAATGTGCTTCTAGAAAAATATTTTACTACTTATAAGCTATTATGAATGTATTGTTATGTTTCTAGGATAAACCTGTGAGTTGTAGATGGCACTTCTGCTAAAAGTGGCCGTTTTTAACAATACATTCTTAAAGTAGCTTATAACTGGTTACATATTTCTCTAGAATCACAATTTGCAAATTCGCTTCGCACAAAGAGGTAAATAAAAATATCAATTAGCGTCGCTAGCGGACGTCAGGAACCCTTAAGATTGGGTGTTTTCTACGTATAATACATTATGTATGTATTTTCAACGATAAGTATAAACATACCCATGTATCCATAGCACAAGCTTTGCTTAGTTTGGGACCAGACGGCTCTGTGTGTAAAGTCCGAAAATATTTATTTTTATACTTTATTATTTTTATATATACTTACCTCGAAAGTGCATTTTGAAAATGCATTGTCTTACATTAGTGCAAATTTACGGCAACAAAAAATGTTATAAAATTTATAAATAAATACTGAGTCGAATATAACCGATTTCATGAAAATGCGTTTTTTAGTCCGAAAATCGTAAGTCAAGTGCTTCGTTTTCGTGTCTATGTTGTTTATTATAATTGAAGATGGTATATAAATTATTGTTCATTTTTATAAGTTTAATTGCTTCTGAAATGTAAAATAATTTTATAAATTTTAGAATATAAAAGTTGGAACAAGTACCTATGTACAATATTGTACAAATGCTTAGGGTAACTGATCTCAATTACAGTTTCCATATCGATTTGACCGGCGACGGCGTAGATAAATTAGCAATACGAGTCTCACTCCAGTTGAGTTATTGCGCTGACTGCGAGTACAATGTTCATTGATATTTTCTTTGTTCTTGATCTTACACATTATTTCGATAGTTCGATAGTTTGTCGTACGATAAACTATCGCGTTCACTAAATCTGAAAAGTATTATTGATATAAATTATTTGTTTAGACTTCAATTCCTTTCGCTACAAAATTGTTGAACTATTTCTATGGTTAAATTATCCATTTACCTATATGTTACAATAAAGTACTTGGGCGACCGAAGAGGTTTTTTTTTTTAAATTCGTGTTTTTACAAAAAATGCTCAAATATAGGCAAACTTAAAATGAAAACCTTATTTTAATACAAAATTTCATCATACATATATATGTGTTCGGTAAAGATAAGCATGTTACATCACTAATTTTTCTGTAACAGTGACCTTGGTTTAGGCTTGCTGAAATGCACGTCGGTAGTGCAAATATTCCAGTTCTTTCAGATGCGCGGTCGGCGTAAGACGCACACACACGGTTGAGCGCCAGCTTTTTAACAATATAATAATAAAAGTAAATATGCCTAATCCACTAACGGGTCAGTCTGGAGCCGGCACGGCGCGGGCCCCGTGTCGGTGCCCTCGGCCCTCGCAGAGCAGATAGGCTTGTGGCGAAAATGGGCCATCTCAGTACAAGGGCAACGAGATTTGCAATGAACGTTATCTTTATTAGAATAGCTTGTGTTCATAACACACTTTTATCTCGTACTGTGTGAAAATTGTTGTCGACGTCGTGTTTGTCGAATATCAATGTTGTTGTAGGTAAGTACGGATTAAGGCTTAACATCTTACTGAAATTGTGTTATTCTGCATATTTACGATACTTAAATAATTGGATTGACTTTGGTTTTTATACAAATGTAGACAATTGAAACTGTCTAAAGTTTCGATTTTTCCTTTAAATAAAATCGCTCACTTACTTTAAAATTATTCTTCAATTCTCTTACTTTATAAGATTAGGATATTAATTATTGTTACGGACGGCCAGCTGACAGCTGAACTCCGCGCTAGACATACCTAGATGTATATATACATAGCTGTTTATCGCTAATGTGTTGTAAATGAGATAATAAAGTTTACCCTTTGTTCCCGCATAGATAGTTAGGGAGATATAGATAAGATCTATATATCGAATAGTTTTTTAAGTGAATGTTTGTTTGTTTTTATTAAATAAAGTTAATACCCTGGCTTTCCTTAGGATAGTTAGATCCTAGGTAGGTAAACAAATGTGAAAATAGTTCGGTTCGCTTTTACGACCTATTGTTTACCTTTATATAAGTAAGACTTATACTGTGGGTTTTCCTGTAATAAGAAATATGTAAATTATTATGCCGCGGTTTCGCCTGCATAAATTAGCGCAGGTTAAATTTTGATTGTATACATTGTGAGGTTTTGTAGTAATTACGTAATTAAGTAATTAATTTTTGAATGTAAAAGGTAGATACAAACACTGCACCGTAGGTTTGTCTGAGTAATTGTTCATATTCATGTACCTATGTGATAGCAAGTAGGTCTGTCTCAAGCATGCACAAACGTGTCAGTAGGTAAATAGGGAACACATGAACACTAGCAAGCGCATAAAATTGTAAGACAGAGATAGGTATAGGAATATGACAGGGATGCATATACGATCGCGGCCAAAATAAAACGAGATGTGATTGGTCGCCGATAATAACACAGACGGATTGGCAACGTCGGAGCCTTCCTGTACTAAGTGTTCTGACCGTTCGAGATTGTAGCTCTGCCGATTTTCGTAAAAATCACTCCGGAGCTGGCCGGTGCGCCGTCGTCGCGCTGAGGGGATAGCAACACAGTTACTCGCCCGGGTAGGTGGTCAGTATAGGAAATGGAAGCCGCCTGCCTGTAGGTCGCACTTTGCTCCACCCCACTTCGTTTCAACGAGTCCATAATCGCCATCAGGAGACCTTAAGATAAGCGGAGAAGACTGAGACAAGTTACCTCTCTCGTTTCCCGGTGCGGGAAAACCACAATGTACAAACTCAGTACTCCAACGTTCAACGAGAAAAACGGCCAGGAGCGCGCTATAACTCGATGTGATCGTCATTTCGCGACTCGCTCGTTCTGGCATACTCTCCGATTCGACGATGGATATACTTATAAAGAGCGTTTAAGAAAAGAAAGAAGAGATTAGGAAGCAGAAAGCAATTGCTCCCCTCGCTCATATTGACATGGAAGCTGTGGAGGAGGCGGTAAAAAAAAAAGGTCGCTGTTCGCCGACCGTCGCAAGGCCCTACGCCTGCTATAACGTACGCGGCCGCCGCAACAGGAGCAAACTCGCCGCCTACCGCGAGATAAGCCTCTATGGCTGGCAAGGTCAGAAAAGAAAAATACCCGCCGTTGGTGGTGGAAACACTTCCAGACTGGCGAAAACATTTCAAGGCCTTAAGGGAGAAGCTGGGTTGGGCTCAAAACGCTCGCCCTTTCAGCCACGGAGTCCGTTTTTCCATCCGTTTGAACAGAGGATCAAGAGTACCGTATCGTCCAAAATTATTCGTCGACGTTGGAAGACGTCTCTTGGTTCTCATACCAACTCCCCTCAGAAAGGAACCTGAAGGGAAGACCTCGGTTACGAACCCGAGTACATACGGCACATATCGGCCCGTCAAGGAAGACCGGGCTGTATATTCAACGGACAATTTTGGCGCACGCCGGATATCAATCCAGGCATATATGAGATAACAGAGCTGTTAAATATGCCTGGCATAAAAATCGACGCCTGGAGGGGCAAATGCGGACCTGCGCAGTGTCACCGTTGCCAGCAATTTCGCCACTCATCACATGCTTGTCACCGGAAAATTGCCTCTGTCAGATGCGGCGACAAGCACTTCGCACGAGATTGCGAAAGACCTCGAGACCAGACACCCACATGCGTTAATTGCGGCGGCCCACATGCTGTAAATAACGTGTCCTGCCCGGTCTTCAAGAGAGAAGCCAGAAATAAAAGAGCTGGGACAGTGGCGCCAACCAGGACCGGCACCGCCCTCCCCCAAAAATCTACTATAGAAGGCACACAGGAGCAGTCCAATCTGATGGCTCCTGCTAACAATCCTCAGCAGAACACGGCTCCAGCGCAGCCGAAAAAGAAAAAAGAAAGGGGAGTAAGAAGGAATCGCAAACCTGAGCAAGCTGCGGAGCCTTCCACCCCGGCCACTCCACCGATCGCAGCCCCCCGTAAGCCTAAAGTCCCTCAGAATGAGGGCCCCAGAAAGGAGGTTCAAACACACAGCCACACCTACAAGTTATCGAGGTGGCGATACAAGTAGTACAAGATATACTAAAAGCTCTCCGAAACAAGGAAAACCCAATCGCCGTGGTCCTAAATGGCTTAGCGAAAATCCTGGCTTTCCATAACCATAATGGACAATACCCTATTCTATCTTCTGGCAGAAGACGGGACCCCGAGGTACAGAGCAGTGGACCGTGCTGACATCTTTGCCACACACCTGGAAAAACAATTTAAACCAAATCCGACCAGTGATCATGCGCATGAATCGTCAGTCCATCAACACCTTCGAGAATACTTCGCCCAGCCGATAGCTCCAGAGGAAGACCCAGTAGTCTTCTCCCCAAGTCAAGTCGAGCGAGAGATCCGAAGAACAAAGCCAGGAAAAGCCCCGGGAAATGACCAGATCACCAACTCAGCATTGCGTCACTTGCCTTCCAGAACCATAGCGGCGATGACGCGCTTGTTTAATGGGATCATGAGAACGGGGCACTTTCCTTCAATCTGGAAGTCGGGTCGCGTTAGCATGCTCCCCAAACCACAGAAGAACATACTGAAACCAGAGAGCTATCGGGCACTTATTCTTCTTTCGAATATCTCGAAGGTGTAAGAAAAACTCCTGCTACAGCACATAAATCGCCACATTGCGCCAAGACCGGAGCAATTCGGTTTTCGCACCGGACACTCAACGACGCTCCAGCTATCGAGAGTACTGCACCGTATGGCTGTGGCCTAGAACAAAAAGGAACATACGGTCGCAGTGCTACTCGACATGGAAAAAGCCTTCGATAGGGTGTGACATCACGGTCCGCTGCACAAACTGTCCACGTCGCCGTTGCCAAGAAGAATAACCAAAGTGATTGCTTCTTTCCTGGAAAACAGGAACTTCAAGGTGGTAGTTGAGGATACCCTGTCAACGGAACGTCCCATCGCAGCGGGGGTTCCCCAAGGGAGCTGCCTATCTCCGATTTGCTACGCCCGGTTCACGGACAACTTCCCAAATCCAGAAGATTTAGAGCTGGCATTGTATGCCGATGACGCAGCGTATATTACTAGCTCCCTATCAGCTACACATGCCACATCAAAAATGCAGAAGACGTTGGATGCCCTTCCTGATTGGCTGTCTAAATGGAAGTTGTCCGTTGACGTCGGCAAAACTCAAGCAATCCTCCTTCGTGGCCTCACACTACCGCCTCCTCTCCAGTTGCAAGGACAGACAGCATCGCCAGGTCTCGCCAAGTCACCTACCTGGGAGTGATCATCGACCGCCGTCTCTGCATGAAACACCAAGTCTCTGCAGTGATAAACAAAACAAGAGCCGCACGGGCCTTACTTCGTCCAGTGCTCTCCTCAGGTCTCCCACTCCGTGCAAAAACCGCTATTTACAAGACATATCTCAGATCTCGTCTGACGTACGCTGCGCCGGCCTGGTACGCTCTTATCAGTGCATCAGAACGCGAAAGGCTACGTCAGACTCAATCCAGCACACTGCGCTCAATCGTAAAGGCTCCACGCTACGTGAGAAACACCACCATTGCAAGAGATCTTCGGATTGAAGCACTGGACGACTTCGTGAGACGTCTCGCTACCAAAATGTTCAAAAGCGCTGACGGCGTGGCTTCATATTAGAGGACTGGCTCCGCTTTATGCGCGACGTCTAGAAGGAAAAGCCTACCCTCGAGACCTTATTACTGCAGAGGCAGAATAATTAAATGAGTTTGGAACACATATAAAGAGGAACACTATCGCTCAGGCAAAGAAAATTTCTTCGGAAACACCCCACAAGACCCGAAAGAGTCCCACACATACACCAACTCTCAGTGCAAATGGGCAGAGCCCAAAAGCAGTTTCCCCATTTCCGCGGAACGAGAGATGTGAGAAGACAGACAGGCCGAAAATAAACTCGATTGTGATTGGTCAGCAGGTCCGCCGGGTTGGGTATATAAGCGAGCGCGAAACCCGCTGAAAGCATTCCTTTCGCCTCGGGGATCAAGAAAACCTCCTGAACAGGAGCAGAAGAAGAAGAAAACTGGAAGAAAGAAGAAGTTTTATTTTTAAGTGCAGTGTAAATTGTGTAAATAGTAGTTGTTAAGAAGATAGTGTTTGTGAATATTAGGGGCCACAATAAAGGTGGTTGCATTGTTACATGACCAGGCGTTTTATTGTTTCTTTCTCATCACGTCACACTGGCCCTTTTAATCGTAACGTCGGCCCTTTTCGGTGCTAGTGTGCAAGCGCCTATACAGTCCGCTGCTCGATCGGTAACAATTATAATTAATATAACTATAGTAATATAAATATATACTTTCATACTAATATTATAAATGCGAAAGTAACTCTGTCTGTCTATCTGTAACCTCTTCAAGCTTAAACCACTGTACCGATTAAGATGAAATTTATATAAAATTTATAGATGAAAAATAAATACTTATAAAAATGTACTTTTACTTTCTGTTGCCCTTTTACGCTCAAATTTCTGTACCGATTTGGATAAAATTTGGTATGGAGATAGTTTGAGTCTCTAGAAAGGATATAGGGTAGTTTTTATTCCTAAAACTGTTAATGTTTCGGCGGGAATAACTATAACTGAACTTAAACAAACTAAAGCTTGCTATAGCAAACTTTATTAGTTTAATTAAGGAGTTGACGTAAGAATTCTACCCCGATAACCAAATTTAGGGAGGGTGGAGCCGCTGGCAAAATTCATTAATTACCAGCTATCTCATCTTTACTAATATTATAAAGCTGAATAGTTTGTTTGTTTGTTTTCTTGAACGTGCTTATCCCAATTACTCTGTGACGAAATTTAAAGTAACTCCCAAGAAAAAAAATATTCATTTAACATATGATATTACAGAGCAGATGTACATATACATATAAATATATACTAAGAATACAAAGGAGTTTGCAAGAGCAGACCAGCCTCCTCAGGCGGCACCCGTTCACAAGTATGTCACATTAATCAGCCATCGCTTCGCTCGTAACAACCAGACGCACATGCCACCACAGCAGAGACACTTTGAGAGAGCATGACACACTCAAGAAAACTTCGTTTGTACTATATTCATATTACATATAATATTATACAGCAGACGTACATATATATATAGACATACATGCACATATTCATATATACACAAACAGGCATATATTAATACATATATATAAATATAAATATGTATATATAAAACTATATGTAAATTAACTTATGGGTCCTATCTGATTCAGTCCTCGTTCGGCCGCCCGATAGCGGCAGGGTCCGAACACGAGCGGGTGCTACACACAAATACGCACATTTACATATATGCAAATATTTAATACATATATTCAAACAGACGTCGCACACCCGAAAGTGGCCCAGCCCCTACACAACAGCCACAACAAATGCACATCATTTAAACGACCATCACTTCGGAAACTAGCCTAAGGGGAGAAGAAGTAACAAGAAACTCCAGGATGTACACCTGATAATTCCGGATAATTCATAAGTTGCCGCGGGAGAAACTATATCCGATTTCCACGAACGAATCATAGCTGCAGCTATAGTTGCTATAACAAACTTCTTCAGTATAATCATGAAGTTGCTGTTAGTAACCCACGCCGATAACCTTATTTAATGCGTTATATGCTGCTACTACCACCACTGGTCTTAATAATACTTTGCTTTTCAAAAGTACATATGTTGATTGCCGGACGGGTTTTTGTTACCTTCGTAATATAAAATTTCCAGTGCAGCGTCCAAAAAACGTGAAAGTAAATGAATAATTAATTATCAACCAAAACTTTTAAATTCTTATAATTTATTATTAGAGCTATACGTCCACAAAATCGTTAACTAAAATGCAAAGGTGTGCTGCCTTTTTTTTTATTGCCTATCTTCTTGTTTATGATTATTTTCTTTTATGTTTAAAACTTGACAAATAAATTAATTGTTTCATCGCATTCTATCACCTGATTATGTATTTTTGAACTTCATCCATCCATCCATTCCATTTAACCACATTTGTCCCTGAACTCCATGTGTTGCAGTGTTTGGATTTCCTTAATAATTGTAAAGAACTTATCAAAATAATATTATAATGAACATTTGCCATAAGTAAAGCTAAATATTTCAAAGTCTTGTATTTTCTGCATTATAATTTATTCACCACTGCTTCGTGCTCTAACGTTAATTAGACATTTGAATATTTTTCAGTAGTGAAACTACATTCTTATTATTATCTTATGAAGTATGAATATATTTAGAACTTTATCTTATTCTAATGGTTTCTTCACTCCTGTTTTTGATACAGCGTTGTTTTTCTCCTCATCAAATAAAATAAAAAATTGCAAGAACTTTTTCACATTGAAGTACTAAATACATTTATTAAAAATTAAATCTAATCCCATCTATGTGACAAAAGAAGAAAGTAGTCATTGTTCGTCTTACTATGCTAAGTGTTTATCGTTAAGTAGGTAGTCAATGTTCATCTTATTATGCTAACTGCTTATTGTTAACAAGGTAGTCATTGTTTATCTTGTTATACTAAGTGCTTATCGTTAAGAAGGTAGTCAGTGTTCATCTTGTGAAGTTAAGAGTTTATCATTAACTGGGTAGTCAGTCCTTAGTGTTTATCAGTAACTAGGTAGTCATTGTTCGCCTTGCTATGCTTAGTGTTTATCATTAACTAGGTAGTCATTGTTCGCCTTGCTATGCTTAGTGTTTATCGTTAACAAGGTAGTCATTGTTTATCTTAATATGATAAGTGTATGTATTAGTGTTTAACGTGAAGCTGTAGACACTTTGAAAAAAATAAAATGATCATGCTTCGATACAGAGCCGAAATGTACAGATTATTAAAGTAAGGCCGTATTTAGACGAAGAGTTCCCTAAATACCTATTAATAATGTTAAATTTAACTGATTGGCATTCCTGTATTCTATTAATGGTAGGGGCGCGACGTGGACATCGAACATTATCTTCTTTTTTCCATGTTCACATAAGGCCTACCCGTACCCGGGAAACCTTACTCTAACGCGGGGGTCCGATCATTGTGCCTATGTCTCCTAGCATGAGCGTTATGTTGATGCCATATCTATATTGAACTTGTAGGCTGTACACAAGTCGGGTCCGTGTATCCCGCGGTTCAAACAAGTCACTAAATAAATAACCTTTTTACATTTAGCTAAGAATAATTTTCTGTTATCTCCGTAGGATTTTTACGGTAACTCTCAACCGGTATACAAAAAAAAATATTGAAAATTTACTCTGTTACTTTATTGCGACGTGAAGGAATAGTGCCCAACGGTTTCGGCCAAGAAAAATCTATTACAATCGTAACTACCGATTGGGATAAAAGTGAAGATTTTTAATTCATTCTCCGTCAAATCAGCCAAAAATGACGTCACTTTTATGCTTCGTTGCGACGTAAAAGGAATAATGGCCCGGGGAGAAATGTTTATTTTTTTCGGTCTGACGAGCAATTCGTTTGCCAAAAATCAAATTAATTTGATGCTTCTTTACGACTTGTAGAAATAACTATGAAACAGACTTTATATTTTTGGAGGGTTATAATTTTAGCAGTCTGTGTACTTTGCCTCCCTGTATGGGGTCTAACCGCTTATACATGGTATGAGTTCTGAGGAATTCTTCGAAATGATGCCAACGGCTAATTTCTTCCACCGCACTGCTCGCCATCGGCAGAGAATTCATTCTCATATTTCAGAACGTAAATAATCGCGTACAATGCGGTTTTATATAAAATTCCTCCCGCGAACGCTTAAGTTGTGGAATAAGCTCCGGATGCCAAGGTTTTGGTTTTGCCTAGTATAGGGTTCTTCAAGAAAGAAGTTATTAGATTTTTGAAAAATCAGAAACGCGCGAGTGATATATATCGATGGTGATGCCCCAGGTGTTGCAAGCGTTCATAGGCTGCGGTAACCGCTTACCATTACACGGGCCGTAAGCTTGTTTGCCACTTTAGTAGCATACAAAATAAAATATATGAGTATTTTAGCTTATTCATTAGTACCCGTGTAGCTCTTAAGCTCCTAATCATATTTTCGCAAATGAGATGTTAAGCTTCGTCTTTCAGCCATAAAGACACCGTTAATAGTGTTTTGTTACTTGTTACTCGCGGTCATAAACATTAATTTTCCTTGCTTCCATTTTTCAAGGGCTAACAAGCTTTTCCGTGTTCTTATTAATTTATATTTTACTCTCGAGTTCATAAATGAGCTACTTTTGAGTTAGAACACTTAAACATGTTAATTAGTAGGTAAGTGACTGAACATTTATCTTTTTTTTTTATTTTGCTAAAATATTTGATAAGTACCAATTGTAGCAACGCTTGATAATTAACGACTGAGTGTTGTGAATACGCAGGAAAACTGTTGTTGATAAACACTTGTGTATATACATGTTGCTTAGCTGCAGTGTGCTCCTGAGAAATGTCCTGTACCCACGCGCCTGTTCGCGCTTTTCTACCACAATTGGCAATTTTCGTCTTCATGGAAGACTGCAAATGTGCACCCGGTGCCCAAAAAGGGTGATAGATCAGATCCATCAAATTATAGGCCTGATGGTATTACCTCTTTCCTCTCCAAGGTGATGGAGCGTGGGATCAACACACAGCTTCTAGGATACCTAGAAAAATACGACCTGGTTAGCGACCGTCAATGTGGCTTTCGCCACGGTCACTCGACTGGACTGGACCTTCTAGTGTATCTCACACACCGATGGGCACTTGCCGCTGAGAGTCAGGAGGAGGCATTAGCATGCAGCGTGGACATAGCGAAGGCATTCGATCGGGTCAAGCACCGGGGTCTTCCATCGAAGTTGCCATATCACGATTGGTGGCTAGCTTTTTAACCGCCAGACGAGGAAGAGCTGTAGTTAACTGTAGTTGCTTTGATAGCATGGACATCAAGGCTGATATTCCGCAAGGCTCTGTACTGTCTCCGTGATGTTTCTACTGCATATCAATGACATGTTGGACATCAATAACATACATTGCTATGCAGACGACGGTACTGGAGACGTTATTATACGAGCCTTGCAAACATTCCTCGTTTCCTTGTGGAGAGTAATCGTAGAAAACTTATTTCTCAAATCGAGACCACTCTGTCCAAGTGGTTTTCCCGTCCCACTCTGACTGAAGACGAGAAAAACAGGTATAAATTTAACCCTACGAAGACAAAAAGACGCAATTTCGGCCCCATATGGAGTACTGCTGCCATCTCTGGGTAAGTGCACCAGCATATCAGCCTGGCCCTTTTGACTCAGTTCAACAACAGGCTGTGAGAATCTTCGATGATCCCAACCTCAACAGCAGTACCGAATCTTTATGCTTGAGGAGAGACATTGCCTCTCTGTGTGTGTCTTGGGTTACTGGGTCCTCACTGAAAATCAGTGCTGTGGCTTACTGCTGCAGCTTTATACTGAGTGAGGTCCTTTTTGGCTTGGCGCAACAAAAGAGTATCTCTTTAGGACAAGTAGTTGCGCTTATTGCTGAATAAATTATTTCTTTTCCTTTATATTCTTTTCCCTTATTTTCTTTTCTTTTCTTTTTCTATCTACCGCTTGGATAATGGGACGTGTCCTGAGGATTTTTTCGAAATGATACCCACGGCTACTTTCTACCATCGCACCGCTCGCCATCGTCAGGGAATTCATTCTCACACCTTAGAACCCAAATGGTCACGTGCAGTGCGGTTTCAGAGAAACTTCCTACCGTGAACGCTTAGGTTGTAGAATGAGCTCCCCGTCAAAGTTTTCTCAAAGAACTACAGTATGAGGTTCTTCAAAAAAGAAGTTATTAGATTTTTGAAGGGTCATCAACGCGCGAGTGCTGCTTCAGGCATTGCAAGTGTCCATAAGCTGCGGTGACTTGTTTGCTTGTATGTCACCTTATGCCACCATATAAAAAAATGAATTAACCATGTAGGCACTTTAAAATAAACACACTTTTACCAATTGTTTTTTAGAAGTCATATGCTTTTCTTTAGGGGCATTTATAGATCTATTTTAAATTTTTTGGTTTTAAAAATTACAAAAACAAAAAATATTTGCAATTCAAAACTTTGAGAACTAGAAAGTTCCACTCAATAATCTTTTAAGAAAATTGGAGCAGCTTTCTTCAACAACCATTATTAAAAAGCTCGGGAACAAAACATTTAATTCAACAATCATTCAAGCAATCCCAAAAACCTTTTAACTTAAGTAAATAGCGAACTGCTTCACATTTATCAAGTAAGTATTAAACAATTTTACGTAATTGTAAATTTTATAACCAAAAATAAACTTTCACTGCCTTTTTCTATAGAACATAATCGACATCGATCTTAGTAATTTTGGGGTAAAGTGACACATCTAAATTTAAATCTAAAATTCAAAGACAATTTTGTTACATTTTCATTAAAAATGAAGGTGAAAAGGAATATAACTTACGCGTAAAATATTTAAGTTCTGCGCACCACAAGCGCAACTCTCTGTCATAATCATTCGTGGAAGACTGCAGACGATCGCAGGTGTGCGCTGGGGTAGTATCTGAATATTTACAACTTGTACCATTTGTCACATATAATTTATTTACATTGAGTGGTAAGTTGATTTGCTTCAATAAAAACTAAACATTTTTCTGTGGATATTGACATTAATCATTTAACACCAGATTTCTTAAAAGATGCAATTTGACTTATGCCAATAATGTTTAAAATTTAGTCATTAATAAAGATTAATGTGAATTTGTATTCTATAAAGTATAAAATACAGTTTTGTAAAAAGTTAATAAATGAACATTGATCTTTTAACACTGGATAAATCAAAAATAAAAATCGGCCAAGTGCGAGTCGGACTCGCACACGAAGGGTTCCGTACCATTATCTATAAAAACGGCAAAAAAATCAGGTTTGTTGTATGGGCGCTCCACGTAAACTTTTGGTTTATTTTAATTTAACTATTTATTTTTAAAGTGACTTTAAAACCTAATATTCTGTGAATATTTTAAGCGTCTACCTGTTGCCGTTAGGGGCCATTCAAGTATTACGTAAGCAGATTCATTACAATTAATCACTCCCCCCTCCCTCTTGTCAGCAAAAGTAAGCAAAGCTCTTACCTTCCCATGCTTAAGTACATTTTTATATGCATTTTCATTTTAATGTAGTCTGTGTTTTCTTCTTTTAATGTATTCTCTTTTTTCCGTTTCACGTACTATTCATTTAAACAAACTTTACTGACCCGAATCCATGATAAGTTTTCAGTTGATATTGGATGTTTGCTGCTCAATGTTCTGTATCTGCTGGGTCAACGGTAGCACAAACATTACCTTGCTTTGATTATAATACGTCTAATCGTCAATCGTACCGAAACGACACAATATATTGACATAAAAAATTAGGCCAAGTGTATAGCGTGTAGTAATTATCCCACTCGGGTCTAAGCGAGTACCTAAAATACGTTATTTGCGAGAATCCCCGGAAATGCGTTTCGTTTATAATCATAAACAATGTGTAGGCATATGTGTAAAAAAGTTAAGGGGCGCTCAATGCTGTCTATGCGCACATTCGATCATTCTGTTGATTAAAAATGAATTCGCTATGACGTCACGTCCGGACCGCTTTAGCAGAGTCACTTTTAAGACTGTTTTATTTGAGATCACGTTATAGGAACATTATCTAAGGAAAAATACTTTTTCAGTCAGCAGTCTCTGTGTGTCACATTGTGGCTTAGAACATTTAAGGCAACTCTGCTAGTATTACCACTTTGTCAGTAATCTTTTGTGGTCACTTAAATGATTTTCTTTAATGTCAGCTTCATAAAACAAACAATCATCAACATTCCCATCGCTGTTGATGATCGCTGCTGACCTGATTATAAAAGCAATCGCTGCAGCTCGTGTTCAAAACAAGAATCATCTAATCGCAAAACTTTATTCGCACTGTGGAATCGATGAATTCGATGTTCGTTTGCATGCAGATGTACTAGGTTGATCCTTTTCTGACATTTTTAACTAAAAAATCTTGGACAAACAAAATCACCATCAGCTTCATTTATTACACAAACGTGGACGCACGGAATTACAGACCGCACTCAAAATATAAAGAGAAATGACTCACGCAACATACAGCCAGCGACGTAACATTCACTGTCGACAGTCGTTTTGCTACTGAGGCCGACAGACGCGTGAGGTACGCGGGAGGAGAGGGGCACGTGAATTACAAACTGCAAGCGGCCTGTGAGAACGCACGTCCATAGTTAAAGGTTAAGTAAAATAGTTTTTGAACATTTGACAAATTTCCTTTTTGCCTATTACAGCCATAAAAAGATCTACAAAATGATGGCATTGACCAATGTCAATTCCCTCAAAAACCGGTATTTTAATAGCGGGCAACCGCGCTTGCGACACGACCGTAACTGGCGTTGAAGAAATGTTCGCTCCATCAGCGTTATTTTATCCATTTTGATCCAGTTGATGGTTCTTTAACCTGCAGAATTTGTCGCTCCAACATGGCTAACACCTGGAAGTATTTCGACTCAGCGCACGCATCTTCCTCGGGATCAGAATTTGAGTCGTACAAAGAATAACTTTTTGTAAAGTTTGAAATTTGGCATAAGCATCGTTAATGGCATTTTGTCTTAAACGCAACTCAGCTAGATCACATACGACTGCTGTACGCTCATTTAAATAGTTTAGGCAACGGGTAATGACAGCCTGACATTGTCCTTTTGATACTCGCAATCTGTGTAAAAATATTTACGTGGACGAAGTTCCAACGGTGGTACAGTCGTCGACGTACTTGTTGTAAATAAACCTTCCGTACCAGTTTCTGTTGCGCTTATACTATCTGCGTCATTTTTTTCCATTGCCATTTCCCTCGAAGATTTTTTTTTTACAAATGGTTTTCCGCAACAATGTTAATAACTTATTAGAATATCTAGATTACTGGATAAGATGTTCTATTTGTATTATATACATGAAATAACGAATTAAATTCTTACAAATAAAATTGTAATTTTTCTGTGTGATAATTGACAAAATCAAAAACATCACCTTGCTTCTAATATTATATTTCCACATCAATATACCTAATTTATCACATCTATGTTAGTTTCCAACAACAAACATTAATACTTTTATTCCCATTACGGTTCAGGTGTTGTCATCCTTTGCCTTGTCACATCTACATGTTCTTTAAAACTAACCTTATTTTTTGTTTTTATAGAAAGTTCAAAGTTGCAATGAATTTTTAAAGAAAAGAAAAAGTTTTTATTCATCTGTTCATTTTACCAATTTTGGCGCCTGCTTTTTTTTATATAATTCTGTGATTGGATTTGTGATATAAGGCAATTATGACTAATTGAAAAGATAACTGAGCTGAACTTATATATTACGTTTTTATTAAATATCAAATTATAACAGCCATCATCTTAGATAACAAACATTCCTAAATGAATACCTAGCTATTTCAATAGGAATTATAATAATTGTAAAAAGGGTAAAAACCTGCTCAATTTAAATCGAACAAAAAATACTAATCACCTATGAGGAGATCTTTTACTCTAAGTGCCCGCAAACAAAAAAAACAAAACCTATAGAAAGCCGTTACAACAATAGAATATTGCTGATTATAAGGTTGAATTGTATTGAAAACTAATGCAAGTAGGTAATCCTATTACATAAAATATAAATACAGTAAAGCTACACAATATTGAATGATTGCTTACCTTACTTAGATAGCAGTGCTAAAGTCGGTTAAGCAGTTCGGGATCGTTTTAACTACTCTCCCCTAAGTTCTACGACATTTATCATTATTACGTAGCTTTTTAAATTTGAATAAATTAAATATTTTTGTACCCACAGCGCCGTCTGGTCCAAAAACAAGCAAAGCTTGTGCTATGGATACATATAATAGATATATGTATACTTTTTGTGTAAATTATATAGATATATTATACAAAAAACATCCAGTCTCAAGACAAACACAAATAATAAATGTTACCCTTTTTAAGATCGTCGCGCGTTGATCCACCGCTGCACCGGGCAGCCGAAGGGCGTCCCACGCTTGGCCTTCCCGTACTACTATTAATTAGTATATTAAATGACACAGTCCATTAATTAGTATAGACTCGTAGACAAATCATTAATTTCCTCTACAATGTCTCGTTGATATCCGACAATAGCTCCGACAATGATTTGTGGATAATATACGAGCACATAATACACTACAGAATATACGGTCGGTTATTTGTTCTCCTTATCTGTGACTGTGACAGCCTCAGGGGACGCTCTAGTTGGTTAAGTTTTGGCAAGTGTCAGGTCACAAGTTGCGAATAGTCTAGTTTGGTTGTTTTGTACAACAAACAATACGAGATGAATTTGTCAATGTTCAGTAAAGAATACTCATTGTTAATGTACCTTTTTGATTTCGTTCAGAACTCCTAATTAAAAATGATAAAGGTTGTCATCTAGTTCCCAACTCTAACTCTAACTAGCTTAACATTTTTATATGGCTTACTTAACAAGACAAAACACTCCAAATACAAGTCACAGAATAATTAAAACAAGACAATACTCCAATTGATTACACGAATTCCTATAAACATTGTTTGGGCAATTCAGCTTTAGACTGCTGCGGCCGTCAACTCCGTCGAACAATGTGGCAAGTTCGGGCCCTTAACTTAACAATTGGGTAACAACAACACTGCTTTTCATTTAAGAACAGCATCGATTGGGCAATTTTCTACTCCAATAGTACTAGATTTCAACTGCACTATTTTTCATTGCTTTGCGCGAATGTGTTGAACTTAACGTCTGAAGGTCGCGTTGCTGTCAGGATAAGACAAGCGTATGAAATTCATAGTGTATCATAGTACACACTAAGTATTTACGTACACGCTACTTTTCCAAGTAAATATTATATCAAGAAATAATTTGAATTGTTTGAGTCTCATTCGATTGTGGATTTATATGCGAGATGGATAAGGATATTGATTCATGGCCATATTACAATCAGCTTAACAATTGTTTATTTAATACATGCATGCGATTATTAAATGCAGTCTGTGTAATCATTTAATAAAGAAGAGAGACGGATTGGTGTTTTGAGAAAGTAGGAATGAGAAAAAACATTGAAACTGTCATATGAAAACTGTCAAATTCTTTCGCATTCGAACTTTAAAATATATATACGTGACGTGTTGCTTTACACAATTGTTTTTTCACCATTTGTGTAGTAATTTTAAATAGGCGAGGAACACATCTCGAATAGTTTTTTTTTTAATTGCCATAGGTGAAATCTAATCATTGGACGTACTTGTTGTTTCGCAGACGCGCCTAAGAATCCAGATGACTAAGCACAAAATGACTAATATTTAAGTGGTATCAATATCTTATCTGTTATTTTTGGAGTCGGTGCCAGCCATTACGAGGAGCCAGAGAAGTACGCATTTCCTAGCCAGATATGAAAAAAATGGTCGCAAAAGTGTGACAGTGACGAAATAAAATTGTGATGTCTCTTTCTAACTTGTTTTAATAAACATCAACTCGATCTAACTCGAAGTCCATGGTGCCAGCCAAGGCAAAAAAAAAATACAAACTTAATATACGATAACAAGCGATGGAGTAGGTATATTCAATCCTCAGATAACTAAAAAAAAAAAATTTTTTTGGAGTCAGTGAGTGTGCTAAGTTACTTAGGCAAAAAAACAAAGAAATACCCAAAAACACTAAAAATAGATACCTATTTTATGAGAACCATATACCTGAATCAAAATTACTGTAAATTTATAAACTCTCCGCCGCTGGCACCGACTCCAAAAATAGCAGATTAGAAATTGATACTACTTAAATATTAGTAATTTTGTGTTTGGTCATTTAATGTTCTTTCCTTTGTTCTAATAACAAAAAGGTAATTTAAACTTTTGAGTTTAAGATTTTCAACACTTGACGTCGGTTTTTCTTTACATAGATAACCGGTTGGAAATTGTATATGGTTTAGGTACACGAATCACATAGAAACCGTACAAAGTATATCTAGAGTTTCATATTATTATTTAAATTTTGATAGATAACTATCTAGCTAATTTACTTAAAAAATAGGTTCTGTTTGTTTATTGCAGATAGCACTACCAGCCGTACTTTGAAGTTTACGAGAACATGTTAGGATTTCCATCAGTGATATTTGTGAATCACCATTTTTTGCGATTCAAACATTATGGTTTTGCCTAGTAATATTACGTAATTTAGTACACTACATGTTGAGTAAAGGTTTTCTTTTATGAGGTTATAACCTACTGTACGGTCCCTGATGAATGAGATATGAAGGAAAATCAGGTCCGAGAGACAACATCTAAGAAAGGAGTGGTACATCGGAGGCATGGACAGGTGTTTAACCTGGACAGACATGTTTCGGATCGAGGGAACATAGAACTATCACGTGAAGAACACTTAAGACACTTAGCATAGGGTTGGGGAAGGGAGTAGGAAAATATATCTGTGTATACATATATGTCTTAGCATAGGACTGTTTGAAAGGCTTTAGGCGGCTTTGCTTGATCCAGTGTAAGATGCTTGTGTTAGGGGCAATATTACATTATTTAGGTTGTGGGGTTATGGACCTGAATTAACAAAGAGAAAAAATTATGGGGAAGGTTTATTAAATAAAAGGGGGTTGTTTGTAAAAACAATTTGGAAGCAAGTCTGAAGAGAATAAGAGTTAAAAGACCATATTTTGGGGCCTTTTCAGCTAAATTTATTCAGATTAAAAGGGGAGGGAATTGCAGGCATAGCCCGGACAGGAGAGGGGTTGCACGGTCATAAGATTCCCTAAAATATATTAAAATATTTTCTGAGTAAAGGATATTTTCCTCTTATATCAAAGTTTATAACTCAAGTAATAGTTTTGAAAAAAATTAGATAAAAAATGTTGCGAGGACCGACTATGTCGATTTCGTTGCTTGAACCTTGCAGCGCAGGACCTTAAGAGCATCCATAGATGATTCTTGGTCTGATTGGAGAGTCCAGTTTTACTAGTTTATTTTTTTTTTCATCAGGGACTCTTTGCCTAATAAAGAACAAATAATTAAATAAGGTGTATACTTGTTAGGGATTGAGAAGGGTTCCACGCATGACTCTATGTCATCGTCTCTTTTTTCTTTGTGTGAATTTTAAAATTGATTTCAACAACAAATTTTTAAAAAGGGCTGTTGTCTGTTTAGGTTGGGGGTAGGCATTATAAGTCTACACACACTAGTGATACATTAATTAAAAGGCCCCTCGACCGCTGTCACTATTTTTATTTGTAGGTATACATCCCTAGAGAAAAGATAAATCATTTTTGTTGAAAATAACGCTTTGACAGAGGGTTTAGAATAGTTGTAGGTCGGTTCCCATGCAAACTAGGAGGAGTGTATAGTGGAAAATCAAATAATACAAAGGAGAACAGTGTGAGAGAGTTTAAATGTTTCCTTCGAAAGTAGTTAATGAGACTGTAAGGTTACAACCTTTTGATGATAACGCTTCGTCAACAGACCTAGGGATGTCGCGGTTATAGTAAAATCCCTCCATATTCATATCAGTATTAGAATAGGGTTGGGTAATGATAATTAAAACAGAATAGGTCTTCAGGAAACAGCGAAGTTTGAGTGCAGAGGGGTGTGAGATTTAGAGCTGGTTTAATTTTAGGTTTTTACTAGATCGGATCCACCCTACTCCAAAAAAATTTCAAGAAATAATTATAATTGTAATAGTAGGACTAAATTATTCTGATTTTGATCCGGATCGAGAGATAAATTAAAAAATGGTTATCGTTATTTTCGGGGTGTCTATTATATACCTTATTAATACTACTAATCGGGATAAGTTTTCGTCAAAGTAATGGGTGATAAGTTGTCGTGATACAGATTCCTCCTTTGTTTAGCGAGTTCAGTTATTAATTAATAAATCACTAGTTGTGGAGACGAGTAGTTTTAGAATTTTTAATTTTTGAATTCTCCAACATTATCTTTTATGTTCAATTCGAAATATTTTATATGCTTAAACAAAATTATAAAAAGAGTTTGTTAACACATTAACACTGTAATACATATCTATATCTAAATCAATTTTAAATAAAAAAGGAACCCAGTACGTGGGTTAAATTCTCTTACCTTTTCTTCTTAAAAACTCTTTTACCATTATATGGTAAAAACTTACGGAAACAATAACTGAAAAGGGTTCGACCAGAAGTTAAACTTTGACCGAACAAATAAAACTAAAGCTGTTTTAAGTGACATTAGCTGGTCTTTTCTTCTTCATTGAGAATCCGGTTGTGTTTGCGTATTGTTATCCACATAGGGTCCCTAAATAACTAATGAGCCGGGGGACCTTGGATGTGGATGTGCCGGCAAAACGCGAAAGTTCTAATCACTCAAACTACTTATTGTTAATCTCATAGATATATGATGTACATATAACGTAGCAAAAAATCCTACGTCTGCGGTAAATCTGACTGGAGATTCTTGAGAGAGAAATGTTTTCCTCATTGACTGAATTATTAAAATAACCTATATATGTTCTACAATATTTATGATTTCTTCCATATCCTTTAATATATTTTAAAGTATTGACAAGTGAAATTGTGTATGATACATCTCTTATTGACCTCTGTAGACAACAAACTGAATTATTCATTGTCATTTGTTAGATTCCCGAGATACAATAAATTTTACGGTTACGGAAATGGATTTAGTAATAGATTAGTAGGTAAAAGGGTCTTAGTTCGATCCCAATAGTAATCCAACTATTTTTTGTTTATTGTCTTGACTAATTAATGAAATCTTATTCCTTATACTCGTTTTACTGATATTTTACAAGTTTAAAATAAATAAATAAAATACTGAATTATTCAAGGTTTACTTTTGTGTGGGATTGAAGTATTTTAGAAATCTTCCTACGTTAAATATTGGATAAACATATCTCAGTGTCTAGCTGGAAATGGAATATGAGAATATGGAAGGAATATGTTTTGTTTTAGAAACTGACCAAATCAGGGTCAGTGGGACGAAAATATCACTCATAATTGGAATGTATTGTAATATCTATCTTAGGGAGATATATTATTCTTGTGAGAAAACTTAATTATCATTATTAGTTAGGTTTGCGATAATTATATTTTGTAGAATTTAGTTTTAGGATTGAAATTGACTTGCCGTGCTAGTGACTGACAACACTCATACCTTTATAGAATCAGTGTTGCTTAGGGTTACAGCGTATAGCCGTCCATAATCACGCCAATAGACGATCATACCCAAATTAAAATACTATTACTAAGTCTTGGGGTTCTGTAGGTAGGGTGTTTTTATTAACAACGGTCTCTATTTCTTTTTTTGTAAAAGAGGGTTTCTATGTCTGCAATCACGCCATTTTCGAGGTGGGGGGTTTCTACACATTGCAAATGGTGTCAGTAATCAGTATCGAAAACTTACATAGGTCCTTAAATAATAAATGAAAAATTATACTACCCTGAAAATCCCACTTGAAGTCAACCTTCATGAAACATTTAGCTGAGTGTTTTCTTATACTTGAAGTCGAAGCCGAAAATTTGTAGCAAAGAAGAGAAGAAAACACTTGCTCAATGTTTGATAAAAAAATATTTTATTATTATTTTTTTATTATTTGAACACATTTTGAAATTGTAAATAAAAATAATAATAACAAAAAATTACCGCCTTCAAAAACCTACTAAAAAGTAAAAAAATAAAACTTCATGAACATTGGGTTAAGTGTTTTTTTTTTCTGATTAAAGTCGAATGCCCAAAAATAATTGTCTCGTATTTATGTTGAAAATTTGGTGTCATCGTAATTGATTTTTTTTTTTCAAGAAGTGAACAACGTCTTTATTCAAGTCTTAAATAAATTATTCTGATTTTGATTTATTACACGTTCTTGCAGTTCTGTACTGCCCGGGCCCGAGACACCGTACTGTAATGTCGACCGACAAGAGTAGTAACAGCCTTAGTAATATATTTCGGTAAAAATATTCCTTGTCTCTCTTTAAAGCAGGAATACAGGGCAATGAAAAATAAAGTGACAAGATAAAAAAATTCTATTTTCTACGCAGCTGCCGCTATTCGAGTAGTGCATCATTGATGAGCGAGAGGTGACCCACGCTGACGTACTCAAAGGCCCAGTTTTGCAATATTTTTTTACCCAATGTTGAATAAGTAAACTTATCTTTATCTCAACCTACTAGTCTCGACTATGTTTGTTGGACAAACGGTTTCTTATATATATTTTCCTATTACAAAAAATAATAATACCTAAAGTTTTTTTATTGAACAAAATCAAAGTAATATTCATATAGGTCCACTTTAATACAAATTTCAGAATTTTAACACAAAAATCAGTTAGGGTTCTCGATGACAATATTTAATTTATTACGAAGATATTAATAATATCGGTAGGTAGTGTAGGTTCGGTATATGTTATACTAATAGTATAGGTAGATGTATAAATCTTAGGAATTATGTAGTAAGTAACTAATAATAACTACCTCTACATAGTAACTATGTAATGTTTGAACACATAGGCACTACACGCGGTGCCTTTGACATTTTACAAATAAAATCCGCACCAATTGTGCGCATGACTGCCGCCGCCGCAAACGCGAGGCATGTGCGTCGCCCGCCAACCGCATACCTCGATTAGAACTCCACCAGTTGCGAGCTGTGTGGTGGACGACACCCGCTCCACTTGGCCCGAGTTGATCTACTTTATACACCGCTAGATACTTTGCTATATATGTTTGAAAAATTCTTAACTAACAAACCTGTGACAACAACAAACTCTGTGAGTTCGTCGCCTCTCAAAGCAATAGCAATTTGTAAACAATATATATATTTCAGTAACACTCAATTTAAATTTAAGTATGTTACTCCTTAGGACAAAGTAGAAGCCTATAAGTTGCTGAACTTAGAAGAAACTAGAGACTTGTAGTGTTTATTAATTGATTTCCTTAGTGGCATTAAACATACACTACCTCCTTTCTTCAATGAATGTATAGACTATGGTGTGTTTCCTGATTTGATGAAGATCAGTATGATAATACCACTATTTAAATCTGGAAGCTCAGACGAGCTTAATAACGTAAGACCCATTTCTATCATGCCTCCACTAAGTAAGATTTTTGAAAAAAATATGTTTAATCAACTATTACACTACTTCACTGCAAATAAATTTCGTTGAATTAATTGGGTGTACTAGCGGGAATGACCCATTCCTACAAGGATTTACAAAAGGCCGCAATATGCAATTGGTGTCTTTTGCGATCTATCCAAGGATTTCCACTGCGTTGAGAACCGAGACTCTTACTCGCAAATTAAAACATTATGGTATAAAAGAATTTGCGCTTTATCTTATATCTTGTTACCTAAGTTTCAAAACACAAATTGTTGCAAAAAATGAAACAAAATAACCGGGATCCACAGGACTGAAAAAATTTGCCAAGTCGTTTTGTTTGCCGCTGAATTATCCTTAATATTTATTGTTCATAGGAAAAAAGAAAACAATGTTGATTACTGTCAGAAATACTTAATTGGTTTGCAGTACACAATCTTTTGCTAAATTCTAAAAAAACCAAGTGCATTTAATATGTTACCTAATGTTCGAGACCTTAACCTAAATTAAGCTTAAATGGCGACTGTTTGATTTTGGTAGATTCAACTTTGTTTTTTGGCATCACGTTAGATCCCAAACAACAATGGAATACACGTCTATCTCTACTTGCTGGGAAACTTAGCTCAGCTGTGTTCGCTGTTCAGATAGTTAGGCAATGAACTGGTATAAAAACTGTTGGCATAGTTTATTTTAGTTATTTTCAGAGAAATATGTTAAATGGAATTCAGTTGTGTGTAGGGCAGCGGATTTTCAAAAAATTTTTATCTTACAAAGAAAAGCAGTTAGGTAAACCACAGCAGGTTGAATTGGACCAAGTTTACCCGTCCCCAGTCAGATACCTTGGACAGTGTGGTCTCGATTTGAGATACAAGTTCTCCGCGGTTTTCCTTCACAACGGAACGAGGGATGTTTGCACAACCCGTGTAATAAGCGTCTCCAGTACTATAATCTGCATAGCAATGTATGTTATTGATGGGTAACATGTCATTGGCATGCAGTAGAAAGAGCGTAGGAGACAGCACAGAGCCTTGCGGGACACCTGCATTAATTTCCATGCTATCAGAGCAACTACCATAAACTACGACTCTTATGCCAGACAAAAAGCTAGCCACTCATTTGCAAAAACTCTCGGTCACTCCGTAAGATGGCAACTTCTATAGAGGACCCCGGTGCCAGACCCGACCGAACATCGCTATTTCGAGGCTACATGCTAATGCCTCCTCCCGACTCTTGATGGCTAATGCCAATCGGTGTGTGAGATACACTAGAAGGTCACCAGTCGAGCAACCGTGGCGAAAGCCATATTGACCATCACTGACCAGGTCGTGTTCTTCTAGGTATCTTAGAAGCTGTGTGTTGATTACGCGCTCCATAACCTTGGAGAGGAGGGAGGCAATAGCGATAGACCTATAATTTGGTGGATCTGATCTATTGCCTTTTTTGGGCACCGGGTGCACATTCGCAGTCTTCCATGAATGCTGCTGGTATGCCGTCTGGCCCACTCGACTTATGAACGTCTAGGGAAAGCAACGCCCGCCGGACCTCGCGCTGTGTTATAGAGATTTCCGGCATGGTCTTACCGCACCACGGTAAAGTAGGTGGTACAGCGCCTTCGTTAGTTTCGAGTTAGAGGCAAAGAGACTGCCCAATAGATCGGCTTTCTCTTTTGCACTGTGGGCCAAGTCACCATCGGTCTTTCACAGTGGTGGTAATGATGACTGGCAGAAGTTCCCCTCGGCAGCTTTAGCAAGCGACCAGAAAGCACGACTCCCAGAAGGATAGCTCGTAAGTCGCCCACCTATTTTGCCGATGAATTGGAATTTTGCTCTGGCAGTTGCTTTCTTACTGAACCTCGAGGCAGAGGTATAGGCGATGCAGATGTCCCAGACTTAGTGCTACCCAGAATCACACTCGCAGACCTCAACTGCACGCTGCGCTCAATGATAAAGTCGCGAACCACACGCGATATTTACGACATCTCTGTAGACCTACTTATGTGCATCTGGCCGCTTCTATCCGGAATACTGGTTGAACTAATCAACAATTTTTTTTCATCCGGTATTTACCCAGACGTACTTAAGAGCACACGAGTGTGTCCAGTCTACAAAGGAAAAGGGGGGAGGGATTCTGTAGACTTTTATAGACCTATAACAATAGTATCAAACATATCAAAAATTATTGAATCGATTTCATCAAATTGCTTAATGCAACATCTTGAAACTAACGACCTACTGACTGACAGACAATTTGCCTACAGACAAAATAGGTCTACCACAGAAGCGGCGCATTAAATCTACGACTGCATTGCAACGGCTCTGGACGACAAGTACAAGGTGGCAGGGATATTCTGTGATCTCTCAAAAGCGTTTGATGTTATAAACTTTGAGTTGTTATTAGAAAAAATTAAACATTATGGTCTGAAAAACAAAACGCACGAACTGTTTAGGTCATTTTTAATTAAAAGACATCAAACGTCTCAAATCGAAATAGACGGCAAAACCATAAAGTCAAATGCGGGCAAAGTGGAGATTGGTATACCATAGGAATCGGCCCTCGGAAACTCTCTATTTTCGTTCTTCATGAATGACCTCTCATCTTCAGTTACCGAAGGCCTGCCGGTGACACAACAGTGGTGGTGAGTGCACGCACGTACGAACAGCTCGAAAACAAGATAGCAAACGCGTGCGCTCAGCTCAATGCGTGGTTCTCGTCCTCAATGTCACAAAGTCCAATGTTATGATATTCTCGAGAGGAAACCCCACTTTAACTCCACAAGTATAGAGTCCGATGCCACAATGCGAGTCCTGTAGATTTCTCGGGTTTACCATAGACACTAGACTAAACTGGAAACACCATGTGTCAACGTTGTGCGAAAAGCTGAGTAGTGCAGTATTTGCACTACGAATGCTGAAACCACTCGTGTCCCTCGTTGCTACTACAAATATATTTTGCCTACTTTCACTCCCTTCTGTCATATGGCATTATTCTATAGGGCACCTCGACAGACTCCAATCGGGTGTTCATTATACAAAAGAGAGCTCTTCGCACACTGGCGGGTGTAAAACCTCGCCATTCATGCAGAGAACTATTTAAAAAATATGGTATAATGACACATTATTCTCAATATGTGTTCGATATTATAATGTATACTCGACGCAACATAAACACCTGTAAACGCATCAGTGTTCCAGGCAGAGTGACTCGTCAAACAGGGCGTCTACAACGTGTGCCACAACGACTAGCACTGATGGATAAAAATCCGCGAGTTATAGGCCCAGCTTATTAAGAGCACCTCCCCGTCGACCTAAAAAACTAACTCTCAGATCAGAGATTTGGTCGCCGGCTAAAAGAGCTTTTACTGACTCAATTCTTTGACAGAATACAGTGACCACGTTTGACATTTTTAATATTTGTTTGTTTTTTTATTGACTTGATTGATTTTTATTTATGTTTGTTTTTGTTTTGACATTTTTATTGACTATTAATTTTTAATTATGTTTGTTTTTAATTTTGACATTTTTAAATCTTTGACTGAATATTGATTCTATTTATATGTTTATTTTTAATCGTTGACGTTTTATCTTAGAATATTTCTAAGCCTTTATTTTTCATTGTGATTTTAATTTTTATACTTGACGATCTTTTTGTGAATTGGTTATGTATTATTATTTTAATGACATAATGTAATTTTCGATGAGAAATAAATGACCTACCTACCTATCATGGCCTATTGACTCAAAAATGTGAACAATATGGTATTCGGGGACATGCACTCTTGTGGTTTATAAGTTATTTGTCAAATAGAAAACAACATGTGGAAAGAACTCGCATCAACAAAAACTGAGAAGTAACATCATACAAATCTTCATGTAGAATTAAAAAACTAGGTGTACCCCAGGGTAGTATACTGAGGCCTTTGCTGTTCCTAATATATATAAATGACCTTCCGTCTATAACGAAATATCCTTGCACATTATTCGCAGATGACATATCGATTGTAATACATGATGAAAAATACACAAATTACGAAATAAACATAAACTTTACCATAAACTCAACTTTGCAATGGTTAGACACAAATAACTTATGTGCTAACTTAACAAAAACTAAATACATGCAACTTTCCACTTATATCTTTTTGTGAATTGGTTATGTATTATTATTTTAATGACATAATGTAATTTTCGATGAGAAATAAATGACCTACCTACCTACCTATAAAAGGCGGATGCCAAACCTAAATATAGCTGGTCTTGGTCAAAAAATTCAAAAGGTGACTGAAATAAACTTTTTGGGCTTATCACTTGATCATGACTGTAACTGGAAAAAACATGTTAACAATATTTGTAAAAAAATAAACCGATTTGTTTATGCACTTAGAAACTTACATAACACAGTTGGTAGGGCAGCTGCTCTCACTGCTTACCACGGGTATGTTGCTTCAGTTCTTAGATATGGTCTTTTACTCTGGGGAAACTCTACCGATATAAATAAAGTGTTTATAGTACAAAAGAAATGCATCAGAGCTATCTATGGTGCTAACCCACTTGAATCGTGTAGACCACTATTTAAAAAATTAAATATTTTGCCCTTAACAGGACATTACGTTTTTAAAATTGAACTATCTGTTCGAAAATTACTACGACCACTCTCTTTTCTCTCGAGATCCGACAAAGCTAAGGTTTCCGGGTAGATGTAATACTTATCTTCATTTAAAGAATTCGAAAATGATGTGTATTAAAGTGTATAACACATTTCCAAAGCAAATGAGAGAACTACAAATTGACAAATTTAAGGTGTGCCTCAAAAAATGTTATTGGAGAAATGTTTTTACACTCTAAAGGAATTTTATGACTACTTTAAAAAAAATAGCTAGGTATTTAAGATCTTATTTGTTGTATAGAGAATGAGAATATAATGTAATTATAATCGTAAAACAGTAATATAATTTTGACATCAAACAAAATGTGCATTTTGATATTTAATGTTATAACTATTTTAATAATTGTTTCACATTACCTAACATTAAATGTTATTATAATGAATTATTTTGACATAAAGACGAATTGTGTAATTTTGATATCATTGATCATTGATTTCATAAAAATAAAGAATTTTATAGTAGTAAATTATAAAAATAGGCTAAAAAATAGGTATCAATAGATAAATTTTAATGTTATCTTCTAAGACTTAGAATGTAATCTATTTTTTTTTTGTAAAATGATAAATTTTGCATGCCGATTGTGGCGGAATATGTCTGTTCATCGTAACTAATACATTGTTAAAACCTTTGTACCAACCATGTTCCGTGCAAATAAAGAAATAAAAATAAATGAAAACAACCTTAGCTTTGCATACTATGTCCAGCAATAACAATAACTTTCATGTGATAGATACTAACAGTATTTTTAGACATAATTATATAAGGACACGACATAAATATTATCTCACACACCATTGTGCCAGAGTGTAAGCCTTGTCGCTATCATTTTATATTAATATCACAGCCAATAATTTGGCTAAACAATCTGCTTTCACTGAGCGGTGCAATCATAATTGTGTAATTGACATTTCAGCTAATCATTTAGCTAAATAACCCGCTTCTATTGAGCAGTATAATAATTTGACATGTGATAATTTGGATTAAATTTTAAGACAACAAAAGACCACTTGGGCAAATTTTATTTTAGTTAATAAGCAGCTAAAGCTTAAAGAACGTAAAAACATTTTGAGCCTCTCAGTTAAGCGAACTCCCGAGCTGTCCTGTATAGAAGTTGAGCATCTCATTGTTGTGAGTGTATACAAGCCGCCTTGTGCAGTTTATGATAATTTTGAATTAGTTATAGAAGAAGTGCAAAATAAAATCAGCATTTCCAATAAACAAATCATTATTTGTGGAGATTTTAATATAAACATTTTAGAGAATAGCTCATTAAGCAACCAGATTGCATGCTTTGTTTCGGTCTTACAATTTAATTTTTTTTTTGTGAACTAACTAGAATTGCTGTATCTAGTCCCATTTGCACAAAAACATAAAACCAATTAAAAATCAATTATAAGCAATCTAGAGTCAGATCATTGTGGACAATTAGTGGTTTTAGAAAGAAAGAATAGTATTAATAAAAAGGATATTAAATTAATACCAATAACAACTGAACGGATTGAATCATTTAAATCTAACCGATTGCATAGACTTTCAGATTTACTTCATAATGGCAACCCAAATGATATGTACAAAACTGTTCTTGACCCTATTATTACAGATTATTATAAAATATTTACTGCAAAAAAGAAACTTTTTTCCAGTCGCTTTAGTTTAGTGAATGGGCTACCCAAGGTTTTTATAACAGTAGGCGCAAACTGTGTGAATTATGTAAAGAAAGCACGTATAATAATAGCCAATTAGTTAGGAAATATGTAAAAAAATACTTAAAAACCTTTAAAAAAGTCTGTCTTGTTGCAAAATCAATTCACCTCAGACATAAAGTAAATATTCAACAAATAAAATAAAAACTACATGGAACATAATCAATATTTAAACTGGTATAGCTAGGAATTCTTGTCAGGACTTTGAGTTGATTGCAGATGATACTAGTTTAAAAACAAATTCTGAGGTAGCAGTTGCCTTTGAATTTTTTTTAGCAATAATCCAATCAAAACAACTGAACATCTTAATTCAGTCAAATGATAAGCTATTTCTGTATTAATGACCTTCTTAGTAGTAAACAGTTTGGCTTTATGTAAGGCCGTTCCACAACCGAAGCAGGAGTGGCACTATTAAAAAATATATTCAACGTATGGGGGGATTCGTATGATACTCTTGAAGGGTTTTGTGATTTATCTAAGGCATTTGACTGCGTCCAACATGAAAATCTCATCAGGAAGCTACATCACTATGGTATTAGAGGCAAAGCTCTTGACCTTTTAACCTCCTACATGAGTAGCAGAGTACAGAAAATTAATGTCAACGGTGAAAGATCTCGGATCAGCAGTCACTATGGGAGACCCTCAGGGCTCAATTTTAGGTCCTTTTCTATTTCTTATTTACATTAATGATCTCCCATATCATGTAAAAAACCATGAAATTGTCTTATTTGCTGATGACACCTCTTAACTGTTTAAAGTCAAAAGACAACAGACTTGTTATAATAAATAAAATAATGCCATTTCTAAAATTGTAGATTGGTTTAACGCTAATAATTTGTTGAAGAGAAAAAAACCAAGTGTATTAAATTTACATTACCAAATGTTAGTCAGATACAAACAAGTATTAATATTAATGGCGAAAAATTAGAACTTTTTAATTCAACAGTCTTTCTTGACATAACGCTGGACTTGTCTTCAATGGGGTTCTCATATTCATAAACTAGCCAAAAAACTTAGCTCTGCTGTGTATGCGATCAAGAAAAAAAGACAATTGACCGATGTATACACTGCAAAATATTATATTTTAGTTATTTCCATAGTTTAATGACATATGGTTTATTATTGAGGGGTAGCGCTGCTGATGTAAATACAATATTTTTGTTACAATAACGGGCAACTCGTGCTATTCATAAATTAGGCTCTAGGATATCTCTGAGGAATAGGTTTAGGGAAGTAAATATTTTTACTTTAGCGTCGCAGTACATATATGAAAATCTTTTATTAAAAATATCAATAGTTTCAGCAAGAAAATTGGCGTTCACAAAGTAAATACTAGAAGTAAAAATAAACTGTTGGTGCATGATACACGTCTACACAAAATAAGAAACTATATAATATAGGGCAATGTATATACTTTTACAACAAAGTTCCCAATAATATACAAAAAAGCTATCAATTAGTAAATTTATATCTTTTATTAAACAACTTCTTTGTGAAAAAGCATACTACAATTTTTCAGACTATATAAGTGATAAAAATTCTTGGGAATGAAGATACTCAATAACAGGATGCATAGGTTTGCCAAATTAAAATGGAAAAAATATAAAATTGTACGGCTTATTTTTTTTTATTTATAACATTGATTATATTCATAGTTTTATGACTTTTTTTAAAAGAGTAACTATCGTGTTTCTTGCCGGATTCTTCTTGGTAAAAATCAACAACATTGTGAAACGGATTTATAAAAATAGTATTTCATAACTTTGACGATTCAAAAGTGTCAAATCCTAATTTGAATAAAAAAAATTGATTTTGAGTTTGACTTGACATTTTAGCTTCTCTGCAAGACCTATTAAACCTCGGTCATATTTTGACGCCGGCAGCTACTCTCGGGTTAGGAATATAACATTCCATACCGGCAAGGATTGTCTCAGTGACTGCGGCTGCGCTGTCGTCAGGATTTTCTGAGCTAAAGCAGAGCTGCCTCCACGGGTACGATGCATAAAATTCACGCAATCCGTCCCAGCCTGCCGACTTATAATGCCACACACGACGCCAAGTAGTTGGCCCAGATGGGTCGGGTTGTGTGCATGACTCTTGAGTTTAAACGAGACAGTGGTCCGAGGAACCAAGAGGCGCATCCACTAAGCTGGAATATCCATCCGGACATGTAGTTAGCAGAAGATCCAGTAAGGAGCTCGTATGGTCCTCTATATCTGGTATTCTCGTTGGAGAAAGTACCAGCTGAGAGAATCTATAGGTCAAAGTAAATTCATGAGCAGATATCCCTGCGTAGTTATTGGTTCGAGAAGTGAGCCACTGACGGTGGTGATCGTTGAAGTCTCCCAAAATAACTAGTTCTGCTGTGGAATACTGCTCTAGAACTTTGTCAGTCGTCAAACTCAGGTGCTTGAAGAGTCGAGCTACGTCCCTATTACCGCTATGAGATCTGTATAGGCACGCATAGATACGAGTGTGGCCGCCGTGATCTACGCGCACCCACAATATCCACAGGTCCCTGTCTTCAAGGCTATGAAGGTGACGATAGCAGATATCCTCCTGGACGAACATTCATATACCGGCACGACTCACAAAATTGTGCTCGAGTTTGTAGCCGGGACAATGTAGGTGTGATGTTTCGGACGGGCAGGATATCTGCGTCTCCGTAATTAAAAAGAACAATTGGCTGCGCAGTCTCCAGATGGTGGTGGACTGCGTCGAGATTTGCGTGAATACCCCTGATGTTGCAAAAATCCACATAAAATTTTAAAGCCGCTGTAAAAATCCCTTTTCTATTATTTTCCTGGCCATTTTTCAAAAAGTTACTTATATTAAATATGACAATTCACTGCACAGGCAGCTTAGAAGACAAAAAGGTGCGGTACTTGAACTGCGCAAGCTAAGCACATATAATGCGATTGCTGACACGGCGAGTGGAAGGGCCCCTGATCGCTCTCTGTCGTAGTAGCCGGGTCCTCCACGGTCTTCTTCTCTGGCACGTCTACTAATTCAGAAACTTTACACAGGTTGGCGATACAGCATCACAGGACAGAAATTCAGTGATCCCTGGGTTCGGAAACCCGTACAACCTGCGGGCGCCCAGCGGTCAGCCGTTTCATCAGGTCTTAAAGACCGCCGTACCAGCACGTCGCGTTTACGCTGAGCAATGACAGCAACATGTACCGCCGGTCATCCGCTCTCCGCGGAGCGAATCCTCAGGAGTTCTGGAAACCTTTCTCACCGCCGAACACAACACCCAATGTTAGTGTTATTACGGCCGCGGTTTTCTGTAAGGTGGAGGTACTTTCCCAGTTCAGGTTGCTCATTCGAGCAAGTACTCGCTATGCCCCGCTTCGAGCGAGTACCTGCTGCGCCTTACCTCTTTTAAAAATCTCGTTACATCTCTACCTCTCTTAAATAAAGTTCAATGGTATCTGGGTACCACTCTGAACTTGCCTTCACATAAATTTAAATCTACGATTAAATATCATTTGATAATGGGAGGTCATTACACTGTCGACGGAACAGGACTACTTTAACAATTCCAAAGTGTTTGTAATATCCAAATTTGACTTTGATTGATGTTTGGAGTCAAAAAAATGACATATTTGTGTAATTTTACTTTTGTTTTCTCTTAACGTATAGATCTTCTGATTTTATTTTGATTTTTTTCTTGTAAAAGTTACTTATTTTTATGTTATGTAGGTATAATTGTATTTTGAATTTATATGCAATGTATAAGTATTCATTTTCTTAGTTTAATGTTTTCGTTTTCTTAAGTACAAACATGTATCTCAATCAAATATTTGACATGTTAAAGTGCATATTTAGGGCTTCCTTACAAAATAAATGATTCTGAAAATATTTTTTGAATTTTGCTAATACCCTTAACATATGTGTATTTATGAGCAAACTATCTGTGGGTGGAGTTTGGTCAATTTCCTTATATTGTTTATATTATACTTTTACACGAAACCGACACTTATTATATGTGTACCAATACTAAGGTGACTGTGTTCCACGGTATAGCACGGTTCAACAAAATTATATAATATAATCTAAATCTTCAAATCTAGATATTCATACACTTGATGGTGGCCCCCAGGTCCCCAGGTTCCCAGGGCCGCAGGGGTTGTGATTTAATAAAAACTGTTTTATCGCCCGAACCTGACAATGAGTATGCTCACAGCATATAGAATGTATAGTGTTGTGCTGATTTTATAAAGTTTCTTGTACAGTGTTTACAATGTAGATACTAAGCTTAATCGAGAAATCCATTTTTGAGAACAAAAAAATTTTAAGTAAGTTGCTGTAGATATTTATATAAATATTAATTTATATACGTTTGTGTATACTGATTGTTGTTCGTATAAAAACTATATAAATGAGTGCTTTGCATTCCAAATCATTAATCTTTTACTCTACCTAGTCCTACTATCTACTTATTACTGATATTATAAATGTGAAAGTATGTCTGGATGGATGGATGTTTGTTTCTCAATCACGCTTCAACCACTGGACGCATCTTGATAAAACTTGGTATACATATAGGTTAGGTCCTAAAATAGCATATAGGTTACTTTTTATCCCGAAAAATTTAAAAAACTGTTACAAAGTTAAACGAACTATAGCTGCAGCTATAACAAACTTTATTGGTATAATCAAGGAGTTTCACGCCAATAACTGAATTTAGGGCGGGTGGATTCGCTCGTAGACTAAGTCTAGTACAACGTATATAGAACCAAGAACTTGGAAACTGAAAACAAATCTACAGAAGCAGTTAGTCGTTCCATTTTGTACATTTAGAATATTGTGTCTCAAAATTGCACTAAGACGATATATCATCGTAAAGTTTTATGTTTTCAATTTCCTCTTGGACCCTCTCGTTATTGTAAGTTGATGGCGCGACGTCTGACGACTGACGACTGACCACTGATGACTGACGACTGACGACTGACGACTGACGGTACGGCCTCGAGAATTGCTCTCGTTGCGTTGTATCGCAAAAGAAAATCTTAAAAAGGTCGATCTGACGTTGTCTTGTGTCTTTCAGTTTTTGACAAAATGTATTAAGTATTACTACGAAGCTATTAAACAGCCACGGATTACCCACGTAGTTATAGATCCACGCTCAAATAAGCAGCGGCACCGCGTATCTCACTCTGGAGATCACATATTCCTTTGGATATTCTGACCCTGTATGTATTGTTTGATTGGGCACATTCTAATGATAAGGTCAAAACCATATATGACGTCACCACAAAGACCAGCCACGCAGTCGACATTGTAGTAATGGCTGAATCTCTGTTTGGAAGAAATGCTAAACAGTCTCGACTGCACAGTGAAATACACATTGACTTGAGACTGACTACAGAATTATTTTGAGTTTCATGAATAAATAATGACTAGGCTAATTATGTGACAATTCAAAACTAAAACCCGACTACATAAAAATCGCGCTCTGAAAATATTGGAACAAGAAAATATTACCAAATAAAGGATAGGACGCATCACGGTCGCATGCCAACTGGACCTGAAAATTATTTACTAAACAATACATTTTTCACTTCTCGTGCTCTAACAGTGTATCATTATAGCACAGCGTAGGCGGACTAAATTAAATTATATTTTCTGAATACTTACTCGTAAACAGTATCATTACAACAAAGCGAGTGCTAAGACCTTAATTTACTCCCACGAGCTTTTTCTTTGTAAATTTTTCTTTTCTTTTTAATTTAAAAAACATATTATATTGTGTATTTGGATCATTATGTTCAACAAGCGATGGAATTTTTAACAATAAATTATTTTTAAAATATTTCCAAGTGTCGTTTAGTTTTATGTCTTATAACAATTTTTTCCTTACATTTATTCTCCGTTAACAATTCAATTTGCACTAACTGCCTACAATGGTCAGAAGTAAGGTTATTTATAATACTTTTATTTGCAACTGTAATACAATCTGTAAAAATATTATCTATGCATGTTGTTATATTGGCTGTTATTCTATTCGGTGATAGAAATATATTTTTACAGTTGAATGATTGAAATAGACTTTTTAATTTTATGCCTAAGGAGGACTTTTCTATTAACAAATCTATATTAAAATCTCCGCAAACAAATACTTTTTTATTTTTTTTACAAATAATGTATAGAGCCTCCTCCATTTTATTTTCAAAAATGACACAATCCGCTGAGGGGGCCTGTACACACTAACTATCACGGCAACTATACTACATAAACACTGGGTAAAGTCTGGAAGGGTATCGCCACAATTCACAGACATGTAAATACTGAACCCTAAAATACTGCCGTTATCTATTCACAGACGTACAGACACGTAACGGGCGCTGTCCGACGAAACCAATGCGCTCGCAAGAACACAGCATTACGCCATAATAGTCCCGTGCCGCCGTAAGGACTGCCGCGCAGGACTCCAGCTGACGTATCCACTGCAGAGGTCGCTTAGGCACTGGACTCCTTATCAATTTTATTAATACAATTCACGTCATGGGGCATTAGCCACGTCTCCTACAGCGCGATGACGTCATATTTTTACATAGTTCCCGAATGTTGTCCACAGTTCTTTTAATTTACTGACAATTAAAAGTCACAAACTTTCGTTTGAGAATGGTTTAAAATCCATAGCTAGGTTCATTTAGTAGCGGTATTGGGTACGCAGTCTTTGCACCTCTCTGTTGCCTAAAGCGTCGGAAAACAATCTCCTCAGACCAAAGGGTCTTGCCTTAAAAAACACTACAGTCTTTTTTCAGGTACCTTTACTTTAAACGCTTTAAAATTGGGTTCCCTATTTTGCTTAAGCATTACGACGCCTAAGAGACGTGCTAACCTGCATGTCCCTAATATGATCTAAAATATCTAACTCAGTAAACTGCTTATGAACCCGAGATACATAAATATCAGTTGTCAGCTTAGCGGTCGCAATTTACTACTATTTCTAAGTATTCCCCATGTATTATGCAGTTTTTTAAATTTTGTAATCTTCTTATAAGTAACTACAGTAAAACCGTCATTTGTTTCGGGCCGTTTGTTCATATTTGCAACAGACACTTCACGATACGTAGGAAGGTACGTAGATTTTGTACGGGTCGCGCTCAAGTTTACATTATTCAATCGCACAAGGCACTCCAGTTCCACACTGCACTCGCGGCCGAGCGCTGTCGGAGCTACCACCGATGTGGATGTACGGTTCGGTGATTAATCGTCATTTGACACACGTATCACTTTAATAGACTGCTGCACAACGCTTCTACTAGTTATCATTATGATAAGACTTACGACTCGTTCTGACCAGGTTCAGACTAGGCTGGTTCGATCTCTGACTTACATGCACGTCAGTCAATAATCGTTTAACGTCGTTAATATTGTTTGTGAGCAATTCAAAATCAAGGGTTGGTTTTTTTTTTTTTTTTATACCACTAAGGTGGCAAACAAGCCTACGGTCCGCCTTATGGTAAGCGGTCACCGCAGCCTATGGACGCTTGCAACACCAGGGGCATCACTCGCGCGTTGCCGACCCTTCAGAAATCTAATAACTTCTTTTTGAATAACCCCATACTGTAGTCCTTAGAGAAAATCTTGGCAGGGAGCTTATTCCACAACCCAATCGTTCGCGGGAGGAAGTTTCTCTGAAACCGCACTGTAGGCGACCATTTCGGTTCCAAAGTGTGAGAATGAATTCCCTGTCGATGGCGAGCTGTGCGATGGTAGAAAGTAGCCGTGGGCATCATTTCGAACAATTCTTCAGAACACAATCCATTGTACAAGCGGTAGAACACACACAGGGAGGCAAAGTCTCTCCTCAGACTTAAGGGCTCGATACCGCAAGTGAGTTTGGGATCGTCGACAATTCTCACAGCCCGTCGTTGAACCGAGTCAAAAGGGCCAAGCTGGTATCCGGGTGCACCCGCCCAGAGATGGCAGCAGTACTCCATATGGGGCCGGACTTGCGACTTGTAAAGTAGCAACCTTTGCCCCGACGTGAAGTACTGCTTCGCTCTGTTGAGTACACCAAGTTTTTTGGACGCCAGCTTTACCTTGTCTAGCAAATGATCTCGGAACTGGTTAGTTAGTTAGTTGGACTTATGTTTTTCGAACTTAGCCTCATGATAGGGCCATTTTACGTAGGTAACCGATTCGTGTCATTGGTTACTCATACCAACCCAGCTCCGTCTAGGAAATCTAGGAGGCCTCTAATGTTATTCAGCGCCTCTCTCATGGTTTGTGGATTCTTAAGGAGCTTTGTCCGTTGGTCGCTCACGCTTTTACAGTGTAGGACTACGTGAGAAGGTGTCTCCTCGGCTTCCATGCAACTCCTGCATAACAGACTATCGATCTACCGGATATTGAAAAAGTGTTTGTTTAGCGGGCAGTGACCTGTTATTGTGCCAACTATGTAGCGTAGGTTTTTCCTACTTAGTTGTAACAGCTTGTGCGACAGATTTGCGTCCAAGGATGTGACAACATTCTTGGTTTGTCTGCAAACTGTTTGTTTTGCCCGCTGTTTGTTGTGTAGTTATAAGGTTCTGTCTTGTAACCATGTTTTGAGTTGGGTGAATGGTATCGGTACAATTGGTTCGAGTCCCATTATTATAGTACCTGATTCTCTCTTTGCCAACTGATCCGCCGCATCATTACCAAGAAACCCACTGTGACCACGTATCCATTGAAGAGTAAACCGATTCTTCAATGCGATTTTTTGCAGTTTACAGTGATACTCCAGGATTAGTCCACTGTTGATGCAGTTGTTATTGAGAACTTGTAGCACAGCGGCACTGTCAGAAATGATGCATCACTTATGTCTCTGGACAGGACCTCTGTTGCAACTCGGGTGATCCCAGCACATTCTGCCTGGATGATGGTGCTGAGTGCACCTAAGCTCGTTGATATGTTGATGATTTTAAGAGAGGTCGGGCACTGCAAGTACTCGCTCGAATAAGCTGCCCCTACAAATAAAGCGGGGCATAGCGAGTACTTGCTCGAATGAGCGGCCCGAACTGGGGAAGTACCTTACGAAAAACCGCGGCCACAATAACACTAACATTGAGTAGTGCTGTGTTCCTAGCGGTAAGTAAGGTTGCCAGAGCTCTGTTTAAGGATTCGTTGCGCGGACAGCGGAGGACCGGCGGTACCTATCGCTGTCATTGCTCGGCGTAGACGCGGCGTGCTGGTTCGGCGGTCAGGGAGACCTGATGAAACGGCTGACCGCTGGCCGCCCGAAGGTTGAACGGGTTCCCGAACCCAGGGATCACTTAATCTACGCCCTAAGAGGCTGATCCGCTAGCCTGTGTAAAGTCTCTAAAGTGGTAGTCGTGCCGGAGAAGGAGACCGGAGTGGAACCGGCTACTACAACAGAAGGGGATCAGGGGCCCTTCCGCCCGCCGTGCCACCAACCGTATCATCTGTGTTGAGCTTCGGCAGTCTTAGTACCGCACCTTTTTTGTCTTCTAAGCTGTCTGTGCAGTGAATCCTCGTCCCTAGTCTAAGTAACTTCATATAAAATGGCCAAAAATAGAAAAAGGAAAAGAGTTTTTACAGCGGCTACTCCATCCACATACAATGTGGATTTTTGCAATATCAGGGGTATTCACGCAAATCTTAATGCAGTCCACCATCACCTCGAGACTGCGCAGCCGACCATCCTCTTTCTAACGGAGACGCAGATATCCTGCCCGGCCGACACATCATACCTTCATTATCCCGGCTACAAACTCGAGCACATTTTTTTGAGTCGTGCCGGTGTATGTATGTTCGTCCGGGAGAATATCTGCTGTCGCCGACTTCATAGCCTTGAAGACAGGGACCTGTCGATATTGTGGGTGCGTGCCTATACAGGTCTCATAGCGGTGACACGGACGTAACTCGACTATTCACGCACCATAGTTTGACGACTGACAAAGTTCTAGAGCAATATCCCACAGCAAAACTAGTTATTTTGGGAGACTTTAACGCCCACCATCGTGAGTGGCTCAGTTCTCGAACCAATAACTATGCAGGGATATCTGCTCATGAATTTGCTCTGAACTATGGATTCTCTCAGCTGGTACATTCTTCAACGAGAATACCAGATATAGAGGACCATACGAGCTCCTTACTGGACCTTCTGCTGACTACACGTCCGGACGGATACTCCGTCTCATTGGATGCGCCTCTCGGCTCCTCGGACCACTGTCTCGTTCGGACTCAAATATCATGCACATAACCCGATCCTTCTGGGCCAACTAAGTGGCGTCGTGTGTGGCACTATTAGTCGGCAGACCGGGACAAATTGCGTTAATTTTATGCATCGTACCCGTGGAGGCAGCTCTGCTTTAGCTCAGATGATCCTGACGTCTGCGTAGCCGCAGTCACTGAGATAATCCTCGCTGGTATGCAATGTTTCATTCCTAACCTGCGAGTAGCTGCCGGCGTCAAAAAACGACCATGGTTTAATAGGTCTTGCAGAGAAGCTAAAATTCTTAAGCAAACTGCGTATGAGGCTTGGACCACAGCTCGTGATCAACAGAGCGAAGCAGTACTTCACGTCGGGGCAAAGGTTGCTGCTTTACAAGTCGCAAGTCCGGCCCCATATGGAGTACTGCTGCCATCTCTGGGCGGGTGCACCCGGATACCAGCTTGGCCCTTTTGACTCGGTTCAACGACGGGCTGTGAGAATTGTCGACAATCCCAAACTCACTTGCGGTATCGAGCCCCTAAGTCTGAGGAGAGACTTTGCCTCCCTGTGTGTGCTCTACCGCTTGTACAATGGGTTGTGTTCTGAAGAGTTGTTCGAAATGATGCCCACGGCTACTTTCTACCATCGCACCGCTCGCCATCGGCAGGGAATTCATTCTCACACTTTAAAACCGAAATGGTCGCGTACAGTGCGGTTTCAGATAAACTTCCTCCCGCGAACGCTTAGATTGTGGAATGAGCCAAGGTTTTCTCTGAGGACTACAGTATGGGGTTCTTCAAAAAAGAAGTTATTAGATTTCTGAAGGGTCGGCAACGCACGAGTGATGCCCTTGGTGTTGCAAGCGTCCATAGGCTACGGTGACCGCTTACCATCAGGCGGACCATAGGCTTGTTTGCCACCTTTGTAGTATAAAAAAAAAAAAAAAAAAAAAATGTTTAGGTCGTGGGAGAATACTGTTGCGCCCGTTCCAGACTAAGTTTTAGAGGTAGCAGTGTAGATCCTAACTTCATGTATGCCAGAACTATCATTTTTTTCTACAAGAAGCTGGATACGGTATCTTTTGTCGAAGATCACATGTCGCTTCTATCATTGGAAGCTGTGTGTGATTGGAAGTGATTCTGTTGTCCCATTTCCAGAGCCCTACTTTCTCAAGTCGTAGGCTGCAACAGCAGCTTCTTGTTGTATAACAAGGTAAAGAGGCCTGTGATTAAGGATGTTCTTTAGTGCTGTCGTGGGGTTGTTTTCATACAGCCTGTGGCCGCCAAGCAGGAAAGTTGTTGCAGGCTTCGTAGTTTGTTTTTTACTGTGCTAAGCTGTGTTCGGGGCCACCAAACTACTGCACCATGCGTTAGTATAAGTCTTATTATGGGTTATGGATGGCTTTAGCCCCATTTCTTGCATACTAATCTTCTGCATTGCCAGAAAGTTGTACATGCTTTGGTTTAGATGCTTACTCCAATTGATCCTGTGGTCTAAAAATACCCCAAGATATATTTGACTCCGCTCGAAAGGGAAAGCTCAATGTCAAATAATTTTGGCATGGTACTTATTTTAATTTTCCTTTTGTTTGTAAAAAAGATTAGTTCTATTATGTTGGGGTTTACCGTCAGTTCCTGGTGGTTACACCATTATTCCATGATAATGAGGGCAAGTTGCGAGTGCAAATAATGTTTTTTGAGTTGCCTTTGATCAGAATGGTGATGTCGTCTGCGTAACCAACTTTGTAGTAGCATTTCCTTCCTGTTTGCCAAATGCCAATATAATGTACTGCTTTGAGTTTCAGAAGTTGATCAAAACACCCATTGATGGTTTGTTCGACTCTAAATTTATTAAGAGACCGACTGATGCTATTGAATTTCGTTTTGTCGAACGCTCCTTCTATGTCAATGAAAGCACCAAGTGTCATTAACTTATCAGATAGAGCCGCTATAATCCGCTACACCAGCTTTAAAGTAATAAGCAGATAAATTAAAGGACCAATACACATATGCCAGTTTCCGACGAACTATGAGAAGTAAGTAGGGTTTGGGCAGGATAATTTAAACTATTATATATTAAACTAACTTCACTAAATAAAAATAAATATTATAATTTATAGCCCTTATACTAGTTATAAAAATAAATAAAATACAAAAATCACTATAATACAAGGTGACTAAAATAACAAGGCAAAATAATAATACATACGGAAGGACGTTTTAAACCTCTATCAAATATTTTAAAGACAGTGACGTTAATATGCCTTAGCCGTGCCGTAAGTATAGATTATTATAGCTTCGTGTCATAGCATGTAGTGCTATCACCAAACTGTGGTTATTGTAAAATTTTCCTAAGTTGTCAATTTATTTGAGTGCAGTGCCGTGGCGCGACATATACCCTAGCGCTAGAACACGCCTTTGTATCCTCATTTATCACTCCTGTACTGTCTCCTGTCCCACTGATCGTATAATGTCACGGACATTACTCTTTAAATTAGACAAGTTCAATTACGGCGATCAACAGCGGACCGCACTCGCCACGTGCCGTCGCGCATCGCCGTCACACCCTTAAACCTTTCAAAAACTGTCTGAGTCGATTATATGTAGTTATGAATCAAACAGGTTTAAAGTCGGTGATAGATTCTTTTGAATACATTATGTATGTATGTGTGTGTGTGTGTGTGTGTGTGTGTGTGTGTGTGTGTGTGTGTGTATATAGGTGTTCATTCTTGTGACAGACCCATTCCTCGTTATGTGTTCATATATGTGTACTAATGACAGAAGGTATCACGTTAGGTTACATTTGGGAACATGCTTATGTTATATTAGAGTTGGGAACACGATTACGTTGGAAACAAGATGACGTATGGGTAGAACTGGGAATACAATCACACTAGGGTACATTTGGGAACACAATCACGTTAGGATAGTGGTGGGAGAACGATCACGTTACGGTAGCGTTGGGAACAGTAAGTAACATGATCATGTTAGAATAAAGGTGGCAACATGATCACGTTAGGATAAAGTTGGTAGCATGATCATGTGAGGGTAGATTTGGGAAAACGATCACGTTTGGGTAGCGTTGGGAATAGTAAGGAACATGATCATGTTAGAATAAAGGTGGCAACATGATCACGTTAGGATAAAGTTGGTAGCATGATCATGTGAGGGTAGATTTGGGAAAACGATCACGTTTGGGGAGCGTTGAGAACAGTAAGGAACATGATCATGTTAGAATAAAGGTGGCAACATGATCACGTTAGGATAAAGTTGGTAGCATGATCATGTGAGGGTAGAGTTGGGAAAACGATCACGTTTGGGTACCGTTGGGAACATGATAACGTTTATTTATTTGAGATAGCTAGTTCATTCAGACCTTTTAATTAGATTTATTTAGATTAGACGTATATCTCAATTTATTTTTACGGTCATATCAGACGCCTCAATTTCTTTACATTAAGAACCTTTTTAGTTTTCGTTTCCTAAGCCCAAGATTTTTTTTATTTTATTGACGGACAGTATATTAAAAGGTTACAATACAAAAGGAATACGCGACGTACTAATTTTTGTTACAAAGTATTGAAATATATTAATAGCTGCTAAAAGCAATATGTCTAATTTGCAGCTCTACCTATCCTAAGCTTGAATCCGCACTGGTAACACTTTCCAAATTAGACAAGTTTAATTAAAGTGATCAACGTACGACCGCACCGAGCGCACCGAGCGCACCCACCGCGTGGAACGTGAAACGGAACGCAATGAACCACACACTACAGTCGTATTGGTCTAACTTGTTTGCAAGTTAATAACTTATGTTATGCGCTGGTGAGATTAACTTGGAATCCATTTACCCAATAAAACTGAACAAATAATAAAATTAAATATGTATTTACAAAAGAACCAAAGAATCAAAATAATGAAGTAGGTAGTTTTTCCTCCCATCTATTTGAAAAGAAGAGAAGGGTTGCTCGATAAGTGCGAGCAAAGTGGGTCATTCCGGACGAGCCGCCTCCGGTAGATACTATAATATACCTGAAACTACACGTAAAGAATGAATAGATAATTGAATAAAGACACTCGAACGATAAAATGATTAAGTAATTAGTTTCAATCACAACTAAAATTTTAAAAAAATGAAGAAATAAAAAAGTTATTTCAAAAAAATAAACCGATTTCAAAAGTGCAATTTATGTAATTATAATAACTAAAAAGGGGGAAATCAATTTTTTATCCTGGAATAGCATATAGGCTACTTTAAATCCCTTTTAGTTCCTGCGGGAATAACTATAACAGAGTTAAAAGAACTATTGCTGCACCTATAGCTATTCATTATTATAACTAATTAATTGGAGTTAATTAAGGAGTTCAAGACCGATAACCGAATTTAGGGCGTGTGAAGCCGCTGGCAAAGTCTAGTCTATTATATACCGCCTCTTAGTAAAAAATAGTAATCACCTCAGGTCATATCGGAATTCAGGAATATGTAAACTTGCTTTCAGGTTACTTAACTGTCAAATTAAACGTCTGTCATATATATGTGTATATACTACGGTTGATGTTTACTTCTGTCGCTGGAAAACTTAACTGAAAAGTCAGCTTATCCGGTGATCATTACTCGATAAAGAGCAAAAGTAATTTAGCCGGCAAGAAACTCAGTAGTTAATCTTTTATAATTTGTTATTTAATTTCATAACAAATTTAATAACATAATATAAAATGTTTAAATTCTTTATGCCTCCATTTTTCCAAGTATTTTTATCATTATATATATTGATCAACTTTGTAATAGCTTTTCATTTACCTGTCATTGATATAAATTCAAGTTTATTAGCAGTTAAATTAACCACATGTAATGGATCTTTAGTATAATAATATATACTTTGTATTGCAAATGAGCTTTGTACCTTGTAAAGACAACATGTTGAAACCAACAACTTATCCTTATTTCTTGTATTAGCATTATTTTGGTAAATAAATGCATTTTTCTGTGTACAAGCGTAAAACAAGTGTATATGTATTATAAAAAACAATCATATTATTTAGCTAATGGGCTAAGTAAGTTTTTGACCATTAACCACTGAAAAACTCTGAGATAGTGCACTACTTAGGTCGTTTACATTTTCTTTTATTACTGTCAAAATTAATTGAAAGAAAAATGTCATCTACAAATAAAACAATCTTGCCTATTTTTTCCTCAAAAATACAACTTCTAGTATTGGTATAACTTGGCACTTAATTAAAATCGGCACCTTGGCACTTTTTTACATTTATTTTATTTGTTGGTAATCATTACATTTGTAAAGTAGCGCCCACTGCAGGGGCACAGGCCTCTTCTTGGAAATGGAAGCTTTATCGCCAATACGCACTTGGCTATAGCGGTGTACTATAGCACAAGCCTCCCAGGACATCACAAATAAATCATTATCAATTAATAGTTGATTTTTAAACATTAAAACTAAATGACATTAATAGTTGAATAAATGCTAGGATTAGAAACGCATTTGGTACATACGTACACGAATAGCTTAATTTGTTTTTTTTTATTTCAGTTCAGTCTGTAGGTATTTTTTAATACTAAACATAAAACTGCCAGGATTTTGAATACATACGCTATATCCTACAGTCATTTATAATTGATATATACATAAGTTGTATTATTACAGTAAGTAGGTACACACTTGACTTAAATTAAAATAAATAAAATATATATATGTACGTAGGTAAGAATTTGTTTTGTTCGTATAGATCAAAGGCAGCCAGTTACATCAAGTTAGACTGTAGTTAAAGGAGTCGTCAGTATAAAACCCAATGACTCAATTAGATTTTTTTTAAAGAGACTCCATAGTAAATTATCTTTTTTCTTTCCTATGAAAACTTCTTAAGTAAAAAACAAACAAGCATGGGTAAGCCAATCTTGCTTAGCTAAAAAGCAATTAATTGATTAATTATATTTTTTTTAAAGAGACTTCTTACAGAGAGACCTCTTACAAAAAAATCCCGACGATGAACACCTGACTTCGCGAGTCAAAACAGTAACTTTTTAATTTGAACGACAAATGTTAAATGAAAGGTCAAAATTTTATTCAAACAAAATAATTTATAGCGAAAATAAGTGTCGTGAAATGTTGGCGGTAGTGAAGTGTATAACCACTGCACGTCCTGCGGCTTACACTTTCCACATAGATAAAATAGTAAGTACACCGGGCCAACCTTTTACTGACAAGGTCAAGTTGGCGAATCACATAAATTACTACTATGTGACGAGTGCGATGAGCGTACGCCTCGCGCCGGCCAACCCGTTATGCGCCCTTATGCCTATTGACCCTGTTCCAATCTCTTTTCGGTTTAAACACTTTACGACTGACGAAATTGAACGTATAATCCAGTGTCAGATAAAGAAAAAATGCACATCTGACATAAATGGTTTTCCATGTAACCTGTTATATTCATCTAGTAAAGCTTTAAGCCCTATACTGGCTCCGTTGTTCAATAAGTGCATACGAGCAGGTGAATGCCCTACTGGGTTGAAAAACATCAAAGTTTCACCCATTTATAAGGACAAAGGTGACAAAACCAATGTATCAAGTTTGTTGGGTTTGTTACCTAACACCTGTTGCTTTCCTTTAATGATAGAAGTTGATAAGTAAAACACTTTATTTTAAAAGGATAAAATGACACACAAAAATAATTAAAATTAATAAAATGAGAATTAACTAAAAACTTGCGAAAATGATAAAAATGCTTAAATTGTAAATATGCTGATTATGCTAAATTGATAATTGCTGCGAGTACACGCTACAATGCTCGAACATGTACTATTTGATATAATATGATAAAAAATGGTTTAATTGTAAAAATGCTGATTTTGCTAAATTATTGATAATTGATTACTGATAATTGCTCTGAGCACACGCCACAATGCTCAAACGTCTACTGGCTTCGGAACGTAAATGTTTCCGAATTATAAGAAACGCATCGTGTAGAAAAATGCTGAAGCCCGCGATGTACGGTTAGACCGTACATGCTCCGCGCCGGGAGATGCGAAAACAAAAAGATTACTAATGATTAAACTATTAATTAGTGTAAATTCTTAATGTCTCTACTATGAATCACTAATTGCAATATTATCCCGAAACATTGGTGACGTAGTTTTGTTTTGTTTATAGCTAGTCACCTGAACACTTTCACTCACACTATCACAAGTTTCACTAACACTATTCACTACACTGTTTCGAAGAGCCCCGGCCGGCCTGCTATCCGGCTCGGAAACTGCCGACGCAGCAGCTCCGCCGCTGCCAGACACCCTGCGGACCGCGGCACGGGTGCATCGCCGCCAGACGTACACGGCACCATACAGGAATACCGCGCCCAGCAGCACATATGATATTGTATAGTGATGTATATCGTGATATGATATACTCTCTGATATGATGTTTTGTTTTTTCATGTCATCAATCTGTTTCCTTAGACTTATCATGTCATCTGATATTTTTAGAGAATTGTTGTCTGTTGTAGTCAAAGGAATATATATGTTTATGACATGGTTTATGGCAGCAAATTCTGGGGTCAAAATTTGTGGACAGATATTCATTTCGCTGGTCAAAAGTTTGTGAGAATAGACAGTGAATTCTTCGTTTCTTGCTAGGCACTCTTGACCCAAAACCAAAATGCCAGCCTTGCTGAGTTCCTTTACTGTAACTTGATCTTGGCATAAAATTCGTAAGGAACATACGTCGCAACAGTAGAAGAAATAGTTTAGTTACCGCATCCATCAACGTGTCCGGAATACTTTTTAAGTTTATAAATATGTTGTTTACAATTACAGCACATGCCGTGAAATCATTTATGGTATAAGTTTGTTAAATTTTTGATTTTAGTAAGTTTGTTGATTTTTCTAGTGAATTTAAATGTTGAGTTATTAATTTATGCTGCTGATTTACTGACAATTCGGTTCGTTTTATTAAATTATATTCAGCTTCCACTATTGATGTCTGGTTCTAAAATAAAAGTGCTGAATGCTTCTCGTTTTCTCTCACACGAGAAATGTCCTTTCTGTATTGTTCGGCGAATTGATCGTCCAATACTCCGAAGAGGTCATGTGCGAGATATCCGACACCGTTGATAAGCCCACGGCGCCGCCGTCGCGTGCGTGTATTTTGCTGACCGACCAGCATGATACGATTAAAGTACTCGAGCTCATTGTAACTATGATGTAATTGTAGTAACAATGCGTCACAGTGTGATTGACCTCTTATATCGTTACATATGTTTCTCATATGTTCTTGGTATTTACTTATGGTTTTCGATCCTTCCCAATAAGGTTGCATATTGTAGTACACTAGTAATTTCCAATCATCTCGAATTAATTTCATGTTCGCAAGGGAGTCAAAGTATAGGGATTGATTATCAGGTATTAATGAAATATTGTATGAGGCGTTAGTAGTTGATAAGATGGATAAGAAAAATATCCATGAAATTGCTAAAGCGAGAAAACTAGGTTTCGGTTGTTTAGAATTTGATTGATTACGGGAAGGGGTTTGCGGTATCTTTTCTTTTAAGTTTTTCGCTGCTGCTGGTTTGATCTAGAGGTAAGATCGATAGTTTTGTAACAGGTCGTTTAATGTATCCTGTTTTTGTTTTTAAGGTGACTACTCTGACGTAACCATCTTTTCCAGGACGAACCTCTGTGACTCTTCCCATAGCCCACTTGCCCGCGGGCAGGTTGTCATCTTAAATAGGAACCAAATCTCCTATTTCAATGTTAGTTTTTGCTGTTAGCCATTTACTTCTTGTGTTTAATTGGCTTAAATATTCGGTTTTGAACCTTTCCAGATATCTTTGAATATCTTGTCAATAAGTTGCCATCTTGTCCTGGCATCAAGTTCTGTTTCTATGACAGATAATTCTGCTCTTCCTGTCAAAAAATGTGCTGGCGTTAAAAAGTTAATATCTTCGACGTCTTCTGTCAACGGACACAGAGTTCTAGAGGTAAGACATGCTTTTAGTTGTGTGAGTAATGTGGAGTATTCTTCGAAGGTTAGTTTTTGCTCTCCTATCACTCGTTTTAGGTGATGTTTGAGACTTCTCACTGCTCTCTCCCAAAGTCCTCCAGCCGAAGGCCATAAAGGGGCGTTGAAATGCCATTCAATCTCCATTTCAGTCAGTTCTGTCATTAATTCTGGACTTAACATTTCTTGCCACATTTGATATCCTTCTTGAATAATTTTTGCTGAGGCTACAAAATTGGTTCCGTTGTCACTCGTTGTCATCCGGCTCGAAGGACCATAAAGATGTTGGGTTTGCTAAATTAATTTTCTCCAAATATGACCAATTTGGTTAGGTGAAAGTTTGATTAGGTAGATTTTTGATAAGATTCTGCATTATAAAGCGTCGGTGCTAAATGTGAAACTGTTATTAATAGACTTGCATGTTATATTGACAAGTCCCTTGCTTACTTTCTTTGGTTCCTACTCCTGATATAGCAAGTGCTAAGAGTTGAGCAGCCCTCTCTGAGATAAGAGATACCTGTGACCCTTGGTCTACAACACAGGGCATGGTTTTGTAAGTGTCGTCACCAGCACGTACTTTAATCATTGCTGTTGCTAACAAAATCTCGGTCGGGTCACTCTGTTGAGACACGTGTGAGTTATTGTTGACGTTTTGCTGATAGGTTTCTGACCTCGATAATTTTGCTGTCGACGATGGGCCGTGTGTCGGATAATGATGCTGCACAAATGCCTCGTGTAGCGCAGTGTTGTGAAATCCATTGCATTCTCTGCATGTTTTATTAGATAAGCATATTTTTCTATTATGGTTATACAAACAATTAGGACACAGATTCAATCTTTCAGCAGTTTTACGTTTTGTTGATGGCGACATGCTTAAAAATTGTGTGCAGAAAAATACTCCGTGATCATTATTGCACAGTGGGCATTTATATTTTGTAGGATGCAAGGTTTTGTTATTTCAAATAGCTGTTTTACTCATGTTATTTGCTCGTTGCGATATCTGTCCCACATTACGATTATTGTTTAAAGATTGCGAAATGTCAGTTTCCATGCGATTACTAAAGAAAGATTGCCTTAATTGTTTAGGGTTTCGATATGAAGTTTTCTAATATTGATTATAGTTAGATACATTGTTTTTAAAATGATCATTATAGTCTTTTTTTTTAAGAGACGCTTCAATGGAAGTAAATTTATTTTCGAGAAACTCCATAAAACTTTTAATTTCGGCAGTTCTCTCGGTTGTTTTAAAGACTGTACATATTCATTGTATGTGTCAGAATCTAATTTTTAAAACAACATATGCACAACTAGCGGATCCCAACTGCTAATATATTAATACCTAATTTTTTATAGCATTTAGACTTTCTACTGTACAGTCATGTATACGCTTAATATGAACGATTGACGGTTGATTGACTATAGGTATATTTAAGATAATATTTATGTGAGATGAAAATATCAATTTTTTGTTATTATACCTGGGATTTAGTATGTCCCAACAAATATCATAATTATCAGAACTGATTTGCAAGTGCTGTATTAAACGCTCAGCTTCTCCTCTAACTTTACTCTTAAGAAACTGCATCTTCTGAGGTTTAGATATCGACCGATTGTTATGTATAGTTTCTGAAAATAAGTCTTTGAATGGAACCCACTGATTATAATTGCCAGAAAATACAGAAATGTCAAGTCTTGGAGTCGACTTTTCTTGATGTGTTACAGAACATATCTTTGTATTTATTTATTTTTTAATGTTTTGATATGTATGTTCATGTTTTGAATATGTCGACTCATATATCATAGTTCATCTGATCCGCCTAATTCACTGTCTATCTCCCAGTGCAGTGCATCGACTGCTGACCATCTAGACTGCAAAGTGTGGAGTAAATCTTGCAACTCCCACTTATCACCATCTGCCTCCAAATGTCTGTTAGACACCGTCCTTTGAAAAGCTCTAAAATTGCTCGACTGTTTTTTGAGCATGTTTTCTACTTTATCCGTTTTAACATGAGAGTTACCTGCTTGTGACTGCTGTCTTGTTTCAGCCCTATCAGAACTGTAACTCTGCATTACTGTTTTTGCATGGTTATAAACTTCAAATGCCTGTTCATAATGCTTTCCTGTAAAGTATGTGTGTCGCCTATCCCCGATTTCACATAACTGACGGTGATTCTTTTGGTACTCGTTCCAATACGATTCTAAGGTGTCTAAACGTCTTTTAATGCTATCGGCTGTTTTTCGATCAGACCCGGCTTTTTTAAAGTTACTAAGGAGCTGTTTTATTGCTCCCACAATTTGACATTGTCCAGCCAAAAGATCTTCCATATTGATAACAAAAAAACAAGATAAAAAATGGAAAGATCTTACTTTTCGGTGTCTTCTACTGCCACTTGCTTGCTGTGGTCGCTCTGATGCTCTGCTGCTGCTCTACTGTTGCTGCTTACTGCACGCTGATAGGACCTTGATGGTTGTGCTGAGGTGAAGTGCTTTGATTATTGTCCGTAAAAGGCTACTGATTCACTAGTACGCGATTAGTCCTGTTTTTAACCAAACCGCGCGCTAGATTAAAAACTCGAAGGACCATAAAGATGTTGGGTTTGCTACCTAACACCTGTTGCTTTGCTTTAATGATAGAAGTAAAACAATTTATTTTAAAAGGATAAAATGACACACAAAAACAATTAAAATTAATAAAATGAGAATTAACTAAAAACTTGCTAAAATGATAAAAATGCTTAAATTGTAAATATGCTGAATATGCTAAATTGATAATAATTGATAATTGCTGCGAGTACACGCTACAATGCTCGAACATGAACTATTTGATATAATATGATAAAAAATGGTTTAATTGTAAAAATGCTGATTTTTCTAAATTATTGATAATTGATTATTGATTAATGCTGTGAGGACACGCTACAATGCTCAAACGTGTACTGGCTTCGGAACGTAAATTTTTCCGAATTAAAGAAACGCATCGTGTAGAAAAATGCTAACGCCCGCGATGTACGGTTAGACCGTACAAAGTTATAGACCCATTTTTATAGTTCCGTCAATTTCTAAGGTCTACGAAGTTGGTTTATGCGGCCGCATCAACTTACATGAAAATAGCTTGCTAAACGAATCACAGCATGCGTATCGCCCAGGTCGGTCCACGACGAGTGCGGCGCGTGAGCTGGTTCATGTGGTGCTGGCAGCGCGTGAGGTAGCTCATCACGTAGCAGTTATCTTTTGTGATATGAGTCGAGCGTTTGAGCTTGCGGACCACGAAGTCCTTGCCATGAAATTTGACTTCTACGGCTTTCGAGGACCAAGCAAAGATCTATTGATGAATATGTTAAAAAACCGTACGCAGTCAGTCGTAATTGGAAGCGGCAGAACAACATCAAGTAGGCTCCCGGTGGACATCGGGGTGAGTCAGGGCAGCGCTTTGGGAAATCTGCAGTTTTCGTTACTAGTCAATGATCTGCCTAGCGCGATAAAAGATGCTGAAATTCTAATGTACGCTGATGACATATCTGCCATAGTCACTGCACAATCAAGATCTCAGTTAGCAATAAAAACTGCTGACGTTGTGAACCAACTCTCGCACTGGATATTAGTGAACGGTTTATCACTAAATGTTTCAAAAACCTTCGTAATGTATTTCAATCTATCGGGAAGACGCATAGAATATAATCCAATCAAACTAGACGACACAGAAGTAAAGCGGTGTGACAGTGAGAAATTTCTAGGATTTCACATAGACAGTGCGCTCCGCTGGGACCTGCACGTGGATAGTGTGGTGGCGAAGCTAGCATGTGCGTGCTACGCGCTGGGCCGTGTGGCGCGCACGTTGCCTTCTGACGCGGTGCGCTCCTGCTACTTTGCAACAGTGCACTGTATTCTTGAGTACGGGGTGGAGCTGTGAGGCGCAGGTCGACCGAGTATTCAGAATGCAAAAACGTGCTTTACGCATTGTAGCCGGAGCCCTGCGGTGTTCACCTGCGAGGGAACTTTTTAAATGCTGTCAAATTTTGACAGTTACCTGTCAATACATATTTAATGTAGCTACTTTTACCAGGAGCAACATTGATGAATTCCAAACCCATTCAGAGATCCACCACTTTAATACTCGCACTGCCCAGAACTTAGCGACTCCTTTACACACACTATCCATGTCTGTAAAATGTGTATATATAGGCAGTCCATTGTAATATAGCTGCAACTAGCTGCAACTATTATAAAGCTGCAGACCCACTCACTCACTGACTGAATCACTGACAGAATTGTTCTCCCAGGAGGAGCCTCCGGGGGTGAAAGTGATGTATGGGGAAAGTGATTAAACTGGGCCGGTGAGTATGGGAAAATTTCCAGATCTTCGAAATCTCGTCTCATCAGGGAGTGAGCATGCAGCCCGCCGAAACTATTGCCTTTAGAGGGATTTTTTCACTTTGGGAACTTACACCTTAGTCAAATTCGATCATTGGTGAAAAAATTCAAAATGGCGGAAAACAACATGACCGCCATACAAACATTCAACGAAGGATATCTCGGAAACTGTTTGATATAGGAGGGAGGTGCTCAAACGAATGTTGCAAAGGACACCAAAGAACAACTGCCTGGTAAAAAAAAATTCAAGATGGCGGATTCAAAATGGCGGTCGAAAACATTTATTCACCGATCCGGCTGAAATTTTGCATCCGGGGCCTTTTGGGGTAGCTGACACTAAATATGTAGTCGATTTTTCGATTTTCTATAATTTCAAGATGGCTACCATAGTGATGATTTTTTGAAGCCTATTGTTCTACAAGAAAAAGAGTCCGGGGGTATAAATTATGTACTGGGGGTTTGATCAAAATGGTCCCGTGAGTATGGAGAAATTTTTAGATCTTCAAAATGCGGAAAACAACATGGCCGCCTGTATAGGCCTGTATATGGTTAGTATTAACCATTATAATTGTTTGCTATAGGTGGGGGGTACTCGAACAAATATTGTAAAGGGCAATGAGGAGCAACTGCCTGCAGGAAAAATTTCAAGATGGCGGATTCAGAATGGCGGTCAGAAACATTTGTTCACCGATCCGGCTGAAATTTTGCATCCCGGGGTTTTTGGGGTCGATGATACTAAATATTGAGTTGATTTTTCGATTTCCTAAAAATTCAAGATGGCCGCCATAGTGATGTTTTATTAAAGCCTTTTATTCTCCCAAAAGGTGTCGTCGAGGGTAAATATGATATATGGGTTGTTTGATTGAAATGGTCCCGTGAGTATGGGGAAGCTATCAGATTTTCAAAATGGCGGAAAACAACATGGCCGCTATACAAAACATTTGATACAGTGAAGGATATCTTAAAAACAATTTGCTAAAGGAGGTGGTGCTCGAACAAATATTGTTAATGTAAATAATGATGAATGAAGTGACCAAAATTGTGTCGTGAGTATGGGAATACTTCCAAATCATCAAAATCTGCTCCGCATCGGGCAGTGATCTAGCAGCCCGCCAAAACTATAACACTCAGAGATATACTTTCTTCATCGATATGAGCCTGCACCCTGGTCCAAATCGTACGCTCATAAAATAACTAAATAGCGGAAAACAACATGGCCGCCATACAAACATTCAACGAAGTACGTAACGAAAACTATTTGCTTATGTGATTGAACAAATGCTGTAGAGGGCATTGACGAGCAAATGCCTGGCGAAAAAAATTCAAGATGGCGGATTCAAAATGGCGGTGGAAAACATTTGTTCACCGATCCGACTGAAACTTGGCATCCGCATGGTCGCTAATACTTAACATTCAGCCGGTTTTTGATTTTCCAAAATTTCAAGATGGCCGCTGTAGTGCTGTTTTGTTGTTGAAGAAGAAGTTTATTGTTCTCCCAGAAGGCGTATTCAGAGGTGAAAATGATGTATGGGCGGTTTGATAGAAATGGTCCCGTGAGTATGGCAGATTCAAAATGGCGGTCGAAAATATTTGTTTCGCATCCGGGGGTTTTATGATTCGCTGACACTAAATATTGAGTCAATTTATCGATTTTCCAAAATTCCAAGATGGCCGCTTTAGTTCTGTTTTATTTAAACCTATTATTCTTCCAGGGGTAGTCTTCGTAAGTAAAAAATATTTATGAGGGGTTTACACCACAAAGGCCACGCGAGCTGCTTATGCAGCGAGCGAAATACTTAAACTCTAGTTATTATAATATGTAAAGCTGTAAACCCACTCACTGACAGAATTGTTCTCCCAGAAGGAGTCTCCGGGGGTGAAAGTGATGTATGGGGAAAGTGATTAAACTGAGCCGCTGAATATGGGAAAACTTCCAGATCTTTAAAAACTGCTCCTTATCAGGCAGTCAGGGTGCGGCCCGCCTAAACTGTGGCATATTGAAGCAAACTTTTTGTACTTTGTGTAGCTACACCCTGGTCAAAATCGATCGCCGGCGAAAAAAAATTAAAATGGCGGGAAACAACATGGCCGCCATTCAAATATTCAACTAAGGATATCTCGGAAACTATTTGCTGTAAGTGGGAGGTGTTCAAACAATTGTTGTAAAGAACACCAAAGAGCAACTGTCTGGTGGAAAAAAAATTCAAGATGGCGGATTCAAAATGGGGGTCGAAAACATTTGTTCATCGATCCGGCTGAAATTTTGCATCCGGCTGTTTTCGGGGTCGCTGATACGGAATATTGAGCGAGGTTTAGGGGGTAAAAATGATTTATGGAGGGTTCGATCGAAATGGTCCTTTTAGTATGGGGAAATTATCAGGTATTCAAAATGAGGAGGGTGCTCGAACAAAAACTATTGTAAAAGGCAATGAGGAGCAACTGCTTGGTGAAAAAAATTTCAAGATGGCGGATTCAATATGGCGGTCGAAAACATTTGTTTACCAATCCGGCTAAAATTTTGCAACCGGGGGTTTCGAGGTCACTGATATTAAATATTGAGTCAGTTTGCCGTCAAGATGGCCGCCATAGTAATGATTTATTGAAGCCTTTTAGGCTCCCAGAAGGAGTCTCCGGGGGTGAATATGATGAATGAGGGAAGTGACCAAAATTGTGTCGTGAGTATGGGAATACTTCCAAATCATCAAAATCTGCTCCGCATCGGGCAGTGATCCAGCAGCCCGCCGAAACTATAACACTCAGAGTTATACTTTTTCATCGATATGAGCCTGCACCCCGGTCCAAATCGTACGCTCATAAAAAAAACTAAATGGCGGAAAACAACATGGCCGCCATACAAACATTCAACGAAGGACATAACGAAAACTATTTGCTTATGTGATTAAACAAATGCTGTAGAGGGCATTGAGGAGCAAATGCCTGGCGAAAAAAATTCAAGATGGCGGATTCAAAATGGCGGTGGAAAACATTTGTTCACCGATCCGACTGAAACATGGCATCCGCGGGTTTTCGGGGTCACTGATACTAAATATTGAGTAGATTTTTAGATTCTACAAAAATTCAAGATGGCCGCCATAGTGATGATTTATCGATACCTATTATTCTCCAAGTAGAAGTCTCCGGGGTTGAAATTAATGTATTATTTGATCAAAACGGTCTCGTTAGTATGAGGAAATGATACCGTAAGTATAGGAAAAATTTCAGATCTTAAAAATGGCGGAAAACAACATGGCCGCCATACAAATATTTAACGAAGGTTATCTCGGAAACTATTTGCTATAAGGGGGAGGTGCTCAAACAAATGTTGCAAAGGACATCAAAGAGCAACTGCCTGGTGGAAATCAATCAAAAATGGCGGATTCAAAATGCCGGTCGAAAATATTTTTTATTTGACAATTGTTCACCGATCCGGCTGAAATTTTGCATCCGGGGGTTTTTTGTGAGCCACTGATTTTAAATATTTTGTCGCTTTTTTGATTTTCCAAAATTTCAAGACGGCTGCCATAGTGACGATTTTTCTCACGATATTGTTCTTCCAGAATGAGTGTCCGGGGGTGAAAACGATGTATGGGAAGATTGATGGAAATGGTACCATTGAGTATAAAAAAATTGCAAAATATTCAAAATGGTGGTAAACAACATGGCCACCATACAGATATTGAACGAAAGATATCTCGAAAACTATTTACTATAGGAGGGGGGTGTTCGAACTAATATTGTAAAAGGCAATGAGGAACAACTGCCTGGCGAAAAATAAATTCAAGATGGCGGGAAGATTGATGGAAATGGTACCATTGAGTATAAAAAATTGCAAAATATTCAAAATGGCCGAAAACAACATGGCCACCATACAGATATTGAACGAAAGATATCTCGAAAACTATTTACTATAGGAGGGGGGTGCTCGAACTAATATTGTAAAAGGCAATGAGGAACAACTGCCTGGCGAAAAATAAATTCAAGATGGCGAATTCAAAATGGCGGTTGAAAACATTTGTTTGCCGATCCGTCTGAAATTTTGCTTTCTTGGGTTTTCAGGGTCGCAGATACGGTATATTGAGTAGATTTTTAAATTCCCAAAATTTCAAAATGGCCGCCATAGTAAAGATTGTAGCCTTTTAATATCCTAGAAGGAGTCTCCAGAGGTGAAAATGATGTATAGGACGATTTGATCGAAATAGTGCTGTGAGTAGTAGAAAACTGCATGATATTCAAAATGGCAGAAACCAACATGGCCGCCATACAAAACATTAAATTCCACGAAGGATATCTTGAAAACGTTTTGCTATAGGAGGGGGGCGCTCAAACAAATATTGTAAAGGGTAATGATGATTGGAAGAAAAAAAGTCAAGATGGCGGATTATTATTTGGCGAAATAGTAAATAGTGGACAAACTTTTACATCTTCAAAATGGCGAAAAACAAACATGGCCGCCCATACAAAACATTATATTATATCAAAAACTGTTTGCTATAGGAGGGGGGTGCTCGAACAAATGTTGTAAAGCGCAACGAGGAACATCTGCATGGCAGAACAAAATTCAAGATAGCGGATTCAAAATGGCGGTCGAAATAATTTGTTCACCAATCCGACTGAAACTTTGCATCCGGGGGTTTTCGGGGTCGCTGATACTGAATATAAAGTAGGTTTTTCGATTTTCCAAAAATTCATGATGGGCGCTATAGTAATATTTTTTAATGGTTATTAATTTCCCAGTAGCATCTGGGGGTAAAAATACTGTATAAGGGGTTTGATCTTAATGGTCCCGTAAGTATGGGAAAACTACCAAATCTTTGAAAACTGCTCCTCATCAGGGAGTCAGGGTGCAGCCCGCCTAAACCATGGCACTTTGAATCAAACTTTTTGTACTTTGTGTAGCTACACCCTGGTCAAATTCGAGCGCCGGCGAAAAAACAAATTCAAGTTGGCGAATTCAAAATGGCGGTCGAAATAATTTGTTTATGGATCAGGATTTCGGGGCCGCTGTTTAATATTGAGTAGATTTTTCGAATTTTCAAAAATTCAAGATGGCCGCTATATCGACGATTTAAATATACCTATTGTTCCCCCAGGAGGAGTCTCCGGGGGTGAAAATAATGTATGGAGGTTGGATCAAAATGGTTTCGTCAGTATGGGGAAACTTTTAGATCTTCAAAGTGGCCTAAAACGACATGGCCGCCTATACAAAACATTTAATCAAATGAAGGATATGAAGGAGAAGAAGAAGAAAAATTATTTGACACTCAAACAATTACATATTTAACATAAATATATATAAATAAGAATACATTGGTAATTGAGTGACAAAAAGGTCTCTTACTCAGTTTAAGCTGCAGCCGAAGCCTCAGCACTGATATTCTGTAAGAGCCTTTTTGGTTGTCACTAAACCAGAGTGACCGCAAGCAAAACAGAAAAAAATAATAATTTAAATTAATAATTTACATCACAACATAATACGAACCTAAGATAAAAGTAAAAATATTTAAAATAGTCTTGGCTGTATGTTATAATACCTTTGCCGTAACAATGATGATGGAAACAAGGAAAAAGAAAAGAAAGTATATCCAAAAAAATAAAATAAAAACGTACTACACATGCATGTACTACGTAATATAACCTCACTTTAAAACTATATCAAACATTTCTCAGTTACATATAGAAAACCAATTACGTATCAATACTTAAAATGCTAATTAATTATATATTGTGTTTGTTACAAAAGAATTTGTATTAGTAGTTACCGAAAGACTAAAAATTAATAAACTGTGATAAAGTCATTAGAGATATTTAGATGGAATTTGACATGTCTGGCTATCAAATTATCTACCATACCACCACCATACCATAACCACAGTCCCACATTCACCAACTATGTCAAAATGTATTCAAAAATATTTAAAAAAGTATGCAGGGTTGCAAAATCAATACATTTAAGTAATAAAATTAAAAATTCTGATAATAAAATAAAGGCCACATGGAATGTAATAAATAGTGAAACAGGAAAAATAAAACCGCGTGACAATCATTATTCACTTACTGTAAATTCAAAAATAATTGATTCAGATCTTGATGTCGCTAACTCTTTTGAGAAATATTTTACTGAAATGCCTACAATTACAACTAATGCATTAAATTCCTCTCCATTAGAATCAGAGTTACTTTTAAAATGTAATGTAAATAAATGCAAGGCTATATTTAAATTTGAGCATGTTACCTCTGAAGACATCATAAAGACATTTAAATTACTAACTCAGAAAAAAACTTGTGACCTATGGGGTATATCAGTCAAAGTCCTTAGCGGAATTATTGATATTATAGCACCAATCTTAGCCATAATATTTAATAAGTGTGTTGACGAAGGGATATTCCCAGACTTAATGAAATATAGTAAAGTAATACCACTTTTTAAAAGTGGAAGTAAAGATGATCCTAATAATTTTAGACCTATCTCTATACTGCCTGCCTTAAGCAAAATTTTTGAAAAAATTATGTTCAATCAGATGCTTAAACATTTTAACTTAAATGGATTACTTCATCCTCAACAGTTTGGTTTTACAAAAGGGCGTTCCACAACTGACGCAGGTGTTGCCCTTATACAGCATATATTTGCTGCTTGGGAACAGTCACAAAATGCTATTGGTATCTTCTGTGATCTATCAAAGGCATTCGACTGCGTGCAACATGAAACTCTTATAAGGAAACTGAGTCATTATGGTATTGCAGATTTGGCTCTTGAGCTTATCCGCTCATATTTGAGTAGTAGAATACAGAAGGTTCAAATCAATGAGGTAAAATCCAATGGCTCTGAAGTAAAATTAGGAGTTCCTCAAGGTTCTATTTTAGGTCCTTTTCTATTTTTAATTTACATAAATGACTTGCCTTTCTTTGTGGAGAAGCTGTGCAAGATTGTACTATTTGCTGATGACACATCTCTTTTATTTAAAGTTGACAGAAATAAAACTAATTTTGACGACGTAAGTAGTGCGCTTTCTCAGGTTCTTCAGTGGTTTACGGCAAATAATTTACTTCTTAATGCGAAAAAGTGTTTAAAATTTATGATGCCAAATGTCAGAAACATAAGTACAAAATTATTCCTAAACGGAGAAGAAATAGAACTATTAGACTCAACAGTGTTTCTAGGTATTACATTAGACAATAGGCTGCAGTGGAACCCTCATATTTCAGTTCTTGCAGGAAAACTCAGATCAGCTGCCTATGCAGTTAGGAAAGTTAGGCAGCTTACAGATGTTGACACTGCTCGCTTGGTCAATTTATAAATTAGGACTTCGAATTTCTCTTAGGGAACTATTCAGGGAAATTGATATTTTAACTGTTCCTTGCCAATATATCTTTGCTTGTATAATGTATGTACGCCAAAATTGTCACTTATTTGCAAAAAATAGTGACCTCCACAGTGTTAATAAAAGGAATAAGGATAAATTGGTAGTTCCAAAATGTCGTCTTCAGAAGGTACATAGCTCTATCGCAATACAAAGTATATTTTTCTACATTAAAATTCCAGAACATGTGGTTAATTTACCCTCAAATAAATTTAAAATATATGTCAAAGATATTTTAATGAAAAAAAGCTATTACAAAGTTGATGAATACATAAATGATAAAAATGCTTGGAAAAATTAGAACTTAATTGATTTGTATTGGGGCATTTGAAATACTATTTTTTTAAAATTTAAAACATTGTATATTATGTTATTACCTAGTGTAAGGCTATATTGTATTTTTATATGATGTATAAAAGATTAACTAGTGAGTTTATTGCCGTTGCTGCTCGGTAGTAATGCATTGCGAACCTTCCAATCTTCGCCTCTTATATTTTGTTCCTTTACTACACACATTGTAACTAGTACAATCGAAGTTTTATTGGAGTTGCTTGAGTGTGTCATGCTCTCTCAAAGTGTCTCTGCGGTGGTGGCGTGTGTGTCGGGTCGTTACGTTCCCTAAAACATGGTTGAGCGAAGCGATGGCTGATTCATGTGTCATACTCGTGAACGGGTGCCGCCTGTGGAGGCTGGTCTGCTCTTGCAAACTTCTTGGTATTCTTAGTATTTAGTCTTACTTTTTTGTTTTGTTTATTAATACTGTAAGACATTGATTATTTCTTAGTGATGAATACATAAACTGTCTTTTGTTTATATTAGATACTTTTTTATGTTGTGCTTGTGCTTTATATTTCATGTTTTTTTTATGTTTGTAATGGAAAGTGTCCTTTTATGATAGGGAGGGCATTTTCCAATATTTTAATTGGACGCTGTAAAAGAAAGGGAGAAAATAAATGCCCTTGCTGAGTTTCTTGCCGGTTTTTCTCAGTACAAGGTCTCCCGCCCTGTAGACTTACGAAACGATGGCGTAGTGACATTCATAAGTGCTCAATTATTGTAGCCTAATCTGAATAAAATTATATTGAATTGAATTGAATTGAATTGAATCTCAGCAGTAGAAGGATGTTTACGGCAGTCCGTGGACGAACCTAAGATACGTGTACACAGTACAGGTAAGAGCTGTCTTAATCTCTCGCTAGGAAATCTGTTTTTTTTTAATAAAAAGATTTATAATACCTTATAAATGTATTTTTCGTATTTGCAGCACGAATAGGCGATATCTTAATACGATTTGCTAAAGGAGTGGGGTGCTCGAACAACTATTGTAAAGGGCAATGAGGAGCAGTTACAGTTGCTGTGGGAATAAAGTACAAGATGGCGGATGTAAAATGGCGGTCGAAAATATGTTGTTTTCCGATCCACCTGAAACTTTGCGTTTGGGGGTTTTCGGGGTCGCCGATACTAAATATTAAGTCCATTTTTTGATTTTCCAAAATTTCAAAATAGAGATGTTTCCATTCCGTCGGTCCCGTCCACCATCGTATTTCCTTACTTTCACATGCAAGCCTCGCTAGCCGGAAATAAATTCGCGGCCTTGACAACCTTGAGCGGCCGACAGTCAAATCCCTTAATTTTCTTCTACTAGAAACCATAGCTAATAAGATATTTTAAAATCTGGCAAATGGTTTGGCAAAATTATTTACATAATGCACATAATAAAATTACAAAAAAGACCATTACAATACTTAAACTCTAGTTATATATATATAATTCTACTGTACGGGTGTATGACACTGTACTCCTCCTAAACCGATTTGAATGAACTTTCTTGTATGCGTTTGGGTGGCTCCCTGGATGGTTTAGATTTACAAATCAGCCCGGCAGATCGCTGCAGTCGTTATCGTGCACGACAACGTCTGACCGGTCAGCTAGTTTATTATATACTAGCTGCTGCCCGCGACGTCGTCTGCGTGAACGCTATACTATAACATCACTTTTTGTGAACGAAACCATAGCGCGATCTAATTCGACACCAACGCCAAAATTTTAGAAAATTAAAAAAACGGACTGAATATTTAGTATTAGTGACCCCGAAAACACCTGGATGCATAATTTTTGCCGGATTGGTGAATAAATGTTGTCGACCGCCATTTTGAATCCGCCATCTTGAATTTTTTTCCCCAAGCAGTTACTCCTTATTGCATTTTACAATATTCGTTAGAGCAACCCCCGCCTATAGCAAATCGTTTCTTAGATAATGTCGTGTTTTTTTATGGGCGGCCATGTTGTTTTCCGCCATTTCAAAGATCTGGCAGTTTTCTCATATTCACAATACCATTTACATCAAACCTCCCATACATTATTTTCACCCCTGGAGACTCCTGCTGGGAGACTAAAAGTCTTCAATAGAACATCACTATGGCGGCCATCTTAAAATTTTGGAAAATCGCAAAATCGACTCAATATTAAGTATCAGCGACCCCGATAACCCTCAGATGCAAAATTTCAGACGAATCGATGAACACATTTTTCGACCGCCATTTTGAATCCGCCATCTTGAATTCATATCTTCAGGCAGTTGCTCTTTGCCCTTTACAACATTTGTTTGAGCACCCCCTTCCTATAGCAAATCGTTTTCGAGATATCCTTCATTGTATCAAATGTTTTGTTGACGGCCATGTTGTTTTCCGCTATTTTGAAAATCTTAAAGTTTCCCCATACTCACGGGACCATTTCGATCAAACACCCTACAAATTATATTCACCCCCGATGTCACTTTCTGGGAGAATAAAAGGCTTTAATAAAACATCACTATGAGGGCCATCTTGAATTTTTCTGAAAATCGAAAAATCAACTCAATATTTAGTGTCAGCGACCCCGAACTCCCCCTGACGCAAAGTTTCAGTCGGATCGGTGAACAAATGTTTTCGACCGCCATTTTAAATCCGCCATCTTAATTTTTTTCTACCAAGCAGTTGCACTTCGTTGCCTTTTACAATATTTGTTCGAGCCCCCCCTCCTAAAGCAATTCGTTTTTGAGATATTCTTCGTTGAATTGAATATATTGTATGACGACCATATCGTTTTCCGCCATTTTGAAGTTTTGAAACTATTCCCATAATCAGGGGACCATTTCTATCAAACCCCCCATACACCATTTTCACCACCGAAGACTCCTTCTGGGAGAACAGTAGACTCCAACAAAACAGCACTATGGCAGCCATCTTGAAATTTTGGAAAATTGAAAAATCGACTTAATATTAAGTATCAGCGACCCCGATAACCCTCAGATGCAAAGTTTCAGACGAATCGGTGGACACATTTTTCGACCGCCATTTTGTATCCGCCATCTTGAATTCATAACTTCAGGCAGTTGCTCTTTGCCCTTTACAACATTTGTTTGAGCACCCCCTTCCTACAGCAAATCGTTTTCGAGATATCCTTCATTGTATCAAATGTTTTGTATGACGGCCATGTTGTTTTCCGCTATTTTGAAAATCTGAAAGTTTCCCCATACTCACGGGACCATTACGATCAAACACCCTACAAATTATATTCACCCCCGATGTCACTTTCTGGGAGAATAAAAGGCTTTAATAAAACATCACTATGAGGGCCATCTTGAATTTTTTGAAAATCGAAAAATCAACTCAATATTTAGTGTCAGCGACCCCGAAAAACCCCGAATGCAAAATTTCAGCCAGATCGGTTAACAAATGTTTTCGACCGCCATTTTGAAACCGCTATCTTAATTTTTTTCTACCAAGTAGTTGCACTTCGTTGCCTTTTACAATATTTGTTCGAGCACCACCTCCTATAGCAAATTGTTTTCAAGATATCCTTCACTGTATCAAATGTTTTGTATAGCGGCCATGTTGTTTTCCGCCATTTTGAAAATCTGATAGTTTCCCCATACTCACGGGACCATTTCAATCAAACACCCCATATATCATATTCACCCCCGACGACACCTTTTGGGAGAATAAAAGGCTTTAATAAAACATCACTATGGCAGCCATCTTGAATTTTTAGAAAATCGAAAAATCAACTCAATATTTAGTATCATCGACCCCAATAACCCCGGGATGCAAAATTTCAGCTGGATCGGTGAAAAAATGTTCCTGACCGCCATTTTGAATCCGCCATCTTGAAATTTTTTCCTGCAGGCAGTTGCTCCTCATTGCCATTTACAATATTTGTTCGACCACCCCCCTCCTATAGCAAACAATTTTCGAGATATCCGTCGTTGAATGTTTGTATGGCGGCCATGTTGTTTTCCGCCATATTGTATTTTTTTTTACCAGCGATTGTATTTGACCAGGGTGTAGCTACACAAAGTATAAAAAGTTTGCCTTGAAATGCCATAGTTTCGGTGGGCTGCACCCTGACGCCCTGATGAGGAGTAAGTTTTGAAGATAGAAAGAAAGAAAGAAGAAGAAAAACATTTTATTTGGACAACACAACCTATAAATAACAGGAACATAGAAAACGAAATGTTAACACTATTAACTTAATTTGAGTTTTGCGCCAAATAGGTTTCTCACTCAGCATTACGCTGTGACCAAATGGTCACAGCACTGATTTTCAGTGAGAACCTTTCGTTTGCGACTCGTTTGACAATAGCAAATAAAAAGATGCTTTATTATTAATAATTACAGTTAACTAACTACACTTACTATAATTTTAAATACAAAAAATAATCTACATAAAACAGCTGCATAAGTATTATCCTTCGCCTTACTTAACCTAAGACAAAAAGAAAGAAATAAGAGAAAAAAAAACAAAAAAGTGATAAACTAAAATTAACCCTTTCAGTATACAATATATTAATCATAATATATCCTTATAATTACATTTAATACATTACTTTATTTTCTATATACCTACCTTCTATTACTATCTATTATTATTTTAACTATCTCCCATTTTTATATTTATATATTATAATGCCCAACAACACAACTCAACTGAAAGCAACGAAAAAAAAAACGGATTATGGCAATAAATGGTATTCACCTTTTGGAAGAGGAACGAATTGCCAATTTGGAAAAAAGAAGAAGAATATATTAATCTATGACATAACCTATCATTCTTGGAATTATTTATTGGTAATTTATAATATATTGACATAAACTTACATAATTATGAATGAAAAGTTTCCATTCTTAATCTAATAAACATTAGGTGAGCTAGCTTTTTAAAATTTATTTCTCCATTACATATTAGCGTATACTACTTGCTCTTTAAGGAGGAAAGCTTTCATGATTTTCATAAAAACAGTTTTAGATTTGGCAGTTCGAAGTGGCGGTGGTAAATCATTCCAGCAACGGCTGGCAGAGAATTTAAAACTGCCTCTAAAGGATGCTGACCTATGTCGTGGGCAATTGATTAAATACGAAGTTTCATATTTGTTTCTATCTCGGGCCCACGATAATTTTTCATACAAATAGCTTGGCTTTTGTGTTTTGATAACACCAAACAATAAAACCGAAAAGTGCAGTTTCCTGTGAGCTTCCATTTTAAGCAACTTATGGTTATGAAGATAAGGAGTCACATGGGTCCTTGGTGGAATGGGAAAACAGAAACGGGCACATGAATTTTGCACTCTTTGTATAAGATGTTTGGAGCGTGCTAGAAGACATGGCCCATACACTGTGTCAGCATAATTTAATTTAGACAAAACAAGGGACTCACATAGCTGAATTCTTAAATCCACGCTAAGGTAAGGCCTCATTCTGTACAGTAATCTTAGGCGGTAGAAACAATTTCGTACTGCATCTAAAACATGAGACTCAAATTTCAGGTTGCTATCAAGTATAAGCCCCAGGTTTCTTCTCTCAGAAACACACTGAATTTGTTTACCAGCAATATTGATGTTTGGCTGGTGTTGAGAAATCATATTTACTTGTTTTTTTGAACCTAGGATCATACAAGTAGATTTTGTTGGATTTAGCACTAAACAATTTCTGTCTGACCATAATGCTATCCTATTAAGATCCTCATTTATGAATTTTATAGATTCAAGAGTGTTTTGTGGCTGCGTTGACATATAAATCTGAAGGTCATCAGCGTAAAGATGATAGTTACGGTTGTGTATGCATGAGGTGAAGTCTGCAATATACAGAACAAACAGAAGAGGCCCTAAAATAGAGCCCTGTGGTACTCCTCTTTCTACATGCTGTGCTGATGAGAACTTCTTTATACCATCATCCCCAGAAATTTTTACATATTGATATTTGTTTTCAAGATAGCTACTAAACCATGCCACTGTAGAAGGAACAAGACCGTAATATGACAGTTTAGACAATAGAAGTGGAATATTAATTGAGTCAAATGCTCGAGAATAATCTAGCAGCACTAATATTGAGCCCATGCTATTATCCTGTGAATGCAATATATTGTCAATAACATCAGTTAGAGCAGTTGCTCTTAATCTGATGTTAATCCTTTCCGAAAACCTGACTGGGCCTTCGGAAGTATATCATTTTGCTCTAAGTAACCTGAAAGTTGCATACTAACTACTTTTTCCAGAACCTTGGAAGCACAGGACAAAATATTTATTGACCGTAGGTCTTTTTCGCTCATTGGATTAGGCTTTTTAGGAATAGGTTTTACTACTGCCACCTACCACAAATCATGGTAAACAGAGCTTTTATAATGACTTATATTACTATAGCAGTAATAATGTCTAAGGTTTCAGGGAGAGTCATGATCAACATCTGTAACGATATATGATCATTTCCTTCAGCATTAGAATGCAACCCCTTAATAATATTTGCAACTGCCTCTGTGCCTACTGGGCTTAGTTGGAATGTTTTAGAACCAAACCTGTGAAATTCATAGAATGTCAGAGTTGAAATGTCTGCATGTACTCTTCCTGGTATATTTAAAAAGTGATGGTTTAGAGTGTTGGGATCTGAGCATATACAATGAATATTCATGTTTGAGCTTTTTTCAGTAAGGAAATTGTTTTTGAGATTTTTCCATAACCTTTTGTGATCATTCATTTTTGAATTGATGTGCTGCTCAAAATAGGCCTTTCTTTCATTGTGAATAGCAGAATTTACTACAGCTTTCATGTCCTTATAAAATTTTTTGTGTGATTCTGATTTAGTAGCTTGATAATGGGTATAACTTTTATTTCGGATTTTAATCATTTCCTTTATAGTGGGGGTTAGCCAAGGATATGTGTGTTCTTTTACGATTATAGATATTATTGGAGCATGGAGATCAAATAATGCTAACAAAATATTTGTAAATACTATAACCATCTCATTCACATGTTCTAATTCTTCAATATTGCCCCAGCTTTAATTCTTTAATAAAATTGTCTAATTTTATGTCCTTTAAGGGCCTATAATGAATTTTATGTGCTATTAATTTTGGTTTTTTGTGATAAAGATCCATGGACACCATTGCATGATTTCCAAGATCGTGTATATGTGTGACACATAATTGGTGTATCGAAGCATTAGTACAGATAAGATCAATTAATGTCTCACTGTTTGGTGTAAAATGAGTCGGTTTATCAACATATTGTGTCAAGTTGAGTGTCTGCAAAAATTCCTGTAAAAGTTTGTTTTTATTACAACCTCTGTTAAATAAATTTTGATATTAAAATCTCCTAATAATATAACATAATCTGCCCAAGCAAAATAAGCTACAGACATGGTGATGGCTTCGAAAAACTGGTTCACATCTAACCAGGGAGGGCGATATGCTGTGCCAATTATAACCTTCAAAGTATTAACCTTAGTTGATATCCACATTTGCTCAACATTGGCAGTGACCGGGTGAGGACAAGTACGGGCATATATCCCTTTCTTGATATAAAAACTAACTCCACCACCCCGACCACATCGAATATTTTTTGGTCGTGGTATATGCCGCAGACGGTACCCAGGGACTACAGGAGCACGACCTTTCTCCCCCTCTCTAATCCAGGTCTCGTTAATTGCAAGCAGATCTGGAGATAGGTTCTCTATTGCCACTATGAGTTCATTTTGTTGTGTTCCTAATGAGCCTGCATTGAACAAACTGAGTCTTAAGTTTTTAGTCTTGTATTCTACTGTTAAATTATAATTGCCTATGTATTATAAATATGATACCTACACATATATAGGACTGTGTAAAAAATGTTATTGTATATAAAAATGTTTTAAACATTTTAGTGATTATGTACAAGTATTCAATTATTATTGTAGTAGTTATATGAGTAAACAGGTAGGCATAGACGACAAAAAATGATTTTGCATAAAAGGTTAACAGATAGCTTTCTAAAAAATTACAATTTATATCCAAACAGTCAGATATTTTTAGTTGCTTTCTAAAGGCATTGTAAATATATTTAAAACTTAGTAAATTTGTTATATACGTACACTAGTAAGCATTGACAATTAGCAATTTATATTTTTGTGTAAAACAGAGATATTTTCTGGTTAATAGATATAGGTAACAAAAACAATTATTTATCAGCATTTACTTTGTAACAATGTAATGATTACTATTACTTGATACGCTCAAAATAAGATCAACATTGAAGCGTAAATAGAGCATATAAATTTCTAACTGTAGTTCTTTAATTTCTCTGTGATCAAACGACAGCAGCCCTAAAAATACGACCTAGGTCGGAATCTGAGCGAATTCTGTGTGCCTGCTTGCCATTATCTTGTCGCACAAATATTCTACCATCCCTAGTCCAGACGTATTTCCAACTGACTTGTCGTCCCTCTTCTCTAGCCTTATAAAATAATTGCCTATTATGTCTTGTCAGCCGTTCATTAACATAGAACCGTCTTGCCTCCTGTTTAAGACCCATCTCTGCAGTGTTTGCACCACGCCGCACGCGAGCGCTGCGTAAAAGCTCATCGCGAAGGGTGCAGCGACTGAGCCGCACTACTAGGGGGCGGGGGCGCGTGCGTCCCGTGGAGTCGTCCCCACCACCTTCACCTCCCATCTTTTGTGAGCCCATACGTACCGCGCAAACGATATCCCGCTCATCTACGACAACTCCAAGTTTTGCCGCAACTAGAGTAACAAGATGTACCGAATTTCCCCCTTTTCTTCTGGCAGATTTGCTAATTGAATGTCATTTTGCAAAAGCTCTTGGTCGCGGTCATTAAGCTCGGCTTGAAGTTTTGATACGGCGGCTACCAACTCTGAAGTTTGGGCATTGCACTCGTTTCCAGATGAGTCTTTTATATTTTTTTCTACTGCTTCAATACGCTTCTCCAGGTTGTCTAGGCGATTCTCACATACCGAGACACTAGCACGCAGTCTCCCAATTTCTCCCCGGAAGTCAACTATTTCCTCTCAGCAATTTCATCTGCAGGGCTAAATCAAGTGCATCCTCAGCGGAAGGTGTCTCAGACACTGTATTGTCTTTAGTTACACCCGTTTTTGGACTCACCCCTTTTACAGGTGTGTCTGCATTATTGTCTCGCGGAACCTTGCTAGTGCAGGCCGGGCATACCCCGGCAGTAGCGATTCGACCGGTTGCAGGCAGAGCCACGCACTGTCGATCATATAATATTATGCATTTACTGCACTTAACGCCCTCTGTCGCCGAAACAAATTTACCTCACGCACCACACTTAGGCATGATTCTGTAGTAAGCTACCGGACACCAGATGACACTGTTTACAAATATTTCACGTAGGTGCTTGTAAAAATTACGATTGATATGAATTGAAGGTAGATAATTTCAACTGAACTAGCAATCAAGATTATTTTATTAACTTATAAGTTTCCACAATTACGACACTTGGCGAAGAAAACACTATATATGCTAGTAAGTACCACAGTCAATAATATTTTATGATTTCTAAATAAAGAACTTCACCTATTTCATTTTATTTAAATAAACAAAGAGTAACACAGTGCACTGTCAAACAAGTCACAAGCCGAAACTCTGCACTGTCAAACAAGTCACAAGCCGAAAAAAAAGTTTTCCCATACTCACGGGGCCATTTCGATCAAACCTCCCATACATTACTTTCACCCTCGGAGGCTCATTCTGGAAGACTAACTCCTCTGGAGTCTCGAAAAATCATCACTATGGCGGCCATCTTGAAATTTCGAAACACCGAAAATCTACTTAATATCATATTTCGTATCAGCGACCCCATAAGCCCCCGGATGCAAAATATCAGCCAGATCTGTAAATAAAACTTTTTCGACCGCTATTTTGAATCCGCCATCTTGAATTTTTTTCCAAGCACTCACGGCACCATTTCTATCAAACCCGCCAAACATTATTTTCACTCCTGAAACCTTTTTCTGGGAGAATAATGGGCTTCAATAAAACATCACTATGGCGGCCATCTTGAAATTTTGGAAAATTGAAAAATCGATTAATATTAAGTATCACTGACCCCGAAAGTTTAAGACGGATGCAAAGTTTAAGACGGATCGGTAAACAAATATTTTCGATCGCCATTTTGAATCCGTTATCTTGAATTTTTTTTCGCCAGGCAGTTGCTCTTCATTACCCATTACAACATTTGTTAGAGCACCCCCTCCTATCGCAAATACTTTTCGAGATATTCTTCGTTTAATTGAATGTTTTGTATTGGCGGCCAAGTTGTTTTCCGCCATTTTAAAAACTGAAAAATTCCTCATTCTCACGGTACAATTTCCGTCAAACCCCATAAACATTATTTTCAAACCCGGAGACTCCTGCTGTAAGATTAAAAGGCTTCGATAAATTGTCACTACGGTGGCCATCTTGAAATTTCGAAAACCATAAGATCGACTCAATATTCAATATAAGCGACCCCGAAAACCCCCGGGTGCAAAACAGCAGCCGGATCAGTGAACAAATTTTTTCGACTGCCTTTATAAATCCGCCATCTTGATTTTTTTTTCAGCCAGGCAGTTGCTCTTTGGTGCTCTTTACATTTCTTCGAGATCCTCCTTCCAAGAAGAAGTAGTTTTCAAGATTTTCTTCGTTGAATGTTTGTATGGTGGTCATGTTGTTTTCGGCCATTTGAATTTTTTTCATCATTGATCGATATGTACCAGGTTGTAGGTCCACAATATTTTCCCCATACTCACAAGATAATTTCGATCGAACACCATATACAACATTTTTACCCCTGTATACTCCTGTTGAGAGACTAAAATGCTTCAATAAATCATTACTATGGCGGCCATCTTGAAATTTTAGAAAATGGAAAAACTGACTCAATATTTAGTATCAGCGACCCCAAAAACTTTGCAGACTTTCAGCCAGATCGAAGAACAAATATTTTCGACCGCCATTTTGAATCCGCCATCTTGAATATTTTTTCGATGCTCCTCGTTGCCTTTAACAATATTTGTTAGGTTACCTCCTTCCTTTAGCAAATCTTTTTCAAGACATCCTTGGTTGAATTGAATGTTTTGTATTGTTTTCCGCCATTTTGAAGTTTTTAAAGTTTTCCCATACTCACGGGACCATTTCGATAAAACCCCCAATACATTATTTTCACCCACGGAGACTCCTTCTAGGAGAGTAGTACTTTCATTAAAGTAAGGCGTTCATAAAACATCAGTATGATGGCCATCTTGAAATTTTGGAAAATTTGAAAATCGACTGAATATTAAGGATTAGTGACTACGTAAACCCTTGGATGCAAAGTGTGAGTCAGATCGGTGAACAAATTTTTTCGACCGCCATTTTAAATCCGCAGTCTTGAATTTTTTTCCAAGCATTCACAGCACAATTTCCATAAAACCCCCCCATACATCATTTTCACCCCCGAAGACTCCTTCTAGAAGACTAAAAGGCTTCAATAAACCATCACTATGGCGCCCATCTTGAAATTTAGGAAAATGAAACCGACTGAATGCTTAGTATCCGTGAACCCGAAAACCCCCGGATACAAAATTATAGCCGTATCGGTGAACAAATGTTTTCGACCGCTGTTTTGAATCCGCCATCTTCATTTTTATTCTACCAAGCAGTTGCACCTCACTGCCGTTTACAATATTTGTTCGAGCACCCCCTCCTATAGCAAATTGTTTTCAAGATATCCTTCGGCGGCCATGTTGTTTTCCGCCATTTTGAAAATCTGATAGTTTCCCCATACTCACGGGACCATTTCGATCAAACACCCTATTTACATATTCACCCCCAAAGACACCTTTTGGGAGGATAAAAGGCTTTAATAAAACATCACTATGGCGGCCATCTTGAATTTTTAGAAAATCGAAAAATCAACTCAATATTTAGTATCGGCGACCCCAAGAACCCCGGGTTGCAAAATTTCAGCCAGATCGGTGAACAAATGTTTCTGACCGCCATTTTGAATCCGCCATCTTGAATTTTTTCCACCAGGCAGTTGCTCCTCATTGCCCTTTACACTATTTGTTCGAGCACCCCCCACCTATAACAAACAAATTGCGAGATATCCTTCGTTGATAAAATGTTTAGTTTTATTGGCCATGTTGTTTTCCGCCATTTGGAAGATCTGAAAATTTCTACATACTCACGGGACCATTTTGATCAAACCCCCCATACATCATTTTCACCCCGAACTCTTTTTCTTTTAGAACAATTCTGTCAGTGAGTCAGTCAGTGAGTGAGTGGGTCTGCAGCTTTATATATTATAACTAGAATTTGAGTATTTCGCTCGCTGCATAAGCAGCTCGCGTGGTCTTTGTGGTATAAACCCCTCATACATAATTTTCACCTACGGAGACTACCACTGGGAGAATAATATTCTTCATTATAACATTTCAATTGCGGCCATCTTTATAATTCAGAAAATCAAAAGAATTACTTGATATTTAATATCAGCGACCCCGAAAACCCCCAGATGTAAAGTTTCAGCTGGATCGGTGAACAACTTTTTCCCCCCGCCATTTTGATTTTTTTTTCAGCCAGACTCCCTCAGCTCCTGGTTGCTCTTTACAATATTTGTTCGATTGCCCCCTTCCTATATCAAATCGTTTTTATGATAAAATAATGTTTTGCATGGGCGGCCATGTTGCTTTCCGCCATTTAAGTTTCTAAAAGTTTTTCATATTCACGGAACTATTTCCATCAAAATTCCCGTACATCATTTTCACACCCGGAGACTTCTTTTGCGAGAACAATAGGCTTTAATAAAACAACACTTTGGTGGCCATCTTGAAATTTTTTAAATCAAAAATCGACTCAATATTTTGTATCAACGACCCCGAAAATCCCCGGATGCAAATATTCAGAGGGATCGGTGAAAAAATGTTTTCGACCGCCATTTTGAATCCGCTATCTTGAATTTTTTTTTCGGCAGGCAGTTGCTTCTTATTTCCCCATACAGCATTGGTTTGAGCACCGTTTTCCGCCATTTTGAATTTTTTTCACCGGCGATCGAATTTGACCATGGTGTAAGTACCTGAAGTGAAAAAAAAAATGTGAAAAAAACTCTAAAGGCAATAGTTTAGGCGGACTCCCTGATGAGGAGCAGTTTTCGAAGATCTGGAAGTTTTCCCATACTCACCGGCCCAGTTCTATCACTTTCCCCATACATCACTTTTACCCCCGGGGGCTCCTTATGGGAGAACAATTCTGTCAGTGAGTCAGTCAGTCAGTGAGTGGGTCTCCAGCTTTATATATAATAATAATAATAATTACCTGAGGCCATAAAAAATTCTAGCAGTTTGACATTGTTCAAGGCTTAGCTCAAGAAATGGTTATTGACCAAAACATTTTATAACTTCAATGAATTCGAAATTGAAAAAAAATGACATATAAAATGCTTATATAGATTTTTAAATTGTTGACATAGTAAACAAACAACTCATAATAATTTTAGCTTGTCTGACATTATGTTTATATTCTTCGTATTGTTCTGAGATCCTCCTATATGTAGATGTTATATTTTATATTTTTGACATGTATAAATTTCTTATTCTTATTCTAATTTATTATTACTCTCTGCGACTGTGCCCCGAGGAGGCTGTTGGTAATAAAGTCACATTCGCTGAATTAAACACGCAATATCGTTGACGCCCGGAACATCGCGGGAACGACCGCAAAGCAAAAGTCTCGTGCCTATGATATCCTCTAAGCACTCGCTCGTTCTGCTAAGGAAGAAATTACACATAAAAAACTAACTACAAAAACAGTCACAAAACTTGCAAGATGTGACCAAGTCTCAGTAAAGAGAAAGAAACTTGTTGACAAAACCCTGAAATATTCACGTCCCTACAAAATTGAACAAAGATAAATATTAGATTAATGCGATACTTTGTAAACAAGAAACAACATTAGATACACTTCTAAACATTAAAGCTAGTTTAGAATAATACGTACGTTGTAATAAACTCAAAAATCAAATGTCGTGTAACCGCTATAAAGGCACCTAAAATATTTTAAAGCAATATCTGTTTACAACAACCATTTTGAATTGCACCGTTTTTATTAAAGCTAAATAGCAAATTGATTTTTTTTGCGGAAAATTAAATAAAGAATGCCTCAGGTAAAATAAGGTAGTTTAAGGTAAAACAAAAACATTTGTTTTTATTATTACTTTTTGTAGTTAATTTCTTTGATAAAAACATAAGAGATACGAGCAAATACCAGTGTTACTGACAGCGTTTTAATGAACGAGGTCTTATCAAAGAGATTTCTAATAAAAAGGCCTTCGCCTATGTACGAGGGACTTTTGTCCGCGGAGTACTAATTTTTTTACTTATGTAGATAATTACTTTACAATATCAATTCTTCACGGACTAAAGTCCCTCATCTGTGCAGGCCTTTATAAATATTAAAAAAAATAGAAAATGCGACACAAGTTTACGATCCAACAGTAACAGCTCAAAAAAAAACAGAGATCAAAAGAAAAGAAGGAGACATCGTAAAATTGGAATAAGGCCACCATTTTTACAACTACCAGAGTAATTAGCGGCCCCAGATTAGGATTGGGTTTTTAGTCAACAAAGCCCTCATAGGAAACGTAGTGGAAATCAGTAGTGTATAGTAGTAGTCAGTAGAGTAACATATGTTGTCAGTTTCTTGCATTTATAAAAAGTCTAGTCGGCTCCGTCTGCGCTGAGTTCGATTATCGGCGTCGGATTCCTGTGACAACTCATTGGTTATAATGAAGTTTACTTTAGCAAGCTGTAGTCACGGCTCGTTCGAGTGGAATTCAGTTACTTATAGTTATTCCTGTGGAAACTTTAAAATTTTCCAAGATAAAAAAAATCCTATATCCTTCTCCGTCTCCAACTATTCCTGTGCCAAATTTCAGCGCAACTAGAATCTCCGTTGCTACAAAACGGAAGGACAGACAATCAAATTTATTTTCACAATCATAATAATTTATTAGTATGTATAAATTACACGCTATTTTAAACCCATACGTTTTTGTTGAATGGTTTTAATTAACGATAAACTATTCTTATATACATAGCCGACAGTAACAGTAACAATAACAATATTCACTTTTCTCGTATTCCTTACTTGATACTGTTGTTTATTTTTGGAATATTCATTATAAAAACACACTAGTCATTGGAACTTATTGACTTTATGATAAGTGTGAGTGCATGACTGTAACGGACCTTAAGAAATTCGTAATTTCAGAGTAACGATGTTATATCTTTAAATAATCTTATAATGAATTGCTCGACGCTGTACCAGTTTATCTGTATTAGTTCTGTATAGAAAAAGTTTTTAAGTTGCTCTGATAGTGATTTTGAAATTACGTTCAATTTGTAACTGAATTTTTTGAAGATGTTCCTGTAATGACTCGAGGCGACGATATATTCTCCGATTTTATGTAGGTAGGTAGGTTTATTTTGCTTATTTTTTTAATATAAGTGCCTAAAGCCTCAAGTATTACCAGTCTGCTATCACTTCTTTTCTGGATAACTCATTTATTTTGACATGTGCGACGAGTCTGCAAAGTATGTGTTCCAATGTACATGATGACTCTTTCTATTCTGCTGGTACTTCTCGGTCTAGGCTTGGACTTGGAGACACAGGTGTGACGCAACTTGGAACATTACCAAATAATGATATTACCGAGATTAAATACAAACGCATGAACAAATCAAGGCTGCCTTTGTACTGGTTGAAACGGTACCTAGTCAAGACACAAATAATATTTTCAACGTATGTTAAATACGAGCTTTTATCACGTAAGTGGTAATTCATTTATTTCTTGTCTCAAAGTGTGGTCTATCTCAACTGTAACCGTTATTGGGTATTATTCGCTACGGAATATTCCTGCTCCCCCGAAGACGTTACAGAAGCGCTAATGTGCGGATCACAATGGCACATAAATAGCCTTTATCTAACTTTTATATTCTTTCTAGTCTTTTTCCCGAGTCTCCATTTACATGAAATATTTTTACACTAGCCTTTTTACGAGGCTCTACTCGGGTGGAATTAGGTTATCGTGTTGGGATTCCCACGAAAATTACAAAAAAAACAATAAAGGGTAGCTCTTCATACATTTAACTGATAAGTTAGTTTTTTTTTCGCATTTAACTTTGTGGGCTGTAGGAGTATGTACTTAGATAGGTCTACAAAAGTGCATTTGACACTTTTAACTAACTTTGTTATATTTCTATTTTGTATTAACTTTCGAATTCGAAATTTGAAAACCTCTAAATTTTTGGGTTCAGAAGAAAAAAACGGAACCCTTATCACCTGGTTGTCCGTCTGTCAAGACCCTTTTTTAAGGAAAGCATAGAGGTTTCAAGCTAGAATTAGTATCAAATACTCAGGTTGTGACGATACCATATTTATGCCTTACATTTGCGTAATACAATGTGTTTATTCAAGTTTTAGCGCGAAGATTTTCATTACTAAACAATTCTCAATGGACGTACTACCAACAGCAAAATGCATCTTTAAATTAGAATGGCGCGTTCAAATATTCAAGTTCAATAATTTTATACATTAGATGAGAAGTTATGATTTATTTTATGAAAGGTTTAAAGCTAACAAAATATAAGTACAAATGACTTAAATGTAAAATATTAAGTTATGAACTTACGAATCGTAGACATCAACACGGAATTAATTGTTAAATGTAGGTAGTAATCTAACTTCCGATTTATGAATTCGAACTCTAGACAAAATAAAGTTGCGTAAAATTTTGAACCTGTGGCGCGAGAATGAATGGTTTAAAGTTAACTATGATTGGGTGTTTGTTTGGAACTAAAGTGATTAGAGAGAATGTTTTAAAGTAAGCGTTGATTGGTTTGTTCGAACGTACTGTGATTGATGGTAGTTTAAAGAGCGCTGATTGGGAGTTTTATAATGTTGAATATAACCGCGAAAGTTTAAGTTACTTAAAACTTTTATAATATTGAAAACACCTGCGAAACTTACCTAAGTGAGTCGTTTAACAACCATAAGGGTAGCCTCATACAATAAATATTCTAACAATAATAAAGGGTAGTTGTTTTGGTTTTCTCGTATTCTGTATAATGGTATGACGTGTTAGTTTATTTGAAATTACCCGAGTTTGTTAAAACTTTACGAACATTCAGAACATAATATTAATAATCTATTAGTTTAGGATAATTAGGTCGTTTTATCTATTCTGTTAATATTAATCCAGGACTCTATAATAGTACCCCAACCGACATAACTAGTTTTATACTTAAAAAATATTCTTTGTTAAAATTAATTAAGGCCGGACATCCGTCCGGAATAAAAAATATGATGGAATGTATTGAAATGTAGGGTGAGAAAGTTATTACAGAGGGGTTAGCGGTGATAAAAGTGCGTGGTCCTTTACATACAGAACATTCAATTGCCGCCATTTAAATTGTTGGAACGCTGCCCGACCAATAGTCCATAGTCTACGCTTGTGGGTCACTACACGCTAGGAACCACGTGGAGTTAAACTACAGCTAGATCGTGCCACCATTACTGGTTAGTAAATACTTTTATATTGAAAGTTACAGTGAAAATATTGTGTGTTCGTTGTGAAATTCTTTAGGTTGTGTTTTAAAAATATCTAAATTAATGTTCAAACATCCAAATGACGGGCCCGCTTTTGCCGGTTAGAAATTTATGGTAGAAAGAAACCTCTAATCACCTCAGTAGGAAGGAATATATTTACGGACCTCGTTTCTAGAACATTTTCAGCTAGGTTAAGATAAATCTTATATAAAAGTAGAAGTGGGAACTAAGATTGTACAAGCCATAATAATTATATAGCCCACTAAATACCTAGGTCTGCCAAGAGATACAGTAATTACTATGTGTAATCCATGTCCATCCTTAGCGGCGTTAGAAGGGTTTTACTATTATGGCTGGCTAGCTAGTGTAGGTGAGCGCTAATGTACATTGTAAGGGGGCGCCCCTTAAACCTACTTTCAGGTCGCAAGTCCTGAACACATAGCTACCTAGTACCCACTCTACAAAGCAAATAGGTTAAGCATTTGTAAACTAATATATACGTATATACTACGTTAACGGGTGGTTGGGCGGTAGGGCACGGGTGAAGCAAACTAAACGTGGGAAAGAGTTTATATTCCTTTCTCTTTTCTTTTAATACATTTTTTTTAAGATAAACAAGGTATGAATATTATGGTTTTTTACAAATATGAATTTATCATGAGGAACACCACCGGCATAACTTGAGCTCTGGACTTTTTGTATGCATTCCCAGACTCAAGTGTGCAATAACTGTGTGAAACTTACAATTTTAAGCCAAGTTAACTTTTATGCAATTTCATAATATTTAGGCTGAATACATTTGTTTAATACTGATTGTTCGATATTTACAACAATTAAAGTACGCTGGTAAATAATAAAGATATTTAGTGGACTGTAAATTACATAAACTTGGAAATGGGAAAGTAACGTCAATCCTTGTCTATACTCTATCCACCGAAACGAGTTAATAGGGGAAAAATGAACTGGCATGTGATTGGTCGAACAATGACGTTAAGGCTGTGTTCACAGCGCGAGTTTTTTTAGTTTGTTCGTGCGACTCGTACTGTTCAGACGTGCTCACTGTGCTAGTGCAATCTATTATTTTATTTTTTGACTCGGCTTGTTATTTGGACTCTGGATAATTTTGTTACGTGTGACCCGGCTTTGTGATTGATTGCATTCCTAAAGACTTGGCGCTTGTATAACGGACTTTTTGAGTTTACTGTCGATTTGCCTAAGTGAGATGGCCGACAGTTTACATGGAGGTAACTCTGTGGAAAAAAGGCGACGACGAGCCTTTTCCTCGACTGAAAAAACAATGATATGGAACATGTATCAATCTATGAGGAGTTCCATGGAATCCCCTTCAAACAATGACGTCATGAAAGCTGTTGCATCATCTATGGGTGTTCATTGGATGTCCATCTATAGAATTCTGAAAGAGAAAGAAACTAAAAATGTTTTAAATTCACCCAAAAAAACAAGAAAACGTACTTTCATTGTAGACACAATCGACGACTTAACTAAATGTGCTATAAGAAGAAAAGTTCACGATTTATTTTCCCGAAATGAGATACCGACATTGGACAAAATAATGAATTCAATAAATGAAGATGGTACTTTGGGGACATTCAAAAGATCAACACTTCATAAAATCCTTAAAATGATTGGATTTAGGTACATTAAAAGATGCAGGAACAGCTTATTGATTGATCGTGACGACATATTTTTTTGGCGGAGGAATTATTTGCGGACAATGAAAATGGCAAGAGAAGAAAAGAAAAAAATATATTATTTGGATGAGACTTGGCTCAATGAAGGCCATACTACTACAAACGTATGGACTGATACAAATGTGAAAAATAAACGCGACGCATTCCTTGATGGCCTGACAACTGGATTAAAAAATCCTTCCGGTAAGTTCTTTAACATAATTCCATTGTTAAAACTGTCTTTGTCATTAATGCAATTCTTTGAAAAGGTTTGAATGTACCTGAGCGATCCTTAATTGGCGGCACTTATTGTTTGTTATGTTATCTTAAACTGTGTGAGCGTTAACTTTGTATCAGATCATTCAATACAATTTTTTATTGTTCCAGGAAAAGGAAAAAGGTTAATAATTACTCATATTGGAAGTGATGATGGATTTGTAGAAGGGGGCTTACACGTGTTCGAGTCAAAAAAGCAAGGAGATTACCATCAAGATATGAATGCCGAAGTGTTTGAGAATTGGTTCAAAAATATTCTTGAAAAGTTACATGATAATTGTATTATTGTAATGGACAACGCTTCGTACCACTCAAGAAAAGTAGAGCAAATTCCGACTGAAAAAAATAAAAAACAAGAGATAATTAATTGGTTGAAAGAAAAACAAATCCCCTTTCAGGATGATTTATTAAAACGAGAGCTACTGAATATCGTAAAAAATCATAAGGAGCAGTACGAGGCGCGTGTCGTAGACGAAATGGCGAAAGCTAAAAATAAAACTGTGGTACGACTTCCGCCGTATCACTGCGAATTAAATCCGATAGAGTTGATCTGGGCTCAAGTTAAAGGACATGTCGCATCCCGCAACAAAACATACAAGATGGCAGAATTAAAAATGTTATTAAACAACTCAATTCAAAATATTGACGCTGCAAAATGGAAAAAATGCATAAAACATGTCGAAGAGATAGTAGAACCGAAAATGAATGCCATGGACAGAAATGTGGAAACAATGACCGAAACATTCATAATAAACGTGGGAAGTGACAGCGACAGTAGTGATACGTCGGAATAATTTAATTAATTGTATATGTTAAACTATTTAAATATACATAATTTTATTTTAAAACATTGTCTTAATATTTTTCTTTCTTTCTCTAAGTTCAATACAAAATACTTAAGTGGTTTTAGTGCTTACTATTGAGCGCACAAAATCATCGCATATGAACACACCTTAACTTTTTATCAGTATAGTTGACGCCCACTCACCTTTTTGTGTCCTTATCTTTTGTAAGGGATTGTGCGACAGAGACAATGCTCTATTAACTCGTTTCGGTGGATAGAGTATAAAATCGATGGGTAAAATATGCTCCACCAACCTTAACGTCCACAATCAGCTCCAATGTAGACCAACTCCTGGTTGTTGTGTAGCACACCAAGCCACTGATATAGCACAGGCACTGCAGAATCCACTTTTTAGACAGTTTATTAGAATTTGTTAGATAGCACGGCTATTTAGGCTTCACACCGAAATTGCTTGGTCAGCAGACAACGTTCATGCTGCGTCGCGGGCCCGGAGGAAGTGTCACACCATCGAAAGAAGATGGCGGATACCAAAATTGATAGAACAATTTTATGTGCTTACCCACCAATATAAATATGTACAAGAATTGAACACATAACATGTATACTCATTATTATGAATTACGGGTCTTTATTCAATGTAGTAACAACGATTTACTACACTCTCTGCTTGGCCGTTAGACGAAACTAGATAAACCAGTGAAAATAAACGACGTATACCATTTACGTCATAAAAATTCTTAAACTATTCAGAAGTAAACGATGAACCGTTATAAACTCCCCAGTATTTCCCGTAGGCGAACTCGCGATATCAACTCGTTTAGTTAATCTATAACCACGTCGGAGGACTCTGCTCTGCTCGACTTCATATTATTCATTTCAACCATTTTGAGTAAGCATCAACTACGTTTGGGTACATTCTATCGTTAAATGGACCCAAAAAAAAATCCAGGGCGCCTCCTCTTTCAGTTTAACTACGCCCAAATGAGAATTATGTAGTTCCTTGACTTATATTCCCTGTAAACTTTAGGAACTACTATTTTATGCCCAAGCATTAAAATACCATTTTCCTATGCCAACTGGTTACGACAGAGAAAATAAGGCTTATTTTTTTTTGTTATCTTACGCGGCCAGTCGTTTCTAACATATTTCCTTATCGTTTGTTATACCGTATCTTTATATACATCGTGACGTAATGCGGTCAGTGTCACAGGTAAACTACCCTCCACTACAAAATTGACGTACGCGGCGCGGTCCTCGCCGACCAAGGTATCGGGTCGCGTCCCCTGGGCTTCCAAAGATAGCGTCGAACGAGACAGAAAATCTATGCTGATGTTCGAACTACTTACATATTCAATGTTATAATTGTAAGCTGCTAAAAATATTGCGTATCGTTGGATTTACTGGAACTGGAATTCCTTTATATAGACCAAAAATTGTTATTAAGCCGAGGTATTGATGACAATTGCACAGTAAAGTGCAAAAATCGTCTTAACTGCTTTCGACGCAGTTGCGCATTACGAAATATCGGTTGTGAACCAGGTTTAAGAGATAATCTTAATTCTTATTTATTAAATTGTCCTAATTCGTCGTAAAATACCTTAGGAAATTTACTAAAAAGGTCCTTATTGTTTGTAACGACAATTGTCGTTATCTTCTAGCAGCAGATTTGTAGGAAATTATACTCAACTGACCAGGTAGTAATTAAAATAGTTTGTTGTAATTTACTTATAATTAACTACAGTAAACGTATCTCTGGAGTTTCAGGAGTATTACTTTATTCAGCTAGCAACTAGTAAATTACCGTTACAGCGCTATTTAGTCATTATTAAGTGAAACAATAACATATCTGTCTGTAGGAAACTATATTCAAAGTAAAGCAACGTCGGCCTAGGTCAGTTATTGGATGGGTGACCGCTTAGCGGTCTGTACTACCATTAACGTTATTTATGGACACAAACAAAAACAAAAATTGTGCCCCCATCGAATTACTAACCAAGCCTGGCGTTGCTTTACTTCAAATATCGTTTCCGATAAAAAAATGTGTAAATAAGTGTTATTTAAACAGATGTATAATTTACACCAAACTAACTCACATAAAATAAGGGTCGATACCTACATCTCGTAAATAAAGTCTAAAATTTTATGTAACATGCCTTTTAGCGATTATGATCCAACAATTTTAACGACAACTGGTAGCTAAGTCCAAATATGTTTATTTTAGAACAAATAAGTATATTTTAAATAATAACAAATAGAAGCGCACTCAGCTCTGTTCGTCGATTGCGCCATGAAAGAATGTTTCGACTTAGCGACTGCATCTATGTTACATCGCGTTTTGGTAACTTAGAAGTTAGCTTTACAATTCACAAGTTCGGCCTCATATGGAGTACCTATTGCTGCCATCTCTGGGCGGGTGCACCCGGATACCAGCTTGGCCCTTTTGACTTTGTTCAACGACGGGTTGTGAGAATTGTCGACGATCCCAGACTCACTTGCCGTATCGAACCCTTAAGTCTGAGGAGAGACTTTGCCTCCCTGTGAGTGTTCTACCGCTTGTACAATGGGATGTGTTCTGAGGAATTGTTCGAAATGATGCCCACGGCTACTTTATATAAGCTATAAGCGTTCCACTTTATTGTGTGATCGTGGATTTTACCCCCCCTTTACAAATACGAGTATATACATATTTCACAGTTAATCCTTAAAAGGGTAGGTAATCTTAATATTTTCTGTAGATTTGAAGCATTGTATATGTTCTTTACGCAAAAATTATAATATTTCTGTTTACTCTTTTCTATATTCCGATAATTTTTATGTCCATTATTAAGTAAGTACTATACTAGCTGGCTGCTACTACTGGCAGACGTTGTTACGTCCTGACGCGCAAACAAACCTAAATTCTACAGTTTAAAGTAAGTTGAAAATAAAATTAAGTTATTGAATAGATAAAAATAAAGTGTCACGTTGTCAGTAGAACTTAAGATATTGAGTTCATCGGTTTTCTTTCTATAATTGAGATGCCGTTGAAATCCTACACCGGTAATTTGAATTTAGGACGGGCGCAACCGTGGGCAAAAAGCTAGTCGGTTTATAAATACCGGAGTTCTGAGGTAACAAATATAAAAAAACATACAGCCTAATTGAGAACCTCCTCCTTATTTATAGTAAGTTAACAAATTACATTTTAGAACATTTGTGGAACGTTTGTTAATAACACAAAGTTTTATTAGGTACTTGGACTTGGACTTGCGGACTTTGGAATTCGAAAGAAAATGTATGGAAGTCTAAGCCCGTAAATGTACTTGCATACATTTTTCTCTCGAATCCCAAAGTCCGAATAGCTCGAGACTATTTCCAATAAGGTTTTTCCATAAATAATTCTTTCCTGACTTTCTGAATACCAAAGGATGTCGTTGTTCAGCTAATCGGTATAACTCTAAGCAACAGACTTCTGACTGCTTTATTATAACAGCTCTCCACGTGGGTGTTAAACAGTTCCGTACACTTGTATATGTTGCAGGGATATGAGAAAAATCGTGTTTTATCTAGAACCCTACAGATTTAACCAAACCCGGGTAATACTTGCACTCCATGATATTGTAAAATTGTAATTGAATCTGACGAGAGCGCTCCGCGACTGCTGCCCGCTGGTATGACAAGAATGCTCTGAGACTGCTGCTCGCAGGTATGACAAGAGTGCTCTGCGACTGCTGCCCGCTGGTATGACAAGAGTGCTCTGCGACTGCTGCCCGCTGGTATGACAAGAGTGCTCTGCGACTGCTGCCTGCTCGTATGACAAGGAAGACGTTATCAATTTCACGTAAAAAGATACCAGAGTATATTTTATAATAAAATCATTAGGTAATAATGTTCAACCAATTTGTTGGTCGAACGTTATACATAAAATTAATTCGCACAGTTACTGACAAACGTTTCGAAATTTGACCTTTAAGCCTTTTTACGTGTGATGTATTGTTTCAGTTTTGGATTGATGTCGGCACGACGCTGAGCTCCACGAACGGGAAAATATAACTGAGTAAGTACATAAATATCCACCCAACTTAGACAGAGAGAGCAACCAACGGACCTAACTCTACTTTCTTTAAACTTAATGAACTCAAAGTATGAAATCAAAATATTGCTTGTACGCTTCTATTTTAACCTGACGATAGCACAGCAAAAAAGGGGAGGGGATTTTAGCAGGTATTTATGTTTGTTCATCTATTCCCGCATATCTTCTGAACTACTTATCATAATTACCATGTAGAGTATAGTCTACTCATTGTACCATAAGTGCCGCGTTTGCGAAACCCCAATCTCGTCCGATCCAACCGAGATTGGACAGTTGCAGACCAGCTAGTGATATAGAAGGACTCGACACTTTACCTAACATTTACCGGACCTAAGTTTGATGCCCCAAAGGGCCTTAGTTTGATGCCACATCGGACCTAAGGACCTTTTAAACAAACTCGATAGACTCAAAAATGTGATGCATCCGATTCATTTTTAGATTACGAGTGACAGATCACAAGATCAAGTGGCTCTCAGTCTTCGCTGGAACACTCATCTCTGTCTTTATTCTATAATCTTCTATAAGCTATTTACGTGAAGACTTTAATTATATTTTTGTTATAGAATTAAAAAGTATTCTATTCTATGTACGTTCTGTCATGTGTCAAACAAACATGTAAAATTCTTAAAGCTAAATAAAACCAAGTTTCCTATTGGTTTTGTCTTATTTAATTTATGTCAGAAGAAAAGATTACGGTGCCAAAAATAAGTAATGTGTTATCTCAGTACTAACGGCCAGAACGATTTGATGTTGACCCTATACTATCGGAAGCAAATTCAAGGTGGGTGCATTGGCGATTTACATTTTCTAACTTTCTATCTCAACAAGATACTGAAACGATTTCTGATTCAACAAAGCACTGATTGTAAGTGAATCACCTATCCTCTAAAGTGTTCACATACATTAAAGAATGCAACGATTATACTTCAGCCATCGCTCTGCTTGATAAAATGTATATTAAACCCAAAAACGTAATATATGCACTTCATTTTCTGTCTAATAGAAAACAAAAATCAGAGGAGTCAATTGATGATTATGTCCGTGCGCTAAAGCTACTAGCACCTGACTGCGAATTCCAAAGTGTAACAGCAGAACAACATAAGAGCGAATTCATTCGAGACGCATTCATTGCTGGAATCTAATCACATAAGATTCGCCAAAGATTATTGGAAAATTTTGAATTAAATCTAGATGAAGCTATTAACCAGGCGAATACTCTTGAAATGACTGAAAATAGTTCAAATGTTTATGCAAATAGTAGTCAATCGACTTATCTCAATGCGTCAACTGCTAACCAACTAATTGTTCAACAGTGCTCTCCATCGATTTCGGGGAAATTACCTAATTTATTAGCAGCAAATACACAGAAAAAAAGGTGTTTTTTTGTGGTGGCAATATACATCAAAGAGTTAAATGCCCGGCTTTAAAGGTCACTTGTCAATTGTGCTCTAAAAGAGGACATCTTGCTAATGTATGCCGGAGCGTAAAAGCTGCCAATGCCATAAATTTCGAATCTGTTGAACTATCCGCCATATCAGCTGCTTCACCATCAAGTTTACATAAGGCTACTGTACCTGCATTTATTAATAATATACAAGCCGATGCATTAATTGATACTGGTAGTTCTGTGAGCTTTATTAACAAAAGATTTGCTCACACTATGAATCTGGAAAAGAAGCCATGTAGACAGACTATTACTTTGGCATCGTTGAGCCATATTTCATTTGTTGAAGGAATCTGTTTTGCAACTTTAACCTTGAATAAACATACTTATAAGCAACGCCCGTTTTTGATTGTCAGCAATCTGTGTGCAGACGTTATAATTGTACATGATATATTTAAGACACATAGTTCTCTAGAGTTTCAATTTAGAGGTGACAAAGAACCGCTGCGTATATGCAACGTTATGAAGGCTTCTGTTTCACCGGCATCTTTGTTTACTAATTCATCATCGAACATTAAACCTATAGCTATGAAATCCAGACGCTATAGTTATGAAGACAAACAATTTATTAAAGAAGATGTATCTAAGATGTTAGACGACGGAGTAATCGAACCTAGTACATCGCCATGGCGAGCACAAGTGCTGATAACAGGTGGTACAACACATCGTAAGCGGTTAGTTATTGACTACTCTTTAACAGTCAACAAATTTACACAACTGGATGCTTTCCCTTTACCTAATATGGAGACTCTTGTTTCACAAGTGTCTAAATACAACCTTTTTAGTCAAATAGACCTCAAAAGTGCTTATCAACAAGTGCCGATCCTAAATAGTGAAAAAATATTTACTGCTTTTGAAGCTTGCGGTAATCTTTATCAATTTACTCGAATACCGTTTGGAGTTACAAATAGAGTTGCTGCTTTTCAACGAACACTAAATTTTATCATAAAAACAGAAAAATTAAAGGGGACGTTTTCATATTTAGATGACGTCACTATCTGGGAAAAAGATATTTTTGATCAAGATCAGAATCTCATTAATTTATGGATGCTGTTAAGAAGTATAACCTTTCTTTGAACGAGAATAAATACGTATTTAAAACCGACGAGATAAAGCTGTAAGGTTACACAATTCAAAACAATATAATTAAGCCAGATGAAGATCGATTGAAACCGTTAATAGATCTTCCAATTCCAAAAGATAAAGCATCACTCAAAAGAGCTTTAGGATTATTTGTTCACTACTCAAAGTGGATTCGTAATTTTACAGAGAAAATAAGCCCATTAACAAATGTTTCGAACTTTCCTATAGATGGAAACGCTATTAACACATTAAAATTAGAGATTTCCAAATCTGCCCTAACAGCTATTGACGAATATGAAATATTCACCGTTGAAACTGATGCTTCAGATTTCGCTATTGCGGCTACACTTTCACAAAATGGCCCAGTAGCATTTTTTTCAAGAACTCTATCAAATTCCGAGCGTAGTCATTCATCGATTGAAAAAGAAGCAAGCGCAATTGTTGAATCTTTTAGGGAGACAATGTTTAATCAAAGCCATTCTAGCAAAATAAAAAATGACAAGATAGAAAGATGGCGTTTGGAGCTCTCCTGCTATAAATATGATATTATTTATCGGAGTGAAAAGAAAACATAGCAGCTGACAGGGTGTCACGTGTATGTGCCAATATAAATACTGATAAACTTTACACTTTACACAACTCTCTTTGTCATCCAGGTATAACGAGAATGTATCATTGGGTTCGGTCTAAGACTCTGCCTTATTCAATTAACGACATTAGATTAGTCACAGCTTTTTGCCCAGTGTGTGCAGAAATAAAGCCTCGCGTCTTTAAAACCACTGGTCAACTCATAAAGGCTATGGCGCCTTTCGAACGATTAAAGATTGACTTCTAAGGGCCTGTCCCACCTCATACTTAGGTCAAATATTTGTTAACTATTATTGACGAGTATTCTAGATTTCCTTATGCTTATCCCTGTAAGGATTTTTCAGCAAATACTGTTATAAAATGTTTGAGAGATCTATTTTAGGGTTCCGTACCTGAAAGGTAATTAGGAACCCTATTACTAAGGCTTCGCTGTCCGTCCGTCCGTCTGGCACCAGGCTGTATCTCATGAACTGTTATAGTTAGACAGTTGAAATTTTCACAGAAGATGTATTTCTGTTGCCGCTATGACAACAAATATTAAAATATAGAATTAAATAAATATTTGAGGGGGCTCCGATACAACAAACGTGATTTTTTTTGCTCGATTTTGCTCTATACTGATTACCGCAACATGTAGACGCTTAAAATATTCAAAGAATATTTAGTTTTATTTTCACTTTAAAAGAAAATAATTAAATTAAAATAAAACAAATATTTAAGGGGGGCTCCCATACAACAAACGTGTTTTTTTGCCTTTTTTTTTATAGAAAATGGTACGGAAGCCTTTGTGCGCGAGTTCGACTCGCAATTGGCAATTGCATTTATGTGTTCATTAAAAGTTAGCCGCTGGTCAACTATTACCCCAAGGCCACGAATTTGTTCAACACGAGTGAGCGGAACGTCATTGACAGTGTATTCGTGGTACTGCGGCGAACGCAAGCGGGTTACCGCCATTACCTTGCACTTGGATGTGTTAAACTCTAAATGGTTCTGGCGACTCCACTCAACTACACTATCAATATCGCGCTGCAACAATGTGTGATCGTTCAAATTGTTGATACTCAAAAATAGCTTCAGATCGTCAGCGAACATAGAGCATTTAGCTGTCCTTACGGCTTCTGGCAGATCATTGATAAATATTTAAAATTGTGTAGGTCCAAGTATACTACCCTGACTTATTCCTGACGTGATCGCATAAGGTTCAGAGTAATATCCGCTTAGTCTCAGATATTGGTATCGGTCAGAAAATTTTTTTGGTATGTAAGAGATGTCGGATCTGTAAGCTGTTAGAGATCTCAACCACAGATAAGCTTGACCTTTCTACTTTTATACATTAATATTTTTGTATTTTCTATGTTTTAAGTGAAATAAATCTATTTGTGTATTATAAACTGAAAGAAAAAAAAATATAACTTTATTTTTCAGTTGTAAAAATAACTTAAGAAATAGAGACAAATATGGTGTTTTTGGTATAATTTGGACAGTGGGGTTTTAAACTTCCACGAGTTACAACAAAAATATTTCAATTAATCAAATTATAAGTTTAGAGTTTATAAATTGACAATAGTTCATGTGTATTAAGGGTGGCAAAAAGAACATTACTAACGAGAGGCTATTAAGAAGCCTACGGCCGAAGATTTTAAAGACTCGAGTTTGTAATTTCCGTACTACACATTGTATTACACACAATGTTTTATCACATTTGCGATTAAACAAACAAAAATATGTGGTGAACAAATAAATAAACTCACTAAAATTTACCGCTTATTTAAAACAAACTTTTACCGGTAGCCCTTCACTAAATATGATTCTATAATTTAAACAAAATTCTTCATTATAAAAATCAAAATAATACAGTAGGTACAAAGTACAGCCTAGTAACACCTTTATCCAGGTGTGTACTTTGAAGTGAAATATGCATGCCTTTTAATTAAATCAGTAAAAACGCTCATTTTTGAAAATGGCGGGAATAGAAGTAGAGAAAACAACGCCAGCGCTAGATGATTAGACACCGATAGATATACAGAATAGATCTAGAAAATTTATGAATTTCAAAGTTTTGGCTGAAGTTAAAACTTGTAATTGCTTGCTTGTAGTGTGTGCGTAGTTTATACTTTGAACAGACAGCTTTTAAGTATATATACTTGATAGAATAAGCGCTTAATTACTGCTCATGACTTCCGTAAACGCGTGCTTGGGGAAAAGTAAAATTTACCAAGACCAAGCTGTGTGAATAAAAGGTCATAGCACCCGCTTTGCCTGCACGTTTACGAGTAAGTGTGATGAAATAGTCCAATACTCACCAAGGGAGAAAGGTGACCAATTATCGACGAAGTAGTAGACTGAGTACAGAATATAGTATGTATAACACAGCGATACATAAACAAGAGGTGGGAATTGCATTTTGTCCGGGGTACTTCATACAACAACAGTGACGAAACTAAAAGATTTAAAAAAAAAACCGGTTGCACTTTGGGAGTGCCGGCAGAAGTGGAAATTACTATATATACTAGCTATTTACTTCCCATCACTTCGTATACATGTTTATGTATTATAAATAATAATTTTTGTTTATTTAATTTTTTGACTTAGTACATTTGTCATGTTAATCTGTCATTCCCCGATTCGACTCTCGTGTTGTGCGGTCGTATTCTAGAGCGTCAAGTGCTCTCATTGTGCTCCGTGATGTGGTGACTCAGCCAGTGCGCATCTCTGTGTGGTGATTTGCGCTCAGCGCTGACTACCTCGTTTCGTTGTTTGGTTTATTGCCCGCGATTTTTGAAAAATCGGCCTGGGCGTTGACCGCTGCTCAGTTGTGTGTGCGTGCTCAGAAATCACTTCTCGGTCCACTATAAGTGAACTTTCGCGCTCTTCAGCCCGCCCATAACGCGAAGTTTATCGGAGCAATATTGTGTGTTTTTGTGGGTGAGTGCGTGTTCTCGTAGTCGCGGAACTACTACGCATAGTGGTGTCCGTTTGCTGGGCTCTTTGATTGACACTGGTTCGACCGGCCTGAGCCGCTAGTTTAGTATTTCCGCCTCAGCGGTTCGCCACTCCGCGAATTCTCGCGTTTTAAGTATCGATTGCGTCTTGTTTGTAAGAAATCCAATTTCGTGTGCTCAAGGGCTGGTGGGTGAGATCGTATAGCTCTTTTCAGAGTTGTAGTCTACTTAATCGTTTCTGAAATCGTAAAGTCTCGTTGCTCGGGGGAAGACTGCTTAACATGAGACGGGCCGTATGCTTATTTGCCACCTTAGTAAATTGAAACAGAGAACTAAACGATTTTTTATCAGCCTGACGCGAGTTTATCGTTTTTTTGGCGTAGTATATTTGACATCTCAATCTGTCAATCTGCCTATTGTAAATAAATCTGACGCGAGTTCCGTCTTACGATTTTTTTATGATTTTTTGGTCAGGACACGTGACCTGACGCGAGTTTAACATAAAAAAGTTTTCACTTCAACAATTGAACTTTGTATCAAAATTACATAATATTTATGTAATTAAATATACCGTCCCAGTCCAGAAGCTTAAAGTCATCTTCCAACGCATTTGTGAACAGTTTCGGAGAAATTACATCTCCCTGTCTCACACCTCTCTGCAGTTGGATTGGTTTCGAGTTCTGATCCTGGAGACGGATTGACATGGTGGCGTTATGGTACAAGCATTTTAGCACCTCAAAGGACTTTTAGTACGGGTTTTCCACCAGCTTTCAGAAGCTCAGTCGTAACTCCATTATCACCCAGTGCCTTATTGTTCTTAAGCTGTTTGAGAGCCATACTAATCTCGTACAAGCTGACGTCCGGGATGTCCTCGGTATAGTGTCGAGTCAGTCAAGCTCTAGGGTCTTTAGCTGGACTGCCAACTGGTTTCCATGACGACGTGTATAACTGTCCATAGAATGTCGGGGCAGAGGTTGCTGTTTTACAAGTCGCAATTTCGGCCCCATATGGAGAACTGCTGCCATCTCTGGGCGGGTGCACCCGGAAACCAGCTTGATTCTTTTGAATCGGTTCAACGACGGGCTGTGAGAATTGTCGACGATCCCAAACTCACTTGCCATATCGAACCCTTCTGAGGAGAGACTTTGCCTCCCTGTGTGTGTTCTACCGCTTGTACAATGGGGTGTGTTCTGAGAAATTGTTCGAAATGATGCCCACGGCTACTTTCTACCATCGCACCGCTCGCCATCGGTAGCGAATTAATTAATACACATTAGAACCGAAATGGTAGCGTACAGTGCGGTAAGCTGCACATCGAAACACAAACATAAAAATGGAACCCAGCCTTGTTGAAAGCCAATATGGACTGTTAACTACAAGACTCCCTAGAAATAATATTTGATTAATAAAATTTGCCATCATTTTTGGACTCAGGCTTGTGTGTGTGTGTGTTTGTGTAGTTTAGCTATTTTTTGCTTCTTTAATATCGCAAGAATCGATAGACCATACCATATCAATCGATACGCCATGTCATGACTCAGATCTTAAAAGAGTTTAACCAAAGCGATCCAGAGGTTTGTTTTTTATCGCTAAAAAACTGATTTTTCGTTTTAACGCGAATAATACTCTCTAAAGAAGTTGCACGTGCGGTACTTGCTACCGAAATTATTTTTATACTTCTTTGTACGGGTAAAAACGTATCAATGGATGGCGGACTAAAAATATACAAGCAAAAACGTGAACCAATATTTGTGACCGTTGCTGTACGTTAAATTTCAGCCGGTCTTTACCTTGTTTGTGTACTATTGTTGTCCACACTCTATGAACTGTAAGCACGGTGTTTTGATTATTATAACCACAAAATTTTGGATATAAATCTGGACGGGATTCCACAGATAAACATTTAACATTTGGAACACAGAGAGCGATTTTCCATGACTATTTGTTCTTGGATTTTCCATGACTATTTGTGAACACAGAACAATGCCAACCAAAGCTATTAGGGAGTAGATAGTAGGACTAGTAGTTTTATTGGAAACAGAAAGGTCTAAGAGTGCACCTACAATAAAACAATATAACGCTAGTTTTTGACAAATATTAATCATAGCTTTCCCTATTATATTCCATCTCAATAACAATGCTGAAAGGTGGCTAGCATATGAAACTAATAATGGGCGGCCATTGTCGCTTCGTTTCAATAACGAACGATAATAATAACTACTGTAACGACGACGTCGGTCGTTATCGCTCCAGAACTTGCGCACATTATGCACGCACTCGCACACGCACTGAAACATATTCAAGCTCTATCAGGACAGTATGTTATAGTACGAGTAAGTATGTATTAATGTAGGTATAATATTAGTTATATTAAATATTATTAAAGAAAAGTATAACTAATAGAATGTCCCTATTAATTATACTTTTTTGCCATCCTGTTCTTGAATTCTACAAAGAACTGAGAGTAAGGCTTCTAAACCTGTTTAGTAAAGAATGAATCGTCTGGTTGGTGTTCGGATCGTTCGAGATAGGCTTTCGTTTTTTTTTTTGCATATTCTGTGCTCGGTCGTCATTATCTGTGCGCAACGTCGCGGCTGCCGGATACATTGTGTTTGGAAATAATTTATGATTAAGTTCGGTTTGCGTGAAAAACCTACATATACAGACACCACACCACATATTCAGACAAAAAACGTAATCAAAAATATATAACGCTAAATTTCGGTAAGTGCTTGCAATTTTTCTTAAGGCCTACGTTAGCCCAGTTTTTACGATCCAGTTTGTTGGTAGACAGAAGCGTCGATTCTGTTTTGGTTAGTTTTTTTTTTCGTATTTGGGTCATATTACGTCGGATTTAAAGTAAATTACAATTTAAAATTCGTGACGTAGTATAGTTTACCGGTTTTATCTCATATCATCGCTCGTCGGACATATTAATTAATTACTTACCTACATTTTTATTTTTTGTTCGAATTAAAAATAGGCTTTGATATTCTACTGTGTGTTATATTTGTTATTACGGATTATAAGATAATGTATTTATTTGTGTAATTGTAGTTGGGTTTTTTTGGGTTTACATACATTTTGTTATACTTATCACGCTATCGAATTCGTTGCTGTATATATAACAAACAGAGTCGTTTGTTTGTGTGTCTGATTTAGTTTGGATTGTTTTTTTTTGTGTTAATTTAGTTATAAAATATGACGTCATCGGTGGAGGAGTTCAGGGCTATTATAACGAATTTATTGAGATGATTTTCATGTTGTTTAGGGCTCGTTACACGGGAGGATCGGGTGTTTGCATTAAGGCAAAGAGCTATACAGTTTCCGACAAGAGTAAATGAGCTGGAACAGGCATACCAGGGTATCTTATGGTCATCGGATGACGAAACTATCCTAAAGGCGGTAAATTCTGACTATGACTTTTGTATATCAGTAGTGGACGAGGTAAACGAGGCTGTGTTATTATTATCTATTAAATCTGGGGTGGCCCGAAAACGATTTCTGCTGACCCGTAGGCTATGTATATTATGTATGTATATTCTTTATTGCACAATTTCAAATACACAAAAAAAATTACAATAGAGGAAAAAGCTATCTCTACCAGGCAACCTTTGGGTAGAGAAACATTGACAGGAAGAGGTAGGTGATACATAAAACATCATAAGTAAAATTATAAGGAATAATAAAGAATATAACAACACTCATAAATACCTTTGTACTTACTAAATAAATAAAATACATATACATACTTAATATAATTACTTAACAAATACATAAAATAAATGATTATATAATATGAATACATAAACATACACACAATAAATAAAGTAATAAAGATAGATATGTTTGAATAACCAGAGGTTGGTCAAAATTTTAGAAAATTAGGAAGTAGTACGTAAGTAATAAGATTTTAACGAATTCTTGAAAACAGGCAGTGACTGGATTTGCCTTATATTTATCGGCAGAGAGTTCCAAAGACTAATGGCTATTACAGTAAAAGAATGATTGTAAAAATTAGTACTGTGTCCAGGTGTTTTAAGAAGAAGACTAGTAGACGAGCGAAGAGTTAGACAAGGCGAGCTGATAAAATTAAACCGCTCTTTTAGATAACATGGTGTAGATGGATTGAATAGCACGTTATAGAGGAGTGAAAAAATATGTACATGCCGGCGAAGTCGGATTGGAAGCCAATTGAGTTGTGAACGAAATTCTGAGACATGGTCATATTTTCGAAGTCCAAAAATGAAGCAAATGCAAAGATTTTGTAGACACTCCAGTTTATTAAGTTGTTCCTCTGTCAGGTTAGTACAGCAAATTTCAGCATAATCAAGTAAAGGTAGAAGTAAAGACTGAGCAAGCACAATTTTAGTTGACACAGGTAAAAGATTCCGTAATCTTCTCAGGGTTCCGGCCGAAGCAAAGATTTTCGGCTAATTTCCTTGATTTGTGGAGTCCAAGATAACGTGCGGTCAATATAAATACCAAGACTTTTTATTGTGTCACTAAAAGGGATAATGATACCATCGAGTTTTATTGGGGGTAAATCAGTCCAATTAATCTTCGATATTAGTTTTGGGCTACCTATAATTATGGTCTGCGACTTGAGAGGATTAAGTCGAAGTCTATAATATCCACACCATTCAACTATTTTATCATGGTCAGAGTTAATAGATTGAATTGTTGTTACGATATTTTCTATTGGACCATGTGCATAAATCTGGAGATCGTCTGCATATAGATGGTAGAGAGAAGATAGTTTGAGAGTGATAGTGTTAATGAAAACTGCAAACAGAAGTGGGGACAACACGCCACCTTGAGGTACGCCGGCAGTTAATGGGCACCAGTTAGAGAAAGATTCCTCTACCCGAATGCACTGTCGGCGGACACCCAGGTAACTATGAAACCAGTCAATTACTGTTGGAGATATGTTAAGAGAGCTTAGGATTGCCAACAAAATGTCTGAATCCACTGTGTTAAAAGCATTGCTAAAATCAAGAGCAGACAAGACAGTGACTTGCTTACTGTCCATACCATAACGGATATCATCAATGATCTTAGTGAGAGCATTAACAGTACTATGACCGGTTCGAAATCCGGATTGCAAGGTATTAAATAAACTATTTTGAGTTAGAAAAAGGTTTAACTGTTAATTAACTAGCCGTTCAAGGATTTTAGATAGGAATGGTAATAATGAAATTGGTCGATAATCGGAAAAAGAAGTTGGATTGGATTTTTTAGGCAACGGTATTATGTAAGCATCTTTCCAAGCTTCAGGAAATACTCCAGAAGCAATGGATGCATTAAAAATGTGAGTAATTATAGGAATAATTAGGTCAATAATTGGAATAATCATAGCACGGCTTATGCAATCACTACCAACAGCACTTGAAGATATAAACATAATACTCTTCTTAACATCACAATCAGTAAATTGACGAAAAGTAAAAGGGAGGAAGTCAGGAGTTGAGGTCATTGAAAGATTTTGCAGCGTAATCGCTTTTTTATTGCTATTCATAGCAGGTACAGAAGTGAAATGTTGATTGAGTAAATTTAAGTTAAGATATTTTGAAATTGGTGTAGCCTGAGTTTTACCAACTCCTAATGACTTAAGAAATTTCCATATTCTACATGGATCTCCGTTGTCAACGGATTTGTGGATATGGCGTCGTTGTGCATCTCGACACATCGTATTGCAGCGATTTCGCAAATTTTTATACTTTTCTAAGTTGGCTTCAGTAGGGTTAATTTTCAGCTTGGCCTTAGCTCGATTTCTTATTTTTTGAAGGGCTTTAATTTTATCGTCTAGCCATGGTGCAGGAAAGTGTTTTACTTTTATTGGTCTTACTGGAGCATGAGTGTCATACAGTTCAGTAATAAGCGAATTAAATGTATGAACTTTTTCGTCGACTGTATAAGCACTCACAACTCTAGACCAATCAATTTTAGAGGCATCTTCGCGCAATTTATCTACATTCATGTTGCTAAAATTACGCTGCATAAGTGTTTTGGATTTCACTTTTGGTGGACGAATTTTGTAAGATAAATAGATTAAGTCGTGGTAAGAAAATGCTTCTGCTGAAAATTGACCATGTGCAGTAGTATGATGTAGTGAAGAGACCATAATAAGATCTAACAGTGAAGGAGAGCAATTTGGAAAGTAATGCGTGGCGTTAAGAGGTAACAAGTGCAGATTAAAAGCCTCAACTATCGTCTAAAGTTGATTAGCACGAAAGCCTTTTTTTAGTAGGCAAGTGTTAAAGTCACCCATAATAATGGTATGACTATAGAGTGGGGAAAACGTTTCTAGTAGAGATTCAAATGAGGAAAAGTAATTAACGTGAAGTGAAGGACTGTAACATACGCCAAGAAAGACTTTAATGTTCGATAGAGATATTTCAATAAGAAGGTGTTCCGCAGCAGGTGAGGAAGACTGAGTTGACATGCTTAATACAGAGAAAGATATATTAGATCGAAGATAAATGGCAACCCCACCTACACCACGCTCTGTGCGGTCATTGCGAATAAGGTGAAAACCAAGTAAAGAGTAGGACGTAGAAGGGAGGCAAGGTTTTAACCAGGATTCTGATACAAGAATAGCGTGTATGTTGTTATTATTAAAGGTTGCAAGCATGTCAGGATAATGAGCCGGAATGCTTTGTGCATTTATATATATAGCATTGAAGTTTTTCAGGCAACCTGAGAAGCAAGAATTAAGTGTTGCACTGAGAGAATCAGGGAGACTTGAAAAGCTATCGTTGCTACTCAATCCACCACATGAAGCAATAGAAAGAAATTGATCTGAATCACTCTGGTTACTATCTTTATCAATATCATTATAAATCATAAAATAAATAATATCGTATAGAATATATAAAAGTTAATAAATATAAAAATGAAGGTTTAAAACCGGATAAATATACCCGCCAGCAACGTGGTTAAGATCAGCAAATTATAACACTATATAAATCAAAATTTAAACAAAAAAAAAAAACAAAATAATCACAAAAGCAAGAAACTTTTGCTGACAATATATAAGCTTCTTGGATAATAGCCATGCCATAGAAGTAGAAAATTAAATAAGATTAAAAATATAGGTACTAAAGTTTAAATTAATTTTTAATTTTAAGTATAAAAATCAGCCACGGAAAATTTTAAAATAAGTCCTTGAAAAGTATTTTACATTATAAAATGTTGAAAATTAGCATTTAATACATAATAATTTTAATATTGTATGAGAAAGATAAAATAAAAAACATATAGCTGTATGGCCTAGTACCTTTGCCCGCTGTCACGCTGCTGCGCGAAAAGAATAAATGCTAGTATTTACTCTGTGCGCGAGAAATGTAAACATTGTGAAACTACGACATATTATAAAAATACGAGGGTACACAGCCTAGAACTGTTAAGAATAGTACCTAGCTATAGCTATAGAAGACAAACAAATATTAAAGATGTCCTCATCTATTTTTTTGTGCGCTTGGATCTGCTGTTTTTGTCTTCAACAGGCTTTATCACAGACACGCTCGGTTCCACTGTTGTCGAAGAGGCTTGAATACGTTTGAGATCTGACATGACTTGGACTACATGCCTTTTACCGTCAGGTGCAATTAAAAGGATGTTGCCGCCTTTAGTCCAGCACTTGGTGATGCCAAAACGTTCGCGCGCAGCTAGAAACGTACTGTGTCGCAGTTTCGTCAAAAAATCCGACAGTGTTATGCCTGTACCCTTGAGTGATGACTTAGCATACCACACTTTATCTCTGACACTGACATCTCGAAATTTAACCAGGATTGGCCTTGGTTTGTTGGACGATTGACCCATTCGATGACACCGGCTTAAGCATTCTTGTGAAAAATTAATGAAATCGTTCCCTAAGTTTCCCTTATAGCTTTGACACATGCTGCAGTGCTGTCTTCATTTTTGCCTTCAGAAATACCATGCACTAGCAAAAACTTACGACGACTTCGCATCACCTGCTGATCTTGTTCCCTAGCCAGCAGGTCCATTTGTTGTTGTAAGTTGCTCAGAGACGAAATAATGAAAGTCCGGAATGCACAAAACTCAGCTGCAATGTCTATGGATGCGTTTTCCTGGGAGCTGGGCTTATTATTTATTTCAGCTTGGAATTCTGCCATACGTGAATTAAATGTAACTGACAACTCAGCAATTGTTTGCTTTAGTGAATCCATTGTGAAATTTCGTGTATTAGAAGCTTTGGAAGGAAATCACTGCTGACAGGTACCACTGTTAATTACTAAAGATTGTCATTAATTTGAATGAAGTGTGGTGGGGGTCACCACCCGGACTTATGTATGCCCATCCGAGAGGATGGTCCTCGGATGACCCATCCCAATCGCCCCCGTCCCAAGTGCGACATCGACCTTCTCCTCCCCGCTAACCGCGGGCGAGCCCACGGGATGATCGTCAGTCACCACGCGCGTCTCGGCAGCCACTCATGCCCGCGTAGGACCCGTATGCTTATACGGGTTCCAGCGTGGGACATAATGAGCCACAGGAGCCCCTGGGCCAAGTTCGCCCGTTGACTCGTGGCAGCCGCTTCACCAGTCTCTCCACCACTTGTCACAACAGTTTTGCCCACTGCTCAGGTTCTTGTTCATTCTCCGCGCGGACCTGGTGTGGTTGTGCGCGCTGTTTTGGACTCAGGCGCTCAGGGGTGTCTAATGTCGTTGAGGCTGGTGAAGCGACTCCGATTACGGGTAAGTTCGCGGAGTCATGGGGTTTCTGGAGTAGGGGGTCTACGGGTGGACAACGTTGTGGGTACAGTCTCGTTTTCCTTTTCCTGTTTGCTCCATCCTAGTATGCGGTATCAACTAGGAGCTGTTGTCCTGAGGGATATTTTACGTCTACACCCTCAGGTGCCCCTGCCAACGGACGTGCTGGAACTCTCGTTCGCCCTGCAGTTGGCCGATGAAAGGTTCCACCTATCTGGTCCTGTGGAACTTCTGCTTGGCGCTGATGACCTTGGATTGCTCGGACTGGACAAGGCCATGTTACTTCAGCCAGGTGGGTTGGTCGCTGTTTCGACTCTGTTATAATGGGCCCAGCACATTCTCTCGCCGCTCAGGCGTCTACGGATTCGTCGGTGCAAGTGGGACTCTCGCTCGCTGACTCCCTTCAGCGTATTTGGGAAATTGAAGAGCCTCCCCCGGCGTCACGGACTCGAACAGTCGATGACGAGTGCGAGTCATATTTTCTCGCCAATACGGGTCGTCTAAATTCTGGCTGGTTTTTTACTCGACTGCCTTTCTTATCCCCTCGTCCGCGCCTGGGTGACTCCTGGAAAATAGCCGAAAAAGGTTACTATCCATGGAGCGCCGGATGCGTCGTGATAAAGAATTCCGCACAAAATACTTGGATTTTATGCGCGAATACGAATCTCTCGGTCACATGTCGGTTTTGCAGTTCGATTTGGAAGGCAACGAACATTATTTTGTAAGATACGGGTGGTGTTCGATGGTTCGGCGCCTACATCTTCGGGTGTATCCTTAAACGACTGCCTGATGTCGGGACCTAGGCTTCATCTCGGACATCTTGACTGGTTTTCGTCGCCACCAGGTTGTATTTGTGGCTGACATTAAAATGATGTTCCGTCGGGTCATGATACACCCAGAAGATAGGCTATATCAGGTCATTTTGTGGAGAGAGGATCCGGCATCTCCATTGGTTGTTTATGAGCTGAACACCAATACCTACGGGCTAAAGTCGAGCCCGTTTATAGCCATTCGCTCGTTGCTTCACTTGGCTGATCGTGAGCGTCTGAATTTCCCACGCGCATCTGCTGTCTTCCCTTCTGATGCTTACGTAGACGATAGTTGTACAGGTGCTTTGACTGTCGAGGAGGCGTTAGTCCTGAGGGATGAGCAAATCGGCTTGTTACGGGCAGGTGGTTACGAACTGAGGAAATGGATTTCCAATTCACCTGCCGTCTAGGAAGACTTACCGTCAAAACATCAGCACACCTCTTCCAGAATCCTGAGAATCCTGACTCCATCGCGGTCCTCGGAGTTCAATATCGGCCAGTTCAGGATATCTTCACGTACTCGGTTAAACCGTCGGACACAATGAAAAGGTAGACTAAAAGGCTGGTTCTGTCCACAGTAGCGCGTGTCTTTGATCCCAATGGTTGGGTGGCTCCTGTAGTCTTTTGGGCCAAATGTTTCCTACAGGAGCTCTGGATTTCTGGTCTCGACTGTGATACCCCGTTGACCGGAGACTTGTTGTCTTACTGGCTACGTTTTTATAAGACACTTTCGGACCTTCAACATGTCTCCGTGCCTCGGTCGATCTTACCCCCAGGTCGTTATCGGGCCAGTCTTCACGGCTTCTCTGATGCGTCTGAATCCGGTTTTGCATCTGTCGTTTATATCCGCACCGTTGACAGCAATGGTCATGTCCGCGTCAGTCTGGTGGTCGCAAAAAGTAAGGTTGCACCTTTGCGGACCAAATTGACAATACCCAAGCTGGAGTTGTCTGGAGCTAAATTGCTGACTCGACTCCTCAACCATGTCTTCTCCACCTTGGGTCCAATTTGACTCCGTCACGGCATGGACAGACAGCCAAATCGTTTTGTCTTGGCTCAAGGCGTCCCGTTTTGCCCCAGAGACCTTTGTGGCCAATCGTGTCTCCCAAATCCAGTCTTCTGCGGTGTCTCTGGATTGGCGTCACGTGCCAGGGTCCTTGAATCCCGCAGATTGCGCTTCACGGGGCCTGATTGCCTCGCAAATCATGAATCACCCGCTCTGGGTCCTGACTGGCTGGCTTCTCCTCAAGACACTTGGCTTCATACAGTTGTAGAGTTCGTTGACCCTCTGCCGGGGTTAAAGGTCTTTGCTGTTGAGCAGATTGTAGACACTTCACCGTACTTCTTACTTAATCGGTTCAGTTCTCTCAACAAGCACGTTGGTGTCACTGGTTGGATAAAAAGTTTTCTCCCTAACTAACGGAACAGGTCACAGCCAAGGACGTCTTCAGTCTTGTCTCCTGAAGAGCGTCAGGATGCCCTTCTCACCTATGTTCGACTGGTACAGGCCGAGTCGTTTAAAAAGGAAATTCGTCTTCTCCGTTCAGAAATCGGGAAATTGCGGGGAAGTCTTGCTCGTCTCAATTTGTTCCTAGACGAGTCAGAGTTTTTGCGAGTGGGTGGTAGGTTTCGCAACTCAGAATTGCCCTATGGGGCTCGGCATCCTCTCTTGATGCCCAAGAGCGGTCATTTTATTGAGTTGCTGATCAAGGACCTCCATGTTAGGAACTGTCATGCCGGTCTCAACCCATTGTTGGCTTGTCTGCAGCGAGAGTTTTGGATTTTGTCCGCCAGACGAGCAGCTTGGAGCGTCATCTTTAAATGTATCCCTTGTTATAGGTTAAAGGGAATCTTGACCCAGTTAAAAATTGGTGACTTGCCGTCCTATCGTGTCCGGCCCGCTTGACTTTTCGCTAAGTTTGGATTGGATTTTGGTGAAGACGTCAAGTGTTCGCAATGCCAGACAGGTTAAGGCCTATTTATGCGTCTTCGTCTGTTTGTTTTCCAAGGCTGTGCATCTGGAGCTCGTTTCAGCCTTGTCTACGGAGGCCTTTGTCGCATGTCTGTCGCGGTTTGTCAGTCGGCGTGGTCTCTCTCATTTAATTCGCTCAGACTGTGGCACAAATTTCAAGGGTGCAGATCGCTATCTGAAGGAAGTCCTTCAGTTTTTGTCGGACAATCACACGTATATTAACTCGGAGTTGTCCAATCGGGGCGTGACTTGGATTTTTGATCCCCCCGGCTATACTTCGTGGGGCGATATTTTCGAAGCAGCTGTCAAGGTCGTCATAACTCACCTCCACCGTGTGATTAGAGAAACGGTCGTCACGTTTGAGGAATTACAAACGGTATTTTGTAACGTCGAAGCGGTATTGAACTCGCGACCGCTTTGTCCGATCCCGTCGGATCCTAATGACCTGGAAGCGCTAACTCCAGGCCATTTCTTGATCGGTAGTCCTTTAACCTCCTTGCCTGAATACCTCTTCATCGATGTGTCAATTAATAGGTTATCGCGTTTTCAGTTGCTTCAACAAATTACGCAATTGTTCCACCGTCGGTGGTCTTCGGAATATTTACAGTATCCCGCGGGTCGCAGAGGTCATGGTAGGTCAATTCAGTGCTGAAGCGTGCCGTCGCGACGCTTTCTCGATTTCCAGTAGATTGAGGCTCTGGCTCGGTTTATCCTCATCCAGACACGGTCTGTAAAGAATTTAGTAAAGAATGAAACGTCTGGTTGGTGTTCGGATCGTTCGAGTTTTTTTTTGCATACTCTGTGCTCGGTGAGTTATCTGTGCGCAACGTCGCGGCTGCCGGATACAATGTTTTTGGAAATAATTTATAATTAAGTTCGGTTTGCGTGAAAAACCCTACACATACACAACATATACAGTCACCACACCACATATTCAGACAAAAAACGTTATCAAAAATAAATAACGCCAAATTTGGGTAAGTGCTTGCAATTTTTCTTAAGGCCTACGTTGGCCCAGTTTTTACGATCTGAAACCTATCTTCTATTCTCCGATTATTTTGTTTCGACACACTTAGTTAATTTCAAAGGATATTTGATCTTGCATACTACAAGATCGAATATCAAGTCTACTTTAGTATAACTTTCTCTTACGGAGAATTCGTGAATAAACGAAAGTTCGCTTCATTCTTTTTCTTTCAACACCTCGTCATCTTAGGTACTGGTATTGTCTCGAAGTCATACTCAGTTCAGGCCCGACGTTGAAACGCGCTTCCTAAAGAAATAAGTAGAGCACAGATAGTTGAACAAAATTGAATTGTCATTTCTTCGTGTTTCTGTGACATAGACCAGGCACCTTTTTAAACAAAAAAACAATTGAATGGTATATCAACCCCGATGAATAGGAATCTGCCGATTCCAAAGCAAAGTTTACCGGAAGTCCGGTAGCCAAAATGTGGACTGGAAGTCCGGTATCCAAAATGTTGACCGGAAGTCGGGTATCCAGAATGTGGACTGGAATTCCAGTATCTAAAATGTTGACCGGAATCCTGGTATCCAAAATAACGGCCAAAACTCAGCTAAGCCTTTTTTTCCCTTTTCCGTTGGCTTAAATAATGATTGCAACGTCTGATAAGGAGTTTTATCGAATACACATGACATGCTCGAAAATAAGCAATGATACAAAGAAGATAAGAAAATGACCACTTCAGTCAATGATCGTTTCATTGTTTAATCCAAGATTTTGGCTGTTAAACGGCTGCATTTTTGAACTCTTTTTAATAGATCGGCTCCTCTGCTTCGTCTGTAGTGGGTCCCACTTCTAAATATTTTTATACCTAGCTTATAATCCACGTGATGCTAAGCGATCACTGTCGCCTATGAACGCTCGAAACAATGGGGGCATTACTCGCGCGTTACTTACCCTTTAAAAATCTAATCACTCCTTTCTTGAAGAAACCCATAGTGCAGTAGTTAATTTTAAGATTCGGCGGTTTTTATTCGTTTAAGATCTGGTCTTAACGAAGTTCACTTATCGGTAACTGTACGTAAACCAACCTTTTTAAGTACCGACGTTTCGATGAGAATTTCACTTCCTTGCGGTTACGGCATGACCCATTGTAGTGCGCGGCGTGTGCTTCTGGCCTCTTGTGCAGTTCCTATCACTCTCCTTATATCGTCTAAATGGTAGGGACACACTACAATGACGATGTCCTTTTTGCGTTTACTACTGATGTACGGCTAAACTAATGAATAGGTTATACCAATCTTTCATTTTAATTTTTTTTTAGGCGTACAAGCCCTGGAAAAAAACTCTTTAGCAGTATAGGCCAAGTCGTCACCGATCTTTTGCAGTGGTAGTAACGACGACTGGCAAAAGTTTCCTTCGGCAGTTTAAGCAAGCGACCAGAAAGCACGACTCCTATTTTGTCGATAAATTGGAATTTAGCTCCAGCAGTTGCTTTCTTAGTGAAGTGCTCGAGGCAGCATTTAATCTGCGTTTTAACTATAATATATTGCAATATTTGAATTCTTATTATTTCGAGCCGTGGTCCAAGCCTCATACGCAGATTGTCACACATCATCACGAAATCAGGGAATTCGTTCTTACACTTCTGAACTTAGATTTTTGAAGGGTCGGCAACGCGCGAGTGATACCTCTGGTATTGCAAGTGTCCATAGGCTACGGTGACCGCTAATCATCAGCCGGACCGTAAACTTGTTTGTCACCTTGGATGTATAAAAAAAAGATTGCTTTAGAATGTTAGCTTCTCTGCAAGACCGAATAAACCACGGTCGTTTTTTGATACCGGCAGCTACTCGCGGGTTAGAGTTAAAACATTCCATACCAGCGAGGATTGTCTCAGAGACTGCAGTTGCGCAAACGTCAGGAACTTTTGAGCTAAAGCAAAAATTTACGCAATCGATCCAAATCTGCCGACTCATAATGCCACACACGTCTCCAATTCGTTGGCCCAGATGGATTGGTTTGTGTGTATGACTCAAGGTCTGAACGAGACAGCGGTCCGAGGAGCCAAGAGGCACATCCACTGAGACAGGATATCCATCCGGACGTGTAGTCAGCAGATGATCCAGTTAGGAGCTCGTATATCTGGTATTCTCGTTGGAGAAAATACCAGCTGAGAGAATCCATAGGTCACAGCAAATTCATGAGCAGATATCCCTGCGTGGTTTTTGTGGGCGTTAAAGTCTCCCAAAATAACTAGTTCAGCTGTGGGATACTGCTCTAGAACTTTGTCAGTCGTCAAATTTAAAGTCTCCCAAAATAACTAGTTCAGCTGTGGGATACTGCTCTAGAACTTTGTCAGTCGTCAAATTCACGTGCCTGAAAAGTCAAGTCACGTTCATGTCACCGCTGTAAGACTAGGCACGCATTGATACGGATGTGGCTTCCATGATCTACACGCCCCCACAATATTGACAAGTTGCTGTCTTCAAGGCTATGGAGACGGCGACAGCAAATATCCTCCCGTACGAACATGCACACGCCGACAGGACTCACAAAATTGTGCTCGAGTTTGTAGCCGGGATAATGTAGGTATGCTGTATCGGCCGGAAAGGATATCTGCGTCTCCGTTAAAAATCAGCTGTGCAGTCTCTAGGTGTTGGTGGACTGCGTTAAGGTTGGCGTGAATACCCCTGATGTTGCAAAAGTCCACAGTAAATGTCTCTTTTCTTTTTGTTACCTTTTGTCATTGTTTGAAGAAGTTTCTAAGACTAAAGTAAAGATTTACTGTACAGACAGGGTAAAGAGACAGAAAGTGTGGAACTATAACTGCAGAAGCTTGGTACAGATAGTACCGTTGTAAGCCCTCGGTCCCCCTCTGTTTACTAGCAGGGTCCACTTCGGTCTCCTTCTCCAGCACGACTACTACTTCAAAGACTGCACATTTTAGCAATTCCGCCTCCCGGAGCGGAAATAAAAGTGATCCTTGGGTTTGGGAACCCATTCAACCTGTGGGCGGCCAGCGCAGCGGTCAGCCGTTTAAAGGGGCCTGACCGCTGGGCAGCACGCCACGTCTTTACGTCGAGCAATCACAGCAACGAGCACGGCTGGTGCGCGATGAGCCCTAGCTACCTTAATCCCCGCCAGGAACACAACACTACTCAACGTTAGTATTATTTAGGGGGCTATAATTTTATTCAACCAAATGTATCGTTTTATATCTATAGGATATAAAAAGCATTCACAATGTATAAGAAATTAATAGCAAAAATATAAATATATCATTGTACTTAATTTCATTCTATTCTATTGAACTTTATTTTATATAGAACACGCAAAGATAAGTAAAAAAAATCCAATGGAAAAGAAAATATAACGAAAACGTAAATGAGTACCTACATTAGTAAAAAAGAAAAGCTGGTTTTTATCATAGCATACACAATTTGAGGCACGTTTGATCTACTTTGTTTACATCTCAGCTGTTAGCTGTTTACAGAAAAAGATTCAAATTGAAATTAAGACGTTCATGCCAGATATTATTTAAACCGCTTCATATCAAAGCACTTGTACAAGTCGACTCAGCTCGACGTTAGGCGAGTGGTTTAATTACGAGAACGCCTCGCTGTGTTGTTTTAGATCACTTAATGTTGCGTTGACGTGGTCCGAATGTGTAATACACACACAGGCAAATGGTTATTCAATTAATATTATAAAGATAGTGCCTATTAACCCAACTAGTGATTCACTAACTTCAGATTAGTATCATTGTTTAAAAAACTGTACTCCATCTTGACGCTTGCGTCACTCCGTTGCTGAATTACAGAGGGAAAAGCCAACAAACAAACTTCTATGAGCCAAAAATCAGGCCAAACCATTCCTTTGTTGCAACTTAAGTAGTCAATATTGTATCATATTATAGTTTATTATATTATATTATATTATATTATATTATATTATATTATATTATATTATATTATATTATATTATATTATATTATATTATATTATATTATATTATATTATATTATATTATATTATATTATATTATATTATATTATATTATATTATATTATATTATATTATATTATATTATATTATATTATATTATATTATATTATATTATATTATATTATATTAAATTATCCATTAAACATCGTCGTCTCTAATATTTGTAACAAATATGGAATCTCCTAAAATTTTAGTTAGTATATTAGTCATGTGTACTGGTGCTTGTTCGTAATATTCCTATATCTATTTTAGCGGTTAGTTTTTCACAGTGTCTTCTAATACTTTTGGCAACAATTCCAGTAGCAACAATCACAATGGGAACAATTATTGCGTGTGTATTCCAAAGGCGAGTAATTTCTGTTTTTAGCAAATGGTACTTGCTCATTTTTTCAATTTCTTTTGCTCCTATGTTGTATTCGAAGGGGACCGTGACGTCAATTAAAAAGATTTTATTAGAACAATGCCAGCCTGAGGTTAGTTGCAAAGTAGAATAGACACGTTTTAAATTACGGTAAAATGGGTTGAAATGCGCAAACTAGGACACTGGGCTTTAACATGAACGTGAGCGCAGCGAGCGCGAAATTTTTCAATTCTGATAAGTATAAGTGAATCAATCAATGCTTAAGTGTGTGCACAATAATTTTCACTTACGCATAATGTTGTAATGGTTATCATTCATTTGTAAAATTTAAAAAATTCAAGAGAATTTTACCTTACTGCTATCATAATGATTACTACGATGTTGTATGAAAACCTAGTAATTCTTGCAATAAAAGCCCTTATTACAGATTTAAAAAATGTTTTTTTTAAATTCTTCTGTCGAAGCTCTGAAAGTCTGTTGGAAATTAGATCCATTTAGCCTAACAAAAAACATGCCATCGCGCTAAAAAAGGCGCCAAAAAACTTAATTTGTCGGAGCGTTAAATGAAAATTATCATAACTTTGCTCGCCGTTACTTGCTCATTGTTTTCAATACATCCTCTATATGTCTTCGATGCATAATTTTTCACAGGTCTTCATAACACTGCTGAAAGTCGTCGAATCCTACCAGACTTATTTTGAGAAATAAACAAGCAAAAGCACGTGTCCATTGTATAAATTCGCACTTAACCCCGAGTCGGGACTGGCTCGCCCGACAACCAGGGTTGCCAGGTATTTGATATTGTACTCCCTTGTTTGGTGTTCGGTATGACGGAAGTACCGAAATAGTAGTGGTTCTGTTTTTATTTTACACATTTGTAATTTAAAAGCAATCTTTTTTTAATTCTTGCTATGTAAAAAACTAACAGTTCCTTGTGGTTATTCTGCAATAAACTCTGCAAATTAGTCTAAAATGCAAAGGTATCTTTAATATTTTGCTTCTAAGGTAAAAAAAATGGCGTAAAAATAATGCAAATCAGTATTATTGCTTGAACCTAGTGTTTTGATTCAATGTAGTTGAGGTCCGTTAAGGTAAGTAAATGTAGGTACTTACACCGTAGAAAATTAGTTTTTCCCTTGTTTGGTATTAAGTTCATCTGGTAGCCTTGCCGACAACGCGAGGTTTGCTTGCGGCACTTATAGGTATCGGACGGAAACGTTCGGCGACACGAGCCGATCGCGACAGTAAACCAATAGGGGCCGACCAACCCAACGCGATTGTTTCGGCATAAGCAAAGTAGTAGTTTAATACACAGATCCTTGTCTGTCCGGGCCAGCATTGGGGCGATGACGACGGTGGCACGGCGGCAAGGTTCGAATGCACCGAAAAAGTGCATTTGTATATATGAAATTTCAAAGATTTCGAGGATACGACACCCCAATCCCCCCCTCTGTATACGCGCATGATTTGAGTAGATATTTTCTTGTTGAAGTCTGCATTGCATCTTTACTAATTGAATACTTGCGTCGGTTTTTGTCATGTTGTAATCTTGATTTGATTGAGTAATCGCTTTCCGCTTTCAGCTTTCAGATATTGTTCATATTTTAATATTTTAATTTTAAACATATTTTCGATATTAATCAAAACTCTTCCACCTTCAGAGATTAGTAAATAAAGCCTATGTATGTCAGACTTTTTACGATGTGCTTTACTTGCTGTCAAAATTTTTCTGGTTTTAATTTCAATTTGTTGAAGATCACTATTTTTGTAGTTTACTACTCCAAATGAATATAATAATACAGGGACTGCATATGTTAATTAAATTTCTTGAGTCAAATATGTGTTGCTCAGTTTTTTTATTCTGCTAAAGTATTCTTTTTTTAAGTGATCTTTTATTTCGCTGTGGTTAATTTTTCCAGATTCTTGAATGCCTAGTAAATTTGTAATTTTGGCCTGCTTTAAGGTGTTTGAAGTTTTCTCCCGATAATAATACCTGTCTTTCACCTTTTTTAATTGTTCTAAATCCAGAAGTTATGTGTAGTACATTACATTTCTCTTCGCCAAATTGCATACATACATCAGACGTAAAAACTTCCACACTATCTAATAAAATGTTCAAATTTTCTTTTCTATTTGCATATATTTTTAAATCATTCATGTATAATAAATGATTTATGCGAGTATTATTACTTAATTTATAACCTTTAAGTTCATATTTGTGTAATATGTGTGATTCAGGATTTAGTGCCATACAAAATAACAATGGAGACATGGAGTCCCCTTGAAATATCCCTCGGTTGATGTAAATTGATTAGTAGTGACAATTTAGCGTTTTTGTTAAATGTTACTGGTTTCGAAAAAAATTATTTCCATAATTCTTCAATAGTTTCTTTTGTTTGAATTTGAATTTCTCTTGCTTGTTTAGTATTCAAATTTCTGTAAAATTTATGTTCGTTTTCTTTAAATATTTGGTTTTGTTCCTTTCTTTTACTTATATTTTCATATCTCTTTATTCTTCCTGCAAATGCCTTAACTTTCTGTTTGAGTATTTCGTTTGTATTTTTGAGATCATTAATAGTTCAAATGTTATATTTTAAATATTGGTTTTCTTTTATTTTCAGCATTTTTCTAGTGTTTGGTGCCTGTTTCAATTTCAGTTATATGTCCTATTTTTCTTCTCAATGTATCTATTTTGGTTTTAATTCTTCTTTTCTAGGGTGGATCTATATTTTTGTTTATTACTGGTCTAGGTGTATAAGGTTTTTGGTTATTATTTATTATAAATGTTTTAGCTGCAGCATAGATTATACCATTAATTTCTCTTAGAGTGTGTTGTACAGTTAACAGATTAGGTAGAAAGTCATTTATTATGTTGAGATTTTTTAAATATTTTTGTTTATTTTAGCTTTTGGTAGGTATTGTCTTTCATTTATAGATCTTTTTTTTTTCAATTAAAATCTGTAATAAATTTATAATAATTGGATCTTGGTTTTCATTTTCATTAATATTACATGTTAATTGGTCCATTATTTCTATTTGTTGTAATGCACATAAATAATTTTCATTGTGAATGCTTTCTAAATTTTGAATATCTGTTATGATTGTTGGTTCAAGTTGATTAATTTCTTCTATAGGCAATTCTGTTTCGGTATAATTAACTTCAGCTGTTTTTTGAATTTTGATTAGTATTTCTTGAAATATAATATTCTGTTTTATAGTCCTACGTGCTTGATTTGATAATGTATTGCCATTAAATCGGTGTACTTTTGGGTTGTTTGGATTTTTTTCCTAAAAATTCTTTCTAGACGGTTTATATATCCAATTTCTGCCCGAGCCTTAAAAAAATCAATACATTAACTCTTACATTTCATTGTGTGACCACTTCCTTCTTCAATCATCAATATTCAAAATACTGGTCGTGATCTCGCTAGATGTATTGGTTAGGACTTGAAGAGAAGACATTACCCTTCTTGAAGTATCAGAAACTTCTTCGTGTACACTAGACCGGAAAACATCAGTGTTTTATAAATAAGTCGGTCAAATGAATTGATTTATTTAAGTAGGTGATTGAGAGATATTTTGATTTAAAATGTTAAATTCTAGATTTGGTAAATAAATATGTAGATACAGACTCTTTTATTTTCTCCACTTGATCTTCAGGAATCCTTCTGTATCTTAAGATAGCACGAGCTTGGTTGGAGAGATTTATACTATCTTCATTTGATTTGGTACTATTTGCATTTCTCTGTTTGAAAATATTATGTAGTCGTTATAAATATTCTGGAACATTATCTCAACGCGAGAGGAAGTAACAAAATAAAAGTTCTTTATTTTCACTATCCGACCACTTTAAACTCATTATAAATAATTATATTAGTCGTCTCAATAGAACCGGTAACTATAAACGTATTGTGAGTAGGTTATTACTTCAATGCAAGTCTATAATCACAAATCACATGAACGTCAATCACTAACTCGAATGTCTCATGATATCTGTGATAAACATAATGTAAATATGTCAATCTTTATTTGTAAATATTGTATATATATTTTGATAGTGTATAAAATGAAGCAACGAAATAAAGGCACTTCCCTGATATTATGCAGTCAACAATTACTGTGGTGGGTTCTCAATATTGTTACTTCACCATTGGGATCGTGATGTGTCAAATCAAACGACAATATGATATTTTTCGTTTCTCACAAGTTGGTTGTTTCTTCGCGTCTTCTTTTATAGATTATAAACTAGATATAATAATGATGTTAAAAATATATAATTTGGATTTTTAATAGGTAATTTGTATTGGAAATATAGTTAAGACGTTGTGATTGACAGGTGTTTTTTTTTTCTTATTCTATAGGTAAGTGTAATCTTTTTACGTCTGCTTTTTGTTGATGTGCTTTTTGATAGCAATTTAATATTGTTAATGTAAACCTTTTTCTATTATGTCATTCTTCCAAATTTAAATCTCTGTACAATTGACTTTCTATATTATGAAAATATACTCTTAGTTGTCAAACCAAACTGCGTACATTTATTTTATATATTTATCAAATATTAATAGGTTATGATGGCCCAGATCACGAAAAATAAGGGCTTGGCTACTATAAATAAGCTTTATGACATGGAAGATTATAGTTTATGGAAGTTTGATATGAAAATGGTGCTGCTACGTGAAAAGTTGTACAACTTTACAGTAAGTACTCCAAAAGATTCTGTACTCAAAGATCGTGATGAGGAAGCTTTGGCTCTCATTTGTTTGCATGTAGAACCGCATGTTTACCCATATCTTCGGAATGCTAATACGGCAAAGGAGGCTTGGGATGCACTTGCAGTAGTTTTTGAGGACAAGGGGATCAATAGGAGAATTGCGCTTATGGATGCCTTGCTGGATGAAAAGTTGGTAAAACATGGATCGATGCATGATTACATTTCTGCCGTGATGAGTCATGCTCAGAAGCTTAAGGACATAGACAAAGGCATTGATGACGACCTAGTTGCAGTTGTTCTTTTGAGGGGTTTGCCAGAAGAATATAAGCCCATGCGAATGGCACTTGAGCACTCAGGGATGAAACTGACATCGGAAAATGTTCGCATCAAGCTCTTACAAGAAGATTCGCATAGAAGTAGTTTTTCAAATGAAACGGATACTGTACTTTTAGCTAAGAAAAAGCAACAGTCTTCTTCAGTCTACAAAGTTCGATGTTTTAAGTGCGGGAAAAAGGGTCACAAGAAACCAGATTGCCCTACGCTACAGAATAAAGAAGTCGCTTCTACATCAAAAAGTAAAGATAAATGCTTGCATACTTTATTCGGTATTAGCGATAGTGATGTGTTTAATTCTTGTGATTGGTATATCGATAGCGGAGCATCGACACACATGTCTTTTAAAAAGGAATGGCTGAAGGACTTTAATAATTTTCAAAGTAACGCTAATGTATGCTGTGCGAATAATGAGAAAATGTCAAGTTGTGGTAATGGTAATATTTCGGTAAGTTTGAATGAGAACTTTTATAAAATTAAAAATGTTACGTATGTACCTGACTTGCGTGCTAATCTTTTGTCTGTGTCAAGGTTAGTAGAGAAAGGTTTGTGTGTGATATTTCGCTCAAATGGTTGCGAAATATACGAGGAGTCAAGTTGTCATATTTCATTGACAAGTCAGCCTATAGCTACAGCTAGTAGAGTATCAGGTATCTATAAATTGGATAATTGTGTTCCAGTGTTAGATGGTGCTTTGGCTGCAGTTCAGGCAAATAGTAATACGACGATATGGCATCGGCGTCTTGGACATGTTAATTTTCGAGATCTGCGGTTTGTACCAGGCATTCAACTAGATAATAACAGTCATAAGGTGGAGCCATGTATTCCATGCATCCAGGGTAAGCAACATCGTTTGCCTTTTCCTAAGAATGTTGATAGTCGGGCGGCATGTAAGTTAGACTTGGTTCATTCTGATCTTTGTGGACCAATGACAGAAGTATCTTATGGCGGGGCAAAATACATGCTTATAATAGTTGATGATTGTACTAGAAAGATTTTTGCTTTCTTCTTAAAGTCAAAATCAGAGGTCCTTGAAAATTTTAAACATTTTGTCGCGGAAGTTGAAACTGAAACGGGGTTGTCACTAAAGACTTTAAGGTCTGACAATGGGACTGAATATGTCAATCGGAATTTTACTGAATTTCTTAAAAGTAAAGGTATTAAACATCAGTTAACGGTTCCCTATGCTCCCGAGCAAAACGGAGTAGCAGAGAGAACTATTAGAACTATTTCTGAAATGGCTAGAACAATGCTGCTAGATTCAGGTTTGTCTAAAAAGTTTTGGGCTGAAGCTTGCAATACGGCTGCGTACATCAAAAATAATCTGCCTCATAGTGGGAATCATCACAAAATTCCAGAATCGCTATGGTCAGGTAACGAGTTTGATGCTAGTAATTTTAGGATTTTTGGTTCTTTAGCTTATGTCCATATTCCGAAAATGTGTCGCCGGAAATGGGATGCTAAAAGTAAAAAATGTATTTTTCTGGGCTATTGTTCAGAAACAAAAGGATATCGTTTTGCAGATCCTGATAATCCAAATAAGATTGTCCGGGCAAGGGATGTAACTTTCCTTGAAAGTGTAAGTGACAATAGTATCTGCAATCAGGATTCTGTGACTGAGGACTACTTACATACAAGAGCAATATCCTGACTTGCTGGAAAATCAACACCAAACACAGTGTGTGTCTGCAGAGCAACAAGCTGTTACGGATTCATCCTGTGAATTATCAGAGCTAATTCCATGTTGTGGTACTGGTGACAAGACTTCTGAAATTGAGTGTATTGACTCAAACGACGAGACAGAGGTACAGTCAGACCATAGTAACACAGTACAGCAGGAAAGCACTGTTGGTATTTTGGAATCTGGGAATTTAGAGATACAATCAGACTGTAGTTGCTTGGATCAAACTGGACCTACTGTTAGTATACAGAACCCTGACGAGACCGTGTGCATGGAGTATACTCAGATAAATGCGGAGAGAAGATATCCAATGCGGAATAAAGTACGAAATGAAGATCCAGATTTTGTGTACTATTACGCAAACTTGGAACAAGAACCTATTACATACATAGAGGCTATGAACCGAGATGACAAGGTAGATTGGTTAGATGCTATTTCTAAGGAACTAGAATCTATGCAGAAAAACAGCGTATGGGAGCTTGTAGATAGGCCTCTCCTCTAAGGTTGTTGGAAACAAATGGGTTTTCAAATACAAATGTGATGCTGATGGAAACATAAAACACAAAGCGAGGCTTGTCGCTAAGGGTTTCTCTCAGACTTACGGAGTAGATTATTATGAAACCTTTTCTCCTGTAGTCCGAAGATCTACTATAAGATTGCTTTTATCCTTGGCTGCAAACTTAAATTTAAGCATAGATCACTTATACGTAAATACAGCCTTTTTAAATGGTGACTTAAATGAAAAAGTTTTTATGCAACTGCCAGAAGGTTATCAGTCGAAAGATTTTAAAAATAAAGTTTGTTTGTTAAGAAAAGCTATATACGGGTTAAAACAAGCGTCAAGAAGTTGGAACGAGAAAGTTAAATTATTTGTTGACATTAGGATTTCAAAGACTAGAAGTTGATAATTGTGTTTATACTAAAAGGAAACCAGATTATTTAATTATAATAGCTTTATATGTTGATGATTTCTTTGTTTTTCATAATAGTACTAAAGAAAAGGACATTTTGTTGCAAAATTTACAAAAAGCTTTTGAATTAAAAGATCTAGGAAAAGCAAAGCAATGTTTGGGTATGAGACTGCGAAAGGATGCGAAGGGATCAATTTTATTAGATCAATGTAAATATATTGAAGCTATCCTTGAAAAGTTTGGTCTTGGCGATTGCAAGGGTGTGTATACACCAATGGAATTCAAATTACAGTCTGAACTCGATAGTGAGATAAGTGAGTGCTTTGAATTATTTAGCAACAAATACGCATCCTGACATTTCTAATGCAGTGAGTATATTAGGACAATATAACAACTGTAATAAAGAAGTTCATTGGAAGTCAGCCAAGCGTGTTCTTCGTTATCTAAAATTAACTAAAGACCGGTGTTTAAAATTCACCAAAAGCGGCTTTGAAATTAATGGTTTTGTGGACGCTGATTGGGCCGGAGATGTCAAAGACAGAAAATCTTTTACAGGTTTTTTGTTTAAGGTTGGCGAATGTTTAGTTTCTTGGGAATGTCGGAAACAACGGTGTGTTGCGCTTTCATCAACAGAAGCAGAATATGTAGCGTTGTCTGAGGCGTGCAAAGAGGCGATTCATTTGCAAAATCTTATATCTGATTTGCTGGATCAATCTGTTAGTAAGGTCACAATATACACAGATAACCAAAGTGCTATTAACCTTGCTTTAAATTCAGTTTATCACAGACGAACGAAGCACATAGATGTTAAGGTACATTTTGTTAAAGGTTGTGTGCAAGATAAGTCCATTGATGTTTGTTATATGTGTACAGAGGATATGCCTGCTGATGTACTGACAAAGCCACTGAGCCGAGTTAAGCATGAGAGGTGTATGGCAAAGTTTGGTATGGTAGATTTAATTTGAGGGGAAGTGTTAATGTAAACCTTTTTCTATTATGTCATTCTTCCAAATTTAAATCTCTGTACAATTGACTTTCTATATTATGAAAATATACTCTTAGTTGTCAAACGAAACTGCGTACGTTTATTTTATATATTTATCAATAATTAATAAATATAATTTTTTTGCAGGTCACTGATGTGTGACCACTCTGAACGATTATAATAGGGCATTTGAAATTGCAAGAAAAAACTGATTTTAATGTTTTGATTTTTAGGGTCTATATCTATGCGTCCATCTGTTTGTCAAATATAAAGGTCCTGTAGGGTCATGGCAAAAACAGATTTAATCAAGTCAATCCGTTCTTTCATTTCTCAATTTAAGGGTAAAAAATGATATAGTTTCGTCGTATCGTCGGTCGATCCATGAGCTTTAGGTATGTATACCTATACATACCTACGTAGACAAATGGTAAAAAGTTTGTGAACGTTTTTAGTTTCGTCTTGTATTTTTAATCATTTGTTTTTAGGATTCCGTAGATATCTTTTCTTTATACTATCATTCACCCGCATGACAAATTTATGGTTTCGTAGAAAAATAAAAAAAGTACTTAGTTTCTTTAATATGGAATTTAAGGACCAACTGTAAAATGAAATAAAAATAAACCATTTGTTAACAAAAACACAAACCGGCTTCTAATCCACTAAAAGTAATAAATAAGCCCCTAAAGCTGACATATTAACGGAATATTCAGCTACATGTTTTAAAGCAGGCATACTGACAGAACATTTAGCAGAAGTGTTAATTGCTTTTAAAAAAATTCCAGCATGTTAGTGTGAACACAGTTGTTTCTTTATCCTTTTAAAATATTCACTTTGTATTTGTTGTCTTAGTTCATTGAGTTCAATTTTCCCTAATTCATTTATTGCCAAGTACTTATAATTTTGATTATTTTTTAGTTCTTCAAATTTTTCTCCATTGAGTTATATATGCCCAGTTTCTCCTTCACAATCCTTTCTTGGGCTAGACACAAAGTGCAAAACATTGCATTTTTAAGTCTAAAAGTCATCCTAATATCGTTTGTAAAGATGAATAGCGTATATTTTTAGGTCATCCATGTAAAGTAAATGGTTAATACATATAATGTCTTTAAGTTTGTATCCTTTATTTTTATATTTGTTCAATATTTGAGTAATAGGATTAACACCTAAACAAAACAATAATGGTGATTGTGAGTTACTCTGGAATATTACTCGGCGAATATAAATAGGTTCAGTATTAATTGATTGATTTATATTTCTCGTGCTGTCATAATAAGTTCAACATTACCATTAACAATAACAAAAAGGGCCTCACACTCTTCATCAGCCGAGTCAGACCTGGGAGTTGCAGGAGGCTCTTCTACTTCCCAAAAGCACTAAAGTGCATCAGCAAGGGACATACCGTGGAGTCAGACCGGGTCAGTCTGAAAAGGGGCACAAATCGGAAGTACTGGGCCCAACCCTGTTGTCTCCGAGCATTTCTAAATATTTACATTTGCGATTCACTTTGAACATATTTTATGACCACAGATTGTTTGACAGGATATTCACAAAAATCGATTATTCACCGCCTTGGCCGAAAGTCAGTTGACGCCACATTAACAATGATTGACGCTAACCAATTCATGTATTCATCCGAGCGATCGGTCCGCGTCGAACTCGGTGTTTACTCAACTGTACAGGTTACTTGGATACTAGAAACAAGTTCACTGCTAACACTTTTTTAACCGAATAAGTTCATTTGAATTTTTGTAGATACTCGTGTGCTCGTCCGGTTTTTGTGTCGAATATATAAAAGTTGGGGGGCAACACTTCGACGCTCAATTTTGATTTTAGCGTCAAATAAACCACACAATATATTTTTTGCCACCACCAAAATGTGTTCAGTATAACATAAATCAAATCACTCAAAGTGCACTTAAAGTAAATCATACAATTCATTAATTACACTTTCATTCATTACGACACTCAGTGAGACATAACGAACATTACTGTTGTGGTGACTAGATCACAATGCACGCAAAATCCACGCTTCACAGATGATATTCGGTCCCACAACACAAACGTGAGCCTTTCACCGTACCGGATGTGTACAGAAATCGTATCGTAGCAAAATTGGTCAAAGTGAGGGTCTGGCTCGCTTTTTTGTATATTGTATGCAGTGACATAAACATTAGCGTCTTACCGAAAAACCAGGATTGCGTCGCGTCGCTGTCCCTCTAAATATATCCCATATTACAATATGTTAAAAAAATTACAAGACTGTATCGTGTTAACCTAATGTTTCAAGTTTTTACGGCACCATAAAGCACATTTTTTGCTTACTCAGCAGACGTACGCATTTGAAGGATAATTCAATATACCTCCGCTCCGTGCAGCTCGGCGGCGCGGCACGGTGGCGCGTGGCACGGCGCAGCCGAGACTTGATAAATGATCTTCAACTGAAACGAATACTTTCCGCTTTTTCGTGATAAATTTGATTTCTCTCCGCCCTCTGTGAGGCGAAATAAAACTGACAGAGCGTTTTCATGTTCTACCTACTTTGAAGCACAGGTTTTATCAATAATAAACTTTTTAACAAAAAAAATAAAAACAACCGCCTTCAGAAAGATGCACTAAAAAGGTAAAAATATTTACTTATTTCCAAAAATCTGATCTGAATTACAGTTTGAAGTTGGTTTCATGGAAGTGAAGTGTGTTATAAACTGTTAGGTACATAGACACAAACTTTAATTCAGATCAGATGTTTGAAAATTATTTTTTGTGTTTGTTTAGTGATTTACGAATTTTCATAAACAATTTGTGACACAAACTTCAGACAATAATTTTCACCTGTACTATGATCTAGTTCTTGACCAGAAAAGACAAACTGCCCTATACCACTTGCGTGTATCTCGCGCGTGTACTGAACACAGATATGGCTCTTTATATTTTTTTGAATAACCATCGATATTAAATTTAGAAAACACAAATTTTCATCACTTTTTTAAGTGAACCCTCGCCCTTTAACTCCCAGTCGGATCATGACCCACTGAGCCACTGTGCCGATATACAGATTAAATAGCTTAGGTAAGGTCAATTCTCCACACAAACAAACTACGTTGATGTGATTTCATTACCAAAGCTTATGCAAATTGATAAGTTTAAATGACATAGAGGTAAGACTTGCTTTCTTTTATAGGATATTGTAAGAAACCAAGCCAAACGCCCTTGATAGGTCTAGAAAGCTGGCTAGTACGCGTTTTTTGAACTTGATGGTTTGCTTTATGCATAATATTGCTTACTCCAGGCCTGGCTTGGAACTCAACTAGTTGTCATAGATCTAAAATAGATGTTTGCCAACGAAATCGGCCTGTAATTACTTTTATCTTTTTTTTGCCAGTTTTACACTTTACAATCGGCACCACCACAGTTTTGATCATATCAGAGGCCGCTCGGTAGGTTTCCTTAAGGTGGCAAACATATTTCAGTCCGTCTTCCCGTCCCCGGTCAGATTCCTTGAACAGAGTGGTCTTGATTTTAGACACAAGTTCTCCGTGCTTTTTCTCCGCAACGGAACGAGGTATGTTTGCACGACCCGTGTAACTAGCGTCTCCAGTATTGTCATCTGCATTGCAATGTATATTGTTGATGGACAACATTTCATTGATATGCAGTACAAACAGCGTAGGAGCTAGTACAGAGCTTTGCGGAACACCAGCATTAATGTCCATGCTATTAGAGCAACTACTGACTGACATAACGACTCTTATGCATCTGCCGGACAAAAAGCTAGCCACCTTTTTGCACAAACCCTCAGGCAGTCCGTGACATGGCAACTTCGATACGAGAACCCGGTGCCAGACCCGATGGAACGCCCACGCTATGTCCAGGCTACAAGCCAGTGACTACCCCTGACTCTCAATGGCTAGGGCCTATTATCGGTGGGTGGGATACACTAGAAGGTCACCAGTTGATCGACCGTGCCAGGCTATAGCTTGATATAATTCGATGAATTTGATTTATTGACCCTTTGGGCACCGGGTGCACATTCGCGTTTATTGCAGATAGCACTACCAGCCGCACTACTGGTAGTGCTATTTACAAAAAATAGCACTACCAGACATTCAAATATTTTAAAGTACAGTCGTGAACTAAAATACTTATTATACTCATTGTGCCAGGGTTGATTTGTTAATCACTAGGATTTTTTTTTCATTTTTTGATTTTTTTATTATTTTTCAACCTAAATTTTTAATTATTATTTATTTCTGATTACAGCTGTCAAACTTGAAAGGGCTACACCCCCCTAACTGTTGATCTCAGACTAGCAGTTTATTTGCAAAAATGATAGGTCTCATCAAGATCTTTATTTTGATGACAGGTGTCAAACTAGCAAGAGCTATATCTCCCTCACTATTGATCTTAGACTAGCAGTATACTTGCAAAAATGATAGATCTCATCAAGATCTTTATTTTCGATGACAGCTGTCAAACTAGAAAGAGCTATATCTCCCTAACTATTGATCTTAGACTAGCAGTTTCCTTGCAGAAATGATAGATCTCATCAAGATCTTTATTTTTGTTGACAGCTGTCAAGCTAGAAAGAGCTATATCTCCCTAACTGTTGATCTTAGACTAGCAGTTTCCTTGCAAAAATGATAGATCACATCTAGATCTTTATTTTCGATGACAGCTGTCAAACTAGAAAGAGCTATATCTCCCTAACTATTGATCTTAGACTATCAGTTTCCTTGCAGAAATGATAGATCTCATCAAGATCTTTAAATTTTAATGACAGCTGCCAAACTAGAAAGAGCTTTATCTCCCTAACTATTGATCTTAGACTAGCAGTTTCCTTGCAGAAATGATAGATCTCATCAAGATCTTTATTTTTGTTGACAGCTGTCAAGCTAGAAAGAGCTATATCTCCCTAACTATTGATCTTAGACAAGCAGTTTCCTTGCAGAAATGATAGATCTCATCAAGATCTTTATTTCAGATGACAGCTGTCTGTGTTTCCGCAAGGGAACTGCTAGTCTAAGATCAATAGTTAGGGAGATAAAGCTCTTTCTAGTCTGACAGCTGTCAACAAAAATAAAGATCTTGATGAGATCTATTATTTCTGTCTAAGATGAATAGTTACAGAGATGAAGCCTTTTCTAGTTTGACAGCTGTCATCTAAAATGAAGATCTTGATGAGATCTATCATTTCTGCAAGGAAACTGCTAGTCTAAGATCGGCTTTATCTCCGTAACTTGAATCGTAGACTAGTAGGTTCTTCACAGATGTGATAGATCTCATTAATATTCATTTCAAATAACATGTTTTGGCCTTTCGGTGATAATGAAGTTTTTGGTTTGACAGCTGTCATCTGAAATAAAGACCTTGATGAGATCTATCATTTCTGCCAGGAAACTGGTAGTCTAAGATCAATAGTTAGGGAGATGTAGCTCTTTCTAGTTTGACAGCTGTCATAGAAAATAAAGATCTTGATGAGATCTATAATTTTTGCAAGTATACTGCTAGTCTAAGATCAATAGTGAGGGAGATATAGCTCTTGCTAGTTTGACACCTGTCATCAAAAATAAAGATCTTTATGAGACTTATCATTTTTGCAATGAAACTGCTAGTCTAAGATCAATAGTTAGGTAGATAAAGCTCTTTCTAGTTTGACAGCTGTCATCAAAAATAAAGATCCTGATGAGATCTATCATGTCTGTCTAAGATGAACAGTTACAGAGATGAAGCCTTTTCTAATTTGACAGCTGTCATCTAAAATGAAGATCTTGATGAGATCGATCATTTTTCTAATTAGACAGCTGTCATTTGCAATAATATTGAAAATAAAAAACTAAAACGACTATAAAAGCTCGACATATCGGTCGGTAGGTCGGTGGGAAAAACTATCTTTTCGTCATCAATCCATCGAAATACAAACACACGTCAATTTTCTTAGATCGTACGGAACTCCTTCTCGCGCTTGGCCGGTTTCTTTTTGTATTTTTTTCCTCGATTGTACTTTAAAACATTTGAACGGTGCCATGGTAGTGCTAGCATTTGTAAACAGCACTACAAGTAGTGCGGCTGGTAGTGCTATCTGCAATAAACGCACATTCGCAGTCTTCCATGAGGACGGAAATTGCCTTGTGTGGTTTGGAAATGCCTGTCTAATAGAGATTTCCGACATGGTCTTACCGCACCGGTATAATTGGTGGGTCAGCGCGTTTGTCGCTCATATTCCAGTTTGAAGCAAAGTAGATCAATTTTCACCTTAGCACTATGGGCCAAGTCAACATGGGTCTTCCGCAGTGGTGTGACGGAACACGGCAGCTTAGTGGGATAGCTCGCCAGTTGCTCACCGCACTTGTTTTGCCGTTGTATTGGATTTAGTTCTGCCAGTTGCTTTCTTACTGTTATCTATTTAATATAAGTTTTTAGCCGTGGCTACGTGTGGGTTTCTTAAGGCAAATTCTTGATAACAATGTAGCGTAGCTTATAAATATAATTAAAAACCAAATAAATGTACAAATATATTTATAATAAACAATTGTATAAAATAATTTATTAGCTGATAAGTAACGTCATTAAATATCGTGTCATGACATGGCAATGCATCCGCGGCGTGTGTCGTCATACAGCGCAGCGCGATAACCGGCCTCGCATCGGAAGAGTTGCCATGCGCGCGCGCCATTTGAAATAACTACTAGGCGTAGTGCTAGTGCTTTGTAATAGCTTAGTTAAAGTACCTATGTAGTGCATAAAACTAGATGTGCTATGTGTCAATAAACTATTTGAAACGATAACGCGGTGGTGGAGTGGGTTTTTACATAAGACAGGGATTGCACGCTCGCCTTGTCCTACACCCCCCCGCTGATACTGTCGAGCAAATGTGGATAAGACTTAGTATTAACGGGTTAAAAATAATTGTTGGGACTGCATACAGACCGCCATGGCTCGACGCAGATACTTTTTTTTAGTGCCATGACTGACTCCATAACGTCATTTACAGACTATAGCAAAATTGTTTTACTAGGTGACTTTTACGTAAATTACCAAAAAAAAATTAGCGAAACTTTAACTATTTAATGGAATTTTTGACGACAGTAAATTTGACCCAAATAGTAAAAGAGCCTACTCATTTTACAGAACACAGTCAAACGTTAATTGACTTAATATGTACAGATGCTCAAATACTTAATGTTGATGTACAACACATCCCTGATTTTGGTCAACAAGCATTTGTGACAGTGACAATAGACGTTAAGCGACAAAAATTGATACCGAGACGAATTACCTACAGACCCTTGAAAGACATTAACCTAAGTGAATTTAACCGTGACCTGGCTTCGGTAGACTGGTCATCTATAGGACAGTTTGATGACGTTAGTGACATGGTAAGAGTTTTTAATGCCAAAGTTTTAGCACTTTTTGACAAACATGCGCCCGAAAAGGTGGCAGTATTTAAAGACGCGCCTAAGCCGTGGCTGACAGACAATATACTGTTTATGGTGCAACTGCGTAATGACGCACTCATGTATAAGAAAACTAAAGACGAACAATATAAGCAATACTACAAGGACCTAAATCACATGGTTATAGAGGCTATACATAGCGAAAAGCGAGCCTATTTTGAGTTTCATAGCTGTGCTGGGAACTCTAAAAGACTTTAGGAAAATTTAAAACGACAACTGTTTGACGACGCAGATGAGATAAATAGACAATTTCTTGACATACCTGGCAACTCCAACGTAAAAATTATTCACTTAACTTTTTATGAATATAACAGATATGGACCCTCAACTTTTAAAATTAAACAAGTGACTACTGACACAGTTGCTCGCGCCCTAATGAAAATAAAGACTAAGGCCAAACGGATGGACATCATTGACATTGACATGATATTTTTGACCATGCCGACAACTTTGGACATAATAACACTTATTGTTAACAGAAGCATCGACTCTTTATAACTTCCCTACTGACTGAAAAACGGCTAAAGTTACTCCTTCCGTGCCCATCGAAGATAATAGAGAGGGTTGTGTATGATCAGATATCGGAATATCTTGAAAAGAACAGTATTTTTCCAGATCAACAATCGGGTTTTTGCAAAGGCCGTTCAACTGGTACAGCACTGCTCGATGTTGTTGATAATATTCTGCATGCGCAGGATTCTAGAAAAAGCACTATATTGGTGATGCTGGATTTTACAAGAGCTTTCGACTGTATAAACCTACCCTTGCTATTATCCAAGATGTCGTATTATGGATTTGACAATGCAACGGTTCGGTGGTTTGACAGCTATCTTTCTGACCGAACACAGGCTGTTGGGCTATCTGGAGCACATGGAACTGTGCTGTACTTCTCAGAGGCGGTTAATAAGGGGTGTACCGCAGGGATCCATTTTAGGCCCACTTCTTTTTATATTGTACAGTGCAGACATTGTAAAATGTATCGAAACAAATAACTATCATCTTTACGCTGATGATGTTCAATTATATGCATCTTCTGTACAGTCTAATATGGTTGAATGTATAACCGGCATAAATAAAGAACTTGACCGGGTCGCGGATTGGTCTGGTCGGAATTGTCTCCTGTTAAACCCAAATAAATCTAAATATCTTGTACTCGGAACCAGACTTCAAATCCAAAATACATTGGAAACTCTGATAGACCATGATATAGCCATTGCGGGTAACCCAATAGAGAGAGTAGAAGAGGTAAGCAATTTAGGTGTGTTGATGGATGGTGAGCTTCGTTTTGAAAAACACCTTCTTGGGGTAGTCACAAATTGCTTTTACCGTCTTAAAACGCTTATAAAATCCGTGATTACCTAAGCGTGAATTTACGTATCCACCTTTGTGAGTCACTGATATTATCAAAGTTTAATTACTGCGACGTTGTTTACAGTGGCTGTATTTTCGGTCGCACTCAGAGATTGATACAGCGGGTTCAAAACGCATGCATCCGTTTTTGTTTCCGAATTCCACCCCGTTCCCGCATCAGCCCGTATTTGAAAGCAGCGAAGCTTTTAAATATGCAGAACTTCACTTCGCCACTTTGTTGTTCGGTGTATTCCGGCAAGAGACACTAGATAATTTATACTTTAAACTTAATTGGTCCTCAAGAATGTACCAGTCCAAAGTGAGGGCTATCTTGCCAGCGCACCGTACCGCTTTATTTAGGGGAAGTTTCAGGTTTGCTGCGTCCAAGTGCTGGAATGACCTCCCTCCTCCGATTCGTAATGCAGCTAGTAAAGTTATTTTTAAGTGCTAATTTGCTGTCATTGCAAAATACAGGATACATATCCAGCACTTTGTATTTGTATCTGTATAGGGATGGTAGAAATATGATAGTTTTATTCTTAATTTTGTTATTTAATAATGTATTATTAAAAATCTTTATAGTTTTATTCTTATATAATTTATTTTTATTATTAATTACAATTTGTGAATAAGAATGTATGTTTTACCTACGCTTTTCATCTTTTTTTCCACTTTTTTGTTCTTTTTTATAAAATATATTTTATATGATACTCCTGTGTCATGCTCGTGGGATTTGTATACATACAGCTTCTGTGTACTAATCCAACTAACAGTTGATATTTTTTATGTAGCCTATGTGCTCTCCTAAGCTCTAACGCTACTGCCAAATTTAATTGCGATCGCGAAAACGTGAAAAAGAGTGAATGCATAGGATTTCAGACCAGCAGTAGTTGTCCAGACAGTATTCTTACCATCTATTATACTGACCTGAAGGACGATGCAAACATAAAAAGAATGGTGGGCTCTGTGAATTTGGTTGCTTACACGTTTACTCGTTTTACAGAGGACTTCAAAATTATACTTTTTAGGGTCTTTTGTACCTTACATACGAGTAGCCAATACGACTGACGATACGAAAAAACAGTACTGTGCCTTACGAGTGCACTATAACAATGCTTTTAGGATGCTGCTGAGGCTATCTTGATTCTGCAGTGTATCAGAGATATCTGCAGAGGTTGTTTCGATCCTGCCGTGCATTGGAGATATCTACTGGGGCTGCCTCGATCCTGCAGTGCATCAGAGATATCTTGTGTGGTTGCCTCGATTCTGTAATGCATCGGAGAAATCTGCTATCTTTGTTACGATCTTGCAGTACATAAAAAATATCTGCTGGGGCTGCCTTGATTCTACAGTGCATCGGAGATATTTACTGGGGCTGCTCTGATCCTACAGTGCATCGGAGATTAGGAGGATCAGAGGATTATTATTTTAACCATAACAACATGCTAGTAGGTACATAAATCATGTTGTTATGGTTACAGCCAAATCTCACTAGTAGAGGGGATTCGTTGGTTGACCACTTTCAAAACCACCCCCTGTGTTTGGTGTGTGGCGACTCGCGCTTGACCACTTTCAAAACCACCCCCTGTGTTTGGTGTGTGGCGACTCGCGCTTGACCACTCTCAAAACCACCCCATTTGTCTGGGGTGTGGCGACTCACGCTTGACCACTTTCAAAACCACCCCTGTGTTTGGTGTGTGACGACTCGCGCTTGACCACTTTCAAAACCACCCCCTGTGTTTGGTGTGTGGCGACTCGCGCTTGACCACTCTCAAAAGCACCCCCTTTGTCTGGGGTGTGGCGACTCACGCTTGACCACAAAACCACCCCCTGTGTTTGGTGTGTGGCGACTCGCGCTTGACCACTTTCAAAACCACCCCCTGTGTTTGGTGTGTGGCGACTCGCGCTTGACCACTCTCAAAACTACCCCCTTTGTCTGGGGTGTGGTGACTCACGCTTGACCACTTTCAAAACCACCCCCTGTGTTTGGGGTGTGGCGACTCACGCTTGACCACTCTCAAAACCACCCCCTGTGTTTGGTGTGTGGCGACTCGCGCTTGACCACTCTCAAAACCACCCCCTGTGTCTGGGGTGTGGCGACTCGCGCTTGATCACTTTCAAAACCACCCCCTGTGTCTGGGGTGTGGCGACTCGCGCTTGACCTCTCTCAAAACCACCCCCTGTGTCTGGGGTGTGGCGACTCGCGCTTGATCACTTTCAAAACCACCCCCTTTGTCTGGGGTGTGGCGACTCACGCTTGACCACTTACAAAACCACCCCCTGTGTCTGGGGTGTGGCGACTCGCGCTTGACCACTTTCAAAACCACCCCCTGTGTTTGGTGTGTGGCGACTCGCGCTTGACCACTCTCAAAACCACCCCCTGTGTCTGGGGTGTGGCGACTCGCGCTTGACCACTTTCAAAACCACCCCCTGTGTTTGGGGTGTGGCGACTCGCGCTTGACCACTCTCAAAACCACCCCCTGTGACTGGGGTGTGGCGACTCGCGCTTGACCACTCTCAAAACTACCTCCTGTGTCTGGGGTGTGGCGACTCGCACTTGACCACTTTCAAAACCACCCCCTGTGCCTGGGGTGTGGCGACTCGCGCTTGACCACTCTCAAAACCACCCCCTGTGTTTGGTGTGTGGCGACTCGCGCTTGACCACTCTCAAAACCACCCCCTGTGTCTGGGGTGTGGCGACTCGCGCTTGATCACTTTCAAAACCACCCCCTGTGTCTGGGGTGTGGCGACTCGCGCTTGACCTCTCTCAAAACCACCCCCTGTGTCTGGGGTGTGGCGACTCGCGCTTGATCACTTTCAAAACCACCCCCTTTGTCTGGGGTGTGGCGACTCACGCTTGACCACTTACAAAACCACCCCCTGTGTCTGGGGTGTGGCGACTCGCGCTTGACCACTTTCAAAACCACCCCCTGTGTTTGGTGTGTGGCGACTCGCGCTTGACCACTCTCAAAACCACCCCCTGTGTCTGGGGTGTGGCGACTCGCGCTTGACCACTTTCAAAACCACCCCCTGTGTTTGGGGTGTGGCGACTCGCGCTTGACCACTCTCAAAACCACCCCCTGTGACTGGGGTGTGGCGACTCGCGCTTGACCACTCTCAAAACTACCTCCTGTGTCTGGGGTGTGGCGACTCGCACTTGACCACTTTCAAAACCACCCCCTGTGCCTGGGGTGTGGCGACTCGCGCTTGACCACTCTCAAAACCACCCCCTGTGTCTGGGGTATGTCGACTCACGCTTGACCAAAACTACCGCGTGACGTCACAGTGGCTCCTGTGTATAACTTGTCTCTAGTTTTGTTATGTAATTACATCATTATCGTAATGGGTTATCACGTTTTTCCCCGTTCATAATTAAGTTATTTCTATTTAATTACAATGATGTTGGTGGTGACATTCCAAAAACTAGTCCCCCGAGGGTGTATCTCAAGATTTTAGGGGTGTGTCCACTCACGCTTTACAAAAACTTAACCTGGAGACGTGTCGGTTCACGCTTGATATGACTTGACATGTTATACCTACAGAAAATCTTTAATTCAAGTCGGTCGAAGTTTAAAGAGAAAAGCTGATAATAGTGTTAAAGATTTACAACTAGCATCGACGTCAACATGATGTGTCAAATATGTGATTTACAGGTTAACCAAAGATTCTATGCTCAGCACTTACGATCTAAGAAACACAAATAGAAATGTCTTATTCTTAATCATAATTTACTTAAAAAAAAAGATATTTATTTGGAGAATTATAAGTCGTGTCTATGTATCACAAATGTAAATATTTCACGTGCAGAATTCGAAGTGTGAAACATACTATTTTACACAAAAAAATAAATAAACTCGTTGTAGACTTATAGTTCTCCAAATAAATCTCTTTTTTTGTCACACTTTTCTTGAAAACTTTAGATTCGGCAATTACTTCAAGCAATTATAAGTCTACAACAAGTTTTATTAATTTTTGTGAAGTCTGCAGGACTCTCGAAATACTTGTTACGATTTTGTATATTGGAAATATAAAAATTTTGATGTATAACTTTCATTATTATACCATGCACAAAAAAAAATAATCTCCAAATAAATATCTTTTTATTCACAAATACACGTTTTTCAACATTTTCCATAGTTTTACCAAAGAATGTATTATTTATAAAAATCTTTTTCAGTCACTTTTAGCTGTAGTTCTTGCTTGTGTATTTAAATCTATATATATTTCAACTAAGGACTATGCTTAAACTGTAAAACTCTATGAACCCTAATTAACTTCATAGTAAGTTGTAAACATTGTTTGAGATTTCTATAGTAAATTATATTTTAGTTTTATTATAAAAATTTGATACTAATTTCTTATCTTTACTGTAATCGTTTACAATGTTTTTCAGGGCATAAAGGTCAATCTGAATTAAGATCATGTAAATGTTCAGGGTACTTAAGGTTACAGGTTAATTTTAAAATAGAGCTCATTTTCCGTGGCAAAAATATATTATAGATAGGTGTACAGCTTAGTGTAAAAAGAAGAAAATAAATAATTACAATTATATCGCATTAGATATAAAAAAATCTAAAGTAATCAGAAATATCAGTGAGTAGCATTACATAAGTTCTTAAATATAGATTGGAATACTCCAACAAAATTTTACATTTAAATTGGGCTTACATCGTTTTGAGCATGCTTATAATTATAAAGAGTTAAAGAAAGCGTCTTGATTTGGAAGAGATGTATTTTTTAAGGACTCATAAGAATTAACAAATTCATGAAGAAAAACACCTTTCCTAATAAGTTTATTAAAATTCGTTTGTAATTGATTTCTTAATTCTGCAAATTGGTCTTTATATAATATTCTATATATCTAAACTCTAGTAGATCATAAATTAAAAATAATCTAAAAACCGCAAATGAACTATACGACCTATTAGGTTTATATGAGAATGAAATATATTTTTACTTATTTTGCGGAATTATTTTTATTTCTCAATCTTTAAAATTCAAAGCATGAACAATAAAATGAGCATCATAATTGTTTAGATTGTGAAATAGAATAGGAATGTAAATGGAACACAATACTTTGTGCTACTAAATAATTCGTGACTAACACCTCTAAAATTACTAGTATTCCAGTCATAGTCTACTGTGATTTCATCACCTAATATAACATAATTGCGATTTTCTTATAGATTCCTTCTCTTCATTAGTTAAAGAAAGTGGACATTTTTGAAAACAATTTATCCTATGTATATTGCTAATATCTTTGTTAATGCTTTCCATAAACATTTTTGTACAATTAGGCTCTGAGTATGTTCTGTATATAGACAGTTTATCATCATATGAACATTTTATATAGTATCCATAAGAACAAACTACATGTTCATGTATTGTTTACGTATATGACTTCGATGGATCAGGGACACAATAGGTGACGGGTTTTTTAAATGAGCTACAAAGTCTGCATATATTATAAAATGTAATTTTAATATTCTTTGATATTTATCAAAATAGATTTCATTATTTGTTTCCCTATTAAACCAATATTTTTCTTTTTTATGAATTCCTAGTTCCTATATTGTTTAAAAATGATAAGTTAATTTGTAATTAATTAGAACATTTTGTATAGTTTTTTTGTCTTTGTTAAACTCTAATTCAAACATATTAATGCTAATGTCATTTTTGTTTTTCTACCTTGGGTATATCAGATAATTTGATTGGGAACTGAATATTATTAAACGTAAGTTTATTTTGATGCCTCAAGTATGATGATACCCTATCGGAATGTGTATTTGCAGGATATAGTCCACTTAAAACATTGTTGATCGTTCTTTTTTACGAATATACGAAGATCCCCGTAAGGGATTGAACTTATTAACATGCATTTCTAAGAACTGTTTTTTTTTTAAGGTCTACCATTTTCTTTTTTTTCTAAATCACTATGTGTCATTACACATTTTATTTTTAATGTCATCACTTAAAGGTTCTGAATAATTTTCTAATTCACCAAGTTTTATCCAATTCCTAATAGTCAAATTTAAAAATTCAAAAGAATTTTTTAAATCTTTTGTTTCCTGATCAAAATCTGCATGAATAATAAAATAGTTTTGATTCTTCAATTGATGCTATAAATACTTCACGAGTGATATAACAGACACATAAAGTAAATAATGATTAAGAATAAGACATTTCTATTTGTGTTTCTTAGATCGTAAGTGCTGAGCATAGAATCTTTGGTTAACTTGTAAATCACATATTTGACACATCATGTTGACGTCGATGCTAGTTGTAAATCTTTAACACTATTATCAGCTTTTCTCTTTAAACTTCGACCGACTTGAATTAAAGATTTTCTGTAGGTATAACATGTCAAGTCATATCGAGCGTGAACCGACACGTCTCCAGGTTAAGTTTTTGTAAAGCGTGAGTGGACACACCCCTAAAATCTTGAGATACACCCTCGGGGGACTAGTTTTTGGAATGTCACCACCAACATCATTGTAATTAAATAGAAATAACTTAATTATGAACGGGGAAAAACATAATAACCCATTACGATAATGATGTAATTACATAACAAAACTAGAGACAAGTTATACACAGGAGCCACTGTGACGTCACGCGGTAGTTTTGGTCAAGCGTGAGTCGACATACCCCAGACACAGGGGGTGGTTTTGAGAGTAGTCAAGCGCGAGTCGCCACACCCCAGACACAGGGGGTGGTTTTGAGAGTGGTCAAGCGCGAGTCGCCACACCCCAGACACAGGGGGTGGTTTTGAAAGTGGTCAAGCGCGAGTCGCCACACCCCAGACACAGGGGGTGGTTTTGAGAGTGGTCAAGCGCGAGTCGCCACACCCCAGACACAGGGGGTGGTTTTGAGAGTGGTCAAGCGCGAGTCGCCACACACCAAACACAGGGGGTGGTTTTGAGAGTGGTCAAGCGTGAGTCGCCACACCCCAAACACAGGGGGTGGTTTTGAAAGTGGTCAAGCGTGAGTCGCCACACCCCAAGCAAAGGGGGTAGTTTTGAGAGTGGTCAAGCGCGAGTTGCCACACACCAAACACAGGGGGTGGTTTTGAGAGTGGTCAAGCGTGAGTCGCCACACCCCAAACACAGGGGGTGGTTTTGAAAGTGGTCAAGCGTGAGTCGCCACACCCCAGACAAAGGGGGTGGTTTTGAGAGTGGTCAAGCGCGAGTCGCCACACACCAAACACAGGGGGTGGTTTTGAGAGTGGTCAAGCGTGAGTCGCCACACCCCAAACACAGGGGGTGGTTTTGAAAGTGGTCAAGCGTGAGTCGCCACACCCCAGACAAAGGGGGTAGTTTTGAGAGTGGTCAAGCGCGAGTCGCCACACACCAAACACAGGGGGTGGTTTTGAGAGTGGTCAAGCGTGAGTCGCCACACCCCAAACATAGGGGGTGGTTTTGTAAGTGGTCAAGCGTGAGTCGCCACACCCCAGACAAAGGGGGTGGTTTTGAGAGTGGTCAAGCGCGAGTCGCCACACAACAAACACAGGGGGTGGTTTTGAGAGTGGTCAAGCGTGAGTCGCCACACCCCAAACACAGGGGGTGGTTTTGAAAGTGCTCAAGCGTGAGTCGCCACACCCCAGACAAAGGGGGTGGTTTTGAGAGTGGTCAAGCGCGAGTCGCCACACACCAAACACAGGGGGTGGTTTTGAAAGTGGTCAAGTGCGAGTCGCCACCCACCAAACACAGGGGGTGGTTTTGAAAGTGGTCAAGCGCGAGTCGCCACACCCCAGACACAGGGGGTGGTTTTGTAAGTGGTCAAGCGTGAGTCGCCACACCCCAGACAAAGGGGGTGGTTTTGAGAGTGGTCAAGCGCGAGTCGCCACACACCAAACACAGGGGGTGGTTCTGAAAGTGGTCAAGCGCGAGTCGCCACACCCCAGACACAGGGGGTGGTTTTGAAAGTGTTTAGAGGGCAGTGAGCCAGAACCAGGGGGTGGTTTTTGGAGACTGGTCAAGCACGGGTCGTACAGAGCAGAAAAGCTTTTTTTTTTAGGCGAGGGGTTGGGGTTAGTGGGGTAGTGAGAACCAACGAAGTGCATCCGCAGTATCGAGCTATTACCAGCAGGTATCACCAATGCACTGCAGAATCGAAGTTGCCACATCAGATATCTCTGATGCACTGCAGGATCGGGGCAGTCTCAGCACATATCTCCGATGCACTGCAAAATCAAGGAAGAGAACATATTTTATTTATATATATTGATATGTTATCGCATGCTAATGATTTAAAACAAAGAATGTTACTTTGGCTCAGTACCAAAGCTATTTTTGGTATTTTTACTTGATTCTACATACGGAGTATAGGGAGACAACACACAAAAAAACATGGTGAAGTAACCGACAAACAAACTGGGTGAGCCAATTTATAAACAAACATGGTGAGGCAACATGTAAACAAACATGTTGAGGCAACACACAAAAAAGCACCGTGAGGCAACAGACAAACAAACTGGGTAAGCCTATTCATAAACAAACATGTTAAGGCAACATATAAACAAACATGGTGAGGCAACATGTAAACAAACATGTTGAGGCAACACACAAATAAGAATCGTGAGGCAACAGACAAACAAACTGGGTAAGCCTATTCATAAACAAACATGTTAAGGCAACATATAAACAAACATGTTAAGGCAACATATAAACAAACGTGTTAAGGCAATATATAAACAAACATGGTAAGGCAACATACCAACAAATTGGATGATCCAATTCATAAACAAACATGTTGAGGTAATACACGAACAAACATACTGAGGCAACAGAAAAATAAACTGGGTGAGCCAATTCATAAACAAACATGTTGAGGCAATACACGAACAAACATGGTGAGGCAATAGACAAACAAACTCGGTGCGTCAATTCATAAATAAACATATTGAGGCAACATGCAAACAAACATAGTGAGGCAACAGACAAATAAACTGGGTGAGCCAGTTCTTAAGTAAACATGTTGAGGCAATACACCAACAAAAATGGGGAGGAAACAGACAAACAAACTGGGTGCGACAATTCTTAAATAAACATGGTGAGGTAACTAACACACAAACAAACATAGTGAGGCAACAGACAAACAAACATGGTGAGGCAACAGACAAACAAACATGGGGTGGCAACATGTAAAGTTTACATGTTGCTTTTACATTGTAAACATACAGTCATATTGACGCTACACATAAATATCTGGTATTCTTAAAAAAACGCAGCTGGTCCCTTTACTTACCGCCTGGAACACGTTTCTCAATGTTACGTTACGTTATTTAGTAATATTTAAGGTTGAGGTACTTCACTAGTTCAGGCTGATTTTTTGAGTGAGTACTCGCTATGACTTACCTCTACTCAAAATCAAAACCAAAATCTAGTAATACTATAAATGTAAAAGTTTGTTTGTTTGTTTGTTTCTTAATCACGCCGCAACCAATAAAGCTGTAAGGCACAGAGATAGTTTAAGGAGAAGGACAAAGGCTACTGTTTATCTTGGAAATCAAGTATCAAAATACTAGTACATAATGAAGATATCATATCTTCAAAAGTACATAGGTACTCATTAGTGACATAGGCATTCTTTGTATCCTCTCTTGACAACAGGTAACATAATTATCAAGTTTGTAATCAATCTAAGTCTGTTTTTTTTATATGCAATGAGCAGCAACACCGGTATTAACAGGAGGTTAACAGTGTGGGTTAGGGAATCAGCAACAACGGTATTAACCTGAGATTGACGGTGTGGGATGTATAATCGATAAATAGTTTTGTTATTTTAATGTTGTTTAAAAAACAGTATTATGTAAATTTATGAAATATTTCCAATCAATATATAATATAACTAGTATATATTAAATGAGTTAAGTTCTGTCCGGTAGACGTTGTTCCGCTCTTCTTTTAACAAAGTTACGTTACACCTTATAAAACAGTACCTGGAGGACCGATCAAATGCTTGGTTTTTTTAAACAGCGCCATCTATTGTCAAGTAGCTTAAGCGTTGCTTAATAACGCCACCTGTTGTCAAATAGCTTAAGTGTTGCTTAATAACGCCACCTATTGTCAAATAGCCTAAGTGTTGCTAATTACTACTCGCCACTAGATATCAGGAAGAGTCATACTTTTCAGTTTATCACTGCCTTATAAACACGGATAAAACGACGTTTTCTAAAAATAAAACCTAGCTAGCTATCGACCATCAATTTATCGACCCCAAAAACCCCTACATACTAAATTTCATGAAAATCGATGGAGCCGTTTCTGAGATTCAGATTATATATATATTATATATATTGCTCGTTTAAAGGTATTAGATTTCTATTAATGTGAGAACAGAACATCTGGCAGGGCCTGTTCTACCCACGACTATGAGAACGGAGGAGCCAAAAAACTAAAACTACAGTTATTTACACAACACAACCTTCGTTCTAAATTGCGATTTTTCCCTACACAAACTAAATTTATTATATGTATTTATTTTTCTCGTACAAGTTTCGAAGCAAAGTTTAGTTATTGTGATTTATAAGAAAATATGTACGATAATTTGAGATAGCTATTATGACATAAGAACGATAAATTCACTGATTTTATTTAATATTGTTTTTGTATGAAACTTTAAATTAGGGTTTCGTACTCAAATCCCAAAATCGGAACTCACAATCACTCAATTGTGTGTTTGTCACAGGCATTCTACGGACCCAAAAGCATACTAATAAGCATGCTCTGTCTATTGTCTCTTTTATACCGTTTAAGTGTGCATCAAGCTAACGGTCTGCACGATTGCAGAAATTTTGAGTAGAGCTAAGTCACATCGAGTACTCACGCAAATGAGCAGCCTAAACTAGAAAAGTACCTCAACCTTAAAGCTTACTAAATATCGTAACGTTACATTGAGTAATGTGTTCCAGTCGGTAAGTAAAATTGACAGTTTGTTTACATTTTGCCTCACAATAATTGTTTATGCATTGGCTCACCCAGTTTGTTAGTTGCCTCACCATGTTTGTTTGTGTGTTACCTCAACAAGTCTGTTTACATGTTGCCTCACCATGTTTGATTATGAATTGGCTCATGACATGAGAGACAAACAAACTGTCTCTCAACATGTTTGTTTACATGTTGCCTCACGATGTTTGTTTATGAATTGGCTTACCCAGTTTGTTTGTCTGTTGCCTCACCATGTTTTTTTGTGTGTTGCCTCACCATGTTTGTTTATGAATTAGCTCATTTAGTTTGTCTGGTGCCTCACCATGTTTATTGTGTGTTGTCTCACTATACTTCGTGTGTAGAATCAAGTAAAAAGAGGAAAAATGGCTTTAGTACTGTGCTAAAGTAACACTTTTTGTTTTAAATCATCAGCATATCACAACATATCATTAACAGCAAGGAAATCCACCAAGTAGGTACTAAACATTTTTTCGACATAGTAAAGTATTTTTTATTATGTTTTCTTCCTCGATTCTGCAGTGCTTCAGAGATATCTGCTGGGGTTTCCCCGATCCTTTCAGTGCATCAGAGATATCTGCTCGGGCTTCCCAGATCCTGCAGTGCATCAGAGATATCTGATGTGGCTGCCTCGATCTAGACATACTTTCACATCCTACTAATATTATAAATGTGAAAATTTTGATGTCTAGACGTGTGGATGTTTGTTACTTTGTTTTGTTTTTAATTGTGTATAAAGGGTGGTAATAAGAAAATTATTAATGAGAGGCTATTTAGAAACCTAAGGCCCAAGGCCGAAGATTTTAGTGACTCGAGTTTATAATTTTCGTACTGCCCTTGTTACCACATTTATGAGTAAATGAATAAAAATATTAAGTGAATAAATAAACAAAGTATGAACAGAATAGAAGTAGAGAAAACGACGCCACTACCCGATGGCAATAAATATCTATAGAATTTATAAATTAAAAAGTTTTGGCTGAAGTTAAAACTTGTAGTTGCTGGCTTGTAGTATGTGCGTAGTGCATATTTTGAATTAACAGTTTTTATACATATTTGATAGAATAGACACGTCATTATCGCCTGTGTGTTCTACTAACGCACGCTTAGCGTTAAAACAGTAAATTATTTAAAGAAAAAGCCAGTGGGAGTAATTAAGGTCTTAGCACTTGCTTTACCCGTACGTCATAACACTCTTGACGAGTAAGTGTTACAAAAAAATAACAAAATGCTACGCACCATGCTGTGTGAAGTGGGATACAGTTGTGTGAAGTGGGATATAGTTGTGTGAAGTGGGATACAGTTGTGTGAAGTGTGATACAGTTGTATTAAGTGGAATACAGTTTTGTGAAGTGGAATACAGTTGTGTGAAGTGGGATAAAGTTGTATGAAGTGGGATACAGTTTTGTGAAGCGGAATACAGTTGTGTGAAGTGGGATACAGTTGTGTGACGTGGGATACAGTTGTGTGAAGTGTGATACAGTTGTATGAAGTGGAATACAGTTGGGTGAAGTGGGATACAGTTGTGTGAAGTGGGATACAGTTGTGTGAAGTGGGATACAGTTGTGTGAAGTGGGATATAGTTAGTAAATCAACAAACATAGTATAAGAACACAAAGCCGAGAGTAAAAAAAGTTATTACGATACACCGCGTTTAGTGACGATTTATCTAAAGTTATAGACACTTGTATTTTCATGTATAAAATACATAATGTTCACGCCAAAGTGTCGTGACGTTAGTCAGAACGCCCCTTTAATAATCGACGAGTGAAGCGGCCACACTTTAAGCGCAGCAACACTGTGCTTCTGCTCGCCCCAGCTGATGTGTATATGCCAAGTTTTTAAATCTCAACGAAAAGTTAATCTGCACAAGTTTTCATTTGAAGATTAAAATATAAAACTCTTTACCACTACTACTTTACTCGGCTCATCATCTTGTAAGTCTCCCTCATTATTCTAAGTTCTCTTCAGCCCCCGACTACTTGGTCTTACAAAGACCACATAATTTTTGTTTGTAACAAATATAAATTATAGCATTCATGGTCCAGGAGGAAGAGGCAACTCAACTTTACCTAAGGAACACAAATTAATGTCATATCTGTCTGAATTTTATTTTCACATAAACACTTCTTTGAACACGTCTTTGCTAATACATAAAGCTGAAATTTTAGGGTTGAGTTAAATTAGAGCGCTCATTTTCCTTTGCCAGAAACAACGCACGAAGTGTAGAAACGAGACAGAAGTTTGACCTGTGGAACTGAACGCAAAGTTAATTTGTAGAAACAAAGAAACATAACTGGATAACTGGGACAGAGAGAACATTATATTTGAACAAGTTATGATATATTCATAACTAGGATGCGGTCCACCGACGCGGCGCACTGCATCGGATAACTTTCAAAAAGTTCCGCGCGTACCAACAATGCTTTAACTTAGAGCATAGTAAAAACACGAGATCTAGCTCTCTGCCTGTCTGGCTGTCAACCTGTCTGCCCTTCGTGTATCATATGAAAATACTTGTTCAAATAAATATTTAATGGTTATGGATCTCTTAATCTAATTAACATGAACAAAACCTAGTTTCCCCTTTTATAGTAGAGAAAATTAATGCAAAAAGATTTTGCATTCACCATAATTTTTGACAAATATAAAATGCCACAGAAATAAAAATCTTCAGATTTCGCGGAAAAACACTGCAACGTCCCCAATGGGAGATTGAATATAAAAATGCATGATGCGGCCTGAAAAATCTTTTTAAAAAAATTGTATTGATTTACAAATTGTACAATCTTAGGTTATCGAAAGACACGAAACTAAATAAATCATGTTTAGGAAAGACTGAACCATCTAGTTGGTATTCGCATCGGTCGAGCTAGTTCATTCTTTGCATACTCTGCGAGCTTCGGCGCCAGTCAGTCACTCATATAATCTTTGATTGAAAGGGCGCGGCCGTTGTTTTTAGATCTAATTCTATATTTTATAGTTATAGTGAACACAATACAGACATTCGCATACACACTACATTCAATCTTACTCAAAAAACGTTATTACAAAAAACATCTGACGTCAAAAGGGGTAAGTTCTTGTAAATTTAACTTGTGACCCAAAATTTCTAAGCATTTTCGACTACAAAAACTGGTATGCAGACGTGGTTTTACGGATCACCCTTTGTAACGTAACAAACGGTTTTGTTAGTTTGTTTTTGTATTTGGGTCATATTACGTCGGATTTACAGTGAATTACAATTTAAGCGGTTAAAATAGATTGGAATAAATAGGTTTTAAATATTGTTGTTTTATGAAGGATTGTAAGATATCGTATTTATTTGTGTAATTGTGTAGTCGGGGTTTTTGTACATTGTAGTTGGGTTTTTGTGGGTTTTATACTTTTACGCTATTAAATTGGTTGCTGTAACAAACTGTATATATAAACAGAGTCGTTTGTTTGTGTTTTGACGTGACGATATAAACATGACGTCATCAATTAAGGAGCACAAGGCTGTTTTAACCAACCTGACACGAAGGTTTTAATCTGTTTTAGGGATCGTTAAACGGGAGGATCGGATGTTTGCATTAAAGCAAAGAGCAGCACAGTTTCCGACAAGAGTAAATGAGTTGGATGAAGCATACCAGGGTCTCTTAACGTTAACAGATGAAGAAACTATCCTAAAGGCGGCAAATTCTGACTATGATTTTTGTATGTCAGTAGTGGACGAGGTTAACAAGGCTGTGTCGACGTTAGAGACTAGCCCGCAGCCGGCAAGTAGGAAGGTTTCGGAACAAAATTGGGTATGCCTCATTTTAGCGGATCTTTGGATGAGTGGACTAATTTTATCACACTTTTTGATAGCATTGTGCACCGACGGACAAATTTATCTGACTCACAAAAATTAAGTTATCTTTTGACGTGGATCATGGGTGAGCCTCTCTGCTTAGTGAAATATTTGGACATCACCGATTTTTTTTTTTTTTTTTTTTTATACCACTAAGGTGGCAAACAGGCTTACGGCCCGCCTGATGGTAAGCGGTCACCGTAGCCTATGGACGCTTGCAACACCAGGGGTATCACTTGCGCGTTGCCGACCCTTCAGAAATCTAATAACTTCTTTCTTAAAGAACTCCATACTGTAGTCCTTGCAGAAAACCTTGGCAGGGAGCTCATTCCACAACTTAAGCGTTCGCGGGAGGAAGTTTCTCTGAAACCGCACTGAACGCGACCATTTAGGTTCTAAAGTGTGAGAATGAATTCCCTGCCGATGGCGAGCGGTGCGATGGTAGAAAGTAGCCGTGGGCATCATTTCGAACAATTCCTCTGAACAAAACCCATTGTACAAGCGGTAGAACACACACAGTGAGGCAAAGTCTCTCCTCAGACTTAAGGGCTCGATACCGCAAGTGAGTTTGGAATCGTCGACAATTCTCACAGCCCGTCGTTGAACCGAGTCAAAAGGGCCAAGCTGGTATCCGGGTGCACCTGCCCAGAGATGGCAGCAGTACTCCATATGGGGCCGAACCTGCGACTTGTAAAGTAACAACCTTTGCCCCGACGTGAAGTACTGCTTCGCTCTGTTGAGTACACCAAGTTTTTTGGACGCCAGCTTCACCTTATCTTGTAAATGATCTCGGAACTGAACATCGCTGGAGATGTCGACACCAAGGATCCCAATGCTCTTGGAGATGGAGAGGGGAGTGTTCTGGAATTGTGGGATTACAGTGAATGGAGTTTTCATAGCGGTGAACGCGCACACTTGTGTCTTTGTAGGGTTGAATCGGACCAAGTTTACCCGTCCCCAATCAGAGACCTGGGACAGTGTGGTCTCGATTTGAGACACAAGTTTTCCTCCACAACGGAACGAGGGATGTTTGCACGACCCGAGTAAAAAGCGTCTCCAGTACTGTCATCTGCATAGCAATGTATATTGTTGATGTCCAACATGTCATTGATATGCAGTAGAAACAGCGTAGGAGACGGCACAGAGCCTTGCGGGACACCAGCATTAATGTCCATGCTATCAGAGCAACTACCGTCAACTACGGTTCGTATGCGTCTACCGGACAAAAAGCTAGCCACCCATTTGCACAAACCCTCGGGCACTCCGTAAGATGGCAACTTCGATAGAAGACCGCGGTGCCAGACCCGATCGAACGCCTTCGCTATGTCCAGGCTGCATGCCAATGCCTCCCCCTGACTCTCAATGGCTAGTGCCCATCGGTGTGTGAGATACACTAGAAGGTCACCAGTCGAGCGACCGTGGCGAAAGCCATATTGACGGTCACTGACCAGATCGTGTACTTCTAGGTATCTTAGAAGCTGTGTGTTGATCACACGCTCCATCACCTTAGAGAGGAGAGAGGTAATAGCGATAGGCCTGTAATTCGATGGATCTGATCTATCGCCCTTTTTGGGCACCGGGTGCACATTCGCAGTCTTCCATGAAGACGGAAATTGCCTAGTGTGGTAGGAAAGAGCGAAGAGGCGCGTGAGTACAGGACATAACTCAGGAGCACACTGCTTAAGCACCACTGCTGGTATACCGTCTGGCCCACTCGACTTATGAACGTCTAGAGAGAGCAACGCCCGCCTGACCTCCCGCTGCGTTATGGAGATTTCCGGCATGGTCTTACCGCACCACGGTATAGTAGGTGGTACAGCGCCTTCATCGTTCATATTCGAGTTCGAGGCAAAGAGACTGCCCAGTAGATCGGCTTTCTCTTTAGCACTATGGGCCAAGTCACCATCGGTCTTTCGCAGTGGTGGTAACGACGACTGGCAGAAGTTCCCTTCGGCAGCTTTGGCAAGCGACCAGAAAGCACGACTCCCAGAAGGATAGCTCGCAAGTCGCCCACCTATTTTGCCGATGAATTGGAATTTTGCTCTGGCAGTTGCTTTCTTACTGAACCTCGAGGCAGCATTTAATTTGCGTTTTAACTCAGAAATATTCGGATCCATATTATTACGAGCCGTGGTCCAAGCCTCATACGCAGTTTGCTTAAGAATTTTAGCTTCTCTGCAAGACCTATTAAACCACGGTCGTTTTTTGACGCCGGCAGCTACTCGCAGGTTAGGGATGAAACATTCCATACTAGCAAGGATTGTCTCAGTGACTGCGGCTGCGCAGACGTCAGGATCTTCTGAGTTAAAGCAGATCTGCCTCCACGGGTACGATGCGTAAAATTCTCGCAATCCATCCCAGTCTGCCGACTTATAGTGCCACACACGACGCCAATTAGTTGGCCCAGAAGGATCGGGTTGTGTGCATGACACTTGAGTCCGGACGAGACAGTGGTCCGAGGAGCCAAGAGGCGCATCCACTGAGACGGAATATCCGTCCGGACGAGTAGTCAGCAGAAGGTCCAGTAAGGAGCTCGTATGTTCCTCTATATCTGGTATTCTCGTTGGAGAAAGTACCAGCTGAGAGAATCCATAGGTCAGAGCAAATTCGTGAGCAGATATCCCAGCATAGTTATTGGTTCGAGAACTGAGCCACTCGCGATGGTGGGCGTTAAAGTCTCCCAAAATAACTAGTTCTGCTGTGGGATATTGCTCTAGAACTTTGTCAGTCGTCAAACTCAGGTGCGTGAAGAGTCGAGTTACGTCCGTGTCACCGCTATGAGACCTGTATAGGCACGCATAGATACGAGTGTGGCCGCCGTAATCTACGCGCACCCACAATATCGACAGGTCCCTGTCTTTAAGGCTATGAAGGCGGCGACAGCAGATATCCTCCCGGACGAACATACATACACCGGCACGACTCATGAAATTGTGTTCGAGTTTGTAGCCGGGATAGTGAAGGTATGATGTGTCGGCCGGGCAGGATATCTGCGTCTCCGTTAGAAAAAGAATGGTCGGCTGCGCAGTTTCGAGATGGTGGTGGACTGCGTTAAGATTTGCGTGAATACCCCTGATGTTGCAAAAATCCACATTATATGTGGATGGAGTAGCCGCTGTGCAAACTCTTTTCTTTTTTTTTCTTATGGCCATAATATATAAAAGAAGTTACTAAGACTAAGGGATGAGGATTCACTGCACAGACAGCATAGAGGACAAAAGGTGCGGTTCTAAGACTGCCGAAGCTCGCCACAGATGATACGGTTGCTGGCACGGCGGGCGGAAGGGACCCTGATCCCCCTCTGTTGTAGTAGCCGGGTCCACTCCGGTCTCCTTCTCCGGCACGACTACCACTTCAGATACTTTACACAGGCTGGCGAATCAGCCTCCCAGGGCGGAGATTAAGTGATCCCTGGGTTCGGGATCCCGTTCAACCTGCGGGCGGCCAGCGGTCAGCCGTTTCATCAGGTCTCCCTGACCGCCGAACCAGCACGCCGCGTCTACGCCGAGCATGACAGCAACAAGCACCGCCGGTCCTCCGCTGTCCGCGCAGCGAATCCTCAAAGAGCTCTGGCAACCTTACTCACCGCCAGGAACACAACACTACTCAATGTTAGTGTTATTATGGCCGCGGTTTTCTGTAAGGTGGAGGTACTTCCCCAGTTCGGGCCGCTCATTCGAGCAAGTACTCGCTATGCCCTGCTTTAGTTGTTCGGGTGGCTTATTCGAGCGAGTACTTGCAGTGCCCTACCTCTCTTAATTGTCAATTATAATATTGCCAAGGAGTTATTAGTGGAGCGGTACCAAAATAACCGTCGCATTGCGGATACACATGTAGCTGCCATTTTAGGTATTCGGTTAACCAGCTGCAGTCGGACCTGCTTAACCCTATTTTGGTAGCGACGAATGCGTTAAAAGGTCTAAAATTCCCTGTAACAGAGTAGTCATTTTTATTGTTACACATTGTTTTAAACAAATTGCCCAATAACGTCAGGGCTCATTTTGAACAATTGCACGGAGGTGACTCGGCGTCATATATCCCTACTTTTGACACTTTAGTGTCATTTTTGGAGGACCAGAGTAGGAAGCTGGAGAATTTACCCACCGAGCAACAATCGGGACCGTCACGATTTTTGGCCCCGTCTGGACCCCGTCAACAAACAACCCCAGTCTGGACCCCGTCAACAACCTCAACCCGGGACATCGCGAGGTACCGGGTCGTTTCGGCCCCCCAGAATTTTGACAATTGAACGGACTGAACGGTGTGGGGTGTCTTATAAACCGGGACACACCATTCTGGATTGCCACCAGTCCAGAAAATCTGGGGTGGCCCGAAAACGATTTCTGACCCGTAGGCTAGGTCTTTGTTATTATTGTTTGGGGAGCACCTACCCAAAAAGTGTCGACAGCAGCGACCTTGTACAAAGTGTGGTGGGGGTCACCACACGGACTTATGCATGCCCATCCGAGAGGATGGTCCTCGGTTGGCACATGGAGGTGTGTCTACGGCTCGCACGGTCCCGCCCGTCGTTCGTCGCCACTAAATCGAACCCAATCGCCCCCGTCCCCAGTGCGACATCGACCTTCCCCGCCCCGTTCACCGCGGGCGAGCCCACGGGATGGTCATCGGTCACCACCCTCACGTGCCCCTTCCGCTCAGGTAGGTATTGCGGAACGGGCACATTACGCGGAGTATGAGCCTCCCCCCTGGCCTTTCGCGGAGCGTCCTCGCGTTAGTCGCGAGTTGAGGGTGGGATATCGGGTGGCTATCGCGCGCCGCCGATGGCACGCGCGTCTCAGCAGCCACTCATGCCCGCGTGGGACCCGTATGATTATACGGGTTCAAGCGTGGGGCATAATGAGCCACAGGAGCCCCTGGGCCAAGTTCGGCGCTCGGGTCGGGCCAACGCCCGTTGACTCGTGGCAGCCGCTTCACCAGTCTCTCCACCACCTGTCACAACTGTTTTGCCCACCGCGCAGGTTCTAGTCCACTCACCGCGTGGACCTGGTGTAGTTGTGCGCGCCATTTTGGACTCAGGCACTCAGGGGCGTCTAATGTCACTGTGGCTGGTGAAGCGTCTCCGCTTACGGGTAAGTTCGCGGAGTCATGGGATTTCTGGAGTAGGAGGTCTTCGGATGGATAACGTCGTGGGTACGGTCTCGTTTTCCTTTTCCTCCTTACTCCATCCTAGTATGCGCTATGAACTAGGAGTTGTTGTCCTGAGGGATATTTTATGTCATCACCCACAGGTGCCCCTGCCGACGGACGTGCTGGATCTCTCGTCCGGTCTGCAGTTGGCCGATGACAGGTTCCACCTACCTGTTCCTGCGGAACTTCTGCTTGGCGTTGATGTCCTTGGATTGCTCGGACTGGACAAGGCCATGTTACTCCAGCCAGGTGGGTTGGTCGCTGTTCTGACTGATCTCGGATCTGTTATAATGGGACTAGCACATTCTCTCGCCGCTCAGCTGTCTACGGCTTCGTCGGTGCAGGTGGGACTCTCGCTCACTGACTCCCTTCCGCGGTTTTGGGAAATTGAAGAGGGATTTCTTATCCCCTCGTCCGCGCCTGGGTGACTCCTGGAAAAAAGCCGAAAAAAGGTTACTATCCATGGAGCGCCGGATGCGTCGTAATAGAGTATTCCGCACAAAATACGTGGATTTTATGCGTGAATACGAATCTCTAGGTCACATGTCGATTTCGCAGTTCAAGTTGGAAGGCAACGAACATTATTTTGTTCCACATCACGACTTTAAAAATGGTAAGATAAGGGTGGTGTTTGATGGGTCGGCGCCTTCGTCTTCGGGTGTATTCTTGAACGGCTTCAGGTCCCGACATCTCGGACATCTTGACTGGTTTTAGTCGCCACCAGGTTGTGTTTGTGGCTGACATTAAGATGATGTTCCGTCAGGTCATGATACACCCAGAAGATAGGCGGTTTCAGCTCATTTTGTGAAGAGAGGATCCGGCCTCTCCATTGGTGGTTTATGAGCTCAATACCTATGGGGCAAAGTCGAGCCCGTTCGAGCGTCTGAATTTCCCGCGCGCAGCTGCTGTCTTCCCTTCTGCCGCTTACGTAGACGATATTTTTACGGGTGTTTCGTCTGTGGAAGAGGCGTTAGTCCTGAGGGATGAGCTAATCGGCTTGTTACGTGCAGGTGGTTATGAACTAAGGAAATGGATTTCCAATTCACCTGCCGTCTTAGAAGACTTGCCGTCAGAACATCAGCAGGAGCCCCACCTCTTCCAGAATCCTGAGAATCCTGAATCCATCGCTGTCCTCAGAGTTCAGTATCGGCCAGTTCAGGACATCTTCACCTACTCGGTTGACCCGTCAGACACAATAAAGAGGTGGACTAAAAGGCTTGTTCTGTCCACAGTAGCACGTGTCTTTGATCCCAATGGTTGGGTGGCTCCTGTAGTCTTTTGGGCCAAATGTTTCCTACAGGAGCTCTGGATTTCTGGTCTCGACTGAGACACCCCGTTGACCGGAGACTTGTTGTCTTACTGGCTACGCTTTTATGAGACACTTTCGGACCTTCAACATGTCTCCGTGCTTTGGTCGATCTTACCCGCAGGTCGTTATTGGACCAGTCTTCACGGCTTCTCTGATGCGTCGAAATCCGGTTATGCACCGTTGACAGCAATGGTCATGTCCTTGTTCTCCATGTTGCACCTTTGCGGACCAAATTGACAATTCCCAAGTTGGAGTTATCAGGAGCTACATTGCTGAATCGACTCCTCAACCATGTCTTCTCCACCTTGGGTCAATGGGTCCAATTTGACTCCGTCACGGCATGGACAGACAGCCAAATTATGTTATCTTGGCTCAAGGCGTCCCTTTGTGCCCTAGAGACCTTCGTGGCTAATCGTGTTCTCCGTTCAGAAATCGGGAAATTGCGGGGAAGTCTTGCTCGCCTCAATTTGTTCCTAGACGAGTCAGAGTTTTTGCGAGTGGGTGGTAGGCTTTGCAACTCAGAATTGCCCTATGGGGCTCGGCATCCTCTCTTGATGCCCAAGAGCGGTCATTTTATTGAGTTGCTGATCAAGCACCGCCATGTTAGGAACTGTCATGCCGGTCTCAACGCATTGTTGGCTTGTCTGCAGCGAGAGTTTTGGATTTTGTCCGCCAGACAAGCAGCTCGGATCTTTAAATGTATCCCTTGTTATAGTTTAAAGGGAACCTTGACCCAGCCAAAAATGGGTGACTTGCCATCCGATCGTGTCCGGCCCGCTTGACTTTTCGCTAAGTTTGGGTTGGATTTCGCGGGTCCGTTTTTGGTGTAGACGTCAAGTGTTCGCAATGCCAGACAGGTTAAGGCCTATTTATGCGTCTTCGTCTGTTTGTTTTCTAAGGCTGTGCATCTGGAGCTCGTTTCAGCCTTGTCTACGGAGGCCTTTTTTGCATGTCTGTCGCGATTTGTCAGTCGGCGTGGTCTCTCTCATTTAATTCGCTCAGACTGTGGCACAAATTTCAAGGGTGCAGATCGCTACCTGAAGGAAGTCCTTCCTTTCCAGTTTATTGATGGCTCTGGCTCGGTTTATCCTCATCCAGACACGGTCTGACTTTGTTCATTCTTTGCATACTCTGTGCGCGTCCGCGCCAGTCAGTCACTCATATAATCTTTGGTTGAAAGGTCGCGGTCGTTGTTTTTAGATCTAATTCTTTATTTTATAGTTATAGTGAACAGATAAACACAATGCAGACATTCACATACACTCTTCATTCAATCTTACTCAAAAAACGTTATTACAAAAAACATCTGATGCCAAAAGGGGTAAGTTCTTGTAAATTTAACTTGTGACCCAAAATTTCTTAGCATTTTCGGCTACAAATCAAGTTATACAAATGTATTATAAAACAACAACTTACTTATTTTCTTTTTAACTAACATCATCACTTATATTATAGGTTCTGCCAGTGGCTTCGCCCGCCCTAAATTTCGTTATCAGCGTATGTTCTTACGGCACCTTCTCAATTATAGAAAAAAAAAAAACAATTAAATATTTCCTCTTTAATGGCATCATAAATTCGTGTCTGTAAAACCATGAAAATACACATACAAAATTTCAACCCAATCGGTCAAGCCGATTAGTAGTTGACATACTGCCACCTACCGGGTCCAATTTAGCCGTTTAGAAGGTATGTGAGAAAGATAAGTACGGAAGGATAATTTTTACTACCCGTTGTCCTATTACCCGTTTTCCCGTAGGAATAAAGCATTTTATCGCGGAAAAAAGTAGCCTATGTTCATCAGGGATAATGAAGGCTTCAATGGTAAAAGAATTTTTCAAATCGGTCTAGTAGTTTCGGAGCCTATTCAATACAAACAAACAATCAAATCTTTCCTCTTTATAATATACTCTATATTATTATATAAATAATAATTTAAACAAAAATATTAACAACAAAATACAATACAAATATATACAATATATAAAATAATATACAATAACAAATAGTCAAAATTTACCTACCACTAAAGCTATATGTATATATTTATATATAATTCTATTATAGTAAGAATACCTCGTCTAAAGTATAACTTTTAGGCATGGTGCTTAATATACTAGCGGCATTACCTCGCTGAATGGCGATGCTCAGCCTTTGAGCGAGGTAATGACCAGCTTTGTACGCTCCAGATGCAAGGACTAGTCGTTTGGATAAATCTTTTAAAAAAGCTTCGTGTTTGACGACCATGGACCCAACGTTTCCACATCAAGCGCAATCAACTCGTAATTATTACTAATTAATGAGGAAAATTTGCGACGCTTGCGTACCTGTGCTTGTTCGGCTGCAGCGTCGGCCCTAACAGAAGTACTCTGGACGTAAGAAGGAGCTAGTGTGTCAGCACACGTAGCATCCCATACCAGAGTACGTCCTAAACTCCACGGTACTAGAGTTGCGCCATCTGGCCTTCTTCCATTATCTCTTAACATGCCAGATGGTTCTAAAATTGCTGGAATGGAAGCAGTAGCAAGAGATCTGCGAATTAAATCATTAATAGTACCGTGACGGTAAAAGCGGCCAGCGCTCTTTGTACAAGAGAGTCCATGATGTCCTAATTAATTTACAGATTTACCTCAAACACACAACACACAAATGAGAGTTACAAATTTTAATGCCAAGACGTAAAGCAATTGCAATTTGTAATGCATTGGCATCAATTAGGGTACTTAAATCGGGAGGACGGAAGAGCGTGCAACCAGTGACCCGATTCTTTTTCTGAAATAGGTAATAAGCGAGCTCTGCCTTCAACATTTCCACAATTTTGTAACAAAGAAATATAAACTAATTTTAACGGGGGCATATCCCACGAGTTCTGTTTAGTTATATCAGAGGGCGAATTCTCAAAATAACACTCCAAGCCGATCTAGCCTCCGCCAGACACCAAACCTCTAGATCAGATAAATTGGATTGGTTTAATTTTTTTCTGATAAGAGGGATAGCGCTGTAAGAAGAGGACAAGAAAGCTGGAAGGGCCACGCTTGAAGTTGTGCGAATACTGATGCCTCCAAATTTAACAGGTAGAGTTGCTTGAGCCCAAGATCGATTATCGAACTGCAAATTGAGAATTTTAGTTAGTATCTTTTGAAGCTCACAATCAAATGTATTTTATATTGTTGGAAATTTCCAGATAGGGCTACTTCGAAGTAAGTACATAAATTTTGGAGTAAACAAACATAAACGTAGAAGAAATAAGGCTATATGGGGTTTGATTTCGAAAAGACGGATTCATTCATTAAAAATCTCTAATTTTGAGTTTATTACCTGAAGAATTGCTTTTTCAAAAATTGGAGCATCTTTAGTGTGAAGATTTACTTACTTCTGATATGCTAATCGAAAAATCATTTAATTTGTTGAGAATACTGTCTCTTTTATGAATGGAAACATTGTCAGGAATAAATACCTCACATTTATTAAAATTTAATGTAAGACCAACTTGAGAAAAAAGTTGTATGATGTTTTGTAAATCTTCTAAAACAATTGATAATATAAATTAGTTTGAAACTCACTAAACTACAAAATGTATTCACACTCTAAAACGTTGCAGTAACTGCTGACATCCTTTGACACAAGTAACAAAGTATGTGATCGCCTAATTCATTACAAACATAAAAGAAAAGTCAAATCTCCCCATTTTTTGTTCGTATCTCACGTTTCAATAGTCACTGCTCACAAACTCGGAGGAGGAGGCGTATCGGGGACCAGTGATACGGAAAAATTGCGATATGAGAGCGTCATGTGACTTTGCTCCCTCGGGGACATAAATCAGTTCGTTTGGAGGTGACAGAGGTAGCCTACAGGGGGCAGTGGCAACGGGCGACGTCCTACACCAGGGGTGCCAGGGGCACGTGGCAGCGGGTCATTCAACTTAAGATAATATTTCAAAGCAACTACGTAAGAAGCGTATACAAATCACTTTTGATAAGAAAAAATCTTATTTTTTAGATCAATTTCAATTATATATACTCGTACTGTAACAAAAGAGTCAAATAATAATGCAGGAGATAGTTCTGCTCCTTAATCAGCTGATCGAACTTAATATTAAAGATTAAAATATTTTTTTGTGATTCCGACCTACGAGTGTGCGCCATGTACCTTGTGCCTTGGGGTAAATTGTTCAGTATAAGGAGCAGAATTATCATATACAGTACTATTTGACCCTTTTGTTACACTTATTATAAGTAAATATTGAAATTATAAATCAGTTTTGTTGCAAGTGTGATAGCAATTGTTCTGCTGCCATGGCTTATTCACTGACGTGCGCTGGCAAAGATTTTGTATCCTTCTATTACAGATTGCCGTCCCGACGAATCGACCAGGCAGGGGTTAGACACCAAGTGATCGCAGTACCTGCTCGCCGGCAGCTTGTTGGCAGCATTTGTCATTTTAGTATCAGAAATCAGTGACAATCAGACAATCAGTGACACTCATACAATGAAGAACTTATCAGATAATATATAGCAATAGTTTTCGGTAAAAGTTCAGTTCTTTAAATAAGAAATATACCAAAATAATGTAACTTGTAAGTTTTGATTATAAATAATGAAAGTCCCAAAGTTCGGATTATCACGACGCGACTAGTTAACTAGTTAACGAATAATGATTTGTTAACAATTTTATATATTAGGTATATCAAGATTGCTTAGTTTTGTCTCTGTAAGCTCGTTATTACTAGGTCAAAATTGATTCATATTAGATAGATAGATAGTCCTCGACTCACCGATTTTGACAGTCTTTGCGAGGATTTTCACTTCAAATAACTCAAAGTATGACTTTCGGGCAAAAATAAGAAAAGAAAAACATTTGCGACACTCAACAAATATAAAAATTAAAAAAAGGAAATAGAACTCCAAAAATCAAAAATAAAATAGAGTGCAAAAAAGGCATCTTACTCAGTTGAAGCTGTAGCCGGAGCCCCAGCACTGCAGCACTGCAGCCAGAGCCCCAACACTGCAGCACTGGTATTCTGTAAGATAAGACTAGTATCTTGTTTTGCCAACTCGAAAAAACTAAGTTGAAGTATATACTGCGTGTCGCAAATATTTGCGAAAACAGTATAGTCTGCAGTTTAAAGACGCTTCATCAAATTCACGTTAAAATAGCTAAGGATTACTTCAACTTTAGCTTCTAAATATCTTTATCCATAAATTTATTTATCAATGGTATTCGGCGTTGTTTTAGGTCCGAGTATGCCTCTCTTACATACCTACAGCTCAGGTGATTTTTTATCTCAATTAAGTTGAGTCGGACCACATTCAGTAACTATCAGTGGCGTACCGTGAAAAAAATCTTCAGAAAAGCCGCAGCATAAAAAAAACCTATCTGGTCGTCGTACTTCTTCGTCTTGAAAATGAGTGCAGCAATTAATGATGCACTTGTGCTGCTGAGGAAGATACCCAGTTGCAGTTAGTATTAACCACCTTCACCGTACTTGTGCTGCTGAGCGAAGCTACCCAGTTGCATTTAGTGTTAAACACCTTCACCGTACTTGTGCTGCTGAGCGAAGCTACCCAGTTGCAGATAGTGTTAACCACTCTCACCGTACTTGTGCTGCTGAGCGAAGCTACCCAGTTGCAGTTAGTGTTAACCACCATCATCGTACTTGTGCTGCTGAGCAAAGCTATACAGTTGCAGTTAGTGTTAACCACCTTCACCGTACTTGCGCTGCTGAGCGAAGCTACCCAGTTGCAGTTAATGTAAAGAGAGGTAGGGCACTGCAAGTACTCGCTTGAATAAGCCACCCGAACAACTAAAGCAGGGCATAGCGAATACTTGCTCGAATAAGCGGCCCGAACTGGGAAAGTACCTCCACCTTACAGAAAACCGCGGCCATAATAACACTAACATTGAGTAGTGTTGTGTTCCTGGCAGTGAGTAAGGTTGCCAAAGCTCTTTCGTTGAGGATTCGCTGCGCGGACAACGGAGGACCGGCGGTGCTTGTTGCTGTCATACTCGGCGTAGACGCGGCGTGCGGGTTCGGCGGTCAGGGAGACCTGATGTAACGGCTGACCGCTGGCCGCCCGCAGGTTGAACGGGATCCCGAACCCAGCGATCAGATAATCTCCGCCCTGGGAGGCTGATCCGCCAGCCAGTGTAAAGTATCTGAAGTGGTAGTCGTGCCGGAGAAGGAGACCGGAGTGAACCCGGCTACTACAACAGAGGGGGATCAGGGGCCCTTCCGCCCGCCGTGCCAGCAACCGTATCATCTGTGGCGAGCTTCGGCAGTCTTAGAACCGCACCTTTTGTCCTCTAAGCTGTCTGTGCAGTGAAAGCTCATCCTTAGTCTTAGTAACTTTTTTATATATAATGGCCATGAGAACGAAAAATAAAGGGTTTGTACAGCGGCTACTCCATCCACATATAATGTGGATTTTTGCAACATCAGGGGTATTCACGCAAATCTTAACACAGTCCACCACCATCTCGAGACTGCGCAGCCGACCATTCTTTTTCTAACGGAGACGCAGATATTCTGCCCGGCCATCATACTTTCACTATCCCAGCTACAAACTCGAACACAATTTTATGAGTCGTATCGGTGAATGTATGTTCTACCTCAACTCAGGAACACACTGCTTAAGCACCACTGCTGGTATACCGTCTGGCCCACTCAACTTATGAACGACTAGAGAAAACAACGCCCGCCGGACCTCCCGCTGTGTTATGGAGATTTCCGGCATGGTCTAACCGTACCACGGTATAGTAGGTGGTACTTGAGTACTTGATGTAATTGAGGATATCTCTGCCATCCTTACCGATATTGCAGCAATATTGATTCAGCAATATCAGATTTATATTGTCAAGCGCTGAGAACTTGAAAAAAACATATGAAATCGACCAAGATGGCTCATTGGATTACAAGAAAAGGTAAAAGTTGTATAACAGTTTGTTAGCTCACCGCCATTGGTCGCCCGATAGTGAGTCCCTCAAAACAACTTACAAAAGATATAGGAATTTCTGCAACGCCCTCTTAAAAAAAGTTAAAAGACGATATGAGTCAAATGAAATTAAAAAAGCTGGTTCAAATAACAAAAAGCTATGGGATGCTATAAAATCCATTTCATACCCCAACAAATCCCATAGTAGTGCCACGGATCTTATTTCTTTAACTGACCCTTCCCAATCTGTCAATCTCATAAATACTTTCTTTGCTAATGCGGGTAAAAATTTGGCTGAAAAGTTTCCGCAACCTACATTTGATACTAACATACCTTCTGCTAATGACTACCCAATTCATTCGTTTGTTCTTCTTCCGACGGATGAGGCCGAAATTGAAGCTACCATACTTAACTTAAAAAATGATTGCTCTGTTGGACGGGATAATATATCTTCATCTTTTCTTAAACGATATAAAAATAAAATAGCTAGCCCCCTAACGCATATCATTAATTTGGCATTCTCAACAGGAGTCTTTCCTCAGAATTTTAAATTTTCCTTAATTCACCCTATTCACAATAGTGGAGATCGAGACTGTGTCAACAACTATAGGCCCATCTCTATCCTCCCGACCCTATCAAAAATAATAGAAAAGCTACTTAACTCAAGACTTACCAAATACCTCGAAGTTAACAACTTCTTATCACCATCTCAATTTGGGTTTCGACAAGGTAAGTCAACAAATGACGCTGTACATGAACTAACTGATTTTGTAGTAGATAGTTTGGATAAAAACCTTAAACCCCTTGCTATTTTCTTAGACCTTGCTAAGGCATTTGACACGGTCTCGATCCCATTATTAATTAATAAACTTGAAAATCTTGGAATCAGAGGATTACAACTGAAACTTTTTACTGATTACCTATCAAATCGATTACAGTGCGTCAAGATCATTAACTGGACTAGTGATGAGCTTCCTGTTCTCTACGGTGTCCCTCAGGGCTCAATACTAGGCCCAACCCTGTTTCTTATTTACATTAACGACCTGTTCAACTGCAAAGTGAAAAATGGAAATTTAATCTCTTTTGCCGATGATACCGTCCTATTAATTAGTACCCAATCCTGGCAAGATAGTTTCAAATTGGCTCAAAATGAATTTAACAAAGTTACTAAATGGTTATATGATAACTGTCTCACATTGAACGCTGAAAAATCCAAAACCTTAGCCTTTTCATTAGTATATAATACTCAGCCACATACGTCAATTAATTCACTTATCGCTCACTCTTGTACTCTCTTAAATACCAGCAAATGTGCTTGCCCTATCCTAGAAAATGTAAATAACATAAAATACTTGGGAGTTACCCTAGACCATAGACTAAGCTTTCAGCCACACGTAGATTTACTTTCGGCTAGAGTTCGTAAACTTATATACATATTTAGCACTCTTCGACGTGTGGCTCAACCCAAAATTGTTAGATCTGTCTATTTTGCGCTATGTCAATCTATACTTATCTATTGTATTACATCCTGGGGCGGTGCATCCAAAACTGCTATGATAAGGTTGGAGCGTGCTCAAAGAGCTATACTGAAAGTAAGCGCCTTCCTACCATTTTATTATCCTACCCACGACCTTTATAAGTCTTACAACTTATTAACAGTACGCCAGTTATTTATACTTTACACCATACTCAAACAACACTCTAATTTAACATTCAACCCTGAGCTACTTATAAATTTACGGCGACGTAAACTCAAAATATGCACTTCTAGAAATTTCCGCACAAAATTTTCACACAAATTCTTCTGTTTTCTTGGTCCATTTCTTTATAATAAACTAAATTATAACCTAAATATCTACTCATTAACAAAATATGAATGCAAGAAAGCTGTTTCTAAATGGTTGCAAAACCTAAACTATGATGAAACTGAAAAGCTATTACTAATGATATAATAGTGAAATAAATGATTTTAAGAACCCAATTACCTTACAATAACCTGTACCTCATCTTAATTATACACCCTCACACCATCATACACACCCACATACCCACACACCCTCACACACACACACACACACACACACACACAATGTCATATACGTCCATTTGCTCCAACATATTCTCAACTCATACCTACTTTTCAAAAATTAAATTTTATTTACTAAATATTTATGTTATATTAAGCTACATCGGTGTATTATTATTATTGTAAATATGTTATTTGAGTTTTGTTAACTTTGTGTACTATTGGTGGTAGAGGCCTGGTGATCTGAAATGACAGGTGCAAACCTAGTTCGGACTCCAGAGTCTCACAAAGTAAAATTTTAATTCAGTGTACATGCTATATTGTATTTATTATTTAAAACTTTTTGAGACTAAATAAACGAAATTATTATTATTATTATTATTATTGGTTAATGCAACGAGCTCATACTAAGCACATACAGTAGACTCTTGTCATTATGGTGATACATAGTTTGGCGCAATACGTTCTTCACATTGCAAACGTCATATCATCAACGCAACTATTCGTAACTGCGATGCAAGATGTGTTTAAACTTCTGGAGTGGAAATAATATGCCATCAAAATAAATGGCAAGTAAATCACTCAACTACGATTTTCTGCCGACATGGTGGTCATGAGAGAATGCTGAAACACCTAGGCATGATGGGATACCTTAGCAGAGTCGCCCAACAAGTGGGCCTTAAAATGAATATGGATAAAACGAAGGTAATGATCAATGTCCATGTCACGCCTATATCGGTTGTCTTTGGAAACGCTACGCCAAAGTTATTAAATCCAACTTTGAGAAAGTGGTGAACCAAATAATCTAGCTCAGTTATAGGGCAGCGTTCGGAAAACTACGCAACGTCTTTTCGACCACAATACCTCGGTACCCAAAGGCGAAAGTCTACAATTAAATGCGCGTTGCCAGTGATGACTAATGGCACAGAAACGTGGTCTCTAACTATTGAACTTTTAAATAAGCTCGGAGTCCCTCACCTAGCCTAATCTTACCTGATTAGAGCCGCAGGAAGCCGATGGGCGTAGGCGCCTAAGAAAAGGTCGTTGAGGAGACGTATGCGGGAGGCCTACGTTCAGTCGCGGACGTCTTCCGGCTGAAACGATGAACCTAAGAAAGTTGTTTCATCCTAAAACGTTTGTATATTCATATACTGCATAATTTGTGCAAATTTAATTTTCTTTATTGTCTATTAATCTTCTAGTAGGTACAAAACAAACAAATACAAACACTAAAAAATATCAAAAAATTACGTAAAAACACCTCTCTACATACCTAGCCACAGCATAAGGAGACCTAAATGTGGTCGTAACAGAGCCCCCGAGCTCCGTGCGGCGGCGCCACCGAGCGCGTTGCGTTTGCGTTACGACACGGACGGGTGCGCGCACCTGCGACGCGCCGACACGGCTGTGTTTTGTTTTCTATTTTAATAACACACGAGAAAAATAACTAGGAATGTGTTGCAGCACAGTAGTTATGGATATAACTAAATCCACTGCGGGCTACTTCTTACTCTAATCGGAAGGCGAGTGTGCTCCGTGTTTCTACGTTTCAAGACAGTTTTGCCTATATTATAACGTGGTCATTGGGTTGAAATTTTTCGGTATACTCAACTTCTGTTGGTTTTCCTTTTTTGTAGAAGCTACGCTGAGGATGGTTCACATCAGTTTATAGAGCAGCGGTTTTCTTGGTCTGGCGGACGCACGCATAAAATATTCAAACTAACACTCATCAGCTAAGTATATGTAAGAAGTAAACTAGGTATAAATACTGTTGCCTGCAAGTATTAACATGGTATGTGGTGCCGTCAATAGGATTCACAAAATAGAAGTTATGGTTTATAATTTCAAAAACTTTATTTATGTAGGAACTTATCTTGCGGTTACGAACTGAGAATTCACCGCCGCATTTCACGCTCTGATTTTAAAGAGGATTTATTGGTATGATATAAGAGTTGGTTTGTATTTGAACGATGGGCGGTGGCTGAGTGTCTGAGCGGGACCGCGTGGGCAAAAGTTCCCGAATGCTGACCCCGCCAGGCTTTTTAAAACCTTTAACTGCTACGTCATCAGAGCTTATTACAAAATTTGACTGTGATGCAATAGGCGATATTGCTGTTAGGTTACTTACAGTAATCTGAAATGGGAACTGCGCTGTTTCGGTTTGTCTCGCTCGTTTGTTAACGCTCTGAATGCCCTAGAAATATATAGGACATATAAGTATATATGTTACGCTCAAAGACCGAAAACGCTCATTGAGCGAAAAAGCAGCTCACGACGCGTTGTGGTCGCTGGTGTGTAGATGTTTATCCACATCGCGAAATTCGTGTTGTGGCTTTTATAAAAACGCTCACGACGCGTTGTGGCAATCACAGAAAGGCCACTTAGCGAAATTCGTGTTGTGGTTAGCATGCCGTACGACCTCAGCGCACTGTGGCATTGATGAAAACCCATGACATGTTTAGAACCGCATTAAAATACGACGCACAGTGTTTTGCACTATAGGTCCTACTAGTCTCGAAACTTTGTAGTAGATATCCTTAATATTATAATCAATCCAAAGACGAACAAAGGATCGATGGAATTATGACGCTGTAATATACGGACGGACGCACATGACGAAACTGTAAGGATACCATTTTTGTTTTATTTAGGTACGCTACCCAAGTAAATGAGCTTGAAAATTCAAGTCACTTCTGACGAGGAAATGTAGTTTCAATGTTAAAGTTACATACATCTCAACTTTTTAAGAAGCTGAGATAGTTTTGTTTTATGAAGAGGGGGCATAAAGCAAATGAACGTTGTATGGATAACTCGAGTACTTATTAGTTTGTGATTTAGTTTCAACAACTACATTTACACGGGTAACGTGAGTGTGAAAGAAAACATGCTACCCACGACACGAATTTCGCTTTCGTCTTTCTGTGATTGCGATAACGCGTCGTGAGCGTTTTCATAAGAGCCACAACACGAATTTCGCAATGACACAACAATGACCACAACGCGTTGTGAGCAGTTTTTTCGCTCAATGAGCGTTTACGGTCTTTGAGCGTAACATATATAAATAACAACAAACAACAAGCATTATAACAGTTGAGTTGAAATTATGTTCAGGGTTAGTTTATAAATGTAAATAAAATTAACATAATTAATTTTAAGCTGAGAGCGAGGATCTTTTTTCCTCGCTGAGAGCTGACACGTGACGGTTCAGGTGTACATTCGATAACAGGTGGGAAGGAACCCGAAGCATATTTCACTAAGCATTTTGGACATATTATGTACTACCAACCTACTTAAATAAAACATATATACTTAGTATAACAACTTAAAACATGGAGTGAATATATTAATTTAAGATGTATTATCACAGCCTAAACATTTAGTTCATTTTTATTAAGAATTATGCTGGGGTTTACCTACCTGTGCACTGTACCTGTTAAGTTTTATTCGGTGTCGCTGTATCGTCAAATAAAAGATTTATTAATTTATTAGAGCAATATAATATCTAGTAAGTAGGTGTATGTTGGAAAAAACTTGCCAACCCTTTTAACCTTTATGGGCCAACGAATCAAAAGTTGTTTGATATTTTCGATTCTTAAATTTATCTATCAGGTATAATTGCCGTTTTCATTAGTATTTCGTGGCGGTAACGAACCCAAATCACATTGAGGCGGCTCTTATAAAAAAATAAGTTTATCATAAACTGTAATTCAGATCAGATTTTTGGTAATAAGTTTTAACTTTTACCTTTTTAGTGCATCTTTTTTAAAATTTATATTTTAGTGGGAGTATGTAGCTTTGACTACATTAATGAATTAACCTATTCCTTAATTCCTTTAAGCTCAAGCTGTTTTGGCTGTTATTATATTTTAAGGATTGTTGTCGCTTGCCCTTAGGCAATACTCGTCCTGCTGCGGCGGCTTTAAACTTTAAACTTTAAACCTTCTGATCTGATCTGAACTTGTCACATAGGTACGAGTATGTGTCTGAATAGAAGTTAAAGCAATTTTTTAAAAAGGCATTTGATTTAAGGGACAGATATTTTCTTAGATAACGCAGAAATATTTGTCTATGATTTCCGCAAAAAATGGTACATGAGATACTTTACTAGAAACAAATTTTATAGGATTGATTGTTCTGGAATCAAATACTTGAAATTGCTACACATTACATATATGAAAAACGTTCATGAAGGCTGTGAAGAACTGGCCACATTGTGATGGACCTTTTCTTCACGTTTAAAGAAGTTTTTATTTATTTAAATTTGTAAATAGTTCGTAACGTCAATGTCAGTTGCTTGTGGTTGATATGACTTTTACCTATACTATTTTTCCTGACTTTTTGTTAATTTACTTGAAATTCTCTTTTGCTCATTACAATTCTATTGGTTACCTTGTGACTGTGGTTATATTTATATAGTTCATAGCTCCGGTCTGCTACATTTGGTCCTTCGACGCACATAAAGAACCTGCTCAAAAATGGTTCGTACCAAAGCAACACGCAAGCGAAAGTGTGTATTTCAAGTAACGCGGAAGGTGAGTTGAATACACAAGACACACCACACAGTGCGCCCAGTGATCATTCCGCACCCCCTACCTTGTCGGTGGACACAAGTGTCCACGATTTTAGCTCTGTTTCAGGTTCTATTACCTCCTGCTCATCAAAAACCATCCGTGCACGTACGCTCGCTATCCAAGCTAAGTACACGAGGAAGCTAGCCTATGTAGAACGCAACGCGTTAGAGATGGAAATGCATGCTAAAATTGCAGCGGAAAAAGAACGCGGTAGCTATCACGGCAGTCACCGTAGCTTATCAAAAAAGGATATACAGGTTTGGTTAGACAGTGTAAGTGACGAAGTGTTAGAGACGGAAAATATCACTGGACTTCATCGCGATACTGTCACAGTGGCCGATGCATCGTCGGTACACGATACACGGCCCGGCAGTTCTATCACGGAAACCGGTCAGACTAGGTTGTTATCCGTCCACACTGCCACTGCTGCAATGAATACGAAGACACATTCCGCTAATAAAGTATGCCAGCGCGAACTTCCCGGTGGATCTACCACAGCGGATGTCGCAGAATTTTCTGTGAATCCCGTTAGCCCCATCACAGCGGACATACCGCGGGCGACATATCCTATTAGCATTACCACAGAGAATAATGTCTTACCAGTTTTACATTCTTGTTATCCCAAAGAGGCGGTTGCGCAGTCATATTAATATCCACTCTTTTATTATAGCAAAAAAATGTTCCGATCAAACAGTCAAACAGACCCGCACGCAGCATCTTTCTGCAGAGCCGAGAACATTATCTACAAAGAATAATATGCATCAGCGTACAACGGAGCCATGCACCTTTACTACGAATGTCGGGACACAGTCGTTTATTACAGCGCCTTCAACGCTTCCTACGTCTGTCTACTGTCCAGCAGCCAGTAATTTTGTGGTTTCACAAGCTGTACAATATATGCAACAAAACGCAGGTGACATCAATTCTTCCTTTGAAAACATAGGGGATGAAAAATGTAGCCAGAATTCTGACATAGCGCAGTTAGCTAAAGCGATTACATCGGTAGCCAGTAGTAGTTCTCCTAAAAATTGATTTGGACACAGTCGACTTCCTTTGTTTGACGGAAAACCAATGGATTGGTTTTCATTTAAGCGAATTTTCGAGGATACTCGGTCGCTTATCTTGCACGAATTAACATGGCTTTGCGTGGATTAGTATCTGCGTGTTATCCTTACGAAGTAATAACCGCGTTAGAGTTAAGGTTTGCTAGACCGGAACTTATTGTAATTCAGGATGTATCTTCAATTCGTTCCCTTCCTAAATTAAATTCAGAAGGTAAGGAACTAAATATTTTTACTTGCCGTGTTCGTAACTATGTGTCTGTGATGAAACTTCTAAACCACAAAGCCTATTTAGAATCGCCAGAACTTTTTAACACACTTTTGTCAAAACTTACACCTTTGATGCGAACACGTGGGACCAATTATGTAGCCTTTTATTTTAATTTATATTCTGGTACCAAATTGGAGTTACTAGCCGATTTTTAGATTCGGGAAGTAGAACTACAGCTCCAGTAAGGCTTGACTTGTAACGTTTTTGATAACACTGATTTTGAGTGTAGTGACGTCTACTGGTCGCACACAACATCATGTAGGCAAGTCAAAGTCCTTCAAAAACCCTTTTTCACACAGTTCGAGTACGACATCTGTGTCTAATGGCCCAAAAGTCAATTGTCTCTACTGTGGTTACCCACAATTGATAGTTGTGAAAAATTTATCGATCTTAATTCCATGGATAGGAGGAATTGGGCTGAACTGGTGAACATAGAGTATGTAATAGATGTTTGAAAAAAGGTTCACATCGGTATAAAACATGTAATGCCAAAGACTTATGCCCCGTAGGAGGTTGTAGGTATAAGCATCATAAATTATTGCATGTTTACGATTTTGTGGACAATATTCATTTAAGTACAGAATCAGAGTCAACTAGTGCAAAGTTACCCGTACAAACGGAAACTAACTATAATCCTTCGGTCAACACCAACCCCATTAACGAGACCGTAGCCCACTCAATTTCGCGAAACTGCCTAAGTACTCTTTTGAAAATAATTGCAGTCACAGTTAGTGGTCCAAAGGGATCAGTAGATACTTACGCTTTACTGGACGATGGTTCTTCAAGCACCTTTATTGACTATTAGATTTCTTGTAAAATAGGGCTCTCAGGTCCTAAAGACTTTGTACAAGTAAATTGTGTTGGTGGGTTGTCTAAAACTGTTCAATTAGAGTACGTGGATTTCAAGATAAACGGTCGCTTCAACAGTAAGTCTTACGATGTTGTCGGAGCTCGGTCCATGTCAGGATTAGGAATTAGATGTCAATTAGTATCTGTTGGTGACGTAAAACAGTAATCCAATCTGTATGAAATTTTATTCTATACCAAATGCGGAGCCTAAACTTATTATTGGAATTGATAACTGGCAACTTAGTGTTCCTACAGAAATACGTAAGGGTTTGCGATCTCAACCAGTTGCATGTCTAACTGCTTTAGGCTGGGTTGTTTATGGATTTTCTAATAGTAGAACGTCACCTGTTGAATTCGTTAATCATAGCATAACCACAGATAAAATAGACGACAACGAGAACATTATATTAATAAATGAGATTCAGTAGGTATTGTCAAAAGAGATATAAATTCAACGGCGGATGAATACGTTATCAAAGTGATTGAAAATACAGTACATCGATTGAGTGATGCTCAGTTTGAAGTAGGCTTACTGTGGAAAAAGGATACTCTTAACATTCCAAATAATTACAGTTTAGCTTTATCCAGATTTATTAGCTTAGAGAAAAAGTTTGCTAAGAACAAAGTTTATACTGATTTATATCGTAACCAAATTCAAGCAATGATTGATAAAGGATAAGCTGAACAATGTGTTAATCGTCAGGGTCCCGAAACTTCATCTAGTCAAAGTCAAAGTCAAAATGCTTTATTCAAATAAGGATTTTACAATCACTTTTGAATCGTCAAAGTTATAAAATATTATTTTTTGAACCCTCCCACCTTCCCGCCGGTTCACAATGTTGTTGATTTCTACCGAGAAGAATCCGGCAAGAAACTCGATAGTTACTCTTTTAAAAACACTATCAATAATACAAATAAACTAAAATACAATTAATGTTTTAAATAAAAAAAATTTAGTCGTACAATTTTATGTTATTTCCATTTTAATTTGGTTTACCTATGCATCCTGTAATTGAGCATCATCAGTCCCAAGGATTTTTATCATTTACATAGTCTGGAATATTGTAGTATGCCTTTTTACAAAGTACCTGCTTGATAAAAGATTTAAATTTACTTATTGATAGATTTTGAATTTTATTGGGAACTTTGTTGTAAAAGTGTATACATTGCCCCATAAAAGAGTTACTTATTTTGTGTAGACGTGTATCATGCACCAACAGCTTATTTTTACTTCTAGTATTTACTTTGTGAACGTCACTTTTCTTGCTGAAACTATTGATATTTTTATGTACATATAAAAGATTTTCATATATGTACTGCGACACTAAAGTTAAAATTTTTACTTCCCTAAACCTATCCCTCAGAGATATCCTAGATCCTAATTTATAAATAGCACGAATTGCCCTTTTTTGTAACAAAAATATTGTATTTACATCAGCAGCGCTACCCCACAATATGATACCATATGTCATTAAACTATGGAAATAGCTAAAATATACTATTTTTGCAGTGTCGACATCGGTCAATTGTCTTATTTTCTTGATCGCATACACAGCAGAGCTAAGTTTTTTGGCTAGGTTATGAATATGAGGACCCCATTGAAGTTTGGAGTCCAGCGTTATGCCAAGAAAGACTGTTGAATTAACAAGTTCTAATTGCTCGCCATTAATATTAATACATGTCTGTCTCTGACTAACATTTGATAATGTAAATTTAACACATTTGGTTTTTTTTTCATTAAGTAATAAATTATTAGCGTTAAACCAACTTACAATTTTAGAAAGGGCATTATTTAATTAATTATAACATGTCTGTCGTCTCTTAACTTTAAAAAATGGGAGATCATTAATGTAAATAAGAAATAGAAAAGGACCTAAAATTGAGCCCTGAGGGACTCCTATAGTGACTGCTGATCCCGGAGATCTTTCACCGTTGACATCTATTTTCTGTACTCTCCTACTCATATAGGATGTCAAAAGGTCGAGAGCTTTGCCTCTAATACCATAGTGATGTAGCTTCCTGATGAGATTTTCATGTTGAACACAGTCAAATGCCTTAGATAAATCACAAAACACTCCACGGGCATCATGCGAATCCTCCCAGGCGTTAGATATATTTTTTAATAGTGCCACTCCTGCATCGGTTGTGGAACGGCCTTTCATAAAGCCAAACTGTTTACTACTAAGTAGCTCATTCATACAGAAATGGCTTAACATTTTACAAAGTATGATTTTTTCAAAAACTTTACTGAGTATAGGTATTATTGAAATAGGCCGAAAATTATTAGGATCTGTTGAACTACCTGATTTAAAAAGAGGTATAACTTTGCTAAGTTTCATCTCGTCAGGAAACACACCACTATCAACACAACTATTAAAAATAATGGCTAAGGGTTGTGCTATAACATGAATAATTGAATTTATAGTTTTTACAGAAAGTCCCCAAAGGTCTGTAGTGTTTTTAATTTCTAATGTTTTAAATGTATTAATGATATCCGTAGGACTAATGTTTTTAAATACAAAGGGAACGTTACATTCAGGAACACTAGTTTTTAATAATTTTTCTGCTAAGATTGGACTTGAATTTAGATGTTCAGTTGTTTTGAATGGGATATTCCTAAAAAACTGTTCAAAGGCAACTGCTACCTCAGAATTTGTTTTAAAACTAGCATCGTCTACAATCAACTCAAAGTCCTGACAAGAATTCCTAGCTTTACCAGTTTCATTATTTATTATGTTCCATGTAGTTTTTATTTTATTTGTTGAATTTTTTACTTTATGTCTGAGGTGAATTGCTTTTGCAACAAGACAGACCTTTTTAAAGGTTTTTGAGTATTTTTTTAAATATTCCCTAAATATTTGGCTATTATTAAATGTTTTTTCTTTATATAATTCATACAGTTTACGCCTACTTTTATGAATACCTGGGGTAGCCCATTCACTAAAACTAAAGCGACTGGAAATAAGTTTCTTTTTTGCAGTAAATATTTTATTATACTCTGTAATAATAGTGTCAACAACAGTATTGTACATATCATTTGGGTCGCCATTATAAAGCAAATCTGGAAGTTTATGCATTAAGTTAGATTTAAATGATTCAACCCGTTTAGTTGTTATTGGTATAAATTTAATTTCCTTTTTAGTAATACTATGATCTGACTCTAGATTGCTTATAATTGATTTTTGAATTGGTTTTATGTCAGTAAATATATTGTCGATGCAAGTGGCACTGGATACAGCAATTCTAGTTGGTTCACAAAACAAATTATTTAAATTAAAAGACTGAAATAAGGCAAGCAATCTGGTGCTTAATGAGCTATTTTCCAAAATGTTTATATTGAAGTCTCCACAAATAATGATTTGTTTATTGGAATTGCTGGTTTTATTCAGCACTTCTTCCATAACTAATTCAAAATTATCATAAATTGCACAAGGCGGCTTGTATACACTCACAACAATGAGATGCTCAACTTCTATACAGGACAGCTCGGCAGTTCGCTCAACTGAGAGGCTCACAATGTCTTTACGTTCCTTAAACTTTAGCTGTTTATTAACTAAAATTAAAGAGCCACCATGGATAGCATTTACTCGGCTGAACGAACTTCCCACCTGGTGATTAGTGAAATTGAACATAAACTGATGGCTGCGTAGCCAGTGTTCAGTGATACATAAAATGTCAATCTTTTGGCAGTTTATGAACAATTCAATTTCTAGTTCTTTCTGAGACATTCCTTGTATATTCTGATGCACCAGGTTCAATGGAATATTATTTTTAGTATGACAAAGTTTATTTTTTTGTTTCTGTTTGCATAAAACTTGAGTAGACATAGATTGTTTAATATAATCATTATTAATGTTGGAATTATATAATATGCCAAAGTGGTCCTTTCTGAAAATTTAATTTAAATTATTACATGTCAAATTATTATACTGCTCAATAGAAGCAGGTTGTTTAGCTAAATGATTAGCTGAAATGTCAATTACACTATTATAATTGCACAGCTCAATAGAAGCAGGTTGTTTAGCCAAATACTTGGCTGAAATGTCAATTACGCTACTATAATTACACTGCTCAATAAAAGCAGATGGTTTAGCCAAATTATTGGCTGTGGTATTAATATAAAATGAAAACGACAAGGCTAACACTCTGGTACAATGGTGTGTGAGATAATATTTATGTCTTGTCCTTATATAATTATGTCTAAAAATACTGTTAGTATCTATCACATGAAAGTTATTGTTATTGCTAGACATAGTATGCAAAGCTAAATTTAACTCACATCTAAGGTTGTTTTCCTCCTGTGGCAAACCTTTACAATAGGGAAATGTAAACATTACAATTTTTTTTAATTTAAGTGCGCTTATACTATTATAATATTGTCTTAATTCACTTTTATTTACATTACCCCTGTTACCGATAAATATTACTAATGTAGAGGATGGAGCGATTTTGTCAGACTTAATTAAACTTCTCATTATATTAACATAATTGGCATTTGGCATACAATTATTTAAAACTGGTTGTCCTACACTTGAGCTGAGAAAGTGTCCAAAACCTTTTCCCATTTCATCGCAAAACATTACTATATTGTCATCAACATTACATTTTTGTGAAACACTAGTTGAGTGAGAATTGTTGTGAGCATATGATTGTTGCTCATATTCCAAACTGACACTCATTCATGACTGAGGTGTTGGTAAAGGTAGTAACAAGGATGCACAATCTGGCTGTGAATCGCTGAGGTGTTTACAATTACATATACTGTGATTGAGTTGTAATGACTCAAAACGCTCTGCATTATATTTACTCAATTCAATTAGCTCATTCATAGCCAGTGAGTGCTCCTCCATCTCTCTCAGAGACTCTTCATACTTGCAGGTCATCATCTGCAAGGATGTATGTAAATCTTTTATTTGCAAGTCGAGTAAATGTGTATCAGTTTTATATTGTAGCCTACTGTTTTCTAATTGCAACTTACATACTTCCAGATGTTCCACTAACTGTAATTTTTCTTTGCAGTAATTTACATTTCTACTAAATATTTTTTGCTTTTTAATTATTTTTTCATTCTTTTTTTATAAATCTGTTGATTTTTATGTATTTTTTTATCTGGTTTCTACTGCACTTAGCAAGCCTCACTGGTTTAGAAGAATTAATGGTGTCATCACCTGTAAGATCTATAGTGGTGGTATTGCTAGTTGCAGCAGAAACAAGATTAGGGGCCTTACTACATAATTCGTCAAAAAGATTTTGAGTTTGATGCTGTGTGTAAGTATGGGTGGCCTCTTCAAGTTGTGAGATGTGTTGATGGGCCTCGCGTAGTTCCTCTTCAAGATATGAGATCTTATTAAGGGCCACCACATACTCCTCACTACAGCTGTCAACCGTTTCTATAATTTTCTGAAATTGGTCCCGCTCTTCTAGGACAGTACCATATTGAGTGTGCAACACTGACAACTCATTGCGGAGGCTACTATTTTTGTTTAATATTTCTAAGAGTTCTCTTTCGTTATCATCTCTTTCACTGTATAGCTGATCACACTTTTCCTTGGAAATCTTAAGTTCCTGCAAAGCCAGTTGAAGTTTGGACTCTTCCTGGCGAGCAGATGCCTTGCGAGTCATCATTTTAAGGCTGTTTGAGCGTAATAAATACAAAAGAGAGAGGTTAAAACTTACCAAGGAATACCTTGACAACGTAACGAAAGAGATGGTTTGTTGACAATTTGCTTATTAATTGGTTACTTTGCCTTATAACTGTGTTCTTTTATGAATACAATACTGATAAATAATAGTAAAACTCACAATCACAACTAAATAATATACAAAATATGATTGAAAAATTTGAACTTTATAACGGATGGATCGCAGTAACACTTGAAAAAAAGTTATCTCGCACTTATTTATGTACATTTAAACCACTATTCTAAATATATAACTAGTTATTTGTAATGTTTTGCGTGAATTTATATTAAAAAGGTACAATTTACTGAAAAACAATTAAATAAAATTACGACAACTTTTGGTCAGCTGTTACTTCATAGGTTGCCACAGGAAAAAAAAAAAGGATCTAGGATTTGGTACCCTCCTCATTTTAGGATTTCCAATCCTAATAAACCTGGGAAACTCCGTGTGGTTCATTATGCGACTGCAAAATACCAGGGAGTTACTTAAATTCAATATAATTTATTCAGTTTAGGCTACAATAATTGAGCACTTATGAATGTCACTACGCCATCGGTTCGTTAGTCTACAGGGCGGGAGACCTTGTACTGAGAAGAACCGGCAAGAAACTCTGCAAGGGCATTTCTTTTCTCCCTTTCTCTTACAGCGTCCAATTAAAACATTGGAAAATGCCCTCCCTATCATAAAAGGACACTTTCCCTTACAAACATAAAAAACATGAAATATAAAGCACAAGCACAACATAAAAAAGTATCTTATATAAACAAAAGACAGTTTATGTATTCATTACTGCTGACAGGGGCTGAAGTAAATCAGGCCTTCTTCTTGATATATTGTTGCGCTTTCGTGAAGGAAAAGTTGGTCTTATAGCCGATATCCAGTAGATGTTACCACAGACTAAAATAATAACCGAAGATGCACAGCGTTTTCTATGGCGCGATTTTCCTGATTCACCGATATTGACATATAGAATGTCCTCTATTATTTTTGGAGCCGCGTCTAGTCCATTTACTGCGCTGTATTTAAAGAATAAAAATGCTTTAGAAAATCAGAATCGTTATCCAGATGTTGCTCACGCGATAATAAATAATACTTAAATGGACGATTTTATTGGCAGCTTGGATGACGTTTCGGAGGCTGCACTTCTTGCGAGAAACATTGTTAACGTAAATAAAAACTTCATTTTTTTGTAGCTCATAGATTGGCCGAGATTCACGAGCTTACCAATCTGAATGAGTGGCGTTGGATCCCGACAGCTTTAAATGTCGCTGATGATGCTACACGTTCATATTCGGAAAGCTTAGAAACTGTTAGCAGGTGGATTTCTGGGCCAAGGTTTTTATTTTTACCTCCAGATGAGTGGCAACTTGAAGTACGTAGTTCTGAGCAAATTTTTGAGACATGACATTAGATTGTTAAAAGATCGCTTTCGCGCTAAGCGAAACTTAGGTTTTCCTCAAGGACAGCATCATTTACGACGTTTACAAAGTGTCGGTGGTATTCGCACTCAGGTTATTCATCTGTCTGCAGTAGATTTATGTTTAGCTGAGACTCACATTTTGTTAAAAGTACAAATGAATGCCTTTGCTGAAGAATTCACAGCTTTACGTATGAGAGAACCTCTGCCCCGTTGCAGCAAATTGCGAAAATTTGAAGTTTTGCTTGGAGACGACGGACTGATTCGTTTATGTGGACGCATCTCGGTAGCTACAGATATTTGCTTATCTACCAAATATCCAGTTGTTCTTGATGGCAAATACGACGCGGTAAAATTACTGATTACACATTACCACCAACAGGCAGATCATAGTAGTAATGAAATGGTGGTCAACGAATTAAGACAAAAATATTGGATATTGAAGCTATGAAGCTCTGTCGGATCTGTTGCTCACTCATGTCAATTTTGTCGTATCCGAAAATCTGTCCCACTTCAACCATCGATCGGAAACTTACCTGCTCCTAGGCTGGCACACCACTGTCGATCTTTTACATTTGTTGGCATTGACTACTTTGGTCCTGTACTAGTATCTATTGGTCGAAGATACGAGAAACGTTACGTCTCCTTGTTCACTTGCTTAACGACAAGAGCTGTGCACTTGGAAGTTGTTCATAGTTTAAATGCTGACGCAGCAATAATGTACATACGGGATTTATTTCTAAAAGAGGAACCCCAACGGAAATTTTGAGTGACAACGGCACAGCATTTGTTGGTGCAGCTAAACAATTAAAAGAATTTTTTAACCCATCTGTTTCAGACTTTGTTGAAAATAAAGGAATTCACTGGAAATTTATACCACCATCTGCCCCATCGATGAGAGGGGCTTGGGAGAGGCTTGTCAAATCAGTTAAGACTGCGTTAAAAGCTACTTTGGCGGAGAGATGTCCAAAAGAATAAGTTCTCCTGACTTTACTGGCGGAAGCGGAAGCTCTTGTGAATTCCAGACCTTTGACCCATGTTTCAACAGAACCAAATTATCCTGAAGCCTTAACACCCTTTCATTTTCTTCTGGGGTCGTCATCAAATGCCGTCGTCTCCACCGAACTTGAAGATAAAGATCTACATAGCCGCAGCAATTGGAAGAAAGCTTTACGTCTCGCAGACTATTTTTGGCGTAGGTGGGTTCTCGAATACCTTCCGAGTTTAGTTCCAAGACGAAATGAGGGCGATAAAGGATGCAACCTTTCTGTTGGAGATTTAGTTATGGTAACGGATGGAAATCTTCCGCGTCGCTCTTGGCCACGAGGTCGTGTTACAGCAGTATTCCCTGGTAATGATGGGGTAATCCGAGTAGCTAGTGCGACTACCACATTCTCCTGTATAGCTCCTTTAGACAGGAGAATTTTCCTTTATAAAGAAAGAGGAGCATGTAAAGAACTGGCCACATTGCGATGGACCTTTTCTTTACGTTTAAAGAAGTTTTTATATATTTAAATTTGTAAATAGTTCGTAACGTCAATGTCAGTTGCTTGTGGTTGATATAACTTTTACCTATACTATTTTTCCTGCTTTTTTGTTAATTTACTTGAAATTCTCTTTTGCTCATTACAATTCTATTGGTTACCTTGCGACTGTGGTTTTATTTATACAATTCACAGCTCCGGTCTGCTACAAAGACTTTTGTTGTGAAAATGGCGATTTTTTTTACAGCAATTTCAATAAATTTGTAAACTAATATTTGCTCAATTAAAACAAATTAAACGTTTATAAGCTACTTCGTATTCTGCTAGTTTATGGATTGTTTGCTTCGGAAGGAAATAACATTTTAATAAAATACAGGTAAGTTGTTTAGTCAATAATTAAGTCCTTCTCGCTCCCTTGAATCACGAGCTTCGCTCAGGATTCCACTCTTGAACCACTCGTGCTTCAAGCGCAGATTCCTTCACTGCTCTCGGGATTCATCTTAGGTCCTCGCATAAAATTCGCTTTTTTATACTTGTTGTACATTCTTCTTTTGTTTACTTGTTAATAAATCTTTAATCAGTTTCGAGTAGTACCTAAAAGTAAAATAAAATTATTTGTTTTTACTTCCCTCTAGACATCTCAAATATATTTAAATATTAAAATGCTACTTATAAACTATCACATCATCGTTAACTTTAAAGTTATTTGCCAAATGAAGTGAACTTCTGATGACTAACGGACGAATAGACACCCAAAGAAAGTGCTCAGTTTTTGTAATTTTACACGGAACTCTAAAAATAATAAAATAAGCAGTAATAGAAAACTACGAATAAAACACGGGATTAGGTCTACACAAGCTCTTTGTTGAAATTATTTGAAAATGTATACATTTCATCAGACGCCATAAAATGAGCTTTTGTGAGCCCAAAAATATATAGAGACAACAAAGCGTTCCGAACCACTGATTACAGTAAAATGTTTCACAATATCGCTCTATTTTCCAGTTCCGACTGCAACAAACCGGTTAAGTAGATTCCGCTGATGGAATTGAACCGTCTATCTGTATATCCTCAGTGTAGAAACAAATTGATATTTTCGAGTAATTCATGCGTTATTCAGAACACTTGTGGAATTCAATTGTAAACATCCATTGTTACCAACACAGCTCCTATCTCTCGAATCTTCAATTTATGGAAATTACAGAACGCTTAAGTACTTCATTTAAGAAAGTTCTTAGCTATTTTATTTAACAATATTGCTGTTTATAATTGAACAAGAATTGTAATTACATTTGACTTGTTACAGTCTTGTAACAGTAAATAAACCTCTTAGAAATTATATTACTGTCCTCAAACCACCAAATAAAAAAGTAAATAAGGAACATCACACATGACCAACACTTTTACCGTTGCTTAAGTAGTGAATCGGACATTCTTCCATAGAAACTGCATTACACTAAATAACTTTAACTATATTCACACATTTAATATCTTATTCCGCCATTTACCAAAGTGGCAAGAAGCATATTTATTTTCTTTGATGTATGAATTTAACAATAATTCTGACTGTCCAATTTCACATTTGAATTCACCGACCTTTATATAAATGTGTATGCATTTAGCGACTATGGTAAATAGTAAAATCATAGCAACGCATTTTGTGACTATAGTAAACAAGAAAATGATTACAACTAAAGATGCGCCAAATAGTACCGAATAGCCATGGGCTAAATAACTCCGGACAAAGATTGGATATGTCACATATCAGTCCGATTAAAGATATATATCCGGTTCGCATATCCATATCCACTTAATAAATCCGAGGATATATGCAATTTTCTAGCACACCGCGGTCAAACGGATCCTCGCATCGATTTCGTACCTTTTAATCACGAGTGAACAAATCGTTAGTGTATCGTCGTCGATTAAATCGTCGTTATCTTTTATAGGTGTAAATATTTACACAGTTTAATACTTATACACAAACAAATCCTACCAGGAAAGTAAACGATTATAATTATTTATAAACAAACACTTATCAAATACACTAGTAATCATTGACACTTATATTTTATTTTCTAACAGATATTCACGCGCACGTCACAAAGCAGATGTGATACTAAAAACTATTGTAGTAAGTGCTAATCTTTAGTATATACATACTTACGTAAACAAGAATTGAATTGAAGACAAAAAATGACCACTTAATAAATAAGCGGTTTAAGTGCTTTAAAGCGTATTGCTCGGAAATTCATATCCCAACGCATATACATTGGGTTTAGCAGGCGTGATTTTAAAAAGCGCTGAGATAGATTATTTATAATCAAGACACGACAACGTCACTATTTCGCTTTCAATTCTCATATTCAGTGATATGTGTGCATCGCTATTCGGCCGCTCCGCGCCACCGACACGGGCGACAAGCACCGCTGTTTATTTGGATTAGTTCGTTCACTCCCTGGATATAGAACATGTTTATTTCACGCAAAGTGAAGGAGTTGTAATATATAAGGTATAGTTATGTCCGGTGTTACCCAGAGCTATTACCGAATACTAACACGGTTTGATTCTTACCAAACCGAATATCCAGCAGAATTATTCGGTTTCTCTCTCGTTTTGCGCGCAAAAAGCTCAGTTCTAGCCACCAGCCTTTTTTTTCTGAACTAACTATGCAGTTGGCTGATGCAGCCATTACTGCTCCACCGGGCTTTTGGGATGAGACTCTGAAGGAGTCTCAGCTTGGGTTGTCACTCTTGGGGTCTTCCCTTTGACCAGCGTGAGCCTCGAACCCAAAGGTGAGTCAGCGCCAGAAGGGGAGTTCTCCGTTACGCGGTTGCGCTTGCGAGTGAGTGGGGGCGAGAAGCGCCCCGGCACTCTTTATAGCCCCGTGTATGAGGTTGGATCCGTGCATTCGCCGAGTGAGGGGGGGGGTGGGCTATCAGGGTAGGTCTTTGAGACAAATCTCGCTATCCGGATACCGAGTTGGTAGGTTGTGGATTGCACAGTTAATCGGTGCGGGTGACTGGATTTACGCTCAAAAAAGCGGACTGCCAGGTCTCTAGAACTCATCAGCAAAATAATAATAACGCATTTTATGACTCTGGTAAACAGTAAAAATGATAGTAACGCGTTTTGCGACTATGGTAAACAGCAAAATAATAATAAAGTATTTTGAGACTATGATAATCAGCAAAATAATAATAACGCATTTTACGACTACGGTAAGCAGCAACATTTGGTGGGTTTTGCGACTATGGTAAACAGCAAAATAATAATAACGCCTTTTGAGACTATGGTAAACAGCAAAATAATAATAACGCATTTTGCGACTATGGTAAACAGCAAAATAATAATAACGCATTTTGGGACTACGGTAAATAGCAAAATAATAATAACGCATTTTAGGACTATGGTCAACATCAAAACGATAACAAGTCATTTTGCGACCACAGTAAACAGCGACAATGTAAAACAGTTAAATAATAATAACGCATTTTATGACTATGGTAAACAATAAAAATGATAGTAACGCGTTTTGCGACTATGGTACAGAACAAAATTTTAAACGGCGAAATGTTAGTAATTAAATATTTGGTGCATCGAAGTTTGTATCGTAAACATTTCAATTGATTTGTCAAACCATATTGTTGAGAGGGTCGACGTCGATGTATGTGCCTAAAATTTTGTTTATTCGAATGTTTTATTCCTTTCCGATCAATATATTGATTTGGTCTATGATAATCGAATACTATCGGACTTGTTATTCGGACTGACTTTCATACAACTATATTTATATAACTATTTCATACAACTGTACGTCGAATAACACATTTGCCTTTTCGGTCTGTGACTATGGTTTGTGTGGCTTACTTCTAACGTATTTAACACAAGGCTCAGCTAGACGTTCTATATCTTCAGCTCGTGTTACTTGCACTGTACAAGTACTGCTGAGATATCGTGACATAAGTCGCTCTAACAATAGAAACGCTCTCGAGGTGGAAGATCAACGCCATGTCATGTAACAATGGAAACAAAATAACAATGAAACTGATTTTGTAGTTCACTTCTTACGTCCTTTATGTAGACACAAACAAGTGAAATAGCGTAACTCGATCTAATAACGTATGTATGTATTACGGTGTAGGTACTATAGCTACTGTCAGGTTAAGATTTAGCAGATTTAAGATATTAGCAGTTCAACCGCTCTGAAACAAAAGTTCGAATCAACCTATATAAACTTGAATAATTACTGGATAGAAATTAAAAGGCTACACTATGTGACAAAAAACTTGAGTAAATCAAGGATGACGCGATATGTAATTAGGCATGCGATTTTATTTAAAATAAATTAATAGTTTATTATACATCATTGTTATCAAAAAATACCTTTTCTCAGGGTTTAAAGTATTATCACGGCTATGCTTTAGCAAAGTTGTAAACAAATAGCACTCAGAACTTTAAAGATTTCTTTGCCAAAACTTTAAAAACAGTGAAAAGTGTTTATGAAGTTAAAGTGTTGTTATTGTAAGCGCCCTTTTTGTCGCGTTCGTAACATAACGGAAAAACTCCGGGAGTGCCGGCAGAAGTGAAAACCTTTACACACGATTCGCGCTTAACACTCAAAAATGTCACAAGACATGTCTTTGACATTGTCAAGAAATAATAATGTTTGTTTATTTACTTTTTTGACGTAGTATATTTGACATCGCAATCTGTCATAGAATTAAAATTCCATATCCAACCTCCCTGTACTACTCATAATCGCGAATACTAAAAATAAAAATTATAATAGGCGTGGCATTACGGTTTCCGTCTTACGAATTTCCACGATTAGGACACGTGACCTGACGCGAGTTTAACATTTTTTACCCATACCAAAAAAAGTGCACAACGCCGCTAAAGAAGTTTTCACTTCAAAAATCTTAAAGAAGTCCATAACAACATCTGCGTTATGTTCTTTCAAAGCGGATGAGTAGTTTTAGATATTACCAAACTTACAAACTTTACTTCTTAATGATATTAAATTATATAATTATGTATTTGAATTACGAACCTAGACCACAAAACATTCCAACCGGATTCCTCCGGGAAATCAGGGTGACGTCACGGTCGACGCGCTCCTCCAATCACGCACGGACGGCGTTTTTGAATATACACGGTCTATTAAAAATGTTATTTTTATAATAATAACAACGTGAATTAACTTAAAATAGACATCTTACTATCTCGGAAAGACTCATTACTTTACGAAATCCACGCGCAAAAGTTCATTTTTCGCGCTAGCGGGGAAGTTATTAAAGATACTTTAAATATTACCAATTTTATTAATTATGTGCTATAAGACTGCGGTATTGGCTAGATCGCGTAAATATGACGTTTTTGTGCAAATTTTGTGGGTGAACTATAGCACCTAAAGGATTGAAAAAATTATATGTTATAAAACTTGCTTTTGTCTAGTGCATTACCTAAATGAGTGATTTTCATTTCTTGTATTTAATGCAATAAAAAATCTGGAAGACCATTGTTTCAACACTTGTGCAAATTTTTAAAGCGTGTATTGCATTTTAATGTGATGAAAGTTGATTAAATAATTAGAATAGCTTGTTATCTAGTGCATTGACTCTAAATTGTAGCAAAAACTAAAAAAAATGTAAACATGTGACTACGAAACGGTAAAAACGTTAAATCTCATACAAAAAAAAATTAAGTTTCAGGGCGTCATTATGGAATAATTTACAAAGGAAGTATATATCAAATATATCAAATAGTAATGATTAGGAAATTGTGTGATGATTTTTAGTACATTTACATACACAACGATAGTATTACAGAAATTAGCTTTGTGGCCTAAATCGCCCTCTTAAAAAAGAAGGCGGTTCAATGTTTGATGCGTATCTTTTTTCCTTTTTTTTTACGGATACTCGCCAATTTCTCAACAGCAAAGGAGGTAATGATAAAATTAATTTGACTTATTTAAATGATTGAAACTGTATGTTTTTACGTTTAAGTTTCAGTTTACCAAATGTCCTTTTTTGCAGGTAGGCTTAAGAGGGCGTATATTCAAGAAATCACTTCTTTTAGCAGGGATTTTTCTAAATGCCAAACTGCTGAATGCATTAACTTCTATTGAAAAGAGTTTTTATAATAGGTTAGACACGGGGCCTAGAGTTCTCAAATTTAGCGTCACGAAAAAAAAATAGAATCGAACAAAATGTATGAACTAAAGTTTATGACGTCTCTAGCTATCGATCGAACAAAAATCATAGACTTGTTGCTTTTCTATGCTATTTCTTTTCGCTCGTTTGTGAATTGAAGCCTTCAATTCTTTTCGTATGCATTTTCACAACAATCACAACACAACAAGTTGACCACATGGAGATGCATAGCAGGCGGAAGATATTGTTGGTACATAGTGTCACTGAAGACAAGGATGAGGTTGTTGCTGACATTGTTACGAAAGTTTTAGTGATTGCTCAAAGACCTCCATCAGGCGTGTTCAACGTTTAGGACTTAAATGTTTAAAACTTATTTTGCATTAATGTCATGTGTGACAGCTTAAATCTTTCCTTTTTTTCGTGATAATTTTTTTTGAAGGCTACTCAAACGAGCGGTTGAAGAGGCAAAAGCGTATTCATTTGTTTGTTAATAATATATTCCTCGCGTATAAAGCACGATAGTTTTTAAAATAATGTTTGTTGTTTTGTCTTATATTTATCATGGCCGATCTCTTTCTTTCTGCTGGCAGGTAGAGTTATTTAGCACATCTTTATTGTTTGTGCGGACAGACCCTTCGCTTATCTGTGGCACAAGGTTTTGCCCATGACAAGGAGTTTCTTCTGAGGCGATTGAGATATTAAAAAACGCGAATTGCACACAACAGACCGACTTTATTTTACTTATGCTTCTAACTTAAATTCTAACACATATTTACAAAAATTTTCAATTCTTAGCTTTCATAGCTAGTGACTTGTTGAAGTTTTCTTGAAGACTGAATCCAAATACAAATTTTGTTATATATTTATAATAAAAATAAAAAACCCCATTCCTATATATCCCCACGATTCGTGGCTTGACTATAAAATAACGTTGTTTTACATTTTTAGGTTTTATAGCCAAACGGTAGGAGCTGTAATGATGATTTAGGTGTTCTAAGATAGAGCTTTCGGAGGCGGTTCCAACGACTTATAGTGGTATATTCCATCGTCTACGGTTAAGCCGTAGTGAGAGAAGAGCTGGAATTCTAGCTCTCAGGGCTTTCTGCCTATACTAGATGACTACAGACTTTGTGCTATATGTCAAAAAATAGACCTAAAATTCGGACGTACCTTTCAGTATTTTTGGTGTCAGTATGTTTAATCATGAAAAAATGTGTGATACAAGTACAAGGCTTAAGGTTACCTGTATGAAACCTATTTATCTCTTTAGATGCCTATGAGAGGTGTCTAATTATACATTTACCTTTATCCTATGTAACCCGGTTGCTGAGTTATAAGCTTACATTTCATTTCCATAAGTTTACATGTAATTTGCGCCCTAACCATACTACTTACCGTGACAGTGTAGATACCTATGTATAGGAGCAAAGGTGTGCATTTAACTTGTGATACTTATTTTAGGCATAGCCTGACCCTAGCCAGTTAAAGTTTCAGATAGTCTTTCCCTTTTTTACCCATAGAGCCATCTCTTTTTTACCCCTTTTTAAGTTTATTGTTATAGGAGTGAGGGAGAAAGAATGTACAATACTCAACAGCCTAACTATTTTCACCTGTAACTTAATAACCGTACATACGGTCTATATAAAACTTTACATAGTAGTTCTGTACATTGTTGCAAAACAAATGGCATATGTTTTACATACATACATTACAGTAAAATTTCCTCTTTTTTGGGGAAAGTCGTGCGTACTAAGTCGACAACATGTCGGTACTCACACAATATTATTTTTGATATCAACAAATAGTAAAGAGGGGAAATTAAACAAACCTACTCTACTTTTACCTAACTTAATACAATTTTACTTATTGTTATTACATGTTTTTAAATCTAAACTAGTCCCTATCAGGAAAATAGTTTTTATTGTGTAATTATATACTTAATATTAAGTTATTTTTACGAAACATTACATGACATAAATAATGCATTTTTATATAAATGTTTATGGAAGCAAATTGTGTTGCATTCTTGCAGCGGTGATAACATTGTTATAAGTTTATTTGTGTAATTTTATGTGTATTTTATTATTATTTATTATTATTAATTTGTATTTATTTTTATTGTTTGCTATTATTTTTATTAAATTGTCAAACGATGATGAATCTGATGACAGTCAATATTTATCTCTATCGTCCTGTGATAGATTGAACATCACTGGTAGTTTTCATAGTATGAATCAACCCCTTAATGAAACACTTTGTTCTCGGTTCTCAGACTGTATAAAAAACTTAAATGTCCTTCATATTAATTCCCAAAGCATCCCAGCACACTACCCTAATTTTCTTGCATCGTTAGATACTAAAAATATCTACGCTGTACTTGTGTCTTAATCTTAGATCAAACCGTGTCTCACTTTATATTCTCTTCCTGGTTTTTATTTGATTTGGAATGACCGCACTAATAAAAGAGGTGGTGGAGTAGCTTTATATTTACAAAGCTACAAATTCTCCTCTTTCGGATGCATCTAAACATATTCTGATTGAAATATTACTGCCCCAACATTTGGCATCTTTTACAACAGTACGGAGTACTTGTTAACTATTTTTCTTCGTTCAAAAATCTATTGATCGATTCTTACCTCTCTATGATCACACAATTATCATGGGTGATTTTAACACTTGCCTACTTAAAGACGATTACTGCTCTTTTAAACAAGTCTACTGAAGAAACGTCTGTAGTAATCTTCATATCCTTCCTCTTAATGCCACTCACTATTTTCCAAATTGCTTCCTTTCTCTTCTTGACCTTATTTTAGTCTCATCTCCCAAAAATATCATGAAACATGGACAATGTCCTGCAGCAGCATTCTCGATTTAAAATATTTGTCGTATAAGATTCGCCCACCTTAATCAAAGTCAAGAATCATTATGAAGCGAAATGTCTGTGGTATGAATGTAGATCGTCTTTTGGAGGACGCTCAAAACACTGCCTGGTCGATTATCGATAGTGTTATCACTATGGATGAAGAAGTTGAATTTTTTTATTCACTTATTACTAAATTATGTGACATCCATGCTCCAATCAAGCCGGATAAATTAAAGTATCAGCCTGTGCTATGGCTAACTTTAGAAATTACAAAATGAATGTGATAAACTATCTCTAAGCGTATGCGGAAGAGAATTCCGCAAAATACCTACCTGAACACAAACTGAATTATTAAAAAAGTCAGTAACTTTGCGTGGTATTTTTAATAATTGAGAAGTAACTGGTCTCACAGGTTGATTTAAAGAAGTCATGAAATTCTATTTTTCACGTAAATATAAAGGACTACAAGGCTTATAGAGAAAGTATGAGTATTCCGTCGGAAACGGATTGGGAGCCACTTGAGTTCAGTTCTGAAATTGGAGATATGGTCATATTTACGTAAACCGTGTATATAGCGAATGCATAGGTTTTGAAGACGCTCAAGTTTGTTTAATGTCTCATTGGCGTCCAAGTAACATACATCGGCGTAGTCTAAAAGAGGAAGTATTAGAGTTTGAAATAGTGTAATTATAGTAGAAATAGGGATAAAGTTCTGCAAGCGCCTTAATAAGTGTAGAGTGAAATGGACTCTCTTATATAATTTAGCTACATGGGCATTCCAAGATAAGTTGGAGTCCATAGTAAGACAATGTTTAGCTGTGTCGACGTTAAGTCGAAGTAATCTCAATAATAACTTTATCATTATGCATTATTAGACAGATTGGCATAGAGACTAAATTAGTCGTGTATCTACTACTAATAATCATGAATTTAGATTTTGATGAATTGACAAGCAGACCAAACGAATTAGCCCAGTTAAATATGTTTTGCATATCATTATTTATAGCATTAGAGATATCAGAGACGTGACAGTGTCGGTAAAGCTGCAAATCATCAGCATAAAGATGGTATAGTAAAAAATAACAGAAGAGGAATTGATGAATATAGAAAATAGAAGAGGAGATAGAACACCACCTTGTGGCACACCAGCTGATAAGTCACACCAATCTGAAAATAATTGACTATTTCGTATACATTGCGAAGAATTGAACCAATTAATGGCAGAATCAGATACATTGAGAGATACAAGTATGCCTGTTAAAATGTCATAGTTTACAGAGTTAAAGGCACAACTAAAATCTAAAAGAACAAGAATAGTAAGTTGTTTATTCTCCATTGCAAGGCGAAATCATCCGTGACTTCAAAGCGACGTGAAGTACTGCTTCGCTCTGTTGAGTACACCAAGTTTTTTGGACGCCAGCTTTACCTTGTCTAGCAAATGATCTCGGAACTGAACATCGCGGGAGATGTCAACACCAAGGATCCCAATGCTATTGGAAATGGAGAGGGCAGTGTCCTGGAATTGTGGGACCACAGTGAATGGGGTTTTCTTAGCGGTGAACGCGCAGACTTGTGTCTTTGTAGGGTTGAATCGGACCAAGTTTTCTCGTCCCCAATCAGAGACCTCGGACAGACCGATCTCGATTTGCGACACAAGTTCTTCACGTTTTTCCCCCACAACGGATCGAGGGATGCTTGCACGGCCCATGTAATAAGTGTCTCCAGTACAGTCATCTACATAGCAATGCATGTTGTTGATGTCCAACATGTCATTGATATGCAGTATAAAGAGCGTAGGAGATAGCACAGAGCATTAATGTCCATACTGTCAGAGCAACTACCGTCAACTACGGTTCATATGCGTCTGCCGGACAAAAAGCTAGCCACCCTTTTGCACAAACACTCGGACACTCCGTAAGATGGCAACATCGTTAGAAGACCCCGTTGCCAGACCCGATTGAACGCCTACGCTATGTCTAGGCCAGACATGCATTTGCCTCCTCCAGACTCTCAATGGCTAGTGCCCATCGGTGTGTGAGATAGACTAGAAGGTCACCAGTCGAGCGACCGTGGCGAAAGCCATATTAACGGTCGCTGATTAGGTCGTGTTTTTCTAAGTATCTCAAAAGCTGTGTGTTGATCACACGCTCCATCACCTTGAAGAGGAGAGAGGTAATAGCGATAGGCCTAAAATTTCGATGGATCTGATCTATCGCCCTTTTTGGGCACCGGGTGTAAATTCGCAGTCTTCCATGAAGACGGAAATTGCCTAGTGTGGTAGGAAAGAATGAAAAGGCGCGTGAGTACAGGACATAACTCAGGAGCACACTGCTTAAGTACCACTGTTGATATACCGTCTAGCCCACTCGACTTATGAACTAGGGAAAGCAACGCCCGCCGGACCCTTGCTATGTTATAGAGATTTCCGGAATAATCTTACCGCACCAAGGTAAAGTAGGTGGTACAGCGCCTTCGTCGTACATATTCGAGTTGGAGGCAAATAGACTGCTTAATAGATCGGCTTTCTCTTTTGCACTATGGGCCATCGGTCTTTCGCAGTGGTGGTAACGACGACTGGCAGAAGTTTCCCTCGGCAGCTTTAGCAAGCGACCAGAAAGCACGACTCCCAAAAGGATAGCTCATAAGTCGTCCACCTATTTTGCCGATAAATTGAAATTTAGCTCTGGCAGTTGCTTTCTTACTGAACCTCGAGGCAGCATTTAATTATCGTTTTAACTCAGAAATATTCGGATCCTGATTATTACGAGCCGCGGTCCATGCCTTATCCATCAGGATTGTCTCAGTGACTGCGTCTGCGCAGACGTCAGGATCATCTGAGCTAAGGCAGAGCTGCTTCCACGGGTACAATGCATAAAATTCTAGCAATCCATCCCAGTCTACCGACTTATAGTGCCACACACGACGCCAATTAATTAGCCCAGCAGGATCGGGTTGTTTGCATGACATTTGAGTTCGAACGAGACAGTGGTCCGAGGAGCCAAGAGGCGCATCCACTGAGACGGAGTATCCGTCCGGACGTGTAGTCAGCAGAAGGTCCAGTAAGAAGCTCGTATGGTCCTCTATATCTGGTATTCTCGTTGGAGAAAGTACCAGCTGAGAGAATCCATAGGTCAGAGCAAATTTATGAGCAGATAACTCTGCATAGTTATTGGTTCAAGAACTGAGCCACTCACGATGGTGGGCGTTAAAGTCTCCCAAAATAACTAGTTCTGCTGTGGGATATTGCTCTAGAACTTTGTCAGTCGTCAAACTCAGGTGCGTGAAGAGTCGAGTTACGTCCGTATCACCGCTATGAGACCTGTATAGGCATGCATAGATACGAGTGTGGCCGCCGTGATCTACGCGCACCCACAATATTGACAGCTCCCTGTCTTCAAGGCTATGAAGGCGGCGACAGCAGATATCCTCCCAGACGAACATACATACACCGGCACGACTCAAAAAATTGTGCACGAGTTTGTAGCCGGGATAGTGAAGGAATGATGTGTCGGGCGGGCAGGATAACTGCGTGATGGTGGACTGCGTTAAGACTTGCGTGAATACCCCTAATATTGCAAAAATCCACATTATATGTGGATGGAGTAGCCGCTGTAAAAACTCTTTTCTTTTTTCTATTTCTGGCCATTTTATATGAAGTTACTTAGACTAAGGATGAGGGTTCACTGCACAGGCAGCTTAGAAGACAAAAATGTGCAATACTTAGACTTAGATAAAGAAAGAAGCTTAACACAGATGATACGGTTGCTGGCACGGCGGGCGGAAGGGCCCCTGATTCCCCTCTGTTGTAGTAGCCGGGTCCACTCCGGTCTCCTTCTCCGGCACGACTACCACTTCAGAGACTTTACACAGGCTGGCGGGTGGCTGGCTCCCAGGGCGGAGATTAAGTGATCCCTGGGTTCGGGAACCCGTTCAACCTGCGGGCGGCCAGCGGTCAGCCGTTTCATCAGGTCCCCTGCCCGCCGGAACAGCACGCCCCGTCTACGCCGAGCAATGACAGCTACAAGCACTGCCGGTCCTCCGCTGTCCGCGCAGAATCTTCAATGATAGCTCGGCAACCTTACTCACCGCCAGGAACACAACACTACTCAATGTTAGTGTTATTGTGGCCGCGGTTTTCTGTAATGTGGAGGTACTTCCCTAGTTCGGGCCGCTTATTCTAGCAAGTACTCGCTACGCCCTGCTTTATTTGTTAGGGCAGCTTATTCGAGCGAGTACTTGCAGTGCCCTACCTCTCTCAATCATCTGTCTGAAGCCGGTTGTTTTTTTTTTTTGTCAAAAGTTTTTATTTTTTTCGTTTTTATTTGCCTAATGTCATAAGTACATACTACCATTCAACTGCTAAATATGACCAGACCTTAGCCACCTCGTCGTGTCTGTGGCGCAAGTCGCGACGCGTGTTGTTAGAGCGCGCGCTTACACGCGGCTTATCGCGTTTGCGGTACCGTGCATTTCTCGTCACTGTTCGTCACGCAACACAAACTCGCGAACACTTGACACTGTCCAGACTGGGCGGACTCGGCCGCTTGATGTTTCCGCATGGGTAACTCCTGATACCGACACAGGGTTGCCATTTAACACTTCATGAATACAGATTACTTTATTACATATAAATAAATACTTCATAGTAAAGATGCAGTCAAAAGATAAACTTCGAGACTGGACTTGAACCTGCAACCCTTACATTCCGTGTAAGCGCTCTATATATAATATAATAATAATAATATAAAACCAAATTCCCTGTATAACAATAATTTGACAATAATGTGCTTTATAATTACTGTTACACTTGTTTAGTTCTTTAAATCTAATAAATTGCTTTTGCCATTCATCTATCAATCTGAAGTATTGTTATTATTTGGTCATTCAAAATTGAATATAAGGTTTTAAAATTGTTTTTATTAACAGCTACTAATCATTGTTTTTTACAGCTTTATGTGAAACTCTAGGTTCTGAAGTTGTGGAGAAGCATTACATTTAGTAGTTTTTGGTAATGTTAATACAGCTAAAACTGAAAAATATACACTAAGAACTACTATATCAGTGCTATCTTGGAACAAGTAAAAATTCAAAAAGTTTTTATTCTGGTTGTTTTTTAGAGAGGGTTTCTAAATCGTAAATTTAACTATTAATTTTTTAGACTTCATCAATTTTTATAAGTTTGTGAATTTTTATTCTAAGATATTAATTTGCCGTGTTGCAGAAATGCACTCAGAAATTAAGAATTGATAAGCCTATAAATTCAGAAATATATAAAAAATGTAGGAGAAAACGCTGTCAGAAATTGACCTTATTGTTTGTAAATGACAGACGCCAACACCGAAGTGGTGATCTGTTTTGTTTAGTGCAAGTATTGTATAGTAACGTAACGTACCTGTTGATATACGTACTTTGTTGATTAACGTACTTTGTTGATATACGTACTTTGTTGGATAAAAAAAACTTTGTAATATGTTTCTGTTGGCAGTCAATAAGCTTAGGTCAAACCTAATTAGTTATTTGATAAACCTGTGACATACACAACGACTCGCTCGGTAAGTAATCATCATTTCAGCATCTATTTGCTTGGTGCCAAAAACTGCTTATTTCATTTACTAAAAGAGAATTTTTAAATATAAACTTCAATATGAATTATAAAGTTGAAGATGTGTTGAGTGGTTGAGATATTTATATCATGTCACCACAATGAATGCACCAGTACAGAACCAGAATGCAACACCGATCCACTTGTGCAGAAGAGTACGAAGCCAAGCATTGATAATCTCAAAATTTTTCATTAGCGCCATTTCCAGCAGATCGAAATATAGTACAATATCATAATGTCAATTATAATAACAATCCAATCAACCTACTTATTGATATATCAACTTAAATAACATGTATGCAAATAGGTTTCTATGAACACTTTTATTTTTTCGATACAATGTAAACAATGCTTATTTCTGCCAGAAAGGGCTGGCAAGAAGTTCTATTTAAAGTAACAATACAATACATTGTTAATCATTTAACAAATTTGAAATCTGTATCGAAACACTTAGTAATATAAATATGTTAGTAATCTACTAAAAACAAAGTTAAACACATGTCAATTTTGAGGGGTCGCCACCCTTGTCGTCCGGCCGCCATCTTGGAAAATGGGTGAAAAAACTTTTTCGCGATATCTTGGAAACTATATGTCTTACAAAAAAATCGTAAACACATAATTTGTAGCAAATTGTTTTGCCTACAAATACGTTTCAATAACTTTTTGGTCTTAATTTAAAATTAAAGAAGTTATAAGCAAAAAAGTGAATTTTTTTTTATAAAAAGTTTCTTTTTAGCTTTATAACTTCTTTTATACATTTTACAAAAAACTAAATGTTTAACTTATTTTTGATTTTTTTTTTATTATAAATATATTCTTAAAAGTTTTTTGTTAAATTCGTACGACTTTACTTATTCATTCCTAACTCTTTTCCCCGCCACCTATGAGGTAGAGTCTGTAGGTAGAGTTTGTAGGCAAAACAATTTGCTTCAAATTATGTCTCTACGAATTTTTTGTCAGACGCATAGTTTCCGAGATATCGCAAAAAAAGTGTTTTCACCCCGTTTTCCGAGATGGCAGCCGGATGATAAATGTGGCGACCCCTCAAACTTGAGGTTAAGCTTCTATTGACCCCTACACATGTCCTAAAAATAAAATTGCGTCCTCTAACAAATGCAATACTCGGTCCTTAAATTGTAAGATTTCAATGGACTATGAAGGAATTTAGATATTTAAGAGAACTCCGATATTTAACAGTACTAGTGGGATTAGTACCATCATAATTATATTCTTGCACATTCATAAGTATACATACACTTAAACATATCCATTTGTTTTGTCGGTCTTTTACCTCTTTACGCTCAAATCACTGTTCCGATCAAGATGAAATTTGCCATGGAGATAGTTTGAGTTCTGGGGAAGGAAATAGGCTACCTGAAAACGTCAAGTATTAATTTTCTTTTCTTTTTCCATAATTGAGGAGCTGCCATTGAAATCCTACACTGATGACCGAATTTAGGACAGGTGGAACCGCGGGCAAAAGTTAGTATTTTATAAATGCGAAAGTGAATCAGTTCGTTTGTCCCTGCATCACATCACAACGGAGCATCCAAATGAGCTAAAACTTCGCCCAGAGATAATTTAACAGACGGAGAAGAACCTAGACTAGACTTTTATTACGTAAAAATAAAAGTATCTAAAGAAATGACCGGATTCCACGTGCATGAACTATAGCCATGGGTAGAATTTGCTATTGCAACTTTCTTACTATAATTCGGGAGTGGTCGTAGAAATACTACGCCAATCTAACGCGGACGGAGCCGTTGGCAACAACTAGTACATATAGGAATACATACATAAAGACACACATAAATATACATAAAACACATACAGTGTATCAAAAAATCATACTACTAAAATATGTATATATACTTATATATAAACTTACATAGTTACCAGCATAATTATATAATATAATAAATATAGCATTAAAAGGCTGCAATCCACCATCGGCCACCCGGCGGCAAGAGTGCGAGAGGGCGCATCACACAAACGTGCACACATACCTATATGCATAGACATACTCACAGACGTTGTATATCACGAATTAGCCCAGATCACACACGACAGTCCGACAACAAATGCACACCATTTAACTTACTGTCACTTCGGAAACAAACCAAAGGGAAGAAGTGACAAGAAACTTCCCAGATGTTCACCTGTTCTTGCACTCTCTTTCACTTTGCATTCTTCACATTTTACATTGATGCCAGCTATCTCAATTAACTGAAGAGAAATTAAACAAACTTGAGCGACTTCAAAAGCTCTGTATTTGGTTCATATATGGACTACGCAAGTATGACCATATTCATAATTTTCCCATGAAACTCAAGTGGCACCCTATTTGTTATCGCCGGAATGCTCATATTCTTTCACTTCTTTAGAATAGAATAGAATAAAATTTATTTGAGTCACAAAACAACACCTTATTAACAAAATGCGAACACATAATATAAAACTAGTATACCTTAGTGTTGCAGTGTGACGTCAAATCGGTTTCCGCTCAGCTTATGCTGTGAGAAATCACAGCGCTGGTTTTCAGGGTAACCGGTTAGTAATGCACGGACGAAGATAAAAACGCAACAGGTGATTCGTAATAGGTATCTTAACACTAAATATTAATGTACTAATAAAATTAATTTAACTTAAATATGGATTACATAGATTGATATAGAGAAAATACGATATAAATATTATTTTATAATAGCTGTACTTACTACCTAGTATATATTATAAATTATATATATACATATATATATTTATTTTGGATTCCGTATAATACAGTTTACGTTTCCTTTTGTAAATTAAATAAATAGTCTGTAAGTTTCTTTTTAAAGTTGCTTAGACTTTGTATATTGTGAAATGGCGGTGGTAAGTCGTTCCAGCACCTAGAAGCCGCAAACTTAAAACTACCTCGAAATGCAGCTGTGTGAGTGCGAGGACATTGAATAAGATAGGAGGAAGCTCTAGTCGGATAACCATGTCGATCGCGTGACCACTTCACTTCAGTTTCTCGTATAAGTACGAGGGCTTTTGTGATTTCGTTAAGCCAAAGATTAAAGCAGCTAGATGAAGCTGTCTACGAGCATTCATCTTTAATATCCTCGACTGATTTAGGTAAGGTGTGACATGCGAACGAAATGGAATATCTAAGCAAAAACGAGCACAAGCATTTTGTACACGTTGAACCATTCTATTCGAACGTGCAAGAAGGCGTTCCCCATAAACTGCGTCTGCATAATTAAATTTATTTGCTATTTGCTGTTTAATCCTAGCTATTCTCACAACCTTAGAGAGCGTTTTGAATACCATGCCTCGTTGCGTTCCTCCTTCAATTTACTGCTTAAAACACCAAACCACAGCTCATAGTTTTACAATGATTAGTTCACTGTTAAAGCTATGCGGCTATGGCACTGTCTTAATATCCGGAAAGCACAATCACTCAGCAAGATTTAAAGAACAAGTGAAAGCACATTTCCTTAATCTTACCTAACCTTGATGATGACTCGGGATTACTTAAGCGAGCTAGTAGTCAGAGTAGGCATATTCTTAAAATATTTTTCAAATGCATTTGATACATCAATATCTGATTTAATAGTATCTGCTCCAATATTTAAACTATAAGGACTGTGAAGTGGTTTGAGTTTTCCTGTTTCGCTACTAATGACACTCCACGTAGCTTTAATTTTACTGTCAGAATTTCTAATTTTATTACTGAGAAACATTGACTTAGCAGGAACAAAGCCTTTTTAAATGTTTTAGAAAACTTTTTCACATATTCAATAAAATCAGAACTTGTATTGTGCTTTTTCATTTCATATAATTAGGGTGTAGCCAAATCACTGAATTTCATTCCTGAATTTTCTTTAATAGTTTTGACTTTCAAAAGCAGTATTACGTGACAGTAAAAACAAGGATGACGCGCACGTAACTAAGCGTGCGTGAGTAGTGCAGCGGAATCGGAATTCACTGTTTTTTTATTGAAATACATGAAATCAATTAATAGTTTGTTACACATCATTGTTGTAAAACAGTGAAAAGGGGATTATCTTCTATCAAAAAAAAGTTCATGAATCCTGTTTTTACGTTTTTCAGGGTCTGAACCATATCCGAAAAACACCGACATTAAATTTTAGTCGGATCTGCTCAGCGGATCCGGAGAAACATTTGCCAAAAAAAATGAAGTTTAAGTAGTATTATAGCCTCTTAAATACCTGCTCGAATCTGATTTCAAAAGGTCAAAAAGAGTATTTATACATATGATCTGGATCATCCTGTGTAAATTGTAAAAATAGAATTTGCACAAGCAGTTTATAATATATTTTAAATTTATGTATCCGTCCGCCGTTTTATAATATGCCAAGGCAGATCGTAGAGTATAGAATAGAAATTATTATTTAAGTGAACAGATTATTATATGAATCTTGGCTGGAACGCACCACTCGCTTCGCATCTACGTTTGCAAAAGAGAAACTGAACCTAACCTAACATACATGACTTAAACAGTGCGATTTCTGTTCCATTCGTTTCCATATTTAACGATCTGCCTAGGTATATTATAAAACGGCGCATTATACGATTTGCCTGCGACATATATACAAATGTTCAATGTAGGTAGATATAAATGAATACTCTTTGTGTTGTTTGTTTCTTACATATCACAAATATATGATTAGAACGTAGAAGATAACGAACTAAGAAATACAGGTGTACTACTTGTAGGTTTTTTTTTGTGCTTATATAAATAGGTATTATTTGTTTTAATTTAGTAATTATTTATTAATAACTCCACCAACAGCTCCACCCGTCTTAAATACAGTTATCGGCGTGGGACTCCTTAATTATAGTAATGAAGATTGATATAGCAAGGTATAGCTGTATCTATAGTTCGTTTAAGCTCGGTTATAGTTATTCCTGCGGAAACAAGTCCTATTTCAGGACCTAACCTATGTATATGTGTGCCAAGTTTCATCCCGATCTGTCCTGTGGTTAAAGCGTGATTGAGTAATAACCATCCAAACATTCACCCTATAATATTAGTAGGATAGGATAGCATGTAGTTCAATTAAAAATATTAAAGATTAAAAATCAAGAGATTTCCCAAAAAAAATATGTAACAGAAACAAAACGCTTAGACAGTACCTTAGCACTCAACTTTACTTATTTTTAAGTTAAGAAACTAAGAAAAATCTATAAATAAATAAAACCTTATTATTCCACATCATAATACAATTTTTAATATTAAAGAAGTGTTTTTTTTTTCATACCACTAAGGTCAGGGTTTCAGCCTGATGGTGAGCGGTCACTGCAGTCTATATGGACGCTTGCAACACAAGAAGCATCATTGGCACGTTGCTGACCCTTCAAAAATATATTAACTTCCTTCTTGATGAACTCCATATTCTAGTCCTTAGAGAAAACTGAAACCGCACTATACGTGACCAGTTAGGTCTTAGTTAGTTTTTGATAATTAAGTTATTATTAGTGTTGTTAATATTTTTTAATGCTGATGATGTAGTCCTTAGGGTAAAAACCTCCTTTAACTTTTTCTCAATGTCCTGGCTGATCAGCAGCCAGTCACACAGTTCTTGTCTTCAACTGTGCTAGTGTCATATATTCATCGATTGCTGGGTCTAATTAAGTCCTCTTTTATTTTTAAGTCTTGAGATGGGACCCACCTATTGCCATTTAAGTTTGACACTAAACTTGAAATCACCATCAATGTCATTTACTTTTTTTCAAATCTCGGCATTTCCGCGAGCCTTTTTTAATAAATGCTGCGATCAAATTTGGTTAAAAAAGTCGTATGGGACACGTTAACATTGGTCAGTAACAAACGCGGCCCTGCCTAGCGGCTCAGACTGCAATCCTAATTCATGTTTTAAGTACCACGTAGGTAGGAATCGTGCTTTCTGGTCGCTTGCTATAGCTATCGAAGGAAACTTTCGACAGTCTTCGTGACTGGGCCCATAGTGCAAAAAAGAAAGCCGATCTATTGGGCAGTGTCTTTGCCTCCAACTCAAATATAAGAACGACGAAGTACCACCACCTATTATACCGTGGTGCGGTGAGACCATGCCGGAAATCTCCATAACACAGCAGGAGGTTGCTTTCTCTAGACGTTCATAAGTCAAGTGAGCCAGACGCTAAGAAAATCTCATTTACTGTCTCCGTCCCACAATTCCAGAACACTCCCCTCTCCATCTCCAAGAGCATTAGGATCCTTGGTTTTAACATCTCCAGTGATGTTCAGTTACGAGATCATTTACACGAAAGGGTGAAGCTCGCGTCCAAAATACTACGTGTATTCAACAGAGCGAGGCAGTACTTCACGTCGGGGCAGAGGTTGCTGCTTAACAAGTCGCAAGTTCGGCCTCATATGGAGTACTGCTGCCATCTGAGTGCGGGTGCACCAGGATACCAGCTTGGCCCTTTTGACTCGGTTCAACGACGGGCTGTGAGAATTGTCGACGATCCCAAACTCACTTGCGGTATCGAGCCCTTAAGTCTGAGGAGAGACTTTGCCTACCTGTGTATATTCTACCGCTTGTACAATGAGTTGTGTTCTGAGGAATTGTTTGAAATGATGCTCACGGCTACTTTCTACCATCGCACCGCTCGCTATCGGCAGAGAATTCATTCTCAGACTTAAGAACCAAAATGATCGCGTACAGTGCGGTTTCAGAAAAACTTTCTCCCGCGAACGCTTTGGTTATGGAACGAGCTCCCTGCCAAGATTTTTTTAAGTATTATAGTATGGGGTTCTTCAAGAAAGAAGATTTCTGAAGGTTCGGCAAAGCGCGAGTGATACCCCTGGTGTTGCAAGCGTCCATAAGCTACGGTGACCGCTTACCATCAGGCGGACCGTAAGCTTGTTCGCCACCGTAGTGGTATAAAAAAAAAACACTTTTGTTTAATCTATATACAGTGTTAAATTGATTCCATTACAGGTCGATTTCTTGATGATAACATAAATCAATAAACTAATATCTAAAGAAAACCATGAATAATGGTGTATTGATTTTGAGAAAGCGTCTGTTCGCAAGAAACACGTGATTTATATCACAGCGCAACGTAACGTAACTTTGGTACAGCGCGGCGATAGATGAAGGTGTTCGTGTTTTCTGAGCAATTTAACATATTTTCGGCAGCGACGCTGACGCTGACGCTGAAGCTGGCGCCGCGCCGCCGGTTGGTTTATGTTCGCTTTCCTCGGCTCCATCCATCAGCGTCGCGTCGGTTGCTCGCTCACTAATCTTTACTTTCGTAAATTTAACACAATTCGTAAGATTTGTTTTAATCCTTAACCTCGGTATATTATGTGAGAAACATTTGTGCTAATTTAAAGTATCATTGGTACACCTTTCTGGATAAGAGTGATCATTAGAACATGTTTGTGGTCAAGCATGGCCATGTTAACTATTAGTAGCCTTCTAAAATGAAACATTATACTTTTCAGCTTTCTCCTTCTTTTTTACATTTTTAACACACGTGGTCGTAAAGTAGCTCTTACTGAACCGCTTTTAAGTTTTGTAATGCCGCTTCTAAAACACGCGTGCGTTTTGTAAATTCTTTATGATATCACACCATTTACTTTTTTAAAATCTCAGCATTCCACGCGCCGTTTTTTACAAATACTGCAAGCTTAAAAACTGTCGTATGACACACGCTAAGATTGGTCAGTAACACACTCGGCCCTGCCTAATATCCCATTCCATACATAGAAAAAGGTAATAGTTTTACTTACGTGTAGTAGGTAGGTACGTGTGATTCCACGAAAAATCTAATTTCCACAATTCACATCAGATATTAACAGCACATATTATGTGTCGCCCTCACCGTTGGTGCATAAATTTCTCATAGAATAATAAAAGAGCCAATCGTCTTTTGAGAATGTAATTCAGTCGTTACGAGCACAGACATTTCCGGAGCTAACGGTTGTGATCGCGTCGCGCCTCTCACTTTACGAGACCCACACGTTTATCACCGTCCTCGGTGCACGTCGCACGTCGGTCACTCACTATATCTGCTAACTATTTTTTTTTAAATTTTAACTTTTAATTTTCTTTTATATTATTATTATTTTTTGCCATTTCATTGGTTTATATTAATATTATTTTGTAACAAAATAAGGTATTGAATATGTAATTTTGTGTATAATTTATGACTATCTATCTATTTTTATGAAATTTATGTTTTATTTATCTGAGTTACACTTAATAAGAATGTGTTTAAACGAACTGATGGGTGATCAAATAAAATAAACTAAACATTATTAGACCTAAAATTACTGCTTTCAGTTTTAAGGCGTGTTTTGTTCGCATCTTCAATGCGTTTAATATCATAATGTAGCCAAGTTAATGAACTATTGTTTAACATAAGCATAAGCCGACTTAAGATTCACTAAAAAGTAAAAAATCGACCAAGTGCGAGTCGGACTCGCGCACGAAGGGTTCCGTACCATTATCTGTAAAAAACAAAAAAATACGTTTGTTCTATGGGAGCCCCCTTTAATATTTGTTTTATTTTAATTTAATTATTTATTTTTAAAATGACTATATAACTAAATATTCTGTGAATATTTTAAGCGTTTAACTGTTGCCGTTATCAATATCGAGCAAAAAAATATTTATTTTATTCTGTTTTTAGTATTTGTTGTTATAGCGGCAGCAGAAATACATCTTCTGTGAAAAATTCAACTGTCGAACTATCACGGTTCATGAAATACAGCCTGGTGACGAACGGACAGTGAAGTTTTAGTAATGGGTTCCCACTTATTACCCTTTGGGTACGGAACCCTAAAAACAAGCCCCTAAAGCAGACTATTATTCATAGAAAATTCAGCTTAATGTTGAATTTCCCTTGAAATCGATTGCTAAAAATAAAGACAGGTAAAAAGGTTATATTGGCATCCGAGATTAGGCAAAGAAACTGTTGCTAAATTATCTGTCAGTTTGTCTGCTTCAGGAGCAGTGGCAATCGACTTCAGGCGAATAAAACATGTAGCTGAATGTTCTGTAAACAAGTTTGCTTTAGGGGCTCGTTTATAGAGTTCCGTACCCAGAGGGTGCCACTGGAGCCCTAGCTTAGTAAGCCTACGCTGTCTGTCCGTCTATCTGTCTGACAATTAAAAGGCTCTATCTTTTAGACCGAAATAGGTAGAAGCCTGAATATTTCACAGAATATGTGCTATAGTGGAATATTACCTAACAAAAAATAAAAAATTAAAAAAGTTAAAACGTTAAGGGTCCCCATACAAGAAACATGTTTTCGTTGTTTTTATACATACAAACTTGAACTTTACAGTTGAAATAGTGTGAACTCTAAAGTATAACATAAAAATAATAAAAACAGGCCAAGTGTAAGTGGTCTATGTAAGACCTAGTCGGGGGCTGAAGAAATTTTGGAACTATAATAATTAGGGAGACTTACTAGATGATGGGCTGAGTGTGAACTTTCTTCAGTGGGCTGATGTCAGTTTTCCTGTTTCTAGAATACTGCGATACAATTAATTTTTTATTGTTCTAACACTGAGCCGGGCCCGGGAAATAAAATTAGTTTGGGGCAGATATTATTATCACTAAGATTTCGTTGAGATTCAAAATCTTGACATACGCCCATCAGCTGGGGCGAGCGGAGTCTAGTGTTGCTGCGCCAAAAGTGGGGCCGGTTCACTCATCGCTTATTACAGGTGCGTTCTGAATAACTTCACGACACTTTGGCGTGAACATCCTGGGGGGTGGATTTCTGAGAAGATATTACCTACTACTTCACCTACTTGGGGAGGAGCTGATTTGGAGAGCCATCTGAAATGTGACTGAAGGGTGTGCAGGTAAGTGCGGGTCCATTGGGACCAGAAGTGCTGATAGAAGGCTTTGATGAGTTTAAAACGCTTGAGAGCCGACATTGATCTATTATCAAAGGATGGTTCAGGACAGGCAATGAGGGGACGGCCAATAAGGAAGTTGCCGGCTAGAGCCAGAGCCTCAATCTACTGGCAATCGAAAGCGTCGCGACGGCACGCTTCAGAACTGAATCCCCTTCCATGACCTCTGCGACCCGCGGGATACCGTCCGAACCGGGGAATACTTGCACGATGGTGTTGGTTTTATCCGTCCACCGAACCCGTTGCTGTAACAAATGTAAATATTCCGAAGACCACCGACAGTGGAACAATTGCGTTATTTGTTGAAGCAACTGAAAACGCGATAACCTATTTACTGACACTGAAGGGGTATTCAAGCAAGGAGGTTAAAGGACTACCGATTAAGAAATGGCCTGGAGTTAGCGCTTTCAGGTCATTAGGATCCGACGAGATCGGACAAAGCGGTCGTGAGTTCAATACCGCTTCGACGTTGCAAAATACCGTTTGTAATTCCTCAAACGTGAGGACCGTTTCTCTAATCACACGGCGGGGGTAAGTTTTGGCGACCTTGACAGATGCTTCGAAAATACTGCTCCACGAAGGATATCCGGGAGGATCAAAAATCCAAGTCACGCCCCGTTTGGACAACTCCGAGTCAATATACGTGTGATTGTCCGGCAAAAACTCAAGGACTTCCTTCAGATAGCGATCTGCACCCTTAAAGTTTGTGCCACAGTCCGAGCGAAATAAATGAGGGAGACCAAGCCGACTAACAAACCGCGACAGACATGCGACAGAAAGCTTAGGTCCCGACATCAGGCAGCCGTTCAAGGATACACCCGAAGATGTAGGCGCCGAACCATCCAACACCACCCGTATCTTACCATTTTTAAAGACGGCGTGATGTGGAACAAAATAATGTTCGTTGCCTTCCAACTCGAACTGCAAAACTGACATGTGACCGAGAGATTCGTATTCGCGCATAAAATCCAAGTATTTTGTGCGGAATTCTTTATCACGACGCATCCGACGCTCCATGGATAATAACCTTTTGAAAAGTGAAAAACCGGCCAGAATTTAGACGACCCGTATTGGCGAGAAAATATGACTCGCACTCGTCGTCGACAGGTCGAGTCCTTGACGCCGGGGAGGCTCTTCAATTTCCCAAAAGCGCTGATGGGAGTCAGCGAGCGAGAGTCCTACTTGCACCGACGAATCCGTAGACGCCTGAGCGGCGAGAGAATGTGCTGGGTACATTATAACAGATCCGAGATCAGTCGGAACAGCGACCATTCCACCTGGCTGGAGTAACATGGCCTTGTCCAGTCCGAGCAATCCAAGGACATCAGCGCCAAGCAGAATTTCCACAGGACCAGGTAGGTGGACCCTTTCATCGGCCAACTGCAGACCGAACGAGAGATTCAGCACGTCCGTCGGCAGGGGCACCTGAGGGTGATGACCTAAAATATCCCTCAGGACAACAGCTCCTAGATGATACTGCATGCTAGTATGGAGTAAGGAGGAAAAGGAAAACGAGACTGTACCCACGACGTTATCCACCCGAAGACCCCTACTCCAGAAATCCCATGACTCCGCAAACTTACCCGTAAGCGGAGACGCTTCACCAGCCACAGCGACAATTGACACCCCTGAGCGCCTGAGTCCAAAATGGCGCGCATAACTACACCAGGTCCGCGCGGTGAAAGGACTAGAACCTGCGCGGTGGGTAAACAGTTGTAACAGGTGGTGGAGAGACTGGTGTAGTGGCTGCCACGAGTCAACGGGCATCGGCCCGACCCGAGCGCCGAACTTGGCCCCGGGGCTCCTGTGGCACATAATGCCCCACGCTTGAACCCGTATAAGCATACGGGTCCCACGCGGGCATAAGTGGCTGCGAGACGCGCGTGCCGAGAGGCTCATACTCCGTGTAATGTGCCCGTTCCGCAATACCTACCATCTAGTCCGGTCGCCGACCGACGACCATCCCGTGGGCTCGCCCGCGGTGAACGGGGCGGGGAAGGTCGATGTCGCACTGGGGACTGGGGCGATTGGGTTCGATTCAGCGGCGACGAACCCCCGCCCGTGCGAGACGTAGACACACCTGCATGAGTCATCCGAGGACCATCCTCTCGGATGGGCATACTAAAATCCGGGTGGTGACCCCCACCACACTTTGTACAAGGTCACGGCTGTCGACAGTCCTTGGCTAGGTGCTCCCCCAAACAATAATAACAAAGGCTTAGCCTACGGGTCAGAAATCGTTTTCGGGCCACCCCAGATTTTCTGAACTGGTGGCATTCCAGAATGGTGTGTCTTGGTTCATAACGCACCCCACACCGTTCAGTTTGTTCAATTGTCAAAATTCTGGGGGGGCGAAACGACCCGGTACCTCGCGATGTCCCGGGACGAGGCTGTTGACGGGGTCCAGACGGGGCCAAAAATCGTGACGGTCCCGATTGTGGCTCGGCGGGTAAATTCTCCAGCTTCCTACTCTGATCCTCCAAAAATGAAACTAAAGTGTCAAAAGTAGGTATATATGACGCCGAGTCACCTCCGTGCAATTGTTCAAAATGAGCCCTGACAATTGGCAAATTGTTTAAAATAATGTGTGACAATAAAAATGACCACTCTGTTACAGGGAATTTTAGACCTCTTAACGCATTCGTCGCTACCAAAATAAGGTTAAGCAGGTCCGACTGCAGCTGGTTAACTGAAGACAGTTGAGGAATACCTAAAATGGCAGCTACATGTGTATCCGCAATGCGACGGTTATTTTGGTACCGCTTCACTAATAACTCCTTGGCAATATTATAATTGACATCGGTGTTGTCCAAATGTTTCACTAAACAGAGAGGCTCAGCCCTGATCGACGTCAAAAGGTAACTTAATTTTTGTGAGTCAGATAAGTCAGTCCGTCGGTGCACAATGCTATCAAAAGGTGTGATGAAATTTTTGTTCCGAAACCTTCCTACTTGCAGGTTGCGGGCTAATCTCTAATGTCGACACAGCCTCGTTAACCTCGTCCACTACTGACATACAAAAGTCATAGTCAGAATTTGCCGCCTTAGAAGAGTTTCGTCATCTGTTAACGATAAGAGACCCTAGTATGCTTCATCCAGCTCACTGACTCTTGTCGGAAACTGTGCCGCTCTTTGCTTTAATGCAAACATCCGATCTTCCCGCTTATTGATCCTTAAAGCACCTGAAAACCATCGTGTCAGATTGGTTAAAACAGCCTTGTGCTCTTTAATTGATGACGTCATGTTATATAATTAAATTCCCACACAAAAAAACAATTCAAAACTAAAACAAAAACACAAACAAACGACTCTGTTTGTTATACATCCAGGTTGTTACAGCAACCAAGTTACTATATAAACCCCAAAAAAACCCAACTACAATGTACAAAACCCTGACTACACAATTACAAAATAAATACGTTATCTTACAATGCGTCATAAAACAACAATATTAAAAACCTTTTTATTCCGATCTATTTTTAAGCGCAATAACAAAAAAATGGGTAAGAACCTAATTAGCTACACTACGAATGTTCGACGAGCAATGCGATAAGAAAAGACCGGTTACCTATGCCTAACAACGACGCGACCCAACGTCACGAATCTTAAATTGTAATTCACTGTAAATGTTACTGTATATTACGTTACAAAGGGTGGTCAATTTTGGCGTCATATGTTTTTGATAAACTTGTCTACAAAGGGGTATATTGAATTGTGTATGTTTGTATTTAGTGTTTCTCTGTGTCACTATCTATAATCCACTTAAAGAAATATAAAATATATAATCCACTTAGCTCACAAAATAATAACGCTCTCAGCCGCGACCTTACCACCAAAGATCCACACAGAGAGGCGCGACACACAATCCGATAGAACTTGTTACGCCGGTAATAAATCTAATAAATCTTTCCAGTACAACAGCTGTACATATTTATTCCTTCCATGGTATTCAAGAAAAGTATTTTCAATCGTTTTTCTGCAAAAATAGTCATAAATAAAATTTCCATGCTGCATCATTCATTATTTTTCATTTAGCTATTTCTTCGTAAATTGAGACTCTATTACGGTATATGCATCTTGCTTCTTGCCAAATTTCAAAGATTCTAGATGAACGGGAAGTAGCCCATAGGTTTTGGTTTATTTGTGTCACAATATGCGACAAAAATTATCGTATTTTGGGCATATCTTTTATTGCAATGACTTAGAAGCTTGATTATTCTGCAACTTTAAATGATTGTATCCGCGAGTTCTTGGGTAAAAAGGTCTTGAAAGACAGACAACCAAACTTTTTCAATGTGTTATAACTACAAATTAACAAATTTCCTTTTTTTTATATTTGTGATGTAAGACTTGATTCATGTCAAATTTCATGATTCTATAGGACAACGGGAAGTACCTCATAGGTTTTGATGCATGTGTAAATACCAAACATAGACAAAATAGGCCATATGTCGGTCGTATTTTTTTATTGAGATTTGAGGGTTATTTTTGTTTTCAGATATGAAACCGAAAAAAAACCGAATTTGTATTCGGTGTATCGTCAAACTATCATCTGAGGAGAAATCCAAATCTTTTGATTTAGGAAATATTGTAGTTGGATGACCATTTCACAACTTCAGAGTTCAACAAAGTAGAAATCGTCAATTATAAGCCATCACGATAGTTTAACCTATGTACTGGATATACGTACGATATTTCTTTTTGACCAAATGGAAATATCGTATTTGACTAATGTCGGAAATAAACAGTAGGCGCCATGCATATTGTACAAGTTCGAAACTCATATGTATCCATTTTCCACTCAGCCAATTACTGACCGCGTGACACATCGCTACGCTTCCCTTATCTTTCCTCCCTGGTGAACGTAATTACGCAGAGAGCCCCTCAATCAGCACAGATTACAGTCGTCAAGGATCCTAAATCTATAGCTGGTATCAGTTTCGGAAGGCGCGCAGTTTGTGAATCAATCGCGCCCAAACAACGGTCTATTTCCGGCGCGACACCAATCATCGCAAGTAAACAGGCCGCCCGCGCCCCGCCCGCCGCCCCCTCTCACGCCACAATAACACCTAAAACACTGTCTGACATGTTTGTAATCTCGGTCCTTGCTTCTCTGACATATTGTTTGGCTAACTTATTAGATTTATTGTCAATCGTGTCTATACACAGAAATACCTACACGAAAAAATAAACTACGTGTAGAATAGGTACTATTTTAGTAAAGTTGTAAATTACATAATAATGACAATTGGCTTTATTATTAATATAATCTAAAATACTTATATGCAAAATACACAATTCCTACATCTATAGGACATGCACTTTTTGCCCTAAACTATATATCAATTACAAAAACGAACAAAATGAACAAACATAATTATAATTTAAATCATATAACAAATTACTGCAGACATAGTTCCACGTCATGTAGTTTTCAGATATTCCTTTTCTGCTGCCATGTTTATCATGAAACAAAATTCGCAGCAGTAATTAACTTAATAAACGACATTGATCAAATAATTATATATATATTAAATATAAATCAAGTCAGTTTTTGTGCCCTTTTTTCATCCATAAACATTGAATGCGACATTATTATATTAATTGAATGTTGGTTGTCCCGGACAAACAACGTATCCATTCTAGATGATTACTCTAATTAAATTGTTACAAATAATTATAACCAGAATGATGGAGTGGCTCTAATGATAAAAAACAGCTTAAACTACAGTGTGGAAGAACCACACTTTATACCATATACCATGATTGCCATTTACAGACCTCCCTCTTTTAGTAACTTAGATTATTTTATGACTACACTACAAAAGTAACTGACCGCTCTGTTTCAACACAAAACTATTTTATTGGTTGGCGCCTTAAATATTAATATCACAGACTCAAACAACAACGCCACTTCCTATTTGGACTTGCTGTCATTTAACGGTTCGGTACCTGCATATAATACTCCCAACAGAGGAACAGCTCCCTAGACCAAGTCATTATAAAAACAAAAGGATATATATTTTACAGACTGCTATAAAGCTTGCTAGTAAAATAACACAGATATCCCAATTCTACCAGAGAACTACAAAAACAAAACTACGAACATTGACTCATTAGTACTATTGGAAACAATGAAGATAACGAAGAAATAAAAAGAATAATTACTAACCTTAAATTAAACACCGCTGTTGGCTATGATAACATCCCAGCTTAAGTATTAAAATCACTGCATCGTCCCAGTTCTATCCCATTCAATCGCTGTCTTAGGCACGGAATCTTTCCGGATTCCTTACAAAAGTCCATAGTTGTTGCTATCCATAAGGCTGAAAAGAGAGACTGCGTCAATAATTACCACTAATCTCAATACTCCCGACACTCTTTCAAGTTTAAAAACCATACACAAACAAACACACACCCTCACACACATACCACCACACACACACATAAACCGCACCCACACTTTTTCTTTAACCTTACATAATATATACTGAGACAAGACAAACTTTCTCACGCTACTTTTTCTTGCAGTTATAAATATATAATATACTTTAAACATACTATGATAATTTCTCTATTTATTTTTTAACTTCAGTTTTGGAATCAAGAGAGGTGGAGACCAGGAAATCCATAGCACGAGGTGAACCTTGTTTAGACTCCTGTCCCCCTTAAAAATAGTTATATAAAAACTAATACATACACTACTTTACATTAATTAAAATACCAATATTTTAACTTTATACTTTAAAACGTAAATTTTTTAACCAAATTGTACTGTACTGCAAGTACGATTTATCTCAAAGAAGCTTGAGCAAGATATGGTCGCATATTGTAGAATGTTTGAGAAAAACTATTTAACAATACACCTGCTCGGAAAGAAACTTCATAAATATCTGAAAGAAAAGTTAAAAGAACGTCTTTGCAGAGATGCTTCATTACAGATGCAACTTGTGCAGCGGGTTGCATTAAAAACTTACTAAAATATACCACAGAACTGAAAACCTACACAACGTTTTCTAATTTTTAACAGCACTAGCTGCGGTAATGTATGTGAACTATATTTTCTATTAACTTAACTAGTGTTCCAAATTGTTACTGGCCACTTACTTTTTATTTAATATTTAGAATAAATTTTGATGTTATAGGGCGCGTTCGTTCTGGGATTCAGAATCATTACTTTTGCCACCTGTCATCCGTACGTCTAGCATTGGTATCAAAAATATCAAAATTTTAGTTTCATCTGTGACAAACTGTCATGCGTTCGTTTACGATATTTTTGTCACTTTTGCCACCGAAAAATGAAACTTCAGACCCATGTCTCGAGGTGGGGTTTTTGTGTTAATCTGTCAAACTGCCTATACATATTCATATGTATATATAGTTTATGGTAGTGTGCGTGTGTATTATCGTAGTATGTGTACATCAACCGTTCGTTTTGCAAGTTTTGTAACCAAAAATTTTGTTAGTAACGTTTCAAAACTAAACGAACGGTAGGTGTCTGTGGCAAAACTGGCGTTATCTGTATTATATATAGTGTGAAAAGTGTCATTCGTGGGAACTCTTGATCCCAGAACGAACGCGCCCATAGCGTGGTAAATTTTTTTCTACAACTGTTATAATTTTAATACAAATTTTGATTAAACATCTTATACCTTTCAATTTATCATCTTTTATTTTCCTCGTAGGTGCAGTATAAAGCACTATGTATCATTCAGGGTTAAATGCCACGTGTGTATTTATGACTCAAACAACACCCTCGTTAGTAATCGGCGACTTTCACCCCTCACTGAACAATGTACCTACTATTCACACCACTTTCTATGCGACACCTCGTCTCCACTGCTACCTACCACTCGATGCTTGTCGACCGATTGAAAGTTTTGTATTAATCAAAATGTTGCTCATATTCACGATGCTCGTATGTAAAAAAAATTTCAATTATTATTATTCTTATGTTATAGTAATCTAATAAAAACAGGTCTAAGATATTTTTTTTCCGAAAGCAGCTGTAATTTGTTGAGATGAGCCTAGCTATACGTTGTCAGATTATTCATTTAAAAGAATTAAATCAATAAAGTCAAATCAAGCCAAATGTCAAAACAAATATCGAAATATTTAGCACTTACATTGAGGCGTCATCAGTCAACACCAGTATATAAACACAAATAATAACTACTATTAAAGTGACAGTTGTAAATATCAAATTTGTCAAAAACTGTCGCTTCCTTATTTTATTATTTGTGTTAATATTATGTTTGACCGATGACGCCTCAAAATAAGGGCAAGATATTAAAAAAAAATTAAAACATTTTTAGTGGTTTTACTTTCATATAATTACTATATAATAAAAAAGATTGACAGCTCGTTAAAGTATAACTAATGAAGTAAAGATATATTTGAAAATTGATTTAGATCCGGGATTGTAGGTGAACTACGGTAGTATGGGATGTGTTTGTTGAGGATGGTTTTAATAATTCAATATAATTTGTTACAGATTGTCCGCAACATGTTTCCGAAAGAGAGCCGGAACCTCACAATCTAGGTAAGTGCAGAAATCATTAAATTATACAATTTAAAGGCGACATTTGTGCAGTAGACAATATTATTTCATGTGTAGTCAATTATTTCGTAAGCTTAAATTTATTTTGATGACTTAAAAATTGTTTTTAGATATAGCTTTTTTATTTCTTTATACCACTAAGGTGGCAAACAAGCTAATGACCCGTCTCGTGGTAAGCGGCCACTTCAGCCTATGGACGAATGCAACACAAGAGAACCACTTGCGCACTGCTTACCATTCAAAAATCTAACAGCTTGTTTCTTGAAGAACCCCTTTATTATAATCTTTACAGAACATTTTGGCAGGGAGCTCATTCCACAACCTAAGTTCCTCGGTAACCTCACTGTACGTAAACATTTAGGATCTAAAGTTAGAGTAATTTCCTGCTAATGGCGAGCGCTCTGTGTGTAAAAAGTAGCCGTGGGCATCATTTCGAACAATTTCTCTGCATACATCCCATTATACAAGCGGTAGAAAACACATAGGGATGTAAACTTGCTTTTTAGTTTAAACTTCGGTACGGCTTGTTTGGGACCGTTGACGATTCTCTGAGCCCGTCGTTGAACTGAGTCAAAAGGGCCAAGCGGGTATCTTGGTGCACCTGCCCTGATATGAAAGCAACAGTCCATATGGGACTCTGCTTGCAACTTGTAAAACCTAAGGTTAAGTACTCAAAAGTCAGTTAATTCATTAGAATTTGGAAGCATCTAGCAACCAAATTATGTGAGTCGAGCTTCAGCAGTTCTGTACCGCACCTATTGTCTTCTAAGCTGTCTGTGCAGTGATACCTTATTTAAGTCTAAGAAACATCTTTTAAAATAAATAAATGGCAATAAAAAAAGGCAAAAAAGTTTGTTTTATGACTACGCCATCCACATTTAATGTATGCGTATGAGGCTTGGACCACGGCTTGAAATAATAAGGACCCGAATATTTCTGAGTTATATCGCATATTAAATGCAGCCCTGAGATTCAGTAAGAAATGAACTGCCACAGCAGAATTCCAATTAACCAACAAAAAAAAGGTAGGCAACTTACAAGCTTTCCTTCAGGGAGTCGATGTGCTTTGTGGTCGCTTGCTAATGCTGGCAAAGAAAACTTTTTCAGAAATGGCACCGCCCCTTTGAAGGCGACAGGCGAGGATGATAAATTTTAAATGCGGTTGATATATTGTCCTACGTGCATGTATGGGGGTTAAAAACCAATACATTTGAGAAACAGAAAAAAACTACATCCTGATTGAAGGTCACAAAGCTTAATATAAAAAGCACACGATATTCATCACTTAAGCTCAAGAAGACGTCGAGTACTTTTTGGGAGGTAATACTTGGCCAGCTGGAATGAAATTGTCAAAATGGCAAAGCCTGAGTGTTGACGGGAATTTTTGTGCATAGACGAGCGGGATAAAAGGAAAAACTAATATTTTGTACCTTTCATTAATAGAAAAAGAAAAAAGCATAATAGCTCTAAGAGAATCATGGTTATATACGATAGTGTTTATGATGCCGAAATATTTTTCCGCCTGCATATAAATTTTTACGACGTAATCGAGGAAAAGGAATAAGAGGTGTTATTAGCCGTGCCATGAGCTTAAAATCAGTAACATTTGATGTTAATGATGTTTCTAGATATATTGAATATGTATATGCTATAATAACATATAATAACTGCAATTTTTTATGTTCAGTAGTATACTTACTACCTAGTTAGATAGTAATATTATTTTGGATATTTTCAAATTATAGAAAAAATATTTTTATTGTCTAAGTTAGACAATAATAATATAAAGTTAATTATTCTACGAGATTTCAATCATTACTAAACTTCTAAGAACAGGACTGTTTTTAATACTTCAAAGCTTCTTTTGAGTTAATGCAGCACAATAATATTATCAGGCCGAGTTTTAGATCTAGTTTTAAGCGATAGACCCGGGAATCTTGTACCAGAGAGCAGGGCGAGCAAGGGGGCCGTAGCCGAAAGCGGGCATCACCCGGCACTGTGGATAGGCATGACGTTTGAGGGTAAAAATCGGGACCTGAATAGAGACCTGAATGAGCATTTCAGCAAAGGGTAATATTTCAGGAAGTCATATTTTGCCCAGTTATATGTGAATATATTGGATATCGATAATCGATGGGATGTTTTATTATTATAAGAAAATAGAATTAACTGTTTCATATTTTTATGAAAAACTTTATAAATGTATAGGCGGTTGCGTACCAAAAAAAAGTGACCCAGTGATAACCACCGGTTTCCATACCCCGTGTGGCTTACAGCTGAAATTATTCGCGACAATTAACAAAAATAAAAATTTTGGAAATGGTACAAACGTGATAATTCGGATCAATTCCTTTAAAAATAAAATCAAAAGGGTTTATAATACATACGGTTTACAAGTGGAAGGTGATATACGAAAAGATAGTGGTAGATTTGGAACTATATTAAAAATAATAGAAAAAACATAAAATTAGTGACCAGACTCTAAAGCAGCAAACGAGTTTGCTCAACATTTCACAAATGTTTTTTTTTACACTATTCCAGAGTTCGATGTAAGAAAGATAATAAGGGAAGAAACTGAACTCTATATTTATCGAACAATTTCGTACCACAATCTGAAGTTCAAAGCATCTGAAGTTTCCTTGCGGACTAGACGAAGAACCTCCATTCGTGGTTAAAGATTCGAGGTTAACTAAAAATGCATTGCATTGTTAGTTACATTGTTATTTCAATAATATTGCAAACGAGGGAGTATCCGCAACAGTGAAAAGTCTCACGAGTAATACCTATTTTTAAATCCGGAAATAATCTGTCTATTATAATTACCGAATATGAGCAGTACAAACGCCTTTTGGAAAAGTTTTTGAAAGCATATTATGTGTAGAGATTAGAACCTAAATGTTGCCGTGGTTCACAGACGCGCAACATGGGTTTTTTCTTGATAGAACTGCAAGTAACCCAGTAGCATTTGTTACGTATGTATATATACACGCACGAAGACAAGTGGACGTAGCATATTTAGACTTCCGAAAAGCTTTTGACTGTATAAATTATGACACATTATTAAGAGGAGAGGTATTGTTCCACGAGAACATCAATCAGATAAATGATTGGAGTAGAGTGAAAATGCTCGAACTGAACGTGGATGAATGAACGGTGATTTCTTTCTCGCGTCAAATAGAAAAAATCGAGTATAAATACACGTTGGAAGGGATACAAATTACGCGTTTACACGATTCTGTAAAAGACCTTGGCTTCTTGTTTATCAATAACTTGAAGTTTAATTACCACAACCCAGATATGTATTCTAGCAAGGCTATAAAAATCTTAGGTTGGGTGATAAGGCAGACTGAAACTTTTCCAATCCTCATACGCTATCTGTACAACACATATGTTCGGAGTCATTTAGAACTTAACGCTTTCGTCTGGAATCCACATGAGACTGCTTATATTCTCATGGTGGAAAGAGTTCAAAAGTTTTTTTTCGGTGTTTGTTTAACAAACAATACATATATTCATTACTGGTATGGTAGGATATAACACGCTTAATGTAAGACGTTATATGGTATTAGTTATGTATATAGTAAGGTTAATAAGAAGGAAAATTGTAGCATCCGGTATATTGGAGCATATAAACGGTTATTTCCCTGAAAACTATGGTAGAGAGCGAAACCATAGACTTTTCGTGGACGCGCATGCTAACGCACTGCGCGAAGCTCCGATTACGCTAGCCCTGCCATCTCTGAACAATTGCCTTGCTTTTCTTGCAGCCTTACGTGGATATAATTTATTTTATATTCATTTTGACAAAGTTATTTTTTACTTTTTAAATCAATTTTCTGTTAGATTGAATATTTATATGATTCTAATGTTTTAAGAAAAGCAAGTTTTTTTTTTAAAAAATATTTACTTTTTTTTAATTTTATACTTTTTGGTAATTGTTTTTTTATAGTTTATTGCCCAAGTTTAATAAGTTGGGTTATGAGAGCTTGGAAAACGATATTATGTTCAGTATAAATTAGTATTTAAATTTTCACTTATTTTTTCACGTTCCACCTCAATGTCCACCTTCACGTGCACTTCCTGCATCTCCCAAGAGGTGATAACATCAAAATGAAAATCAAATTCGTGATCCGCAACCCTCAAAACCCCCCGTATACCCATTTCGAAGATTTTAAATTTTTCACCTCTACCTTGTACCTCTGGTACAACTCTGGGAGGGTGTTGTTGGTCAAAGTAACTGTGGAATATTGTATTGTCATCTGAGCTTAGTAAGTATGCAAAATTTCATCGAAGGGTTATAACAGGAAGTATGTTTAATGAGGCTTGCAAGATTCCACCACAAGATGGAAAGACTAAAAAAAAAAGAAACATTGTGAGTTAAATAAAAGCAAGTAAAAATAGAAATCCGATTCATATTGATATTTACACACACAAGTTTACATTTAACATCACAGGGCAAACACACGTACTCTGAACTTAAAACTGATTTATAGTTGCTTTTGAAAATATTTAGACTAAATTATAATATTTCTTACAATAATATTACTAAATGAATATATAAATAAATACATAAGGACACACATAAATATACATAAAACACAAACAATGTATCAAAAATTTATACTACTAGAAAAAATATACATACCTATATGTATAATCTTACATAGGTACAAGTTTAATAATATAATAAATATAGTACCAATTAATAACCCGCTGGAATCCACCATTGGCCGCCCAGCGCCAGAGAGGGCGCATCACACAAATGTGTCCATATGCATACACATACTCACAGACGTTGTATATCATGAAGTAGCCCAGCTCCCACACGACAGTCCGGCAACAAATGCGTACCATTTAACATACTGTCACTTCGGAAACAAGCCTAAGGGAAGAAGAAGTGACAAGAAACTTCCCGGGTGTACACCTGTTACCATCAATCACGCATGTTCTCGGCAAAAACGCGGAATTAGATTTATTTAGCTTATCAGAATCGGTGTTAATGTGCACAGAAGTATCTTGAACAGTCTCTTTAGACGTGGTTTAAGGTATTTTGTTTAGCAAATTGTCATTGTTGTACTAATTGGTTAGTCTGTAAGGTAATGGAATTAATTAAATATATAAATACCTCCATTGCAACATACCGATGTTACTTGGCCCATGGTGCTAAAGAACCGATCTACTGGACATAATCTTCGCCTCAAACTCGAAATTGAATGACGATAGCGCTGTACCACCTTTGATACCGAAGTGTGGTAAGACTATGCCAGAAATATCCATAACACAGCAGGAAATCCGGCAAGCATTGCTGTCTCTAGACGTTCATAAGTCGAGTGGGTCAGACGGTATACCAGCAATGGCAATGAGTTATGTCCTGTACTCATGCGCTTCTCGCGCTTTCCTACCACCCTAGGCAATTTCCATCTTCATAGAAGACTCCGAATGTGCACCTGGGGCCCCAAAAGGGCCATAGATAAGATATATCAAATTACAGGCCAATCGCTATTACCGCTTTCCTATCCCATGCGACGGTGTGTTCTATCATCACAAGCTGGCGACCAAAAAACTTGGAGTACTCAACAGAGCGAAGCAGTAATTCACCTCAAACCAAAGTTTGCTGGTTTACAAGTCGCAAGCCGGCCACATATCGAGCACTACTGCCATCTCTAGGCGGGTGCACCTGGATACCAGCTTACCAGCTCGGTCCGTATCGAAAACTTAAGTCTGAGGGATTTGTTCTGAGAAATTGTTCGAAATGATGCCCATGAATACTTATTACTGCTATCGGCAGGGAATTCATACTCACACCTTTTCAGAAGAACTTTCTCCCACGGACGCTTAAGTTTTGTGGAATGACTAATCAAGGTTTTCTCTAAGGCTTACAACATGGGGTTCTTCAAGAAATATGTTATTAAATGTTCAAAGGGTCGGCAACGGGCGGGTGTCGTCTTTGGCGTTGCACTTAGAATTAATGTTATAATGTTATATTAATGTTAATGTTATAAATGTAATAATATTTACAAAATGCTGAAAAGCTGGGTTTTATTTTCTGTATTTTTTGTTTCAGATATGATTTGCTGTTAATCGAAATATTCTTTATTGCGTTATTCTTTCGAAATGGAGCTTGAAGACGTAGAAATGTATGGATCCGCCAACTACACGTACGACGAAAACGGAACTTTCAATGAAACCCACGAAAACTGCCCAAACATTAACATTCCTGTGGTGTACATCGTGACGCAGGTGCTGTACGCGCTGGTGTGCATTGTCGGACTCCTCGGCAACACATTGGTCATCTACGTGGTTCTACGCTACTCCAAGATGCAGACAGTTACTAACATGTACATCGTCAACTTGGCCATCGCAGACGAGTGTTTCCTCATAGGGATACCGTTTCTGATAACGACTATGTCTCTTCAGTCGTGGCCTTTCGGACGCTTTATGTGTAAGGCGTATATGATTTCAACTGGAATAAACCAGTTCACCAGCAGCATATTCCTATGTATAATGAGTGCCGATAGATACATAGCAGTGTGTCACCCAATCGCAGCGCCACGGCTTCGGACACCTTTCGTGTCCAGAATCGTTTCAGCCGGGGCCTGGACGGCTTCTGTTCTGTTTATGACTCCAATCTTAATGTATACGACGCTTATACAAAACGAAAAAGGTGTATCGTGTAACATACTGTGGCCCGAAAAAGACTACAGCAAAGGTTTACTGTCCTTCACACTCTATTCCTTCGCTCTTGGGTTTGCTGCGCCTCTAACTCTCATCTTCATTTTCTATTGTCTGGTTATCAAAAAACTAAAAACGGTGGGACCAAAAAACAAATCGAAAGAAAAGAAACGCTCACATCGGAAAGTGACGAAACTTGTGCTGACAGTAATAGCTGTATACGTATTGTGCTGGCTCCCATACTGGGCGTTTCAAGTAGCTCTCATATACTCGCCTCAAACCGAATGCACTAGTAGAATATCCATAACTATTTTCCTTGTCGCTGGATGCTTCAGCTACAGTAATTCTGCCGTCAACCCTATCCTCTACGCATTCCTCTCTGATAATTTTAAGAAAAGTTTTTTAAAGGCTTGCACATGCGCGGCGGGCAAGGATGTGAACGCCACTTTACATATAGAGAACAGTGTGCTTCCCAGAAAAAGATACGGTGGCGCGCGGTCCCACTCTAATGCTTTGCTAGAATCTAAAGACGGACTATCCGTCCCTACCGTTGGGGGAACCGGCGAATCCAGGTCGGAGGCATCGACTGCAATGACTTCACGGTCTGCGGTGGTTAGCGAGTCGCTCCCGCTGGAACCCCGCGCTCCAACGTTGACGCCGCTGCTGCCCGCGAACGGCGTCTCCCACACGCGCCTCTGAGTGCGGCCCTCTCGCCGCCGACGCGAGCCCTCCACCGCTCTCGCGGAGGAAGACACTCTGATCGTGTCCATCGATTAAGGCTGTGTGCGGAGTGTTGTATGCTGGGGACACCGAGTTTGCTCCAAGTGTGCGCCGAGCGTGTTCTGAGTGCTGCGGGGGACGCGAGCCCAGTCCCGTGACAGCTCTCGGAAATATTTTAATTTGAAACTTTTATCTATTGTGAGGGGTGGACCAGTGTATACGAATTATATTTCTGAACATTAATATATATAAATATTGTATTGATATTTTTGCATGTCGTGTAAATGTGTGACGAAGGACTCAAATAGTAATATTTAACGCATAGTTAGTATCAGAAAGTTTGTCTCTTAAGCAGAGCAGCTGTACAAATGTACATATCGTGTAAATATTCATTAAAATTGTCATATTGTTTCGAAGATGTAATAAAATTACGTTCCTACACATTTCATATTATTTGTTTTGTAACATACGATCGAGTGCTCCAGCAGTGTAGGGGACGTGGGGTACGTGGGGTACGTGTGGACACCAGATTTCACCACGTTGGTTGGCGCATAATGGATGAGGATAAACAAAAAACCATTCTATTGCAATAACAAGTAAAATTTTAGGTAGGCGCACAGTTAAAGAAAACGCTTATACAATATTGTCAGGTAGGTCTACAGTACAATAAAACACTTAGACAATAATAATAGGTAGGTTCACAGTACAACAACAAGCTTACGCAATATTGACACTGCTGACAGGTGGGTAGTTCTACAAATATCATGACCACGTAACATATATGGTCTTATAGGTATCATGACCACATTCAGAAGATGGTCCTGTAGGTATTATGACCACGTAGGTACTGTAGAGGAAATTGCGAAAAAGTAGATACTTTTGCACGAACACTTTATTTAATCTTTATTTTATTTACTTACATTTTCTTCTTGTTTTGTTATTTCTTTTTTCTTTAGCACCTTACACGGGTGAAGCCGCTAGAAAATCGTATTTTTTATTACTGATTGCTTTCTTATACATCTTGCGAATTATTGGTATTTTCAGTTGAAAAATGTGTACGTGTATCAGAGCTTAATAAATATTTGGACATAATAAGTTTTAAGGTCTTGCCAAGTGTCCGTTTATTTTTTTAATTCGTCATTATCTCTTTTATACTAATATTTTCGAGGAAGCGTAACATTATAAAACGGCTCTTATCACGATACGTCATTTTGTTTTTGGTATTTAGGCACAGTTTCATGTATTGTGGTCGCAGGCGGAGTACGGAGATGCGTAGTGCAGGTAGCTATATTGAGCAGATATACATTGTTTTTAATCCATACTAATATTATAAAAACAAAAGCGAGTTTTTTTGATTATCCTTCCGTCATTCACGTCTAATTGAGTTGAAGATAGTTGAAGAGATAAAGAAGGACAAAGGCTTTTCCTATCGGAAAATAAGGGAAGTTCCCACACTGACTGGATTCCACGTGGATGAGCGACATATAGCTAGAGCTATAACTTGATAAAATGATGAAAATAAATAATTAGGAGGGGTTAGTTACAGTACCTACCTGTTAACGTTTTAAAATTATGAAATTGAGAAAAAATATTTTTTTCTCTTAAGAATAAATAAATTCCATTTGGACTATACATGAGTTATGTTGGTTCATGTAATTATGACTGTATATCCTTACTTAATAATATGATAAATGCGAAAGTGTGTTTGTTGTGAGTGATAAAGGCACTCTTATCCCGATTAAAAGTTGCCACGGTAACAGTTTTTTGCAAATTTTAAATATTTCGCTCATTGGCGCCGTGCAGCAGCACCCAAATGGCAAAATTTTTGTCACTAACCTTATTATAATCAAGGAGTGGTTGTAGAAATCTCACGTTGATAACAGACTTTAGCGCAAGCGGAGCTGCGGGCAAGCGCTATTATTATGTAATTATATATACAGTCGTGGTCAACTAATTAGGGACACATATTCAATGTAATATGTACTTTTTGATTTATGATAAAAGTGAAAATTAAGCAATAATTATCAAACTAATTGTGTTTTTTTTTTTTTTTTTTTTTAAATAATAAAACGGGAGTAAACGCGTCATTTGGCAAAATACCTTTTTCCCGACGTTTCCGACGAGTATATAACGCGTTTAATACCGTTTTATTATTTTAAATTATACCAGCCTTGGACACGAGTATATAACGCGTTTAATACCGTTTTATTATTTTAAATTAGTAATGGAACGCGTAAATTTAAAAACTTAATTATGTGTTGTTCTCTACTAATTATTTTTGGTGATATGATTTTTTCATGAAATAAAGTCTATTAAGGTGAATGATATAGCAATAAAACACCGAAATATTGCATTTTTATGCATGGCATCTAATTAGGGGTAAAACAGTTTGTGATCTACTTTCAAAATTTTTTTTTCTTGCTACTTTATTTTGGCACCATTTCAAAATTTGTACATTTAGTCGAGAGTAATATTTTAAAATATACACAATTTTATACAATGAACAACGTTCTGAACATAAAGTCAAACCTCTTTTTAAATCAGATAGTTCAACAGAACCTAACAAGTTTCAGTCCTTTCCAATAATCAGTAAAGTTTTTGAAAAATCATACTTTTTCAAATTTTAAGCCATTTCTGTGTCAATGACTTACTTAGCAGTAAACAGTGTGGCTTTATGAAAGGCCGTTCCACCACCGATGCAGGGGTGGCACTAGTAAAAAAATAATTAAAGCCAGGAAGGAATAGCATGATGCTCTTGTAGTGTTTTGTGATTTGAATATGAAAATCTCATCAGGAAGTTACATCACTTTGGTATTAGAGGCAAAGCTCTCGACCTTTTGACCTTCTACATGAGTAGCAGGGTAGAGAAAATGTCAACGGTAAAAGATCCTCAGGATCAGCAATCACTATAGGATTCCCGCAGGGCTCAATTTTAAAACATTGTTTTATTTGATGATACCTCTTTTCTTTTTAAAGTTAACAGATGACAGTCATGTTATGATGAATTGAATAATGCCATTTCAATCACTATAGCAGTCCCTCATGGCTCAATTTCAAGACATTGTTTTATTAGATGACACCCTCTTCTCTTTTTAAAGTTAACAGATGACAGACATGTTATGATGAATTGAATAATGCCATTTCAATCACTATAGCAGTCCCTCATGGTTCAATTTCAAGACATTGTTTTATTAGATGACATCCTCTTCTCTTTTTAAAGTTAACATATGACAGACATGTTATGATGAATTGAATAATGCCATTTCAATCACTATAGCAGTCCCTCATGGCTCAATTTCAAGACATTGTTTTATTAGATGACACCTCTTTTCTTTTTAAAGTTAACAGATGACAGACATGTTATGATGAATTGAATAATGCCATTTCAATCACTATAGCAGTCCCTCATGGCTCAATTTCAAGACATTGCTTTATTTGATCACACCTCTTTTCTTTATAAAGTTAACAGATGACAGACATGTTATGATGAATTGAATAATGCCATTACAATCACTATAGCAGTCCCTCATGGCTCAATTTCAAGACATTGTTTTATTAGATGCCACCTCTTTTCTTTTTAAAGTTAACAGATGACAGACATGTTATGATGAATTGAATAATGCCATTACAATCACTATAGCAGCAAAAAAACCAACTGTGTTAAAATTACATTGAGAAATGTTAGTCAAATACAGACATGTATTAATATTAAACTTGTTGATTCAACAGTCTCACTTGGCACAACGCTGGACTCCAAATCAATGGGGTCCTCATATTCATAAGCTAGCTAACAAAGTTCCTCATAATGTTCAAAAGCGGTCAATAAGTAAATTTAAAACTTTTAGCAAACAACTACTTTGTAAAAAAGCATACTACAATATTTCAGACTATGTAAATGATAAAAACCCATGGAACTGAAGATGCTTAATGACAGGACGCAAAGGTAAACCAAATTAACATGTGTAGCTTAAAATTGAAATTATTTTTACTTGCTTTTATTTTTTTTATTCTTTAGCAAAATGCATATGAGGCTTGGACCACGGCTCGTTATAATAAGGATCCGAATATTTCTGAGTTAAAACGCAAATTAAATGCTGCCTCGAGGTTCAGTAAGAAAGCAACTGCCAGAGCAAAATTCCAATTCATAGGCAAAATAGGTGGGCGACTTGCGAGCTATCCTTCTGGGAGTTGTGCTTTCTGGTCGCTTGCCAAAGCTGCCGAAGGGAACTTTTGCCAGTCGTCGTTACCACCACTGCGAAAGACCGATGGTGACTTGGCCCATAGTGCTAAAGAGAAAGCCGATCTACTGGGCAGTCTCTTTGCCTCGAACTCGAAAATGAACGATGAAGGCGCTGTACCACCTACTATACCGTGGTGCGGTAAGACCATGCCGGAAATCTCCATAACGCAGCGGGAGGTCAGACGGGCGTTGCTTTCTCTAGACGTTCATAAGTCGAGTGGGCCAGACGGTATACCAGCAGTGGTGCTTAAGCAGTGTGCTCCTGAGTTATCTCCTGTACTCACGCGCCTCTTCGCGCTTTCCTACCACACTAGGCAATTTCCGTCTTCATGGAAGACTGCGAATATGCACCCGGTGCCCAAAAAGGGCGATAGATCAGATCCATCGAATTACAGGCCTATCGCTATTACCTCTCTCCTCTCTAAGGTGATGTAGCGTGTGATCAACACACAGCTTCTAAGATACCTAGAAGTACACGATCTGGTCAGTGACCGTCAATATGGCTTTCGCCACGGTCGCTCGACTGGTGACCTTCTAGTGTATCTCACACACCGATGGGCACTAGCCATTGAGAGTCAGGGGGAGGCATTGGCATGTAGCCTGGACATAGCGAAGGCGTTCGATCGGGTCTGGCACCAGGGTCTTCTATCGAAGTTGCCATCTTACGGAGTGCCCGAGGGTTTGTGCAAATGGGTGGCTAGCTTTTTGTCCAGCAGACGCATACGAACCGTAGTTGACGGTAGTTGCTCTGATAGCAAGGACATTAATGCTGGTGTCCCGCAAGGCTCTGTGCTGTCTCCTACGCTGTTTCTACTGCATATCAATGACATCAACAACATACATTGCTATGCAGATGACAGTACTGGAGACGCTTTTTACACGGGTCGTGCAAACATCCCTCGTTCCGTTGTGGAGGAAAACCGCGGAGAACTTGTGTCGCAAATCGAGACCACACTGTCCCAGGTCTCTGACTGGGGACGGGTAAACTTGGTCCGATTCAACCCTACAAAGACACAAGTGTGCGCGTTCACCGCTAAGAAAACTCCATTCACTGTAGTCCCACAATTCCAGAACACTCCCCTCTCCATCTCCAAGAGCATTGGGATTCTTGGTGTCGACATCTCCAGCGATGTTCAGTTCCGAGATCATTAACAAGATAAGGTGAAGCTTGCGTCCAAAAAACTTGTTGTACTCAACAGAGCGAAGCAGTGCTTCACGTCGGGGCACAGGTTGTTACTTTACAAGTCGCAAGTTCGGTCCCATATGGAGTACTGCTGCCATCTCTGGGCAGGTGCACCCGGATACCAGCTTGGCCCTTTTGACTCGGTTCAACGACGGGCTGTGAGAATTGTCGACGATTCCAAACTCACTTGCCGTATCGAGCCCTTAAGTCTGAGGAGAGACTTTGCCTCACTGTGTGTGTTCTACCGCTTGTACAATGGGTTTTGTTCTGAGGAATTGTTCGAAATGATGCCCACGTCTACCTTCTACCATTGCACCGCTCGCCATCGGCAGGGAATTCATTCTCACACTTTAGAACCTAAATGGTCGCGTACAGTGACTCTGAAGTTGTGGAATGAGCTCCCTGCCAAGGTTTTCTGCAAGGACTACAGTATGGAGTTCTTCAAGAAAGAAGTTATTAGATTTCTGAAGGGTCGGCAACGCGCAAGTGATACCCCTGGTGTTGCAAGCGTCCATAGGCTACGGTGACCGCTTACCATCAAGCGGACCGTAAACTTGTTTGCCACCTTAGTTGTATAAAAAAAAAAAAAAAAACTCACAATGCTTCCTTTTTCATTTTTATTCTTCCTTCATCTTGTGGTGGAATGTTGCAAGCTTAATTAAACATACTTCCTGTTGAATTTTTTTCCCATGAAATTTTGCATACTTGCTGAGCTCGAATGACAATACAATATTCCATAGTAACTTTGACCAACAACCCCCTCCCAGAGTTGTACCAGGCAGGGGTACAAACTAGAGGTGGAGGTGTAAAATTTAAAAATCTTCAAAATGGTTATCGGGGGGTTTTGATGGTCGCAAATCATGAATTTGATGTTCATTTGGATGTTATCACCTCTTGGCATATGCAGGAAGTGCACCTGAAGGTGGACATTAGGGTAGAACGTGAAAAATTAAGCGAAAATTTAATTACTAAGTTATATTGAAGACAATATCGTTCTCTAAGTTCTCATCACCCAACTAATGAAACTTGGGCAATAAACTATAAAAATTCAATTAAATTACTACTAAAAAGCATAAAATAAAAAAAGAGTTTTTTAAAAACTTGCTTTTCTTAAAACATTAGAATTATATAAAATTTCAATCTAACCAAAAATACATTTTTTTTTTAAAACTTACTTTCAAGTTTCTTGACGGATTCTTCTCGGTAGAAATCAACATTGTGAACTGTTTTAAAAAAATAGTATTTCAAAACATTATACATAACATAATTCATTATTGAATAAAAAAATTTACTTTGACGTTAATACATAGTTATGACTAAAATAAAGAGTAGTTTTTCAATTTGGACAGTTATACTGTCTGATTACTACACTTTGGTGTAGGTATTAATAATATCAATTTTAGCGGCACCGGCGAGGCGGGGGGCGGGGGGAGGGGCGGGGTGGTGATGCGGTGATGTGTTCCGAGAAGTGGCACAGGTCCTACCTCCGACGAAGAGCGCTGAGGCTACGTTTGGTAGCACATAATTTCGAAATTGAAGTGAGGGATTTTCAAAATTACTTTTTTTATCGGCGGTTATGCCTCACTTTTCTGAAGACAATTTTTTTGGTCTACTTTTTACTCTTCAAAACCTCTTATAACTGAAATAAACTAACATTTCAATTATGATTTAGTGCTATGTTTGCGATTTATTGATGCAGCAAAGTATGAGTATTCGTGTATCGAATGGCCGAAATAGCAAGATGAAAGGGTTCTGAATGACATATATTTTTTTTCAAGTAGGAGGAATTTGAATCTAAACATTTTAGGAATAAAACACATTTTAACTAAGGTGTAGAGCTTGCGAATTTAGGGCTTGTAGAGATAGAAGTTTGGCTTCTTCATGAGATCTGGTAACTTTTTGACAGAGCGAGCCATATTATGGTCTCGTCTTAGCAACATTTTACAAGAAAATATGAAATGTTTTTTGTGGGATTTCCTTTCTTTTTGTAAATTGCTTATGACCATATTTTTTATTTTGTTCATAGTTTCTTTTTTTAAATTGTTACATTATAAACGTGATTTCTAACTTCGTATCAAAGGCTGACGTTCTATCGCAAAATAATGTGTGACCACAGGGGGTCATCTAAAGTGAAAATAAATTGTAGTACCGAATAAAAGTAAGAACTCCCCAATTCGAGGTAATCACTTTAAGGATGGTAAGACCAAGATTACGCACACAGATGTAAAAATGATAGTCGTATTACCTGATTCACACACACATCGATAGGAAAATGGCTCGCAACACTCCGTTTGATATTGTTTCGGACACGGTAATTAGACGTATAAGTCATCTTTGCATATTACTATTGTATCTCTAGTATTTAAGCTGTAATCCGGCGTTAAAGAGGAAAATTATTTATTTTTGCTGCCGATATACCGTCTATTTTATGTTTACTATAAAATGGTTCAAACATATTTTTTAGATTTATTCCGCGAAACTACCAAGAGAGAAAGAGAGAGAGAAATGAGAGGGTAAGAAAGGGAGAAAAAGGGAGGGGAGGAAAGAGGCAAATGCATTATGTGACATGATGTGTATGGCTGGGTCGGAATGTGTTTTCGAGCCACTTGGTGGGTATAAGTATTTGGGAACACGGGTTCCCTGACTCCGTTGAGGTGACGTAATAATAAGTAAAATGTTCAAGTTGATGACTCCATTTATTGTACAGAACGTCACACAGCTTAGGTATCGATAGACGGCCTGAAGTGGAAACGTAAGGTCGGGTCCAAATTGTACTCTTACGGCGGGCACGGTTGCGAGATGTTGGACACAATGCGAATTGGTATCGCGCAGTAACTACCGGTGTCTCTGTGATAACTGTAGGTCAGCTGCGATAACTAGTGATAACTGTCGGTGACTGGCGGTAACTAACTGTAACTCTCTTGATCCCTTCGTTTCCACTTCTTAAGTAACTGCGTATGAAGGCGGTGCTGTAGTTATGGAGACGCGTTGCCAGGTTGACTGGCTATTGGTCGAATGTGCGGGAGGAGAGAGAATGACCATTGTTATTGGTCAGAAGTGTTCGGCGCGTATTTTGAATGAAGCACCACGTGCTAGAGTGACGTCACAGGGTTTTGGCGCGTAGTGTTCCACGCGGACTTTTATGACGGCAATTGCGTTAGCTTACGGTGAAGTCCCATGGTCGAAATAACGGGAATTGATATTTTAGAAACGGGACTCTTTTGTTGGGAGACATCCGTTTGGATAAAGCGGCGAATATACCGTTAGTTGGGCAAGGCTATGGATGATGCAATTTGCCAGAAAGTTCCTACACCACCCCCCTACGCAGATAAAAAGGCCAGGGCGAAAAAAAAAATAACATATACAATTTACAGAAGGACACAGATAGAATACAAAAAAAACACAATTTACATAAAAAAAAAAAAGAAAAAATCACATACAGAACATAAAGGGAAATAGACGTCTTATACAAGTGCGTACAGGTTGAAAATATAAAGTTTTTATACAGTAAGAATATTGCTAGTCTTATAATGTACAAAAAAACATTAAAAAAACACACAAATAAAAACCTTACAAAGAAACACAACAAGAATAGAAAATAAGAAATTGATAGAACGCCCGTAATAAAAAATTTTAAAAAAAAAAAGTTATACGATATATATAACACTGTAGACACTAGTTTCCATGGTAAAAAAAAATGTTATAACTACACTTACATACAGTACATATTTTATACACATTATCTTAACGAACACTATTTTTAACTATAATTAAATGGCTGGGCAAAACGGACCTTTCTGCCCGACCTGGTGGTGTACGATGTGGTTTGTTGAGACGGAGGTGTAGTTACTGGTGTGGGTTGTGGCTTATTATTTACACTACTGTCTAATTCTATGTGTGCCGGTTTAACCCTATCTATACTTACCTTTACGTCCTTACCATTAATTTCTATCGTAAGTGTCTTATCTCTACGCTTAACTATTCGGAACGGGCCAGTATAAGGCGGTTGGAGTGACCTGCGTACGGTGTCATCACGCAAGAAAACGTGGGTTGCCACTGCCATGTCTTTGTGAACAAATGTTGCCAGCTGATTATGTCGCGAAGCTGGGATAGGCCTTAACTTAGACATCTTTTGCCTCAGCTGGACAACAAAGTTCGTAACGTCTTCGCTCCGTTCGTTCGTGTGAGATGGTACCACTAGCTCTCCTGGTAGCCTTAGGGGTTCTCCATAAACTAACTCCGCTGCTGAAGATTTTAAATCTTCTTTAAGGGCTGTGCGTATTCCCAGTAGCACTAGAGGCAACGCCTTGACCCATGTGTCATTATGGCACATCAGGGCTGCCTTCAGTTGGCGATGGAATCGCTCCACCATGCCGTTGGCACAGGGATGGTAGCTTGTGGTCCGGATCCGTTTGGTGGCGCAGGAGTCTAAAAGCTGTTTAAATAGCTGGGACTCAAACTGACGCCCTTGGTCAGTAGTAATAGTGGTAGGTACACCATAGCGTTATACCCAGCCACTGACAAATTTTTCGGCTACCTCTTCTGCTGTTATAGTGTTCATTGGCCATGCCTCTGGCCAGCGAGTAAACCTGTCAACTGCAGTCAGACAGTAAGAGAAACCATTGGAGGAAGGCATAGGACCAATGATATCTAAATGTACGTGGCGAAACCTGCCAGACGGAATATCAAAATGACCCAGCGGAGAATTGATGTGCCTCGAGACCTTGCTTCGTTGACATGGGATACATGCACGTGCCCATGCACGGCAGTCTTTTTGGATTTGAGGCCACACGAACCGCTCAGATACCAAGCGTGCGGTAGTCCGGGCGCCAGGGTGGCTGAGGTTGTGTATCTTCTCGAAAGCCGCTAGACGAAAATTTGGTGTCAGATATGGTCGTGGTCTACCTGTTGACGTATCGCACAGAATTGATTTATCTGTCCCGGGCACGACTACTTGCTCAAGTTTAAGAGAGGAGCTAGAGCGAAGTTGACGCAGTTCGTCATCCAGCTCCTGAGCATATGCTAGTGCCGCGTAATCCTCTTCGAGAGAGATGGCTTCGACACGGGACATAGTATCTGCTACTACGTTGTCCTGGCCCTTGATAAACTGGACATCTGTCGTAAACTGACTAATGAATGACAGCTGGTTCAGTTGGGTTGGTGGAAGTTTTTCTCTACGTTGTTTGAAAGCGTACAGAAGAGGCTTGTGGTCTGTGAAAATAGTTACATGTTGGACCTCCAAAATATGCCTAAAATGCTGTACACTTTCGTAGACGGCAAGAAGTTCCCTATAGTAAGCGGGCCATTGGGTCTGTTGGCTGCTTAACTTCTTGCTAAAGAAAGCTAAGGGCTGCCACTGGTCATCCACCTTTTGTTGTAAACAGGCACCAATATGTACGCTAGAGGCGTCTGTGAAAAGACCAAGAGGAGCGTCATTGACTGGATGTACCAGAACGGTAGCGGATAACAGGCTTTTCTTACAAGCCTCGAAAGCTTGCTCCAGCTCAGGTGACCATGGAAATGGCTTAGCACCTTTGCTTTTTGTAGAAGCGACGGCGTCAACCAGAGGGGCTTGGTGTTGGGCAGCATCGGACAGGAACCTTCTATAATAATTTATCATGCCCAAGAACCTTCGCATACCCTGGACCGTTTTCGGAGGTGGAAAGTCCACCAGAGCTTGGATACGGTCTTCGGGAGGACGAGTGCCTTCTGCGGAAATAAGATATCCGAGAAAAGAGACGCTCTTGGCACCTAATACACACTTTGACGGGTTAATGACGACCCATACTCGTTTAGCCGCTGGAACAATACACGAAGGTGCTGTGCATGTTGCTCCGCGTCTTTTGAGTAGACCAGGATGTCATCGATATACGCATAGCAGAAGTCCAGACCGCGGGTCACCTCATCAATAAAACGTTGGAACGTTTGGCCAGCATTACGCATGCCGTAACTCATGAACGGAAATTCGAATAGGCCAAACGGTGTTATTATGGCAGTCTTGCAAATGTCCTCCTTGTTGACGGGCACCTGTTGGTAAGCTTTTACCAGATCAATGGTGCTGAAGATGGTTGAGCCTGAAAGGTTGTGGCTGAAATCTCCAATGTGCCTTACAGGATAGCGATCTGGGATGGTTCGAGCGTTTAATGCTCTGTAATCCCCACACGGACGCCAGGTGGAGTCGCGTTTCGGAGCCATGTGCAACGGCGAGGACCAAGAACTCTTGGATGGTCTCGCGGTTCCATTGGCAATCATATCCTCAAACTCCTTTTTGGCTGCTGTTAGCATCTGAGGTCCCAGACGACGAGGTCGACAGGAAACTGGGGGACCATCTGTTGTATGGATGTAATGGATCGTGGTGTGCTTCACCTCTCTTACTAATCCTGGCGGCTTGGTGATGTCCGGATACTGAGCCAATATGTGGCTGAAAGGCGAATCAGATGCGGACACCACCTTTACACTATGCTGCTGGACGCAAGATACAGCCGCTACAGAAGATAAACCGGTCTTCCCGTCCAACAAGCGCTTGCTGTTGCAATCGGGCAGCAGGTTGTAGTACGCCAGGAAATCGGACCCAATGATGGCTGTGTCGACGTCAGCAATAACAAAATTCCACCGGAAATCTCGACGGAGACCTAAGTTCAGATTGAGCTGAATGGTGCCATAAGTATTTATGGTACTACCATTGGCAGCGCTAAGTTCTTTTTAAATCAGATAGTTCAACAGAACCTAACAAGTTTCAGTCCTTTCCAATAATCAGTAAAGTTTTTGAAAAATCATACTTTTTCAAATTTTAAGCCATTTCTGTGTCAATGACTTACTTAGCAGTAAACAGTGTGGCTTTATGAAAGGCCGTTCCACCACCGATGCAGGGGTGGCACTAGTAAAAAAATAATTAAAGCCAGGAAGGAATAGCATGATGCTCTTGTAGTGTTTTGTGATTTGAATATGAAAATCTCATCAGGAAGTTACATCACTTTGGTATTAGAGGCAAAGCTCTCGACCTTTTGACCTTCTACATGAGTAGCATGTAGTGGTCCCAAGCCTTTTATAAAGAATTGTAATAATCTGGACCCCACGACACGGTGTTGACATGCTAATTTAAGTTTTAAGAGAGCAGGTGAATTAAAGATAGAATTTATCAATAATAAATATAAATTTGATTAATCACCTTCGTAATTCATACCGATCGGATACTCCTAATAAATGGATAGAAAGGAGATCAATGAAGTATGAAGTAAGTGAGGGGCCCGGATGTCCTCACCGGGGTTCGATTAATATGGTTGTACCTACGTCATAAGGCGTAAATCGCAGTGGGATCCTAAAATCATCAACACAAAGAAAAATAATTACTCGTTAAATACGACCGATTCGTAAAGTAGCAGATAACCAGGAGGTTAAAATATATGGAGAATATCGAACGATTATTTTCAGTTAATTGTTATAAATATCGTAGGGCGCGAGAGGGATAGTAGAGTAGGCTCCGCGCCGCTTACGACGAGCCTTCAATGTGTAAATTAATCGAAGCTGTATAATCGAGTCACAAAGAAGCGGAGAAACTAGTTCGGCAGGTAAAGAGTTTAGTAGAATCGGTTTACGATCTCGATATGATGTCCGATTATTACTATAAAGTAACTGGCCACTAAAATGCGAAGCACGTGGGTACACGTGGAAGTAAAATAAAGAAGAAATTAACTGGCGCCACAATCCCTAGACACGCCACGCGTTCAGGCCGCGTCTATCGGGGGGGGAGGGGAGAACGGTTATAAGCGATAGGCGTCAGTTGCGGCACCCTTTTCCACTGTCGTCGTACCGAGAGGCTGGCCGTGCTCGAGATTCCTGAGGAAGCGGGAAGGACAGGACGAACAAAGATTTGGAGAAATTTAATACCGACGCCGTGCACGTTTCGCCTACATCAAATATCAGTAAGTGTCTTTTGTGAGAACTGAGGCTAGCAATGTCAACTTATTATTGATGGGTTTGTACTATGGGGCTTTGTGAGGGACTTCCTTTATACCATGGCGTAAGGACTGTGTAAGGGACCGTGTAAGATGCCACCTTGGTTAAAGTGAAGGGTTGGTTGGGGAAAATTGAAAGTGGTTGACTTTTTGGTTGGGATTCTAGTTGTAAATTTGGAGTAGAGAAGGGAAGAACCCTTGCTTATTAAAAATGCAGAGGTAGTTTGTTGACATTGTTGGCTATGTACTCTTAAAGGAAAAGAGATTGCCGATTTCTGCAGAAAATTTAGTGGTGAAAAGGGCTCCTGCCGGGATCGGCGTCTCTTAACATGATGTTGTAAATTTTGTGATACTTTGTGGGAAGAAATCCCGTAATTAGGCTCTGATCTGATTAGTTAAGAAATCGTTTAAGATTAGGGTTAAGGTCAGGCAACCCTTGTGTAAATCCTGTCCTGTGTATATGTATATCTTATTGATGAAAGCCCTACGCAAGTCCTGAGCATCGACTTCGCGCTTTGATCGGACTCGAGGTGACGGGGCATGCTTACATGACTTGGCAGGCAACCCTTGTGTAAATCCTGTCCTGTGTATATGTATATCTTATTGATGAAAGCCCTACGCAAGTCCTGAGCATCGACTTCGCGCTTTGATCGGACTCGAGGTGACGGGGCATGCTTACATGACTTGGCAGGCAACCCTTGTGTAAATCCTGTCCTGTGTATATGTATATCTTATTGATGAAAGCCCTACGCAAGTCCTGAGCATCGACTTCGCGCTTTGATCGGACTCGAGGTGACGGGGCATGCTTACATGACTTGGCAGGCAACCCTTGTGTAAATCCTGTCCTGTGTATATGTATATCTTATTGATGAAAGCCCTACGCAAGTCCTGAGCATCGACTTCGCGCTTTGATCGGACTCGAGGTGACGGGGCATGCTTACATGACTTGGCAGGCAACCCTTGTGTAAATCCTGTCCTGTGTATATGTATCTTCATTGATGAAAATCCTACACGCTTTGGTAGATGCTCATTAGAATGGTACAGTTATGTTACATGTAATTGATGGTTATGTTAATGATATCTCTATATCCGCTACTTACTATCTCAATCATTTTAGTCCCGATGTCTTGTTGCGTTGCGGTATGGGTGACCCCCAAAGCAAGCAGACCCTTGGTAGATAGAGGTAGGTGAGGACGGGGCAATCACAGTAGGGGTTCTTCAAGCGGGGTCTGGCTTGTTATAAGATTAGGGAAGATTGGGGCTTGATGTTAGAGACATACTAGGATAACTGCAGGCTTCAGGAATCTAAGGGTGTGAGGGGGCTGATAAAACCTAAATCTGGGTTGGCTCCAGTTCCACCCTTCACCGGCGTCGAGTGGGGAAGCTGAACTGTTAGATGCCGTTTAGGTAATGGGTGGCTAAAATTTAATGTGGGATTTTTAACCCAATCTCCTTAAGGAATCCATAAATAAATAATACCTCCACTCCACCCATTACTGCGACGGATAGATTTGGAAAGCTAAGTATTATTGTGTTCATATTTAAATATTTGTTTCCTGTGTAAAAATAAACGTAAACCTCATATGTTTTTCAGAGCCGCGACATTAATCTAGAGAGTCTAATTTTTAATTAGACTATCTAAGCTTTATTTTATTGCTTTATACTGTTTAATTTATGTTTTGACTAAGCCATTTAAGATAAAGATGACAGAACTTCAAATTTGACCTAACTTTATTAACAGGCTATGAGGTGACGTTAGTGGGTCAGGATTTGTTTTATTCGTCACCATGAATCACCCCGTTGAAGACGTATTAGTATAATCATACACAATTCTCTACTAACTGATGAGGCTCTGAATTGTTGTATGTATGGCCGAAACGTTAAGTTCTAAACACTCAGAAAAGGGCTAACCCTTACTTGATCTGTCTAATGCGCCGGGTCCTGAGTGTGGATATGTCTCCCTTACAAACCATCCTAAACATACTTATTGTGTGTTAAATTAGGCGTTCTGCCGCCTTAATTACTCTGATGAACTACTTACCACTTAACCATGTGCGTAACCGCACACCTATTTTATTATTTCATATGAACTTAGCTTGTACGAGACGTGTTTCGGGCGAGTATGGCCTCTCCAGGCTAGCGACTATTTAAACTTAAGGAGACTCGGGTTCGAACAGACCGATCGTAGGTTGTATTCAAATAATAACGAGATGGTCCCCGTAGTTTCATAGTCAGTCACCGTAGTAAAGATAAAATATATATGGTGCTATAAAGGTAGGCGTTGGTGGTGAGCACCACTTATCTATCCTAAAGAACAGTTTAGGGTTTGGTGTACGAAAGACCAATGTTTATTCGCTAACTCAATTATTAAGTGACAGGAAGGCGAAGTCACAAGATAAGCTAGTCCGATGAAACCTATCTACGAGTCCGTCAGAAGTTGGTCGTTATATACTTTCCTTGGTAAAGGTCCCAAGGCGTTAGTCAGATAATAGGTACGATACATTTGGCAACCGCTTAAGGTCGGACGGTATCCGAGGGCTTTAAAGTTGTTCAAAATCAAGTTATACATAGTTAAATTTCAATATTCATTCTAGCAATAAGGTAGGAACAGTCTAGTGTATAAGTTCGGCGAACTTAGGCTTCGTTTCGATTTTACAGTATTGATTTTTATAAACTTTTATATCCGAGTGTAGATAATCTCCATAGTTCGTAAACATAAACCCAATTTTAGTTCTAATAGCGAAATTCATATTGACAGGGTCGCGAGATACTAAAACAAAACCGAACCAACATAAATTAGTCGGAGGATGGACGAGTAACACGTTTAGACTATGTATCTGCGCAGAAGACAAAAATGTGAACTCTGCGCACTCACGTGACCACGAGACGCCAGCTGGGCACTTCGATGCACAGGCAAATGTATGAAAAGTCTGACCATCTGGTCATTAATCGGCCGAAGGGATAATTCGGTGGCGGGCCCAACAATTCTGAATAGAACAACTCATGAACCCTTAAGGAGTGGTTGTATATGTGAATTTTCCTGGACGATTCCCAGTTAGGGTTACCCGTAGAAAACCTGGAAACTAGGATTAGTAAATTTAGATAGACTCTCATACTAAATTTGTTTGTGAATAGCGCCCCCTATAAGCCCTTCTCAACATCCCCAAGATTATTATTAGACAGCTAGCTAAGATATCGATCGACCGAGTAATTCTACGATTGTTACACAGATGGCGTGAGCCACAGTGGTAAAATAATAATCATGAATGTATGAGGATTTCCGGATACGGTTAGAACCATGTCATTACTTTATTCAAAGGTAGGCTGTAGTTGTATTTTAGATCTACATTTACTTCTAATTTGTTAGTTTGTCTTTACGGCGGTTCTCCATATATTATTATAAGATAAGATTTGAAGAGAAGCTAGTAAGGATAGTGGTAGTCTCATTATATACTTAGATTGTCTATTTGTCTTGGGGTGGCTTCTCGAATACCATTACGACTTTATGGTTTCACATAGGGGTTGTTAACGGGTTGTCAACCAATAATTTATGCAACTACTAAACCAGTCGGCCCATCTGTGGTGCATTCTTAGTGTTATTAAGAGGGTTGTGTAATTTACGTAAGGGCCAGGCCGCGAGTATATTCGTGTGTTATCTATATATATATTCAATCTGTTAGTTCATCCGTATGGTGACTTCTCATATTACATTACAGTTTTATAACTTCGCTTAAGGGATCGACAGCTAGTCTGCTAATAATTTATCTATGTACTTAATAGGTCCGCTTGTCTCCCTAATGCCTTATATATGTTGTTATTAGTTCCGACCTTCGCCTAAGCGCAAGCTAGAGAACTGGTGACAGGTTAGTTGTGTAGGTTATAGGTTAATTAAGGGATCAATAGCGTACCTGCTAATAATTTATTTAGTTATTAAATAGGTCTGTCTGTCTCTTAAATGATTTTGTTATATTATAAGTGTATAATTTTAGTTAAGGGGAAGCCAGTGAGCTTATTAGTGGTTAGTACTTTCATATGTCTAAGGGTTCTTCCTTTTAAGGTGATTTTCCTACATTACTATGAGGTTACAAGTTTACTTAAGGGCAAGATAACTAGTGTATCGATGGACTACTTACCGTTTAAGAGTTCTCCTTTAAGGCGATTTCATACATTACTATAGGATTACGACTTCACTTAAGGGGTATGCGGTCATAGTCGTTATAACTTCAAGGCCTATCGTGTTCGAGGGGTAACCGTGTTATTACGAGACATGTTCGGAGTTGTAAGGAGGTAGCTAGGCTGGTGAATAGGGTGACTTAGGCTAGGGTACTTCGACTACGTTAGGATAATAAATCGCATATATTTTAATCTGAAACTCGCATTTAGTAATTTAAATTCTGGTCTAATGCTAATCAGGACTTAGTGGTTCTGCGGTTAAGGATTAGTTATAGGCCATTGCTTTTAATGTAGGTATAATGTAAAATTAGGGTTTTGATTTTGTTCTTTCACACCTGGGACTGATTGAATCCATACCTCTTAGGATCTGGGGTTATTATCGGTCACAACGAGGGGTCCAAATAGACGATTACGCCATTAGACGATCACAGCCAAATAAAATATTAGCTTTCTTTAATAATAACATTAACGGTTACAAAATACTATTAACATTTCTTGATAATAATAGAGACAACAATAATATGTTAGAATTACACATGTCTTCACGTATTCAAATTGGCGAGTACGTCGGTATACTCCACGTGAGTTCAAATTTATAATTTTATTATTTGTATAAGGGGGGGGGGTGTCTACATTATGTGTTGCCGTTACCAGGATAAGATATAGAACTAAAATAGGCTTGTAAAAGCCTACATTTTGTTGTCGTACAACGGATGGGAGGTCATTAAAATGGATTTGAGTTGGTGACTGGTGTGACAGAATGGAACCAATAAGCAAGATATAAATCTTGTTTAGAAGGCATTTTGTAGTTGTTTGTTACTTAAGCTTAGTTATAGACACATACTTTAATATAGCATATATGGGAATTGTAGGCCAAGTTTAGGATAAAACCATGTTAAATTAGTGTAAAAGAATGGTTTTTATTTTTTAGTTAGGTAGTACAGTACATCTATCTAGGTACTAGTATAGTAAGATATATTCTACGACTTAGGCTTAGATATAGGAAGGCATTACTAGTAATATGTAGACATAAAATTACGGCTAATACGCAAAATTAAAATTACATTTATAGAATGGTAGGCAGGGGTATGATCTAATAACCTTATTTATAAATACATACTCGTATATCTCAATCATCCGAAACCTAGGGAACGGTATTCGTAAGATAAATCTTACTAGTCTCGTTCAATCTGAACTTCTATGTGGTAGTACCTATATGCATATTGCCATAACATAGGTTTAAGAAAATGTTTAAAAACTAGATTCGAATAAATTTATTATTGGATAGCACTATTCAATAATTATGGACCTTAGCTTAATGTTGTGAGTACGTTTCGAATAAGCTTGTGAGTGTTGGTTTGTACGTATATGTGTGCGTAAGTAGATGTGGATAAGTATATAAATTCGCAGGTGTTTTATGGAAGGATTCTTGAACTTGTGATTGTCAACTGATAGAGTGGAGGAGTTAGCCGTACTATTTATAAAAAAGGGAACCCCCTTATGGACTTTAGTGGCCTGTCGCGAGGCGTATTACCGTATGGACATAGGTTAGAGATCAGTATAGTTGGTGTGGCCTTAATGAACTGTCTATATACGTAGAATTATTATTTAGAGGGGGGGGGGGGGCACTGTGGAATAAAGGTCTTATATGCTGGGGGAGGGAGAGGACATAATAAAATAACGAGCATTTAAGAGGGCCCCAACGCACATATACCTTTGCTATACGGGTGTGTAGCGGGAGTCGACAATGTTAGTTTCAGATAGAGCTCGTTTTCCAGTGGCGTAAAAATATTATAGATAGACCCACAACTTAGCGTAAAGGGGGGGAAATATTTGATTACAGTTACATCACATGCGATATAAAAATTAAATTACAGTAATTTTCTAGCTATGTAGTTATTTAACATGTCATGAAATAAATTATGCTCTCGCTACTTGTTGATAACGAGTTATGAATTAAAAATAGAAAAACGGGAAATTCGGCCGTAATTTTCTTAAAAAAAAATGGTTTGGACAGAAACCGCGCAACCAAATGCAGTAATCTGCTAGTCAAAGAATGTAGAAGGCCATGTTATTTTCGGTTTGGAACTTGCCATAGGACAGCGAAATCGATTTTAAAACCAAGCAGAAACCCATTGAAGTAGGGTGCAGCCTAAATGTATCATTTTACTATTGAAGAGTTAGAGTGAGCTAATTTATGATTAGGGAATGCATTGAAAGGCGGGATAGCGAGCATTTGGAATGTTAATGCAGAAGTAAGGTCATAAGGTCACTAAGATATTAGCTAAAGTAGGCCTCATCCATCTCAGTACTTTAATTTTATACTAAGTAGCGCTGACTTAGTAAGTTGGGATCATCCCCATAGGCCATTTAGACATATCTGTATATATGTGTAATTATCGGTTTATAAGTTTAGTTAAAAGGGTATTCCAAAGTACGAACATCTAATTACTGTTTCACTTGACGGTGACGTCTGTTAAGCCCTTAGACCAGGTGAACTTCCTCAGACGGGAAGATTCATGTCTGGTAGAAGGTAACCTTAACAAAGTAAACAGTAGATGTTAAAACGACTAAATGTACTTTGTGAGTTGTTAGTTTAGGGATATGATATGGTGAAAGAAAATTATATCAAATAATATAAACGAAAGGAGAAAAGGGTGTGCGCTCGAGCGGGGATTTGAACTCGGAGTTTCCCGGGGTCTTGGCGCGAGCGTGAGGTGTTTCGCCAACGGAGCTGTCTGAGGTGATTCTGTGCGATCGAATGTAGACGTTAGGTTTAGATCATCTTTTATAGATTCGTTGCTACCGGTCACGGGCTATTAGAATCAAATTTTAGGATACTTTTAGCTCATGCTTTTGCTTGACAAATTATATTACGTTTTGCTTGCCGATAAATATTTTATTACTAGGCGGACCGGTAATGTCAAAGGGTTTAACCTATTGTGATATTATTTATGAAAGTAATGAATTGGAAGTGTGATACTGAAATGTAGACGGGAAGTGCACTTATGTATGTATATATATATATATATATATACACAAATCGGATTAGGGAATGTAACGTATTTAAAGGTAAGGTAGGGTGAGGGAGGGTATTAGGTGGTGTTCGGGTCGGCTATGCCTATTAACATGTTCCTTTTGAACTAAATAGGTTATTGTTAATAAGTATTATCTGTTCAAAGGGTTTGTTGAGTAGGTGATATGTAGCAACTGAGAAATGAGGTATGTGTCGGGGATTAAAACCATTGGCAAAGGTCAGGGACCGGGTTTTGTTAGTGTAGTCATGTTAAGAGCAGTTAGAAATAAAATGTACATTACATGAGGGGAGGGTACCACAGGATAAATGGTGGAGTTGTTAGGGGAGGGGTCAACATAATAAGTGTTTATTAAACTGTATTAACGTTTATTCAGAATTAGGATTCGCATGAAATATAAATATATATATAAATTAGGTTCAGCGTAAGGTGAAAAGTGAGCTAGAACGTGGATAGATACTATTATCTGCTATGTAGATGTGAAACTAAGGCAAAATTATTAAACCCAGCCGAGTAGGACAAGGTTATTATTTAGGTTGGTATGAATCGTGAATTGAAATGATTTTGGATTTTTATACATGGTCAGTGTAACCCCTGTGATTTTTGCCGTGTGAGTTGCAGGGGGTCGTAATGTTTCGGCAGGTGCGATCCCTGAGTGACCGCGGGCGGTGCATGTCTATGTGTGTGTATACATATTAGTATGCATACATGTGTATATGTGTCGAAGTTGAGGTCGGGCCCTGCCTTAATGGTGGGAGAGTCAGGTCCTTAACTGAAAGAGCGAAAAGGGTTATGCTGAGGGTGTGTTTAAATCGTCGCGGGTAAAGATTGTAATTTGTTAGGGCCTGAACTGAAATGATTTGGATTTTTTATACATGGCTAGTGTAACCCCTGTGATTTTTGCCGTGTGAGTTGCAGGGGGTCGTAATGTTTCGACAGGTACGATCCCTGAGTGACCGCGGGCGGTGCATGTCTATGTGTGTGTATACATATTAGTATGCATACATGTGTATATGTGTCGAAGTTGAGGTCGGGCCCTGCATGATGGTGGGAGAGTCAGGTCCTTAACTGAAGAAGAAAAGGGTGTTATGCTGGAGATGTGCTTAAGTCATCGGGAAAAAGATAAAAATAAAAAAGAAAAGGGGGGGGAAAGTTGTGAGTTGTTAGGATAGACAAACTTGCCTTGTGGGGTTCAGGGAGGTTTTAAGGTTCCGGCGACTGCCGTTTTGGTGGATCGCTTCCGGTGTATGGTTGGATAAGAGTGTGGAGGTATGCGTACATATGTATACGTCGTTAGTGGAAGTTAGGCTTAACGTGAATGAGGAGTGGTTAGTTAAGGGGAGGAGGGGGATATGCGGAGTATGGGATTAGGCCGCTCTAGTATCAGCATTATTACACAAGGTTCAAATTTTACAACCGGTTCTTATAGTTGCTGATAACAATTTAATATTTGCTTCTTCATATCATTAAATAAACAACCCTCGGACGTCATTGCCCTATTCAGACTTTTATACATCATAACGAGCTGAGGTTGAGTGAGGCCTTTGGTCCTTAACTGAAGCAGATCCGTCATAGCTATTTATTGCTAGAATGAACAAACTCCACCGTTTGCGTCCAAACATCATCGCCATATTCTAACTACTATATCTATCATAACGAGCTGAGGTTGAGTGAGGCCCTTGGTCCTTAATCGAAGCGTATACACTATAATGAGCCTAGATTGAGTGAGGCCTTGGTCCTTAACCGAAGCATATCCGTCATAGCTATCTATCGCTAATATTGGACCAACTCAACTGTCTGTTTCGGAATATCGCCAAATGGAAAAACTCAACTGTTTCCATCATAATTATCTAAAGCCAATAATGGACAAACTCAACTGGTTGTTTCCGAACGTCATCAAAGGGACAAACTCAACTGTTTGCGTCCTAACGTCATCACCATATTCAAACTACAATATCTATCACAATTACCTACGGCTAAAAATGGACAAACTAGACTGTTTGCTTCCGAATGTCATAAAATGGACAAACTCATCTGGTTGCTTTCGAACATCGTCTAAGGGACAAACTTAACTGTTTATTCCTGAATATCATCAAATGGACAAACTCAACTGGTTGCGTCCTAACGTCATCACCATATTCAAACTACAATATCTATCACAATTACCTACGGCTAAAAATGGACAAACTCAACTGTTTGCTTCCGAATGTCATCAAATGGACAAACTGAACTGTTTGTTTCCAAACGTCGTCGCCATATTCAAACTACTATGTCTATCACAATTACCTACGACTAAAAATGGACAAACTAGACTGTTTGCTTCCGAATGTCATAAAATGGACAAACTCATCTGGTTGCTTTCGAACATCGTCTAAGGGACAAACTTAACTGTTTATTCCTGAATATCATCAAATGGACAAACTCAACTGTTTGCGTCCTAACGTCATCACCATATTCAAACTACTATATCTATCACAATTACCTACGGCTAAAAAAATGTACAAACTCAACTGTTTGCTTCCGAATGTCATCAAATGGACAAACTCAACTGTTTGTTTCCGAACGTCATCAAATGGACAAACTCAACTGTTTGCGTCCAAACATAATCGCCATATTGAAACTACTATATCTATCATGACGAGCCGAGGTTGAGTGAGGCCCTTGGTCCTTAATCGAAGCATATACATTGTAACGAGCCTAGATTGAGTGAGGCCCTTGGTCCTTAACCGAAGCATATCCATCATGATTACCTACGACTAATAATGGACGAACTCAACTGTTTGTTTCCAAACGTCGTTGCCATATTCAGACTGCAATATATATCATAATTACCTACATCTAATAATGGACAAACTGAACTGTTTGGTTCCAAACGTCGTCGCCATATTCAAACTACTATATCTATCATGATTACCTACATCTAATAATTGACAAACTCAACTGTTTGTTTCCAAACATCGTCGACATATTCAAACTACTATATCTATCATAATTACCTACATCTAAGAATGGACAAACTCAACTGTTTGTTTTCAAACGTCGTCGCCATATTCAAACTACTATATCTATCATAATTACCTACATCTAATAATGAACAAACTCAACTGTTTGTTTCCAAACATCATCGCCATATTTAAACTACTATAACTATCCCGACAAGCCGAGGTTGAGAGAGGCCTTTGGTCCTTAATCGAAGCATATTCATCATAACAAGCCTAGATTAAGTGAGGCCCTTGGTCCTTAACCGAAGCATTTCCGTCGTACCCGTCCTGATTATCTACGACTAATAATGGAAAAACTCAACTGTTTGCTTCCAATCATATTTCCCTTCTTCGATCTACTATATTCTTCATAACTATCCATTATATCTGGTGTTTCCTATCGTAGCGTTGCAGGGGACTGACCTTGTTTCGACAGGGTGGGTCCCTGAGTAGTCGCTGGCTGAGGTTGAGTGAGGCCAGTGGTCCTTAACTGAAGCTGTGTTCGTCATAGTTATTTGCTGCATTTGAGTAAAGCACGATCTTAAGCACTATAATTTCTTTTTAATCTCTTACGTTCTATTTCGAGTAATTATTATGACGTGTCATTCATTATTATTAGGAGGCTCTTAGGTGATCATCGTAGCTTATTGGGTACAGCCCTTTAAACCAGTTTAGATTAGTGAGGAACATGATGAGACAACTAGTACCACGCTAAACCAGGTTTGATTAGTCATCGTCTTGGTACGGAACTATAGTATGAGATTCATTAATATCTAAATGGAAGCAGACCTTGAACGATGAGATAACCTTGGAGTTGAGGGTGATTATAGGATGGGAGATGTCCATTAAGTTGATTAGTTAGAAATCAGTAGTGTCGAGAGACTGATTTAAGCTTTAGGTGCTGTTGCTAGTTTTAATAGGGTGAACGTATGATTATGTTTTAGGGTGAACTAAGTTGATTTTACGACGGGGGAATGGATGGAAAACCGTCGATAATATAAGCGAGAGGGAATTGGAGGAAATGAAAGATAAGGCTAGGACTGAATGGGTAAAGTGCAGTTAAAGGAAGGGTGATCCTTATGAGAAGACACGTTGAAAGGAACAATTCCGGTCAGGGAATTTGATGAAAGCGCGTAGAACTGATAACTCAAGTGTGAGGGTGAAGTGGATTAAGAAGTTTTCATTGTTGTATAAGGGGCCTTGTGTATTAGTCGCGATACCGCTCTCGGAGGAGGTTACGGGAAATTTCGATGCGATTTCTTTTTTACTGACGGCAGGGCTAGGATTAAGGTAAGGATAATATTAGGTTTATTAGGTTCAGGGCAATTAGGGTTAGGTAAACATGAGGTTTATAGGGTTTAGGTACACATAAAATTTATTAGGTTTAGGTAAACATGAGGATTATTAGGCTTAGGTTACAGATATGTTTAGGAGGTCTAGGTTAACATGAGGTTTATAGTGTTTAGGTTAACATTAGGGTTTATTAGGTTTGGGTGGACATGAGGGTTATAAGGTTTAGGTTACGGTTATGTTTGGGAAGTCCAGGTCAACATGAGGGTTGTTGGATTTAGGTTTATGTAGGGGTTTTTAGGTTAAGGTTAGCGTTATTGCTGAATTAAGGTTAGATTAAGTCTCGAGTAATTTATATGTCATTACTGAACTAGGTTCGAGTTGTAAGTCGAGGTCTTAAAACTTAGGTGTAGAGATCCAGTGGTTAATTAAGAAACAAGTCACAACTGATAAGTGTACATTTATGACTTGTTGGGGAGGATTGTAGTGGTCCCAAGCCTTTTATAAAGAATTGTAATAATCTGGACCCCACGACACGGTGTTGACATGCTAATTTAAGTTTTAAGAGAGCAGGTGAATTAAAGATAGAATTTATCAATAATAAATATAAATTTGATTAATCACCTTCGTAATTCATACCGATCGGATACTCCTAATAAATGGATAGAAAGGAGATCAATGAAGTATGAAGTAAGTGAGGGGCCCGGATGTCCTCACCGGGGTTCGATTAATATGGTTGTACCTACGTCATAAGGCGTAAATCGCAGTGGGATCCTAAAATCATCAACACAAAGAAAAATAATTACTCGTTAAATACGACCGATTCGTAAAGTAGCAGATAACCAGGAGGTTAAAATATATGGAGAATATCGAACGATTATTTTCAGTTAATTGTTATAAATATCGTAGGGCGCGAGAGGGATAGTAGAGTAGGCTCCGCGCCGCTTACGACGAGCCTTCAATGTGTAAATTAATCGAAGCTGTATAATCGAGTCACAAAGAAGCGGAGAAACTAGTTCGGCAGGTAAAGAGTTTAGTAGAATCGGTTTACGATCTCGATATGATGTCCGATTATTACTATAAAGTAACTGGCCACTAAAATGCGAAGCACGTGGGTACACGTGGAAGTAAAATAAAGAAGAAATTAACTGGCGCCACAATCCCTAGACACGCCACGCGTTCAGGCCGCGTCTATCGGGGGGGGAGGGGAGAACGGTTATAAGCGATAGGCGTCAGTTGCGGCACCCTTTTCCACTGTCGTCGTACCGAGAGGCTGGCCGTGCTCGAGATTCCTGAGGAAGCGGGAAGGACAGGACGAACAAAGATTTGGAGAAATTTAATACCGACGCCGTGCACGTTTCGCCTACATCAAATATCAGTAAGTGTCTTTTGTGAGAACTGAGGCTAGCAATGTCAACTTATTATTGATGGGTTTGTACTATGGGGCTTTGTGAGGGACTTCCTTTATACCATGGCGTAAGGACTGTGTAAGGGACCGTGTAAGATGCCACCTTGGTTAAAGTGAAGGGTTGGTTGGGGAAAATTGAAAGTGGTTGACTTTTTGGTTGGGATTCTAGTTGTAAATTTGGAGTAGAGAAGGGAAGAACCCTTGCTTATTAAAAATGCAGAGGTAGTTTGTTGACATTGTTGGCTATGTACTCTTAAAGGAAAAGAGATTGCCGATTTCTGCAGAAAATTTAGTGGAGAAAAGGGCTCCTGCCGGGATCGGCGTCTCTTAACATGATGTTGTAAATTTTGTGATACTTTGTGGGAAGAAATCCCGTAATTAGGCTCTGATCTGATTAGTTAAGAAATCGTTTAAGATTAGGGTTAAGGTCAGGCAACCCTTGTGTAAATCCTGTCCTGTGTATATGTATATCTTATTGATGAAAGCCCTACGCAAGTCCTGAGCATCGACTTCGCGCTTTGATCGGACTCGAGGTGACGGGGCATGCTTACATGACTTGGCAGGCAACCCTTGTGTAAATCCTGTCCTGTGTATATGTATATCTTATTGATGAAAGCCCTACGCAAGTCCTGAGCATCGACTTCGCGCTTTGATCGGACTCGAGGTGACGGGGCATGCTTACATGACTTGGCAGGCAACCCTTGTGTAAATCCTGTCCTGTGTATATGTATATCTTATTGATGAAAGCCCTACGCAAGTCCTGAGCATCGACTTCGCGCTTTGATCGGACTCGAGGTGACGGGGCATGCTTACATGACTTGGCAGGCAACCCTTGTGTAAATCCTGTCCTGTGTATATGTATATCTTATTGATGAAAGCCCTACGCAAGTCCTGAGCATCGACTTCGCGCTTTGATCGGACTCGAGGTGACGGGGCATGCTTACATGACTTGGCAGGCAACCCTTGTGTAAATCCTGTCCTGTGTATATGTATCTTCATTGATGAAAATCCTACACGCTTTGGTAGATGCTCATTAGAATGGTACAGTTATGTTACATGTAATTGATGGTTATGTTAATGATATCTCTATATCCGCTACTTACTATCTCAATCATTTTAGTCCCGATGTCTTGTTGCGTTGCGGTATGGGTGACCCCCAAAGCAAGCAGACCCTTGGTAGATAGAGGTAGGTGAGGACGGGGCAATCACAGTAGGGGTTCTTCAAGCGGGGTCTGGCTTGTTATAAGATTAGGGAAGATTGGGGCTTGATGTTAGAGACATACTAGGATAACTGCAGGCTTCAGGAATCTAAGGGTGTGAGGGGGCTGATAAAACCTAAATCTGGGTTGGCTCCAGTTCCACCCTTCACCGGCGTCGAGTGGGGAAGCTGAACTGTTAGATGCCGTTTAGGTAATGGGTGGCTAAAATTTAATGTGGGATTTTTAACCCAATCTCCTTAAGGAATCCATAAATAAATAATACCTCCACTCCACCCATTACTGCGACGGATAGATTTGGAAAGCTAAGTATTATTGTGTTCATATTTAAATATTTGTTTCCTGTGTAAAAATAAACGTAAACCTCATATGTTTTTCAGAGCCGCGACATTAATCTAGAGAGTCTAATTTTTAATTAGACTATCTAAGCTTTATTTTATTGCTTTATACTGTTTAATTTATGTTTTGACTAAGCCATTTAAGATAAAGATGACAGAACTTCAAATTTGACCTAACTTTATTAACAGGCTATGAGGTGACGTTAGTGGGTCAGGATTTGTTTTATTCGTCACCATGAATCACCCCGTTGAAGACGTATTAGTATAATCATACACAATTCTCTACTAACTGATGAGGCTCTGAATTGTTGTATGTATGGCCGAAACGTTAAGTTCTAAACACTCAGAAAAGGGCTAACCCTTACTTGATCTGTCTAATGCGCCGGGTCCTGAGTGTGGATATGTCTCCCTTACAAACCATCCTAAACATACTTATTGTGTGTTAAATTAGGCGTTCTGCCGCCTTAATTACTCTGATGAACTACTTACCACTTAACCATGTGCGTAACCGCACACCTATTTTATTATTTCATATGAACTTAGCTTGTACGAGACGTGTTTCGGGCGAGTATGGCCTCTCCAGGCTAGCGACTATTTAAACTTAAGGAGACTCGGGTTCGAACAGACCGATCGTAGGTTGTATTCAAATAATAACGAGATGGTCCCCGTAGTTTCATAGTCAGTCACCGTAGTAAAGATAAAATATATATGGTGCTATAAAGGTAGGCGTTGGTGGTGAGCACCACTTATCTATCCTAAAGAACAGTTTAGGGTTTGGTGTACGAAAGACCAATGTTTATTCGCTAACTCAATTATTAAGTGACAGGAAGGCGAAGTCACAAGATAAGCTAGTCCGATGAAACCTATCTACGAGTCCGTCAGAAGTTGGTCGTTATATACTTTCCTTGGTAAAGGTCCCAAGGCGTTAGTCAGATAATAGGTACGATACATTTGGCAACCGCTTAAGGTCGGACGGTATCCGAGGGCTTTAAAGTTGTTCAAAATCAAGTTATACATAGTTAAATTTCAATATTCATTCTAGCAATAAGGTAGGAACAGTCTAGTGTATAAGTTCGGCGAACTTAGGCTTCGTTTCGATTTTACAGTATTGATTTTTATAAACTTTTATATCCGAGTGTAGATAATCTCCATAGTTCGTAAACATAAACCCAATTTTAGTTCTAATAGCGAAATTCATATTGACAGGGTCGCGAGATACTAAAACAAAACCGAACCAACATAAATTAGTCGGAGGATGGACGAGTAACACGTTTAGACTATGTATCTGCGCAGAAGACAAAAATGTGAACTCTGCGCACTCACGTGACCACGAGACGCCAGCTGGGCACTTCGATGCACAGGCAAATGTATGAAAAGTCTGACCATCTGGTCATTAATCGGCCGAAGGGATAATTCGGTGGCGGGCCCAACAATTCTGAATAGAACAACTCATGAACCCTTAAGGAGTGGTTGTATATGTGAATTTTCCTGGACGATTCCCAGTTAGGGTTACCCGTAGAAAACCTGGAAACTAGGATTAGTAAATTTAGATAGACTCTCATACTAAATTTGTTTGTGAATAGCGCCCCCTATAAGCCCTTCTCAACATCCCCAAGATTATTATTAGACAGCTAGCTAAGATATCGATCGACCGAGTAATTCTACGATTGTTACACAGATGGCGTGAGCCACAGTGGTAAAATAATAATCATGAATGTATGAGGATTTCCGGATACGGTTAGAACCATGTCATTACTTTATTCAAAGGTAGGCTGTAGTTGTATTTTAGATCTACATTTACTTCTAATTTGTTAGTTTGTCTTTACGGCGGTTCTCCATATATTATTATAAGATAAGATTTGAAGAGAAGCTAGTAAGGATAGTGGTAGTCTCATTATATACTTAGATTGTCTATTTGTCTTGGGGTGGCTTCTCGAATACCATTACGACTTTATGGTTTCACATAGGGGTTGTTAACGGGTTGTCAACCAATAATTTATGCAACTACTAAACCAGTCGGCCCATCTGTGGTGCATTCTTAGTGTTATTAAGAGGGTTGTGTAATTTACGTAAGGGCCAGGCCGCGAGTATATTCGTGTGTTATCTATATATATATTCAATCTGTTAGTTCATCCGTATGGTGACTTCTCATATTACATTACAGTTTTATAACTTCGCTTAAGGGATCGACAGCTAGTCTGCTAATAATTTATCTATGTACTTAATAGGTCCGCTTGTCTCCCTAATGCCTTATATATGTTGTTATTAGTTCCGACCTTCGCCTAAGCGCAAGCTAGAGAACTGGTGACAGGTTAGTTGTGTAGGTTATAGGTTAATTAAGGGATCAATAGCGTACCTGCTAATAATTTATTTAGTTATTAAATAGGTCTGTCTGTCTCTTAAATGATTTTGTTATATTATAAGTGTATAATTTTAGTTAAGGGGAAGCCAGTGAGCTTATTAGTGGTTAGTACTTTCATATGTCTAAGGGTTCTTCCTTTTAAGGTGATTTTCCTACATTACTATGAGGTTACAAGTTTACTTAAGGGCAAGATAACTAGTGTATCGATGGACTACTTACCGTTTAAGAGTTCTCCTTTAAGGCGATTTCATACATTACTATAGGATTACGACTTCACTTAAGGGGTATGCGGTCATAGTCGTTATAACTTCAAGGCCTATCGTGTTCGAGGGGTAACCGTGTTATTACGAGACATGTTCGGAGTTGTAAGGAGGTAGCTAGGCTGGTGAATAGGGTGACTTAGGCTAGGGTACTTCGACTACGTTAGGATAATAAATCGCATATATTTTAATCTGAAACTCGCATTTAGTAATTTAAATTCTGGTCTAATGCTAATCAGGACTTAGTGGTTCTGCGGTTAAGGATTAGTTATAGGCCATTGCTTTTAATGTAGGTATAATGTAAAATTAGGGTTTTGATTTTGTTCTTTCACACCTGGGACTGATTGAATCCATACCTCTTAGGATCTGGGGTTATTATCGGTCACAACGAGGGGTCCAAATAGACGATTACGCCATTAGACGATCACAGCCAAATAAAATATTAGCTTTCTTTAATAATAACATTAACGGTTACAAAATACTATTAACATTTCTTGATAATAATAGAGACAACAATAATATGTTAGAATTACACATGTCTTCACGTATTCAAATTGGCGAGTACGTCGGTATACTCCACGTGAGTTCAAATTTATAATTTTATTATTTGTATAAGGGGGGGGGGTGTCTACAAGCAGGGTAGAGAAAATGTCAACGGTAAAAGATCCTCAGGATCAGCAATCACTATAGGATTCCCGCAGGGCTCAATTTTAAAACATTGTTTTTTTTTATGATACCTCTTTTCTTTTTAAAGTTAACAGATGACAGTCATGTTATGATGAATTGAATAATGCCATTTCAATCACTATAGCAGTCCCTCATGGCTCAATTTCAAGACATTGTTTTATTAGATGACACCCTCTTCTCTTTTTAAAGTTAACAGATGACAGACATGTTATGATGAATTGAATAATGCCATTTCAATCACTATAGCAGTCCCTCATGGTTCAATTTCAAGACATTGTTTTATTAGATGACATCCTCTTCTCTTTTTAAAGTTAACATATGACAGACATGTTATGATGAATTGAATAATGCCATTTCAATCACTATAGCAGTCCCTCATGGCTCAATTTCAAGACATTGTTTTATTAGATGACACCTCTTTTCTTTTTAAAGTTAACAGATGACAGACATGTTATGATGAATTGAATAATGCCATTTCAATCACTATAGCAGCAAAAAAACCAACTGTGTTAAAATTACATTGAGAAATGTTAGTCAAATACAGACATGTATTAATATTAAACTTGTTGATTCAACAGTCTCACTTGGCACAACGCTGGACTCCAAATCAATGGGGTCCTCATATTCATAAGCTAGCTAACAAAGTTCCTCATAATGTTCAAAAGCGGTCAATAAGTAAATTTAAAACTTTTAGCAAACAACTACTTTGTAAAAAAGCATACTACAATATTTCAGACTATGTAAATGATAAAAACCCATGGAACTGAAGATGCTTAATGACAAGACGCAAAGGTAAACCAAATTAACATGTGTAGCTTAAAATTGAAATTATTTTTACTTGCTTTTATTTTTTTTATTCTTTAGCAAAATGCATATGAGGCTTGGACCACGGCTCGTTATAATAAGGATCCGAATATTTCTGAGTTAAAACGCAAATTAAATGCTGCCTCGAAGTTCAGTAGGAAAGCAACTGCCAGAGCAAAATTCCAATTCATAGGCAAAATAGGTGGGCGACTTGCGAGCTATCCTTCTGGGAGTTGTGCTTTCTGGTCGCTTGCCAAAGCTGCCGAAGGGAACTTTTGCCAGTCGTCGTTACCACCACTGCGAAAGACCGATGGTGACTTGGCCCATAGTGCTAAAGAGAAAGCCGATCTACTGGGCAGTCTCTTTGCCTCGAACTCGAAAATGAACGATGAAGGCGCTGTACCACCTACTATACCGTGGTGCGGTAAGACCATGCCGGAAATCTCCATAACGCAGCGGGAGGTCAGACGGGCGTTGCTTTCTCTAGACGTTCATAAGTCGAGTGGGCCAGACGGTATACCAGCAGTGGTGCTTAAGCAGTGTGCTCCTGAGTTATCTCCTGTACTCACGCGCCTCTTCGCGCTTTCCTACCACACTAGGCAATTTCCGTCTTCATGGAAGACTGCGAATATGCACCCGGTGCCCAAAAAGGGCGATAGATCAGATCCATCGAATTACAGGCCTATCGCTATTACCTCTCTCCTCTCTAAGGTGATGGAGCGTGTGATCAACACACAGCTTCTAAGATACCTAGAAGTACACGATCTGGTCAGTGACCGTCAATATGGCTTTCGCCACGGTCGCTCGACTGGTGACCTTCTAGTGTATCTCACACACCGATGGGCACTAGCCATTGAGAGTCAGGGGGAGGCATTGGCATGTAGCCTGGACATAGCGAAGGCGTTCGATCGGGTCTGGCACCAGGGTCTTCTATCGAAGTTGCCATCTTACGGAGTGCCCGAGGGTTTGTGCAAATGGGTGGCTAGCTTTTTGTCCAGCAGACGCATACGAACCGTAGTTGACGGTAGTTGCTCTGATAGCAAGGACATTAATGCTGGTGTCCCGCAAGGCTCTGTGCTGTCTCCTACGCTGTTTCTACTGCATATCAATGACATCAACAACATACATTGCTATGCAGATGACAGTACTGGAGACGCTTTTTACACGGGTCGTGCAAACATCCCTCGTTCCGTTGTGGAGGAAAACCGCGGAGAACTTGTGTCGCAAATCGAGACCACACTGTCCCAGGTCTCTGACTGGGGACGGGTAAACTTGGTCCGATTCAACCCTACAAAGACACAAGTGTGCGCGTTCACCGCTAAGAAAACTCCATTCACTGTAGTCCCACAATTCCAGAACACTCCCCTCTCCATCTCCAAGAGCATTGGGATTCTTGGTGTCGACATCTCCAGCGATGTTCAGTTCCGAGATCATTAACAAGATAAGGTGAAGCTTGCGTCCAAAAAACTTGTTGTACTCAACAGAGCGAAGCAGTGCTTCACGTCGGGGCAAAGGTTGTTACTTTACAAGTCGCAAGTTCGGTCCCATATGGAGTACTGCTGCCATCTCTGGGCAGGTGCACCCGGATACCAGCTTGGCCCTTTTGACTCGGTTCAACGACGGGCTGTGAGAATTGTCGACGATTCCAAACTCACTTGCCGTATCGAGCCCTTAAGTCTGAGGAGAGACTTTGCCTCACTGTGTGTGTTCTACCGCTTGTACAATGGGTTTTGTTCTGAGGAATTGTTCGAAATGATGCCCACGTCTACCTTCTACCATTGCACCGCTCGCCATCGGCAGGGAATTCATTCTCACACTTTAGAACCTAAATGGTCGCGTACAGTGACTCTGAAGTTGTGGAATGAGCTCCCTGCCAAGGTTTTCTGCAAGGACTACAGTATGGAGTTCTTCAAGAAAGAAGTTATTAGATTTCTGAAGGGTCGGCAACGCGCAAGTGATACCCCTGGTGTTGCAAGCGTCCATAGGCTACGGTGACCGCTTACCATCAAGCGGACCGTAAACTTGTTTGCCACCTTAGTTGTATAAAAAAAAAAAAAAAAAAACTCACAATGCTTCCTTTTTCATTTTTATTCTTCCTTCATCTTGTGGTGGAATGTTGCAAGCTTAATTAAACATACTTCCTGTTGAATTTTTTTCCCATGAAATTTTGCATACTTGCTGAGCTCGAATGACAATACAATATTCCATAGTAACTTTGACCAACAACCCCCTCCCAGAGTTGTACCAGGCAGGGGTACAAACTAGAGGTGGAGGTGTAAAATTTAAAAATCTTCAAAATGGTTATCGGGGGGTTTTGATGGTCGCAAATCATGAATTTGATGTTCATTTGGATGTTATCACCTCTTGGCATATGCAGGAAGTGCACCTGAAGGTGGACATTAGGGTAGAACGTGAAAAATTAAGCGAAAATTTAATTACTAAGTTATATTGAAGACAATATCGTTCTCTAAGTTCTCATCACCCAACTAATGAAACTTGGGCAATAAACTATAAAAATTCAATTAAATTACTACTAAAAAGCATAAAATAAAAAAAGAGTTTTTTAAAAACTTGCTTTTCTTAAAACATTAGAATCATATAAAATTTCAATCTAACCAAAAATACATTTTTTTTTTAAAACTTACTTTCAAGTTTCTTGACGGATTCTTCTCGGTAGAAATCAACATTGTGAACTGTTTTAAAAAAATAGTATTTCAAAACATTATACATAACATAATTCATTATTGAATAAAAAAATTTACTTTGACGTTAATACATAGTTATGACTAAAATAAAGAGTAGTTTTTCAATTTGGACAGTTATACTGTCTGATTACTACACTTTGGTGTAGGTATTAATAATATCAATTTTAGCGGCACCGGCGAGGCGGGGGGCGGGGGGAGGGGCGGGGTGGTGATGCGGTGATGTGTTCCGAGAAGTGGCACAGGTCCTACCTCCGACGAAGAGCGCTGAGGCTACGTTGGGTAGCACATAATTTCGAAATTGAAGTGAGGGATTTTCAAAATTACTTTTTTTATCGGCGGTTATGCCTCACTTTTCTGAAGACAATTTTTTTGGTCTACTTTTTACTCTTCAAAACCTCTTATAACTGAAATAAACTAACATTTCAATTATGATTTAGTGCTATGTTTGCGATTTATTGATGCAGCAAAGTATGAGTATTCGTGTATCGAATGGCCGAAATAGCAAGATGAAAGGGTTCTGAATGACATATATTTTTTTTCAAGTAGGAGGAATTTGAATCTAAACATTTTAGGAATAAAACACATTTTAACTAAGGTGTAGAGCTTGCGAATTTAGGGCTTGTAGAGATAGAAGTTTGGCTTCTTCATGAGATCTGGTAACTTTTTGACAGAGCGAGCCATATTATGGTCTCGTCTTAGCAACATTTTACAAGAAAATATGAAATGTTTTTTGTGGGATTTCCTTTCTTTTTGTAAATTGCTTATGACCATATTTTTTATTTTGTTCATAGTTTCTTTTTTTAAATTGTTACATTATAAACGTGATTTCTAACTTCGTATCAAAGGCTGACGTTCTATCGCAAAATAATGTGTGACCACAGGGGGTCATCTAAAGTGAAAATAAATTGTAGTACCGAATAAAAGTAAGAACTCCCCAATTCGAGGTAATCACTTTAAGGATGGTAAGACCAAGATTACGCACACAGATGTAAAAATGATAGTCGTATTACCTGATTCACACACACATCGATAGGAAAATGGCTCGCAACACTCCGTTTGATATTGTTTCGGACACGGTAATTAGACGTATAAGTCATCTTTGCATATTACTATTGTATCTCTAGTATTTAAGCTGTAATCCGGCGTTAAAGAGGAAAATTATTTATTTTTGCTGCCGATATACCGTCTATTTTATGTTTACTATAAAATGGTTCAAACATATTTTTTAGATTTATTCCGCGAAACTACCAAGAGAGAAAGAGAGAGAGAAATGAGAGGGTAAGAAAGGGAGAAAAAGGGAGGGGAGGAAAGAGGCAAATGCATTATGTGACATGATGTGTATGGCTGGGTCGGAATGTGTTTTCGAGCCACTTGGTGGGTATAAGTATTTGGGAACACGGGTTCCCTGACTCCGTTGAGGTGACGTAATAATAAGTAAAATGTTCAAGTTGATGACTCCATTTATTGTACAGAACGTCACACAGCTTAGGTATCGATAGACGGCCTGAAGTGGAAACGTAAGGTCGGGTCCAAATTGTACTCTTACGGCGGGCACGGTTGCGAGATGTTGGACACAATGCGAATTGGTATCGCGCAGTAACTACCGGTGTCTCTGTGATAACTGTAGGTCAGCTGCGATAACTAGTGATAACTGTCGGTGACTGGCGGTAACTAACTGTAACTCTCTTGATCCCTTCGTTTCCACTTCTTAAGTAACTGCGTAAGAAGGCGGTGCTGTAGTTATGGAGACGCGTTGCCAGGTTGACTGGCTATTGGTCGAATGTGCGGGAGGAGAGAGAATGACCATTGTTATTGGTCAGAAGTGTTCGGCGCGTATTTTGAATGAAGCACCACGTGCTAGAGTGACGTCACAGGGTTTTGGCGCGTAGTGTTCCACGCGGACTTTTATGACGGCAATTGCGTTAGCTTACGGTGAAGTCCCATGGTCGAAATAACGGGAATTGATATTTTAGAAACGGGACTCTTTTGTTGGGAGACATCCGTTTGGATAAAGCGGCGAATATACCGTTAGTTGGGCAAGGCTATGGATGATGCAATTTGCCAGAAAGTTCCTACACCACCCCCCTACGCAGATAAAAAGGCCAGGGCGAAAAAAAAAATAACATATACAATTTACAGAAGAACACAGATAGAATACAAAAAAAACACAATTTACATAAAAAAAAAAGAAAAAATCACATACAGAACATAAAGGGAAATAGACGTCTTATACAAGTGCGTACAGGTTGAAAATATAAAGTTTTTATACAGTAAGAATATTGCTAGTCTTATAATGTACAAAAAAACATTAAAAAAACACACAAATAAAAACCTTACAAAGAAACACAACAAGAATAGAAAATAAGAAATTGATAGAACGCCCGTAATAAAAAATTTAAAAAAAAAAAAGTTATACGATATATATAACACTGTAGACACTAGTTTCCATGGTAAAAAAAAATGTTATAACTACACTTACATACAGTACATATTTTATACACATTATCTTAACGAACACTATTTTTAACTATAATTAAATGGCTGGGCAAAACGGACCTTTCTGCCCGACCTGGTGGTGTACGATGTGGTTTGTTGAGACGGAGGTGTAGTTACTGGTGTGGGTTGTGGCTTATTATTTACACTACTGTCTAATTCTATGTGTGCCGGTTTAACCCTATCTATACTTACCTTTACGTCCTTACCATTAATTTCTATCGTAAGTGTCTTATCTCTACGCTTAACTATTCGGAACGGGCCAGTATAAGGCGGTTGGAGTGACCTGCGTACGGTGTCATCACGCAAGAAAACGTGGGTTGCCACTGCCATGTCTTTGTGAACAAATGTTGCCAGCTGATTATGTCGCGAAGCTGGGATAGGCCTTAACTTAGACATCTTTTGCCTCAGCTGGACAACAAAGTTCGTAACGTCTTCGCTCCGTTCGTTCGTGTGAGATGGTACCACTAGCTCTCCTGGTAGCCTTAGGCGTTCTCCATAAACTAACTCCGCTGCTGAAGATTTTAAATCTTCTTTAAGGGCTGTGCGTATTCCCAGTAGCACTAGAGGCAACGCCTTGACCCATGTGTCATTATGGCACATCAGGGCTGCCTTCAGTTGGCGATGGAATCGCTCCACCATGCCGTTGGCACAGGGATGGTAGCTTGTGGTCCGGATCCGTTTGGTGGCGCAGGAGTCTAAAAGCTGTTTAAATAGCTGGGACTCAAACTGACGCCCTTGGTCAGTAGTAATAGTGGTAGGTACACCATAGCGTTATACCCAGCCACTGACAAATTTTTCGGCTACCTCTTCTGCTGTTATAGTGTTCATTGGCCATGCCTCTGGCCAGCGAGTAAACCTGTCAACTGCAGTCAGACAGTAAGAGAAACCATTGGAGGAAGGCATAGGACCAATGATATCTAAATGTACGTGGCGAAACCTGCCAGACGGAATATCAAAATGACCCAGCGGAGAATTGATGTGCCTCGAGACCTTGCTTCGTTGACATGGGATACATGTACGTGCCCATGCACGGCAGTCTTTTTGGATTTGAGGCCACACGAACCGCTCAGATACCAAGCGTGCGGTAGTCCGGGCGCCAGGGTGGCTGAGGTTGTGTATCTTCTCGAAAGCCGCTAGACGAAAATTTGGTGTCAGATATGGTCGTGGTCTACCTGTTGACGTATCGCACAGAATTGATTTATCTGTCCCGGGCACGACTACTTGCTCAAGTTTAAGAGAGGAGCTAGAGCGAAGTTGACGCAGTTCGTCATCCAGCTCCTGAGCATATGCTAGTGCCGCGTAATCCTCTTCGAGAGAGATGGCTTCGACACGGGACATAGTATCTGCTACTACGTTGTCCTGGCCCTTGATAAACTGGACATCTGTCGTAAACTGACTAATGAATGACAGCTGGTTCAGTTGGGTTGGTGGAAGTTTTTCTCTACGTTGTTTGAAAGCGTACAGAAGAGGCTTGTGGTCTGTGAAAATAGTTACATGTTGGACCTCCAAAATATGCCTAAAATGCTGTACACTTTCGTAGACGGCAAGAAGTTCCCTATAGTAAGCGGGCCATTGGGTATGTTGGCTGCCTTACTTCTTGCTAAAGAAAGCTAAGGGCTGCCACTGGTCATCCACCTTTTGTTGTAAACAGGCACCAATATGTACGCTAGAGGCGTCTGTGAAAAGACCAAGAGGAGCGTCATTGACTGGATGTACCAGAACGGTAGCGGATAACAGGCTTTTCTTACAAGCCTCGAAAGCTTGCTCCAGCTCAGGTGACCATGGAAATGGCTTAGCACCTTTGCTTTTTGTAGAAGCGACGGCGTCAACCAGAGGGGCTTGGTGTTGGGCAGCATCGGACAGGAACCTTCTATAATAATTTATCATGCCCAAGAACCTTCGCATACCCTGGACCGTTTTCGGAGGTGGAAAGTCCACCAGAGCTTGGATACGGTCTTCGGGAGGACGAGTGCCTTCTGCGGAAATAAGATATCCGAGAAAAGAGACGCTCTTGGCACCTAATACACACTTTGACGGGTTAATGACGACCCATACTCGTTTAGCCGCTGGAACAATACACGAAGGTGCTGTGCATGTTGCTCCGCGTCTTTTGAGTAGACCAGGATGTCATCGATATACGCATAGCAGAAGTCCAGACCACGGGTCACCTCATCAATAAAACGTTGGAACGTTTGGCCAGCATTACGCATGCCGTAACTCATGAACGGAAATTCGAATAGGCCAAACGGTGTTATTATGGCAGTCTTGCAAATGTCCTCCTTGTTGACGGGCACCTGTTGGTAAGCTTTTACCAGATCAATGGTGCTGAAGATGGTTGAGCCTGAAAGGTTGTGGCTGAAATCTCCAATGTGCCTTACAGGATAGCGATCTGGGATGGTTCGAGCGTTTAATGCTCTGTAATCCCCACACGGACGCCAGGTGGAGTCGCGTTTCGGAGCCATGTGCAACGGCGAGGACCAAGAACTCTTGGATGGTCTCGCGGTTCCATTGGCAATCATATCCTCAAACTCCTTTTTGGCTGCTGTTAGCATCTGAGGTCCCAGACGACGAGGTCGACAGGAAACTGGGGGACCATCTGTTGTATGGATGTAATGGATCGTGGTGTGCTTCACCTCTCTTACTAATCCTGGCGGCTTGGTGATGTCCGGATACTGAGCCAATATGTGGCTGAAAGGCGAATCAGATGCGGACACCACCTTTACACTATGCTGCTGGACGCAAGATACAGCCGCTACAGAAGATAAACCGGTCTTCCCGTCCAACAAGCGCTTGCTGTTGCAATCGGGCAGCAGGTTGTAGTACGCCAGGAAATCGGACCCAATGATGGCTGTGTCGACGTCAGCAATAACAAAATTCCACCGGAAATCTCGACGGAGACCTAAGTTCAGATTGAGCTGAATGGTGCCATAAGTATTTATGGTACTACCATTGGCAGCGCTAAGTTCTTTTTAAATCAGATAGTTCAACAGAACCTAACAAGTTTCAGTCCTTTCCAATAATCAGTAAAGTTTTTGAAAAATCATACTTTTTCAAATTTTAAGCCATTTCTGTGTCAATGACTTACTTAGCAGTAAACAGTGTGGCTTTATGAAAGGCCGTTCCACCACCGATGCAGGGGTGGCACTAGTAAAAAAATAATTAAAGCCAGGAAGGAATAGCATGATGCTCTTGTAGTGTTTTGTGATTTGAATATGAAAATCTCATCAGGAAGTTACATCACTTTGGTATTAGAGGCAAAGCTCTCGACCTTTTGACCTTCTACATGAGTAGCAGGGTAGAGAAAATGTCAACGGTAAAAGATCCTCAGGATCAGCAATCACTATAGGATTCCCGCAGGGCTCAATTTTAAAACATTGTTTTTTTTTATGATACCTCTTTTCTTTTTAAAGTTAACAGATGACAGTCATGTTATGATGAATTGAATAATGCCATTTCAATCACTATAGCAGTCCCTCATGGCTCAATTTCAAGACATTGTTTTATTAGATGACACCTCTTTTCTTTTTAAAGTTAACAGATGACAGACATGTTATGATGAATTGAATAATGCCATTTCAATCACTATAGCAGTCCCTCATGGCTCAATTTCAAGACATTGCTTTATTTGATCACACCTCTTTTCTTTATAAAGTTAACAGATGACAGACATGTTATGATGAATTGAATAATGCCATTACAATCACTATAGCAGTCCCTCATGGCTCAATTTCAAGACATTGTTTTATTAGATGCCACCTCTTTTCTTTTTAAAGTTAACAGATGACAGACATGTTATGATGAATTGAATAATGCCATTACAATCACTATAGCAGCAAAAAAACCAACTGTGTTAAAATTACATTGAGAAATGTTAGTCAAATACAGACATGTATTAATATTAAACTTGTTGATTCAACAGTCTCACTTGGCACAACGCTGGACTCCAAATCAATGGGGTCCTCATATTCATAAGCTAGCTAACAAAGTTCCTCATAATGTTCAAAAGCGGTCAATAAGTAAATTTAAAACTTTTAGCAAACAACTACTTTGTAAAAAAGCATACTACAATATTTCAGACTATGTAAATGATAAAAACCCATGGAACTGAAGATGCTTAATGACAGGACGCAAAGGTAAACCAAATTAACATGTGTAGCTTAAAATTGAAATTATTTTTACTTGCTTTTATTTTTTTTATTCTTTAGCAAAATGCATATGAGGCTTGGACCACGGCTCGTTATAATAAGGATCCGAATATTTCTGAGTTAAAACGCAAATTAAATGCTGCCTCGAGGTTCAGTAAGAAAGCAACTGCCAGAGCAAAATTCCAATTCATAGGCAAAATAGGTGGGCGACTTGCGAGCTATCCTTCTGGGAGTTGTGCTTTCTGGTCGCTTGCCAAAGCTGCCGAAGGGAACTTTTGCCAGTCGTCGTTACCACCACTGCGAAAGACCGATGGTGACTTGGCCCATAGTGCTAAAGAGAAAGCCGATCTACTGGGCAGTCTCTTTGCCTCGAACTCGAAAATGAACGATGAAGGCGCTGTACCACCTACTATACCGTGGTGCGGTAAGACCATGCCGGAAATCTCCATAACGCAGCGGGAGGTCAGACGGGCGTTGCTTTCTCTAGACGTTCATAAGTCGAGTGGGCCAGACGGTATACCAGCAGTGGTGCTTAAGCAGTGTGCTCCTGAGTTATCTCCTGTACTCACGCGCCTCTTCGCGCTTTCCTACCACACTAGGCAATTTCCGTCTTCATGGAAGACTGCGAATATGCACCCGGTGCCCAAAAAGGGCGATAGATCAGATCCATCGAATTACAGGCCTATCGCTATTACCTCTCTCCTCTCTAAGGTGATGGAGCGTGTGATCAACACACAGCTTCTAAGATACCTAGAAGTACACGATCTGGTCAGTGACCGTCAATATGGCTTTCGCCACGGTCGCTCGACTGGTGACCTTCTAGTGTATCTCACACACCGATGGGCACTAGCCATTGAGAGTCAGGGGGAGGCATTGGCATGTAGCCTGGACATAGCGAAGGCGTTCGATCGGGTCTGGCACCAGGGTCTTCTATCGAAGTTGCCATCTTACGGAGTGCCCGAGGGTTTGTGCAAATGGGTGGCTAGCTTTTTGTCCAGCAGACGCATACGAACCGTAGTTGACGGTAGTTGCTCTGATAGCAAGGACATTAATGCTGGTGTCCCGCAAGGCTCTGTGCTGTCTCCTACGCTGTTTCTACTGCATATCAATGACATCAACAACATACATTGCTATGCAGATGACAGTACTGGAGACGCTTTTTACACGGGTCGTGCAAACATCCCTCGTTCCGTTGTGGAGGAAAACCGCGGAGAACTTGTGTCGCAAATCGAGACCACACTGTCCCAGGTCTCTGACTGGGGACGGGTAAACTTGGTCCGATTCAACCCTACAAAGACACAAGTGTGCGCGTTCACCGCTAAGAAAACTCCATTCACTGTAGTCCCACAATTCCAGAACACTCCCCTCTCCATCTCCAAGAGCATTGGGATTCTTGGTGTCGACATCTCCAGCGATGTTCAGTTCCGAGATCATTAACAAGATAAGGTGAAGCTTGCGTCCAAAAAACTTGTTGTACTCAACAGAGCGAAGCAGTGCTTCACGTCGGGGCAAAGGTTGTTACTTTACAAGTCGCAAGTTCGGTCCCATATGGAGTACTGCTGCCATCTCTGGGCAGGTGCACCCGGATACCAGCTTGGCCCTTTTGACTCGGTTCAACGACGGGCTGTGAGAATTGTCGACGATTCCAAACTCACTTGCCGTATCGAGCCCTTAAGTCTGAGGAGAGACTTTGCCTCACTGTGTGTGTTCTACCGCTTGTACAATGGGTTTTGTTCTGAGGAATTGTTCGAAATGATGCCCACGTCTACCTTCTACCATTGCACCGCTCGCCATCGGCAGGGAATTCATTCTCACACTTTAGAACCTAAATGGTCGCGTACAGTGCGGTTTCAGAGAAACTTCCTCCCGCGAACTCTGAAGTTGTGGAATGAGCTCCCTGCCAAGGTTTTCTGCAAGGACTACAGTATGGAGTTCTTCAAGAAAGAAGTTATTAGATTTCTGAAGGGTCGGCAACGCGCAAGTGATACCCCTGGTGTTGCAAGCGTCCATAGGCTACGGTGACCGCTTACCATCAAGCGGACCGTAAACTTGTTTGCCACCTTAGTTGTATAAAAAAAAAAAAAAAAACTCACAATGCTTCCTTTTTCATTTTTATTCTTCCTTCATCTTGTGGTGGAATGTTGCAAGCTTAATTAAACATACTTCCTGTTGAATTTTTTTCCCATGAAATTTTGCATACTTGCTGAGCTCGAATGACAATACAATATTCCATAGTAACTTTGACCAACAACCCCCTCCCAGAGTTGTACCAGGCAGGGGTACAAACTAGAGGTGGAGGTGTAAAATTTAAAAATCTTCAAAATGGTTATCGGGGGGTTTTGATGGTCGCAAATCATGAATTTGATGTTCATTTGGATGTTATCACCTCTTGGCATATGCAGGAAGTGCACCTGAAGGTGGACATTAGGGTAGAACGTGAAAAATTAAGCGAAAATTTAATTACTAAGTTATATTGAAGACAATATCGTTCTCTAAGTTCTCATCACCCAACTAATGAAACTTGGGCAATAAACTATAAAAATTCAATTAAATTACTACTAAAAAGCATAAAATAAAAAAAGAGTTTTTTAAAAACTTGCTTTTCTTAAAACATTAGAATCATATAAAATTTCAATCTAACCAAAAATACATTTTTTTTTTAAAACTTACTTTCAAGTTTCTTGACGGATTCTTCTCGGTAGAAATCAACATTGTGAACTGTTTTAAAAAAATAGTATTTCAAAACATTATACATAACATAATTCATTATTGAATAAAAAAATTTACTTTGACGTTAATACATAGTTATGACTAAAATAAAGAGTAGTTTTTCAATTTGGACAGTTATACTGTCTGATTACTACACTTTGGTGTAGGTATTAATAATATCAATTTTAGCGGCACCGGCGAGGCGGGGGGCGGGGGGAGGGGCGGGGTGGTGATGCGGTGATGTGTTCCGAGAAGTGGCACAGGTCCTACTTCCGACGAAGAGCGCTGAGGCTACGTTTGGTAGCACATAATTTCGAAATTGAAGTGAGGGATTTTCAAAATTACTTTTTTTATCGGCGGTTATGCCTCACTTTTCTGAAGACAATTTTTTTGGTCTACTTTTTACTCTTCAAAACCTCTTATAACTGAAATAAACTAACATTTCAATTATGATTTAGTGCTATGTTTGCGATTTATTGATGCAGCAAAGTATGAGTATTCGTGTATCGAATGGCCGAAATAGCAAGATGAAAGGGTTCTGAATGACATATATTTTTTTTCAAGTAGGAGGAATTTGAATCTAAACATTTTAGGAATAAAACACATTTTAACTAAGGTGTAGAGCTTGCGAATTTAGGGCTTGTAGAGATAGAAGTTTGGCTTCTTCATGAGATCTGGTAACTTTTTGACAGAGCGAGCCATATTATGGTCTCGTCTTAGCAACATTTTACAAGAAAATATGAAATGTTTTTTGTGGGATTTCCTTTCTTTTTGTAAATTGCTTATGACCATATTTTTTATTTTGTTCATAGTTTCTTTTTTTAAATTGTTACATTATAAACGTGATTTCTAACTTCGTATCAAAGGCTGACGTTCTATCGCAAAATAATGTGTGACCACAGGGGGTCATCTAAAGTGAAAATAAATTGTAGTACCGAATAAAAGTAAGAACTCCCCAATTCGAGGTAATCACTTTAAGGATGGTAAGACCAAGATTACGCACACAGATGTAAAAATGATAGTCGTATTACCTGATTCACACACACATCGATAGGAAAATGGCTCGCAACACTCCGTTTGATATTGTTTCGGACACGGTAATTAGACGTATAAGTCATCTTTGCATATTACTATTGTATCTCTAGTATTTAAGCTGTAATCCGGCGTTAAAGAGGAAAATTATTTATTTTTGCTGCCGATATACCGTCTATTTTATGTTTACTATAAAATGGTTCAAACATATTTTTTAGATTTATTCCGCGAAACTACCAAGAGAGAAAGAGAGAGAGAAATGAGAGGGTAAGAAAGGGAGAAAAAGGGAGGGGAGGAAAGAGGCAAATGCATTATGTGACATGATGTGTATGGCTGGGTCGGAATGTGTTTTCGAGCCACTTGGTGGGTATAAGTATTTGGGAACACGGGTTCCCTGACTCCGTTGAGGTGACGTAATAATAAGTAAAATGTTCAAGTTGATGACTCCATTTATTGTACAGAACGTCACACAGCTTAGGTATCGATAGACGGCCTGAAGTGGAAACGTAAGGTCGGGTCCAAATTGTACTCTTACGGCGGGCACGGTTGCGAGATGTTGGACACAATGCGAATTGGTATCGCGCAGTAACTACCGGTGTCTCTGTGATAACTGTAGGTCAGCTGCGATAACTAGTGATAACTGTCGGTGACTGGCGGTAACTAACTGTAACTCTCTTGATCCCTTCGTTTCCACTTCTTAAGTAACTGCGTATGAAGGCGGTGCTGTAGTTATGGAGACGCGTTGCCAGGTTGACTGGCTATTGGTCGAATGTGCGGAAGGAGAGAGAATGACCATTGTTATTGGTCAGAAGTGTTCGGCGCGTATTTTGAATGAAGCACCACGTGCTAGAGTGACGTCACAGGGTTTTGGCGCGTAGTGTTCCACGCGGACTTTTATGACGGCAATTGCGTTAGCTTACGGTGAAGTCCCATGGTCGAAATAACGGGAATTGATATTTTAGAAACGGGACTCTTTTGTTGGGAGACATCCGTTTGGATAAAGCGGCGAATATACCGTTAGTTGGGCAAGGCTATGGATGATGCAATTTGCCAGAAAGTTCCTACACCACCCCCCTACGCAGATAAAAAGGCCAGGGCGAAAAAAAAAATAACATATACAATTTACAGAAGAACACAGATAGAATACAAAAAAAACACAATTTACATAAAAAAAAAAGAAAAAATCACATACAGAACATAAAGGGAAATAGACGTCTTATACAAGTGCGTACAGGTTGAAAATATAAAGTTTTTATACAGTAAGAATATTGCTAGTCTTATAATGTACAAAAAAACATTAAAAAAACACACAAATAAAAACCTTACAAAGAAACACAACAAGAATAGAAAATAAGAAATTGATAGAACGCCCGTAATAAAAAATTTAAAAAAAAAAAAGTTATACGATATATATAACACTGTAGACACTAGTTTCCATGGTAAAAAAAAATGTTATAACTACACTTACATACAGTACATATTTTATACACATTATCTTAACGAACACTATTTTTAACTATAATTAAATGGCTGGGCAAAACGGACCTTTCTGCCCGACCTGGTGGTGTACGATGTGGTTTGTTGAGACGGAGGTGTAGTTACTGGTGTGGGTTGTGGCTTATTATTTACACTACTGTCTAATTCTATGTGTGCCGGTTTAACCCTATCTATACTTACCTTTACGTCCTTACCATTAATTTCTATCGTAAGTGTCTTATCTCTACGCTTAACTATTCGGAACGGGCCAGTATAAGGCGGTTGGAGTGACCTGCGTACGGTGTCATCACGCAAGAAAACGTGGGTTGCCACTGCCATGTCTTTGTGAACAAATGTTGCCAGCTGATTATGTCGCGAAGCTGGGATAGGCCTTAACTTAGACATCTTTTGCCTCAGCTGGACAACAAAGTTCGTAACGTCTTCGCTCCGTTCGTTCGTGTGAGATGGTACCACTAGCTCTCCTGGTAGCCTTAGGGGTTCTCCATAAACTAACTCCGCTGCTGAAGATTTTAAATCTTCTTTAAGGGCTGTGCGTATTCCCAGTAGCACTAGAGGCAACGCCTTGACCCATGTGTCATTATGGCACATCAGGGCTGCCTTCAGTTGGCGATGGAATCGCTCCACCATGCCGTTGGCACAGGGATGGTAGCTTGTGGTCCGGATCCGTTTGGTGGCGCAGGAGTCTAAAAGCTGTTTAAATAGCTGGGACTCAAACTGACGCCCTTGGTCAGTAGTAATAGTGGTAGGTACACCATAGCGTTATACCCAGCCACTGACAAATTTTTCGGCTACCTCTTCTGCTGTTATAGTGTTCATTGGCCATGCCTCTGGCCAGCGAGTAAACCTGTCAACTGCAGTCAGACAGTAAGAGAAACCATTGGAGGAAGGCATAGGACCAATGATATCTAAATGTACGTGGCGAAACCTGCCAGACGGAATATCAAAATGACCCAGCGGAGAATTGATGTGCCTCGAGACCTTGCTTCGTTGACATGGGATACATGCACGTGCCCATGCACGGCAGTCTTTTTGGATTTGAGGCCACACGAACCGCTCAGATACCAAGCGTGCGGTAGTCCGGGCGCCAGGGTGGCTGAGGTTGTGTATCTTCTCGAAAGCCGCTAGACGAAAATTTGGTGTCAGATATGGTCGTGGTCTACCTGTTGACGTATCGCACAGAATTGATTTATCTGTCCCGGGCACGACTACTTGCTCAAGTTTAAGAGAGGAGCTAGAGCGAAGTTGACGCAGTTCGTCATCCAGCTCCTGAGCATATGCTAGTGCCGCGTAATCCTCTTCGAGAGAGATGGCTTCGACACGGGACATAGTATCTGCTACTACGTTGTCCTGGCCCTTGATAAACTGGACATCTGTCGTAAACTGACTAATGAATGACAGCTGGTTCAGTTGGGTTGGTGGAAGTTTTTCTCTACGTTGTTTGAAAGCGTACAGAAGAGGCTTGTGGTCTGTGAAAATAGTTACATGTTGGACCTCCAAAATATGCCTAAAATGCTGTACACTTTCGTAGACGGCAAGAAGTTCCCTATAGTAAGCGGGCCATTGGGTCTGTTGGCTGCTTAACTTCTTGCTAAAGAAAACTAAGGGCTGCCACTGGTCATCCACCTTTTGTTGTAAACAGGCACCAATATGTACGCTAGAGGCGTCTGTGAAAAGACCAAGAGGAGCGTCATTGACTGGATGTACCAGAACGGTAGCGGATAACAGGCTTTTCTTACAAGCCTCGAAAGCTTGCTCCAGCTCAGGTGACCATGGAAATGGCTTAGCACCTTTGCTTTTTGTAGAAGCGACGGCGTCAACCAGAGGGGCTTGGTGTTGGGCAGCATCGGACAGGAACCTTCTATAATAATTTATCATGCCCAAGAACCTTCGCATACCCTGGACCGTTTTCGGAGGTGGAAAGTCCACCAGAGCTTGGATACGGTCTTCGGGAGGACGAGTGCCTTCTGCGGAAATAAGATATCCGAGAAAAGAGACGCTCTTGGCACCTAATACACACTTTGACGGGTTAATGACGACCCATACTCGTTTAGCCGCTGGAACAATACACGAAGGTGCTGTGCATGTTGCTCCGCGTCTTTTGAGTAGACCAGGATGTCATCGATATACGCATAGCAGAAGTCCAGACCGCGGGTCACCTCATCAATAAAACGTTGGAACGTTTGGCCAGCATTACGCATGCCGTAACTCATGAACGGAAATTCGAATAGGCCAAACGGTGTTATTATGGCAGTCTTGCAAATGTCCTCCTTGTTGACGGGCACCTGTTGGTAAGCTTTTACCAGATCAATGGTGCTGAAGATGGTTGAGCCTGAAAGGTTGTGGCTGAAATCTCCAATGTGCCTTACAGGATAGCGATCTGGGATGGTTCGAGCGTTTAATGCTCTGTAATCCCCACACGGACGCCAGGTGGAGTCGCGTTTCGGAGCCATGTGCAACGGCGAGGACCAAGAACTCTTGGATGGTCTCGCGGTTCCATTGGCAATCATATCCTCAAACTCCTTTTTGGCTGCTGTTAGCATCTGAGGTCCCAGACGACGAGGTCGACAGGAAACTGGGGGACCATCTGTTGTATGGATGTAATGGATCGTGGTGTGCTTCACCTCTCTTACTAATCCTGGCGGCTTGGTGATGTCCGGATACTGAGCCAATATGTGGCTGAAAGGCGAATCAGATGCGGACACCACCTTTACACTATGCTGCTGGACGCAAGATACAGCCGCTACAGAAGATAAACCGGTCTTCCCGTCCAACAAGCGCTTGCTGTTGCAATCGGGCAGCAGGTTGTAGTACGCCAGGAAATCGGACCCAATGATGGCTGTGTCGACGTCAGCAATAACAAAATTCCACCGGAAATCTCGACGGAGACCTAAGTTCAGATTGAGCTGAATGGTGCCATAAGTATTTATGGTACTACCATTGGCAGCGCTAAGTTCTTTTTAAATCAGATAGTTCAACAGAACCTAACAAGTTTCAGTCCTTTCCAATAATCAGTAAAGTTTTTGAAAAATCATACTTTTTCAAATTTTAAGCCATTTCTGTGTCAATGACTTACTTAGCAGTAAACAGTGTGGCTTTATGAAAGGCCGTTCCACCACCGATGCAGGGGTGGCACTAGTAAAAAAATAATTAAAGCCAGGAAGGAATAGCATGATGCTCTTGTAGTGTTTTGTGATTTGAATATGAAAATCTCATCAGGAAGTTACATCACTTTGGTATTAGAGGCAAAGCTCTCGACCTTTTGACCTTCTACATGAGTAGCAGGGTAGAGAAAATGTCAACGGTAAAAGATCCTCAGGATCAGCAATCACTATAGGATTCCCGCAGGGCTCAATTTTAAAACATTGTTTTTTTTTATGATACCTCTTTTCTTTTTAAAGTTAACAGATGACAGTCATGTTATGATGAATTGAATAATGCCATTTCAATCACTATAGCAGTCCCTCATGGCTCAATTTCAAGACATTGTTTTATTAGATGACACCCTCTTCTCTTTTTAAAGTTAACAGATGACAGACATGTTATGATGAATTGAATAATGCCATTTCAATCACTATAGCAGTCCCTCATGGTTCAATTTCAAGACATTGTTTTATTAGATGACATCCTCTTCTCTTTTTAAAGTTAACATATGACAGACATGTTATGATGAATTGAATAATGCCATTTCAATCACTATAGCAGTCCCTCATGGCTCAATTTCAAGACATTGTTTTATTAGATGACACCTCTTTTCTTTTTAAAGTTAACAGATGACAGACATGTTATGATGAATTGAATAATGCCATTTCAATCACTATAGCAGCAAAAAAACCAACTGTGTTAAAATTACATTGAGAAATGTTAGTCAAATACAGACATGTATTAATATTAAACTTGTTGATTCAACAGTCTCACTTGGCACAACGCTGGACTCCAAATCAATGGGGTCCTCATATTCATAAGCTAGCTAACAAAGTTCCTCATAATGTTCAAAAGCGGTCAATAAGTAAATTTAAAACTTTTAGCAAACAACTACTTTGTAAAAAAGCATACTACAATATTTCAGACTATGTAAATGATAAAAACCCATGGAACTGAAGATGCTTAATGACAGGACGCAAAGGTAAACCAAATTAACATGTGTAGCTTAAAATTGAAATTATTTTTACTTGCTTTTATTTTTTTTATTCTTTAGCAAAATGCATATGAGGCTTGGACCACGGCTCGTTATAATAAGGATCCGAATATTTCTGAGTTAAAACGCAAATTAAATGCTGCCTCGAGGTTCAGTAGGAAAGCAACTGCCAGAGCAAAATTCCAATTCATAGGCAAAATAGGTGGGCGACTTGCGAGCTATCCTTCTGGGAGTTGTGCTTTCTGGTCGCTTGCCAAAGCTGCCGAAGGGAACTTTTGCCAGTCGTCGTTACCACCACTGCGAAAGACCGATGGTGACTTGGCCCATAGTGCTAAAGAGAAAGCCGATCTACTGGGCAGTCTCTTTGCCTCGAACTCGAAAATGAACGATGAAGGCGCTGTACCACCTACTATACCGTGGTGCGGTAAGACCATGCCGGAAATCTCCATAACGCAGCGGGAGGTCAGACGGGCGTTGCTTTCTCTAGACGTTCATAAGTCGAGTGGGCCAGACGGTATACCAGCAGTGGTGCTTAAGCAGTGTGCTCCTGAGTTATCTCCTGTACTCACGCGCCTCTTCGCGCTTTCCTACCACACTAGGCAATTTCCGTCTTCATGGAAGACTGCGAATATGCACCCGGTGCCCAAAAAGGGCGATAGATCAGATCCATCGAATTACAGGCCTATCGCTATTACCTCTCTCCTCTCTAAGGTGATGGAGCGTGTGATCAACACACAGCTTCTAAGATACCTAGAAGTACACGATCTGGTCAGTGACCGTCAATATGGCTTTCGCCACGGTCGCTCGACTGGTGACCTTCTAGTGTATCTCACACACCGATGGGCACTAGCCATTGAGAGTCAGGGGGAGGCATTGGCATGTAGCCTGGACATAGCGAAGGCGTTCGATCGGGTCTGGCACCAGGGTCTTCTATCGAAGTTGCCATCTTACGGAGTGCCCGAGGGTTTGTGCAAATGGGTGGCTAGCTTTTTGTCCAGCAGACGCATACGAACCGTAGTTGACGGTAGTTGCTCTGATAGCAAGGACATTAATGCTGGTGTCCCGCAAGGCTCTGTGCTGTCTCCTACGCTGTTTCTACTGCATATCAATGACATCAACAACATACATTGCTATGCAGATGACAGTACTGGAGACGCTTTTTACACGGGTCGTGCAAACATCCCTCGTTCCGTTGTGGAGGAAAACCGCGGAGAACTTGTGTCGCAAATCGAGACCACACTGTCCCAGGTCTCTGACTGGGGACGGGTAAACTTGGTCCGATTCAACCCTACAAAGACACAAGTGTGCGCGTTCACCGCTAAGAAAACTCCATTCACTGTAGTCCCACAATTCCAGAACACTCCCCTCTCCATCTCCAAGAGCATTGGGATTCTTGGTGTCGACATCTCCAGCGATGTTCAGTTCCGAGATCATTAACAAGATAAGGTGAAGCTTGCGTCCAAAAAACTTGTTGTACTCAACAGAGCGAAGCAGTGCTTCACGTCGGGGCAAAGGTTGTTACTTTACAAGTCGCAAGTTCGGTCCCATATGGAGTACTGCTGCCATCTCTGGGCAGGTGCACCCGGATACCAGCTTGGCCCTTTTGACTCGGTTCAACGACGGGCTGTGAGAATTGTCGACGATTCCAAACTCACTTGCCGTATCGAGCCCTTAAGTCTGAGGAGAGACTTTGCCTCACTGTGTGTGTTCTACCGCTTGTACAATGGGTTTTGTTCTGAGGAATTGTTCGAAATGATGCCCACGTCTACCTTCTACCATTGCACCGCTCGCCATCGGCAGGGAATTCATTCTCACACTTTAGAACCTAAATGGTCGCGTACAGTGACTCTGAAGTTGTGGAATGAGCTCCCTGCCAAGGTTTTCTGCAAGGACTACAGTATGGAGTTCTTCAAGAAAGAAGTTATTAGATTTCTGAAGGGTCGGCAACGCGCAAGTGATACCCCTGGTGTTGCAAGCGTCCATAGGCTACGGTGACCGCTTACCATCAAGCGGACCGTAAACTTGTTTGCCACCTTAGTTGTATAAAAAAAAAAAAAAAAAAACTCACAATGCTTCCTTTTTCATTTTTATTCTTCCTTCATCTTGTGGTGGAATGTTGCAAGCTTAATTAAACATACTTCCTGTTGAATTTTTTTCCCATGAAATTTTGCATACTTGCTGAGCTCGAATGACAATACAATATTCCATAGTAACTTTGACCAACAACCCCCTCCCAGAGTTGTACCAGGCAGGGGTACAAACTAGAGGTGGAGGTGTAAAATTTAAAAATCTTCAAAATGGTTATCGGGGGGTTTTGATGGTCGCAAATCATGAATTTGATGTTCATTTGGATGTTATCACCTCTTGGCATATGCAGGAAGTGCACCTGAAGGTGGACATTAGGGTAGAACGTGAAAAATTAAGCGAAAATTTAATTACTAAGTTATATTGAAGACAATATCGTTCTCTAAGTTCTCATCACCCAACTAATGAAACTTGGGCAATAAACTATAAAAATTCAATTAAATTACTACTAAAAAGCATAAAATAAAAAAAGAGTTTTTTAAAAACTTGCTTTTCTTAAAACATTAGAATCATATAAAATTTCAATCTAACCAAAAATACATTTTTTTTTTAAAACTTACTTTCAAGTTTCTTGACGGATTCTTCTCGGTAGAAATCAACATTGTGAACTGTTTTAAAAAAATAGTATTTCAAAACATTATACATAACATAATTCATTATTGAATAAAAAAATTTACTTTGACGTTAATACATAGTTATGACTAAAATAAAGAGTAGTTTTTCAATTTGGACAGTTATACTGTCTGATTACTACACTTTGGTGTAGGTATTAATAATATCAATTTTAGCGGCACCGGCGAGGCGGGGGGCGGGGGGAGGGGCGGGGTGGTGATGCGGTGATGTGTTCCGAGAAGTGGCACAGGTCCTACCTCCGACGAAGAGCGCTGAGGCTACGTTGGGTAGCACATAATTTCGAAATTGAAGTGAGGGATTTTCAAAATTACTTTTTTTATCGGCGGTTATGCCTCACTTTTCTGAAGACAATTTTTTTGGTCTACTTTTTACTCTTCAAAACCTCTTATAACTGAAATAAACTAACATTTCAATTATGATTTAGTGCTATGTTTGCGATTTATTGATGCAGCAAAGTATGAGTATTCGTGTATCGAATGGCCGAAATAGCAAGATGAAAGGGTTCTGAATGACATATATTTTTTTTCAAGTAGGAGGAATTTGAATCTAAACATTTTAGGAATAAAACACATTTTAACTAAGGTGTAGAGCTTGCGAATTTAGGGCTTGTAGAGATAGAAGTTTGGCTTCTTCATGAGATCTGGTAACTTTTTGACAGAGCGAGCCATATTATGGTCTCGTCTTAGCAACATTTTACAAGAAAATATGAAATGTTTTTTGTGGGATTTCCTTTCTTTTTGTAAATTGCTTATGACCATATTTTTTATTTTGTTCATAGTTTCTTTTTTTAAATTGTTACATTATAAACGTGATTTCTAACTTCGTATCAAAGGCTGACGTTCTATCGCAAAATAATGTGTGACCACAGGGGGTCATCTAAAGTGAAAATAAATTGTAGTACCGAATAAAAGTAAGAACTCCCCAATTCGAGGTAATCACTTTAAGGATGGTAAGACCAAGATTACGCACACAGATGTAAAAATGATAGTCGTATTACCTGATTCACACACACATCGATAGGAAAATGGCTCGCAACACTCCGTTTGATATTGTTTCGGACACGGTAATTAGACGTATAAGTCATCTTTGCATATTACTATTGTATCTCTAGTATTTAAGCTGTAATCCGGCGTTAAAGAGGAAAATTATTTATTTTTGCTGCCGATATACCGTCTATTTTATGTTTACTATAAAATGGTTCAAACATATTTTTTAGATTTATTCCGCGAAACTACCAAGAGAGAAAGAGAGAGAGAAATGAGAGGGTAAGAAAGGGAGAAAAAGGGAGGGGAGGAAAGAGGCAAATGCATTATGTGACATGATGTGTATGGCTGGGTCGGAATGTGTTTTCGAGCCACTTGGTGGGTATAAGTATTTGGGAACACGGGTTCCCTGACTCCGTTGAGGTGACGTAATAATAAGTAAAATGTTCAAGTTGATGACTCCATTTATTGTACAGAACGTCACACAGCTTAGGTATCGATAGACGGCCTGAAGTGGAAACGTAAGGTCGGGTCCAAATTGTACTCTTACGGCGGGCACGGTTGCGAGATGTTGGACACAATGCGATTTGGTATCGCGCAGTAACTACCGGTGTCTCTGTGATAACTGTAGGTCAGCTGCGATAACTAGTGATAACTGTCGGTGACTGGCGGTAACTAACTGTAACTCTCTTGATCCCTTCGTTTCCACTTCTTAAGTAACTGCGTAAGAAGGCGGTGCTGTAGTTATGGAGACGCGTTGCCAGGTTGACTGGCTATTGGTCGAATGTGCGGGAGGAGAGAGAATGACCATTGTTATTGGTCAGAAGTGTTCGGCGCGTATTTTGAATGAAGCACCACGTGCTAGAGTGACGTCACAGGGTTTTGGCGCGTAGTGTTCCACGCGGACTTTTATGACGGCAATTGCGTTAGCTTACGGTGAAGTCCCATGGTCGAAATAACGGGAATTGATATTTTAGAAACGGGACTCTTTTGTTGGGAGACATCCGTTTGGATAAAGCGGCGAATATACCGTTAGTTGGGCAAGGCTATGGATGATGCAATTTGCCAGAAAGTTCCTACACCACCCCCCTACGCAGATAAAAAGGCCAGGGCGAAAAAAAAAATAACATATACAATTTACAGAAGAACACAGATAGAATACAAAAAAAACACAATTTACATAAAAAAAAAAAAGAAAAAATCACATACAGAACATAAAGGGAAATAGACGTCTTATACAAGTGCGTACAGGTTGAAAATATAAAGTTTTTATACAGTAAGAATATTGCTAGTCTTATAATGTACAAAAAAACATTAAAAAAACACACAAATAAAAACCTTACAAAGAAACACAACAAGAATAGAAAATAAGAAATTGATAGAACGCCCGTAATAAAAAAATTAAAAAAAAAAAAGTTATACGATATATATAACACTGTAGACACTAGTTTCCATGGTAAAAAAAAATGTTATAACTACACTTACATACAGTACATATTTTATACACATTATCTTAACGAACACTATTTTTAACTATAATTAAATGGCTGGGCAAAACGGACCTTTCTGCCCGACCTGGTGGTGTACGATGTGGTTTGTTGAGACGGAGGTGTAGTTACTGGTGTGGGTTGTGGCTTATTATTTACACTACTGTCTAATTCTATGTGTGCCGGTTTAACCCTATCTATACTTACCTTTACGTCCTTACCATTAATTTCTATCGTAAGTGTCTTATCTCTACGCTTAACTATTCGGAACGGGCCAGTATAAGGCGGTTGGAGTGACCTGCGTACGGTGTCATCACGCAAGAAAACGTGGGTTGCCACTGCCATGTCTTTGTGAACAAATGTTGCCAGCTGATTATGTCGCGAAGCTGGGATAGGCCTTAACTTAGACATCTTTTGCCTCAGCTGGACAACAAAGTTCGTAACGTCTTCGCTCCGTTCGTTCGTGTGAGATGGTACCACTAGCTCTCCTGGTAGCCTTAGGCGTTCTCCATAAACTAACTCCGCTGCTGAAGATTTTAAATCTTCTTTAAGGGCTGTGCGTATTCCCAGTAGCACTAGAGGCAACGCCTTGACCCATGTGTCATTATGGCACATCAGGGCTGCCTTCAGTTGGCGATGGAATCGCTCCACCATGCCGTTGGCACAGGGATGGTAGCTTGTGGTCCGGATCCGTTTGGTGGCGCAGGAGTCTAAAAGCTGTTTAAATAGCTGGGACTCAAACTGACGCCCTTGGTCAGTAGTAATAGTGGTAGGTACACCATAGCGTTATACCCAGCCACTGACAAATTTTTCGGCTACCTCTTCTGCTGTTATAGTGTTCATTGGCCATGCCTCTGGCCAGCGAGTAAACCTGTCAACTGCAGTCAGACAGTAAGAGAAACCATTGGAGGAAGGCATAGGACCAATGATATCTAAATGTACGTGGCGAAACCTGCCAGACGGAATATCAAAATGACCCAGCGGAGAATTGATGTGCCTCGAGACCTTGCTTCGTTGACATGGGATACATGTACGTGCCCATGCACGGCAGTCTTTTTGGATTTGAGGCCACACGAACCGCTCAGATACCAAGCGTGCGGTAGTCCGGGCGCCAGGGTGGCTGAGGTTGTGTATCTTCTCGAAAGCCGCTAGACGAAAATTTGGTGTCAGATATGGTCGTGGTCTACCTGTTGACGTATCGCACAGAATTGATTTATCTGTCCCGGGCACGACTACTTGCTCAAGTTTAAGAGAGGAGCTAGAGCGAAGTTGACGCAGTTCGTCATCCAGCTCCTGAGCATATGCTAGTGCCGCGTAATCCTCTTCGAGAGAGATGGCTTCGACACGGGACATAGTATCTGCTACTACGTTGTCCTGGCCCTTGATAAACTGGACATCTGTCGTAAACTGACTAATGAATGACAGCTGGTTCAGTTGGGTTGGTGGAAGTTTTTCTCTACGTTGTTTGAAAGCGTACAGAAGAGGCTTGTGGTCTGTGAAAATAGTTACATGTTGGACCTCCAAAATATGCCTAAAATGCTGTACACTTTCGTAGACGGCAAGAAGTTCCCTATAGTAAGCGGGCCATTGGGTCTGTTGGCTGCTTAACTTCTTGCTAAAGAAAGCTAAGGGCTGCCACTGGTCATCCACCTTTTGTTGTAAACAGGCACCAATATGTACGCTAGAGGCGTCTGTGAAAAGACCAAGAGGAGCGTCATTGACTGGATGTACCAGAACGGTAGCGGATAACAGGCTTTTCTTACAAGCCTCGAAAGCTTGCTCCAGCTCAGGTGACCATGGAAATGGCTTAGCACCTTTGCTTTTTGTAGAAGCGACGGCGTCAACCAGAGGGGCTTGGTGTTGGGCAGCATCGGACAGGAACCTTCTATAATAATTTATCATGCCCAAGAACCTTCGCATACCCTGGACCGTTTTCGGAGGTGGAAAGTCCACCAGAGCTTGGATACGGTCTTCGGGAGGACGAGTGCCTTCTGCGGAAATAAGATATCCGAGAAAAGAGACGCTCTTGGCACCTAATACACACTTTGACGGGTTAATGACGACCCATACTCGTTTAGCCGCTGGAACAATGCACGAAGGTGCTGTGCATGTTGCTCCGCGTCTTTTGAGTAGACCAGGATGTCATCGATATACGCATAGCAGAAGTCCAGACCGCGGGTCACCTCATCAATAAAACGTTGGAACGTTTGGCCAGCATTACGCATGCCGTAACTCATGAACGGAAATTCGAATAGGCCAAACGGTGTTATTATGGCAGTCTTGCAAATGTCCTCCTTGTTGACGGGCACCTGTTGGTAAGCTTTTACCAGATCAATGGTGCTGAAGATGGTTGAGCCTGAAAGGTTGTGGCTGAAATCTCCAATGTGCCTTACAGGATAGCGATCTGGGATGGTTCGAGCGTTTAATGCTCTGTAATCCCCACACGGACGCCAGGTAGAGTCGCGTTTCGGAGCCATGTGCAACGGCGAGGACCAAGAACTCTTGGATGGTCTCGCGGTTCCATTGGCAATCATATCCTCAAACTCCTTTTTGGCTGCTGTTAGCATCTGAGGTCCCAGACGACGAGGTCGACAGGAAACTGGGGGACCATCTGTTGTATGGATGTAATGGATCGTGGTGTGCTTCACCTCTCTTACTAATCCTGGCGGCTTGGTGATGTCCGGAAACTGAGCCAATATGTGGCTGAAAGGCGAATCAGATGCGGACACCACCTTTACACTATGCTGCTGGACGCAAGATACAGCCGCTACAGAAGATAAACCGGTCTTCCCGTCCAACAAGCGCTTGCTGTTGCAATCGGGCAGCAGGTTGTAGTACGCCAGGAAATCGGACCCAATGATGGCTGTGTCGACGTCAGCAATAACAAAATTCCACCGGAAATCTCGACGGAGACCTAAGTTCAGATTGAGCTGAATGGTGCCATAAGTATTTATGGTACTACCATTGGCAGCGCTAAGTTTATATTGTGTTTGCTGACGTCTACCAGGAACGTATTTGGAGGGAACACAACAAAGATCGGAACCTGTATCAATTAAAAAACTTCGCTTGGTGTTCCGATCTACCACGAATAGACGGCGACTTTTGATTGGGCAGTCGGCTGCCGCCACTACTGACTGCCTTGTCCGTTTTCCGCTGGCTGCTGAGAGGGGGCGCTCCAATCACAAGGTTGGGTGCATTTACGCGCGTTTTCTCTGTAGCGAAAATGGTAGTGGCAATACCATTTCCTAGTTGGGTCTCTGCTGCGGCTACGGTCGCGAGATGGCCTTCTTGACCGGCTCCTGCTGCGCTGCCTATTGCCGTTTGATAATGCCGCCACTAACTTGGTGAGCTCCGCAACCTGCGCACGGAGAATACCTAGCTCCGAGGGCGGCGGCGCCACAGAGATGTTAGAGCCCACCGCACAGATGTGGGGGGTTACTGGAGTAACTTCCATTATTTTGTCGGCCAACTCCGCCACTTTTCCGAGTGGTAACTCGGCTTGAGCGGTAAGAATGGCCTGGACATTCGTAGGCATACGTCGCAACCACAGCTGACGAATAATATTTTCGTCAGACAGCGTTGCCCCTGCTAATGAGCGCAAGTGTCGCAAAAACTGCGAAGGCTTTCTATCACCTAACTCCTCTTCAGACACTAGTTGCCTAACGCGCTGCTCCTGCGAGGATGATAGGCGATGTACGAGTGCCTCTTTTAGCTGCTCGTACCTATGCTCTTTTGGAGGATTGGTAATTATATCCTCTACCTCTGCAGCCAGACGGGTATCTAATTGACCTATTACGTAATTATATTTTGTACTATCACTATTTATTCCAGATATGTCAAACTGCGCCTCCGTCTGCGCAAACCACACCGCCGGTCGGTCCGCCCAAAACGGCGGTAATTTAACTGCCACTTTACATACATTATTACTATTACTACTGCTAGGTGGTACATTATCATTATTACTTACTGGCGCTGTGCATTCATTTAATCTTTGCTCTAGAATTTTATTTTGTTCCGCCAGGGCTTTTAGTTGGACTTCTATTTGTTCCATTATAAAAAAAATGAAAAACAAACTATCAAAAGTAAAAATACGATATTTAAAAATAAATAAAAGGATTGTATTCGGTGGCGTTCTATATAAAAAGATCAAAAAAAAAAATATAGTAAAAGAACAACTAAATTATTTCCTCGTCACCCGATACTTTTTCTTGTTAACGTAAATAGTACGCTCCCTAGCAGCAGTGAATATAAAGTACACAAACAATAAATTCTTATAAACAAAAGCTAAAAGTCCAATGAAATAATAAATATTATCTACCAAGAATTACCTTAACAATAACATCAGATCAAACAAAAATTTGAGTCACAACGTTGTGTGTATAAAAAAAAAATCTAAAATTAACACTCAAGATTAACTATTAAAGGTGAAAATAGGAATAAGCTTTTGTAAAAAAAAAGTATACAACAGAAAATAAATAAATACGACACACCAGTTTGATTTTATGTCTGTCCCGATGAACTCGTAGTGGGCCGCTGAAGCACGGAGTATTAATTATTTTCGGGCGATAAAGACGTACTCACGTCCTGCACGTAGAAATCTCCTCGATAGCTCTGCTTTGGCTTGATCCAGTGTAGGCGGCTGCGTCTAGTCGTACCGTTGTAGTTGTAGGTATGCGCGGCACATATTTCACTTTCGTGGGTTCACTCGAAGTAAAATAGTCTCAAAGAAGAAGTTTTTGAAAACCAATAACGCGTATTTTAACAGTCTTCACGTGACTTATGAATGTAAAGTTCATATAACAACACTTACGACTGCACTTAGGTATTCATCACGTCGGGAGGTCACCACTTTGGGAACACGGGTTCCCTGACTCCGTTGAGGTGACGTAATAATAAGTAAAATGTTCAAGTTGATGACTCCATTTATTGTACAGAACGTCACACAGCTTAGGTATCGATAGACGGCCTGAAGTGGAAACGTAAGGTCGGGTCCAAATTGTACTCTTACGGCGGGCACGGTTGCGAGATGTTGGACACAATGCGAATTGGTATCGCGCAGTAACTACCGGTGTCTCTGTGATAACTGTAGGTCAGCTGCGATAACTAGTGATAACTGTCGGTGACTGGCGGTAACTAACTGTAACTCTCTTGATCCCTTCGTTTCCACTTCTTAAGTAACTGCGTAAGAAGGCGGTGCTGTAGTTATGGAGACGCGTTGCCAGGTTGACTGGCTATTGGTCGAATGTGCGGGAGGAGAGAGAATGACCATTGTTATTGGTCAGAAGTGTTCGGCGCGTATTTTGAATGAAGCACCACGTGCTAGAGTGACGTCACAGGGTTTTGGCGCGTAGTGTTCCACGCGGACTTTTATGACGGCAATTGCGTTAGCTTACGGTGAAGTCCCATGGTCGAAATAACGGGAATTGATATTTTAGAAACGGGACCCTTTTGTTGGGAGACATCCGTTTGGAGAAAGCGGCGAATATACCGTTAGTTGGGCAAGGCTATGGATGATGCAATTTGCCAGAAAGTTCCTACAAGTACCAAAAATAAATATCCGCGACTGGCTATCAATACCAAAAAGCCATGACCAGCTATCAGCTGATCATCGTCTCGTAGGTGTACCTCACTTCCCATAAAGACTTATTCCGATTTACGTGACTTTGTATGTAAATTTATATAGTTACCAAGCACCGTTTATAGTACTGCAATACTACCAATAGTCATAGGCTGGAAATACTTGACGTAGCGGTTTCACATAACATAAACCTATGTTTATGTATCTAGATAGATGGATTTTGCTTTGAATTTCTTGCCGTTATTATATATCCCTCTGTCTTCTATCGAAGGCGAGTTCAAGAAAGCCCTTAAAAGCTTATTAGCTTTAAGCAACTAGATCGCATTCTCTCTTATTAAATCTCACGACAAACTGACGCGGCATCGAATCTCTTACCAGTCACTAAGCTACCATCAGCGAGTGCTCTAAACAAGCTTTCACCGATGCCCGTGGACATAGAGTAACTAATAAGAAAGCCCATCACCGCATGACGACAACGTAATAATTATCCCTCTGCCGAAGACAAGACTCCTTCTACAAAAGTGTCAAGAAGGCTACAGGCGTACAAAAAGCAGTCACAAAAACGCAATGGAAGGGATGGAACCTGTCCTCCAGGCTAACTGGAGCTATAAATCTTTTGAAGTCGACACCCTGAGCGCCATGCCTGCCTTTCAAATACTAAATTAATCGCTGTGACGACAACTAAAAGGCAGATTGCTTACAAAAAACTAAGAGTCGTAATGCTTGCTTAGCACTAAACCAGTAGACACCAATCATGACCACAAGGTAGACAGTGAGATCAAAAGTAGATGCGCTTTCCCGCCGCTTACCTCTGTACCTCCTGTCATTGCAGAAAAATTTCTGCAGACTATCAAAATTAAGTTTGCTCCTGATTACTTAGTAATAAGTATTTTTGACTAAATTTTTTGCGACGTAGTTAGGGTAAAAATGTCCTAAGCCCTCGTCATATAGATAATTTAGTTCACTAAACGCTTTGAGTAAACTTTATTAACGGTTACTACTACCACGGTTACGTAATTTCATAGACACTAAGTATAGACCTCTTTACCAAAGTCCTTTCGGATTTTGGGCAACAGAACAGGGGCACTGCATCACAGATTTCACAGAGTACATTTGAACTTATAGAAGCGCTATTTTTCGACGAATAAAAACTCTACAACGGTTTTTAAGCTGTTACATTTATAAGCTATTCTACATACACTGAGATCGCTCTTAACTGGTTTTTATTTTATGCACTTGCTAATAGTAGCTTGCGAGTGACTGTTGGGTGACAGATTCGATGACCTCATTAATATTAGAGATCTAATGAGAGCAGGAATGAGATCTAGCTGTGGTAAGCTGATTATTTTAAAAGCTTTCTTGAATTTGTCCCAGTTTATCACAGTGTGTCACAGAGGCTTCGTAGGCCTGGGGCCGAAGGGACATAATAACCAAGAGATTGTTAAAGCAAAGTTCAATCAGTACTTTTATGGAGCGCAAACTTAGTCTTATGTTCTGTAGAAACGCTATGTTGAGTACGTCTAACCTATGGTGGTCATTAACGGCGTAGTATGTAGCAGTCATAATGTTAAAATTGAGTTTGTTTATCAGTCTGTCGAGAACCTTGCCTTTGTTCTACTCAGGATAGGTGGTTTTTATCGAAGTCAGACGCGATGTTGATCGGCTGATGGCTGGTCGGTCAAGCCTATTGGCTATTCTTACTCACCATGCGGACTCCGCCCTGCTACACACATCCTGTCGCATAATGCATCTGACCCTGAACTATCTCTCCCTTTCTCTCTCTCTCTTTCTTATCATCTCTGTCGGCCTTTCTCTCTAGGTAGTGTCATGGAATAAGTTTTTGAAGATATATATGAACATTTTAGGAGTAAACAGAAACAAAACTGTATTTCAATGTCGGATTACAGCTAAAGTATTAGAGATACATCAATAATATATCTTAGCTTTTTAATAGGAAATTTAATAAGTTACAGTTTTTGTATCCACGATTTTATCGTATTATAACTATTGCCAAGATATAAGCAAAAAACTGAAAAAGGTTCCCTTTTTGCCAAGATGGCGGCTCGAGCGCAACAGGTATCGATGGGGACTTTTATTATGCACAACAGGAGGTCTTAATGAACATTTACACGAAAATTCAAAACTCTACCAATTAATGTTTTCTTATTTTCTTATTTGATTTGATTTTGACTAATAAGAATTGCACAGTTCTTTAATCGCAGTTGCTAAAGTTTACCACCCTTCCACTCCTTTGTATGAATTTTTATTATGAAGTGCCCACAAAACCTACATTAAAATAACCTTTTCTCAGAATTTAGATTTTCTTTTTCCACTTATGGGTTGAATTTATCAGAAAATACACCTTACAAATTTTGCCATCACATTTCTCCCCTTTTTTACACGGGAAAACACTTAGTTCTATTTCCTTCCTTACTTCTTACTTCTCTTTCCTTCGTCCCTTGTATTGAAAGGACATGTATACCGAAGATATAGTATGCAAAATTAAAACATAAAAAAAAAATTTACACACTTTCCTACCCCCCTTTCCCCCTAGGGGTTGAATTCTCAGTTAACCCGAAACCCATGGTTTGTTAAGTATCTTGAGAAGCATGTTAATATACCCCATATGGAGTACTGCTGCCATCTCTGGGCGGGTGCACCCGGATACCAGCTTGGCCCTTTTGACTCGGTTCAACGACGGGCTGTGAGAATTGTCAACGATCCCAAACTCACTTGCGGTATCGAGCCCTTAAGTCTGAGGAGAGACTTTGCCTCCCTGTGTGTGTTCTACCGCTTGTACAATGGATTGTGTTCTGAGGAATTGCTCGAAATGATGCCCACGGCTACTTTCTACCATCGCACCGCTGGCCATCGACAGGGAATTCATTCTCACACTTTGGAACCAAAATGGTCGCGTACAGTGCGGTGTCAGAGAAACTTCCTCCCGCGAACCCTTGGGTTGTGGAATGAGCTCCCTGCCAAGGTTTTCTCTAAGGACTACAGTATGGGGTTCTTCAAAAAAGAAGTTATTAGATTTCTGAAGGGTCGGCAACGCGCGAGTGATGCCCCTAGTGTTGCAAGCGTCCATATGCTACGGTGACCGCTTACCATCAGGCGGACCGTGGGCTTGTTTGCCACCATAGTGGTATAAAAAAAAAAAAAAGTTTTACTAAATATTTTTTTTTTCTCTTAGGGGTTGAATTTAGAAAAACACCAAATCACAAATTTTATTTATTGCTTACAAAGTTTTACGCTTATCTCTAAATAAATTTGAACATAAAAATATCATTTCCTGTTACAATTGTACCACAACCATTCTTTCCCAAAACCATGAAATACATACTTTTTTATTGTGTTGAGGAACAGTTGTAAGTGAATTTGACCCTAAAAATATTATTCCTCGTGTAAAAATTTGTCATTCCCTTTTTCTAAGTTTTTTGAAACCTCGAAACACGTCGTTTGTTATTTGTTTAAAGAAGCATATTTACCAAGTTTTAATTAAATTGACTGGAGAAATATTAAATCCCATACAAAATGTCTTACTCCCTATCTTCCCTGTGCGGTTAAATTTTGAAAAATGTCTTCAATTGTGTTTTATTTAGTGTGTAAGCGCATTAATACTGAGTTTTAAGTAATTTTAAGCATACAAATATTATTTTCCTTACAAACTTTAATATCCCTTTTATCTTTTAAGCCGTTTAATTTCAAAATTTCCAGAAATGGGTACATTTATGAATATATAAAAAAAAAGATTTACTTATAAAATAATGGCCGAAAATAAAAACAGACACAGAAATGCGTGATTTACATATTTTTAGGTTGGAAAGCATTGATACAAAGATTTGTCAAAAATTTTAATGAATAAATAATATTTGCAATTCCATACAAAATTAGCTACACTTTTTATTCCCTAAGTGGTTGGAATTTGAAAATCCGCCATACAATGTGTTTAAAAAGCATATATATTGAGTTTGAAGTAACTTATCTACAGAATTATTTTATATTAGACAAACTTGCTTACCCCTTTCTCCCCTTAGGGACTGAATAAAAAATAAGAAATTAGTAGGTATGTCATTAATTGTGGTAAAAAGCACGATAAGTTTTAAGCAAATTTCTTAAAAAAAAAATTTTTCCTATACAAATGTTGCCATTACTTTCAGTGGTCGAATTTGAAGAAAAAACTAGAGTGAGTGTTTTTGTTTTATATTGAAGAGCATTGATACGAAGTTTCTTATATTATAGACTACAAAAATAAAATTTACCAATTGCATACAAATTTTGCCATCTCTTTTTTCCTCTCGGCGGTTTTATCTTAAACACCCCAAAAGTTCCTTTTTCATTAATTGTTTAAAAATGCATATTTACCAAGTTTGAAGTAAATTGAGCAAAGAAATATTTTATCTCATATTTTGTAACATGCACTTAATTAATTGTGTTCAAGAGCATTAATAGCAACTTTTTTTACAGCTTCAAAAGACCGTTGACCTTAGTATTATTAATTTCAATTTTATACCTTCATTCGTTCCTGAGAAACAGTCAGAGAGGCGGACAACAAAGTGATTCTATAAGGGTCCCTTTTTTACTTTCGAGGTACGGAACTCTTATTATCTGTCTGGGCTTTATCGAACTTTTAAATATCTGGGGGTACGGCAGTGCCCCCGCCAAGACGAGCCAAGCGAAGCGCAATGGCCCTACCTAACTTTTCTCGAAGCACTTCATCGTTTTTTTTAAACCCTCATTGGGATATACTCATAACTTGGCATTTGATTATACCAGATATACGAAATTTTAGGGATATGATGTCAATAGTGGAGTTATTAAATAAATGAAGTTTCAATTGCATGGCTCTTATTTATACAAATAATCTATATATATAAAAGTAATCTATATTATATGAATAATCTATAAAAGGCAATGTCCTGACTGACTAATCAATGCCTAGCCCAAACCGCTCAGGGTAGAAATTGAAATTTGGAGAATAATAATAATAATAATAATTTATTCATCAAAAATCATAAATCACAAACGTAAACTAGGTGTACAAAGGCTTGATTAAAAGGATTAGGTACTCATAGTAGGTATAACCTACTAATATAATAAAGATGTGCAGTACAGATAGTAACATTAGCAGCTGTGCAAGGTCGACCCTGTGTTACAGCTGCTAAGAGTCACTTCCTATTCTGAAGCAGCAGCTTGGTGATGATAGACATAAATCATGTGAGAAAAGAAAATAGGAGAAACATCGAACCAACTTAATTAATTAAATTAATGATTACAATTAATAAAGTAACTTACTTGAAGCTTTGGAAAAATCGTAAAAATAATAATATCTTATGAAATAAAGTAACACCAAGAATTATAAATAGGTACACGGAATATAACAAGTTTGTTTTATATTGAAGGCGTGAAAATTATGTGTTAAACACTATATGAAAAATATAATAATCATAAATTAAAACTATTTACCTAAACCTTTATTGCCCAAACGCGTGAGGTCGTCTTATCTATTATTATATTTTAATTATATGTCTCTTCTAAAATACAAAAAAATCAACAGCTACTGTGTATTATTAATCTATACATATAAAAGGCTTTGTCCTGATTGACTGACGGATCAACGCACAACCTAAACCGCTGATCGTAGAGACCTGAAACTTGGAGGTTGCGTTCTTATGTAGGCATCCGATAAGATAAGGTTTTACTGAAAGGGTGAAGTGCGAGTCGGATTCACGCAATAAGGGTAAACCGATTGTAATGAAATTTTGGTAAGTTGTTATACACAGGCCGGGGAATGTTTCTGAGACATAAAATATGGGTTGGCACTTTGCATGGAAATGGCTTGAACTTGGCTTAAACGTTAAAAATTAAGATTCACGTGATTCACCGTTTTTGAAAAATTATTCTCTAGACGGCAAAATAGAGGATAAAAATGTGTATGAGAATTTCGATGTTATTGTATTTAAAACAGTAAACAGTCAAATAGTGTTTTTTTTAAAAAAAAGTTTACGCAGACGAAGTTGCGGGAATAAGCTAGTAATCTTACATCTTACGTCCGAATACTAAAACTTAATTTTAAATTTTAACTAAAATTTAATGTCTTATTTATTATATTATGCTGTTTCTTAAAATGTCGATATACCCATGGTATTATATGAAAGTAAAATAGTCAAAATTTTAGTATCGAGCTAATTATCTACATAGAAAATTTTGAACGAGTCATCCATCATAACTACTGGAGTTTTACCTAACAAAAGTGTTAGTATTTGGGTTAGTTTATTAGTATAGAAAAATTTACCATATCCGTATTATTGTGGCCATAATTGATTACTGTTAATTTTATCATAACCTTTGAATAATATTCAGCTAACAGAAAAGCAAGTTCATCTAAAATAACCTGCAGGTAATCATTATAATTTTGACTAAGTAAGAATCATAACACAGTCAAAAACAAACGCCTAGGTAGGTATTACCTAAGTTGACTATCGAGATAAGAAAGAAGGCATTTTTCAATCTGTTAAGGACAACAGAAATAACATTGACATTTTCACTGGAATCAATTACGAAAAACTCAAACTTAAAAACTTTTTAATCAACAGGGGTTAAGAACAATTTTGAATCGCCAAAAAAAAAATATTTGTAAATAACAAAAAAAAATAATCCTACAGTTGCCTACAGTATATCGTAATGTAAATAAATTACTGCAATTTGGTTTCTTATACAACAATTTGGTTTTTATATAAGACTGCTGTCGTCCAAACAAGTAGGTGTACTCAACAGAGCGAGGCAGTACTTCACGTCGGGGCAGAGGATGCTGCTTTACAAGTCGCAAGTGCGGCTCCATATGGCTCCCGATGCACTGAATACTCCATACGGTGAGCCGCTTTTATAGCCGCATCTCCCGCAGCAGTTGTGGCTCGAGCTTAACTTGCAGTATGGAGTTTCATACACATGATCCTGAACGACTTGAGTGCGTGCTAACTTTAAAAATGTCATATTTGAGGTTAAAAATATTTCCTTATTAAAACAGTTATTGGCTTTGTGGTGAAGGAAGAAATCATAAGGTAACCTGTATACGTCAAAAAAAAAACGTATGTGAAGTCCACTGTCCGCATTGGGCCCGCGTGTGGACTTTGGCCTAAATCGCCCTCGTTAAGGTTAGGCCGTGCCGCAACAGTGGGGACGTGTGAGGCTGATAAGGAAAACAGTTACTTTTCATCAAACTGTTATTTTAGTTTTTCAATCATACTTAATAGTAGTTAGCATTTTAGATCATACATAAAAATGACGTTGTTTAAAAAAGTCGAAATGTGTTCAGTATGCACTAGCTTATTTACCGTCATATTAAATTCAAAGATATTATTCAAAATCTTCCTCAGTAAAATTATACATTAATTTCAAACAGCACAGAGTTATATTTCTACATCAAAGCTTTCTCAGACCACAGGTACTTGTCTTGTTTCAGCGCACCAGATCTATGTTCCACGCCAGAACCAAAGCCACTATTGTAGAGTCAGTCGGAGTCAAACACAACAAGTGACAGTGATAAAAGCTTGACGTTCATTGAAAATCTTTATTCGTTTAAGGTGATGGCATATCCAAACGAGTTAAGTTTGCAAGAATTTTATTAATTTTGTTACAGTCCTGAGTAGGTACACTTTCTTACGTGAAATATATATATATTATAGTTCAAACCTTAATTTAATATATTTGCTGACATTATAATAATTTGGCTATTAAAACATTAAGAAAAAATAAAATAATGGACTGCTAAACGCTCCAAACATGGCTCAGCATCGAAGCTGCTCTTTTTCTTAAGATGGCATAAATTGATATTGGCATTAATATGACTAATTAAGTTCGCTAATTTCGTAGTTCTAAATAAATATATGAATTTTATACCGACAAAAAACAGAGAAAATCGAGATTTTCAGGGTGCGGCCACGTGCCAGCGCCTATCGTACATGGAACTGTGACATGTCTTTGTACACTGGTCGAAACGGCACGCTTTTTCTAGGGTACGCCGTAGCCTTAACAGATCAAATTAATGTTTAAGCTCAAAATATACACGTACAAGTAATGTCCATAATACATAATCATTAAAAAAAATTATTAGTCTCAACAGGAAACAGGCCGATTGAAACATCGAGCTACCCTGAACAATAGCTTACAGATACTACACTTTCATATTAAATGTAACTGCAATTAAGATTTATTGCATGTTTAACGTTACGGCTTTGATACCAAGAAGGCGGTAACCAGTGGCTGGTTACACAACACCCATATCATAATGTAGGGACAGCGTCTTTTGTTCCAACCAGTCTATATTAGTCACGCAAGATCGATGGTGACACCGCACCGCGCCACAACACTGAATTACAGAGGTACAGCGTGTGTCTGTTCTTAACTTGACCCCGCACCGCGCCGCAACACTGTTTTACAGAGTTAAACGTCTCTTGAGCGATTCTTGTCCGACGCGTCCTAGTCGCACCCCACACTACAGTAGGCCGTGGTGTTCGGGTGGCGAAGTGCGGATGAGTAAAGAGTGCCGCGGGTATATAGCGGCCCTCACGCCCAGGGTTACGGGTGAAGTCCTCAACGGCTGTGATGGCGAACATCGATACGACGGAACAGGCGGAGGAAGTACAAACCTAGTGGAAGGCTGCCCTTACATATTAAGGTTCCAGGCTACACTGGAGCTACACCGCCAGGCAGGTCGAGGTAGTAAGGAAGGCAGCGGAAGAGATAATTTCTTACGGCGGCTCCTAAGCTCTCCACGAGAGTTACTGCCTTGGCGTCAGGCGGCCGCCAGCCGTAAAACAAATAAGCCAAAAAAATATCTCCTCACATGAATACGAACGCATAATGAGAAAAGGCAATAATATTAGGGCGTACCCCGTAAGCAACGAGTTTTCTAAAAATGTGATACAAGATGCAACAAATACTAGGGCGTCCCCCCGAAGCGACGAGAAGTTTGACAAGAACAAGCAATCGCATTCGACCATCAACAGAATAAGACTTGCAACCTGGAACTTGGCGTCTCTCACGGGAAGGACTCATGAACTGAGCAAAATCCTACAAAAAAGACGCAATTACATTTGCTGCTTACAAGAAACGAAGTGGCAAGGCTCAACATCGAAGGACATAGGTAATGACTACCAGGTGATATATTACGGCACGGACAACAAAAGAAACGGAGCTGCCATAGTGCTCGACAACAACTTTGAGGCTCGAATAATAAACATCTCACGTAAGAGCTATTGTTTAATGGCAATCAAGCTTGCCCTGGATGACCAGCAGATCACTAATATAATTTCAGCTTACGCCCCCCCAATCAGGTTGCACAGATGCAGAAAAGACTGATTTCTGGGATGAATTCGATGACGTAATACGTAGCATACCTGCAAATGAATACAAGATAATCGGAGGATATCTGAACGGACATGTTGGAGCTAGCAACACTGCACATGAGAAGACTGTACACGGGGGGTATGGGCTGGGCAAAGTGAATAAACAAGGATAAGAAATGCTAGATTTCGTGGCAAGACACTCTTTAACTCTGATTAATACGAACTTTCATAAGAAACTGGAACAACTAATCACCTACAAATGCGCAGAAAAAGTCTCACAAATAGACTTTATAGTCTCAGATGTAACTGAAAAGCATAAATTCAAGGATTGCAAGGTTATATTAGGCGAGGCCCTGACATCGCAGCACCGGATACTTGTGGCTGTATACGACCTACCCACACCCATTAGAACAATAGTGGATAGATCCCCTAAAACTAAGTGGGGGACACTGGATGGCCCTAAAGGCGATTTATTAATAGATGAGATGAGAAACTATCTGGAAGCTGATTTATAGATAGATTATGACTGCGCTGACCATATGTGGATCAAATTTGAAGAACAATGTAAAATCAAAGCAACACAGATTTTAAGTACCTCCAAAGGACGTCTTCGTACCGGTAAAGACAATAAATGGTGGAGTAAGAAGCTGCAAAGACGCTGGCAACTAAAAAATCTCGGTTTAAGATATAGCAAACATCTCAGTTGGAAAAAGATCGAATTCGCTATAATGAAGCGAAGAAACATGGAAAGAAAATTGCTGCACAAGAGAGAGCAAACTCAAACCAGGCTGTCTATGACGAATTAGAAAACGCCAAAACAGAGAATAAGGTACTGAAAATTGCAAAAACTAGACATAGATCAACATTAAAGTTAATAAATACATAAAGTGCAAAAACCATGAACAACAACAAACAGATTATTAACAAGTGGCTAGAATACTATGAACAATTGATCAATGAGGAATTCCCACATGAAGAAACAGCACCCTCAAATGCTACACATGGCACTGTGAATATAGTACACGAAAAAGAGGTAAAACATGTGGTGACCGCAATGAAAACCCGTAAAGCATAAGGCCCGGATGAGCTGCCGGCAGACTTATGGAAGCGACTTGGCTCGCTGGCAGTAGCCTGGCTGACCAAGTTGTTTAATACCATCTTAATTACGAAAACCATCCCGGACTCATTGCAAAAAAGTTACCTCTTTCCGTTCTACAAAAACAAAGGAGATGTAGCAGAGTGCGAAAACTATAGAGGTATAAAACTTACTTCGCATACGCTAAAAATATGGGAACGGATCATTAACAATCGCATCACAGCTATCACCAAAATATTTCCAAATCAGTTCGGGTTCACAGCATCTAAATCTACAACCGACGCCATACAAGCGATCAGAATCATGATGGAAAAACATAGGATCAACAACAAAGACCTACACCAAGCATTCATCGACCTTGAAAAGGCATTTGACCGCGTGCCATTAAAACTTGGTTGGCAGACACTTCGAGCCCAAAACATACCGGAGTACTACGTCCAGATTATTCAGGACATGTACTACGGTGTGAGCACAAGAGTCCGTAGTCTAGCAGGGTTAAGCAAAGCTTTTGAGGTTAAAGTAGGCGTCCATCAGGGCTCTCCGTTAAGCGCCTTACTTTTTAATCTGGTGATGGACTACCGAAGAAGAAGACAGCATGTGTCTGAACTTAACTTGACCCGGCACCGCGCCGCAACACTGCTTTACAGAGGTACAGCGTGTATCCGAATTTAACTTGAACTCGCACCGCACCGCAACACTGCCTTACAGAGGTACAGCGTGTGTCTGAACTTAACTAAATATAAAATAAATATTATTCATATGCTTTATATTTCTTTAGTTAATCGTAAATAGTTAGCTTTAGAGTAATAAGATAACTATAATCATTATATTTATTATTCCTATGGTATACTTATATCTATTTTCATAAAAGAGTAAACTGACTGACTTACTGATATATGTATCAACGCACAGCACAAACTACTGAGTCTGGAGACTTTATATTTTACAAAGAATTTTACAAAAATCATTCCCAAGATGGTGAAATAGGGTTTTGAATATTTGTTTTAAAATCCGTAATTATTTGGCTAAGTGCATAAAACATGCTAATTGACATTTAAGACACAAAATTTAAACTGAAGTGTTTAACTATTTTGGAACATCATAGTGGTCAAACTAGGGAATGAGAATTCCAAAATGTTTGCGTCTAAGAACTTGAAATTTTGCGTTGAGGTTTCTGTTATAACAAGAATTTTGCATTTTCCAAAAGTTATCCCCTAAAGGGGTACAATAGAGGTAGGAAATTTGTCGCTTTTAAAGCTAAATGCATAAAACTTGGTGTTTAAATTTCAAGTTAATAATCAAGATTGACATATTTCACCATTTTTGGAAAATCATCCCATACATAGTTTCATCCCGTATTTTGCCCCATACGGGATGAAACTATGTATGGGAACTTATAATTTATTTTTATGTCTAGACTTGTAAGTGTAATTTTGCAACGAGGATCTGGACGTAGGTGATCACTAAGAAAGGATTTTACAAAATTATCCTCTAAAGGGGATAACATGGGGGTTGAAAGTCTGTATAGAAATCCGACATATTTATTGTTTAATGCATGAACATTAGTTTTTGGCCTTTAGATAAAAAATTAAGATCGATATGTTTCACCGATTTTAATTTTTTTCAAATATTTTGCATTCTAAAATATAATATATAAATAATGATAATAAAAATTTGTACGAGGATTCTATTATCTTTTGTCTCAAGTCTCAAGACTTGTTATTTTGCACAAAGGTTTCACTTATAACGTAGGCGAGAAATAAAAAGTGGCTCTACTCTTCTTTTTCATAGACACAACTATGCAGCTACCTAACAAAAAAAATTACAAGTGTTCTTCAAAAAAAGAATAAAGACAGACAAAGTAATAATAAATATCCTTAGGTTATTCCAATTTTATTGGCATTTGCTCAATATACATATTTTTCAATAATAACGAGCAACCCTTGAAATATCGGAACCTCAAGGCAAGGTCGTGTAACCTGTGAAACAACATCCTACATCATCTGTAATGAAGGTACATGTTGTCTGAACAAGACACGACAAATAAAATCAGCGGCTTGTTGTTTCGGTTAATTATCTCCTGAATGGCGGCGCGCTCTCATTAGAGATCTAGGTCAAGGAGTGGCGATTAAAGGAGAATAGCTATTTCGTTAATTGTCTCAACGGGATCGTTTTTGTAGTCCGTCCGCTTATTGCAGATTTTAGCCTTAACCTTGTAGATGATGCCAGGTTAAGAAGATGATGAAGCTATGCTCGTATGAATCTAGGCTCTTTAGGCACTAAAGTTCTAAGTTTTGGGCCGGAACTAACCCCATGCGGCCCCTCCTTTTGTCCATTCAAAACATAATAATAATTCTTATAAAAACAATTACTTAAGTGGTTATAATTATGTAACCAATGCACTTAGGAAGTGGATTTTTTTGTGCGTTACCCTTCATTTGAAAGTATCTGTGCCAGTATAAACCACATGTAGGGATCACAGCCTTTTACTCTTTTTTACCCGTGGTCCACCTGCGTAATTGTGGATTGTGAAATTCCTGCAACGGGACTCTCCAATACAATTATTATCTAGGATTTCATTTCAAATGACAGCTGTCAAACTAAAAAGGACTACAACTCCGAAACTGGTAATCGGAGACTAGGTGTTTCTTTGGATAAATTATAGATCTTATCAAGATCTTTATTTCGAATTTCGGAAAAATTTTACGGTTACTATCCAGGTCCAGGTGAACTACGCGGGTAGACCACCGGTAAATTTCTTTCGTTTATTGCCCGTGTTACACCAGGTGATACACGGGTAATGTTTTTTTACCCGTGGTACACCTAGGTGAACTACGCGTGTGTACCACGGGCAATAAATTCCTTTTACGAACCCCTAAGGGATTCCATTGGATAACTATAACACGTAACCGCACGACATAGGACAATCTTTAATAACCACCAACGGTTGACGTTATCCGAAATGGGAGATCAGTATGGCCTCAAGGTTCATAATATTTATTGGTTGTAGGTCCCGCGAGTTTTTCCGGTGCTTTTACATCACCCGGACAGAGACTAATGGTGTAATAACAAGTACGACTTCTAGGGCCTAACAGGGGTATGCTATTAAGTAACTTCTAAAACATGGCAACTATTGATCCTATGTTTCCTCTTCTGAATGTCCAAGTCGTCGTTACCAGTTTCGAGTGCCATATTTTGGCATCAATCTTGAAAATAATGATTAATAAAGTATTCTGTGTAGCAACCCATCTAAGAAAAACGGCCTTAAGCAATAAGGGCAGAGCTTGATACAAAGTTTGAAATGTGAGAAAATGCTACTTGGGCGTCATTTTGTCGTTGGTCGAGTCAAAGACTAGCATTAGCAAGTCATGGCAGAATTGAAGAAGAACGGGATCCAAACAACAAAACTGAGCTCTTCAGAAATATTGGATATAAAAATAAAAAGAAACATTCTCGTCAGTTAACTCTCTAGTATTTTTACTACGTTTACTAAACGAAAAGATTATTATTTTAAAAAACCAGTTTTTTTCGACTTGACATTTTGACATGGAAAGAAGTTTTAAGTGATCGCATGTCAAAATTTCGTGAGTCACACATTGTATTTTTCTACAGCTCAGAAAGAGGCAGAACAAATCCACACTCCATGATGATCTTTGTATTATTTTAACTTTGTATTTTCCTGTGACTTTTTGTATCCTGTATTTAGGTATGTTAATAAGTATTTATAAGTTAGATATTACTTTGTTTTACGTTAGTTTTTTATTTAAATATAATTGAATTGTTAATTTAATTTTCTATGAAAAGATCTGTTCCAAGTTACAGACGAAATGTATACAGCAATGATTTGGACTCTCATCAGCATAAGGTTGGGTTCAATTCAATGTATGAATTGCTCCCAGCCTCGATATTTTAAGGGTAATAGAAGTTTAATCAGAGATTTCATGTGGGTAGAATACATAAACAATAAATATTTCAAATCCAACGCCAGTTTTTACTATCAGTTAACTCGACAGAATCCGAAGAAGCATTTTGGAAAAAATTGGAACCCTTAAAAACTCCACACCTATAATACTAAAACGAATTCGACGCGGCCCGCGTATCTTTGTAGCTCACAGGATATCTCAAGATATAATTTTAGCCTTAACAGAGTACTCTAAACAAGCCTGGGAGGATTTATTGACAATACAATATTGTATTTTACATGTCAAAAAAAAAAACGCTTACTATCGATAAAGAAAAATTGTGAAATAATTCATCCGGTTTTATCTTATTTTAATATTTGTGCTTTACTTAAGAAAAACTTTGGTACCTAGTTATGTTGAGTCTTAGATATGTGAAGGGAATATTTATTTATTTAAATGTGTTTCTAAGAACACTTTCAAATCGTCAAGTGAATTAACTACAACTAGCTTTACAATCTAAGTATAATACTGTTTCATTTCGTGCGTCCAATCGGTAATCTTTGTAAAATCAGAAACGAAACGTAATTTTATAGTGAATCAACAAAAAATAAGGGTTTTGTATTGAAAAACTTAATAAACAAGATTTACAATGTAATTAGTTTGATTTAAAAAAAAAAAACAAAATTCAAGTAGGCAATTGAAAGCCTATTGAAATTTCAAGTAATATTGTTTTTCAGATTGCATAGAGGGGGCACCATGTGATACGTTAAAAATCTTCAATTATTCTGTGACGGGATTTAAAGTAACTACCGAGAAAAATATATTTATATATCATGTATCAATACACAGCAGACGTATATATACATATATACAACCATACATATCTACATTTTACAAACATGTAAATAAATAGGTATTCATAGATATATTAAAGATATAGTTAAAGACACATACATGCACATAATCATATATACACACACAGACATATATTAATACATATATATAAATATACAAATACATTTAAAAGATACATAAAATAAAACTATACGTAAATTAACTTAGATAGGTCCTATCTGATGCAATTCTCGTTTGGCCGCCCGATAGTGGCAGGGTGATCCGAACGCGAGAGCGATTCACACAAACACGCCCATATATACGAGCACACCTATTTAAACAGACATCGCACGCCCGAAAGTGGCCCAGCACCCACACACACATTATTTAAACTACCATCACTTCATAAACTAGCCTAAGGAGCGAGGAAGTGACAACAAACTCCCTGATACCAATTAGCAATGCAGAAACCAAGTCATCAAGTACACAAAATGTTTTTGTTGTATTTGTCTTTGTTCAAAACATAATAAATATGTGCGATCGATATCATTACTTATTTGGTCACAACACTTCAACTATCAAATTAGAACTATTATCGAGAAAATAAAGAAATGGAAATAGTATAAGTAATTGAATAAGATCGCGAGACAAGCATAGCTTCTCTTTCATTCATGACCGATGTTCCGGGCTTATCTATATAAATATCTCTGGTTACGACTACAGGGCGGCGGCGCGGGGAAAATTATATTTTTCATCATTAACTAATTGATGAATTGTTCGCATAGTTATGTATGGACTAGACGTGAGGCCAAGACAAATACGTTGGAATTCTAAGTAATTTGGCTCCTCACCGTGTTCAAAACTATATAATAGCAAAAACACTTTTGCCTTCCGGGCGAGCTAGGATTTGCAAAAACATTTGCCTAATATCGGATATTATATATACTTATAAAAATAAACGAAAGCTCAATATAATTTGACTCAAGTCTTTTGGTAAATTAGTTAAAGAGACAAGCCAGTCGTGGTTGCAGCACTAGCATATATATATATAAAGTAGCGAAACCATACCGTATAAAGCACAAAAAGGTTTTTTTTAAAAAAAAGGGCCAAAGAGGTCTTTTTGACCCTGCTGATTTTAGAGGATTCATAAAAGTCATTAAAATTAAAATGGGGAATCATGTAAGGGGTTTATATGAATATAATACATTAAAAAAATAGAAGATCTATCGACTTAAATAGTTAACCCGGGTAACAAGCCATGAGTAAATAAATTAAACATATCTTGAATTCGAGATTATCTCTATCAGCAACTTCTGAAGTTGGCCTCCTATTATATTATTGTGCTATAGATGATTTTTTTTATATTAAAAGAAATGTATGAAAAATAATTAATGGATAAAATACATAAATAATGATTGTTTATTTGAATTTAATAATTGAATGATGTGTATTTTACACAATAAATATTGTATGAAGATAGACAATGATATCTAAAGTCTAAATGTGTATTTTAAAGATTGAAAACAGTTCTGTTTAAATGTTAACTTAAATGGCGTGATTCCGTTGTGCCACATGCACCACTCCACCCGACAGACTTTTTGCATATTACTGAGTATAAAACGGTTTGGCTCGATAAAGCTGGCTCAATTGTGTATTGGTATTAAAGCCTTCTGGTTGAATTACCTGTGGTGTGAAATAATAGGAATGGAAGTATATTGCTACAGTGAATTATATTATAGGCCATAACGCTGCCGAAACTGAATGGATCTCCAGTATATCAAAACACTTCAGTTAAGTACAATTGATTATGTAACTTGTTTGTAGAACATGATATTTTATTATGTGTTTTTAATTATATATATTTTGTTACAGTATAAATGTTAAATTAATATTACGTAAGTAGTACCTAGCTGAGAGTTTTATCTATTTGTGGCATTTGGCTAGACCAGTCATTAAGTTCCTTAAGTAACTATAATTATTCTACTTGCAGTTTGTGAATAGCTTACGAATCTTAGGAATACTTAAAGGCTTATTTGTGTTTTTACTTGAAACTGAGATTAAATAAGCATACTTCATATTTCGTAGAAATTGGAATAATTTTGTTATTCTAATAAAAGATTTCTAAGAGCGATCGCTAGAGAGTTTTTTCCCTATATCTTCTTTCTAGAACGCCACCTAGATTCTGAAACGGTAGTACTTTATAGACTTTTTGTATTATTCTTTAAAACTTACTTCATACCTTTATTTATTTTATCTTATCCTCAAAATATCTACATAGTCATATCAATATATCGTAGAGGCTAACATCAGAAGTAGGATAAAAAAACTTTTTTGTGTTAATTATTAATGATTAATTTTGTTCCCAGCTATGGAGGGTTAATTTAAGGCAAAACAATGCTGACTTGTGAAACAACGGAGTGATGACCTAATCTTGCTACTCTGACCAGAAAACGAGTGATATCTATGCTGAAGATATAGTGACGATTAATTGGACATGTATCGAGAACAAGTGCTATGAATTGTGTAATTTTGGATGGTGAACTTAAGGCGAATCTTCTTTCTAGAACGCCACTTTGATTCCGAAACTGTAGTAGTTTATAAACTTTTCGTATCATTCTTTAGATCTTACTTCAGACTTTTATTTATTTTACCTTATCCTCAAAATACCTATATTTTTATATCTATATATCGTAGTAGCTAACACACACAGACCACTTCGTATTCCAGCACTTCGGCATGGCAATCGCGGAATAAGACTTTCGTGGGCGCGGGAACATTTGATATGGTCTGATCAACAATGGGTCATGGTGCTGTTTACTGACGAATCTCGTTTCGAGTGTCATCCAGACTCGAGGGGAACACGTGTTTGGACAACACCTGCTAGTGTAAGCTGTCTCCATCCCCCTTAAGAAGTCCATCCGTAACAAGGTGGGAAAATCATGGTGTTGGCGTGAATTTGCATCGGTGGGCGAACCGAGCTAAAATTGTCGTTGTTCCGCACAGAATCCGAAATGAGTTAAGAATTTCAGCTAATGCACCATCTATATTAACCATCTGCAACGAAAGTGGAACTGCATACCCCAGAAAGATCTGGACAACCTGATTTTCAGCATGGAGAATCGTTATCGATGTGTTATTTACGTCAGAAGGGGAAATGCGGACGACTACCTTTTATTTTATTTTATTTTATTTTTAGTTGTAATTTTTTATATTGTTGAAATAATAGTAATAATACATTTGATTATTTCATTTACAAAACTATATACAAAACAGTTGCACAGCTTCCCACATTAGGTTGCCCTGTGTTGAGGGTATAAGCAGGTTCTCACCAAGTTTCCTTAATTAAATTAGTAACATATTTGGTGAACATTTAGAAATTAAATAATGAGGTCGTAAGTGTATGTGTGTGTCTTTTTGTAAAATTTTATTCTATATTGTCGGAGCGAGATGTTCATATTGCTTGCGAGCAAATTCAGTTTTATAATTTGGAACCGGGCATCGTTTTATACGTTTGGAGGAATTTTTAAAATGGGTGATATTTACACAGAGTTTGTATGATATACAACTAGCGTACGAACAAAACTTCTGCCTCTTTGTAGAGTGACACAGTGGGATGACGGAATGGTAAACCCAATAATACCTTAAGAACCGCTCTTTGAGCTCTTTCAATTTCTATGGTATACATTTTTGCAGCTCCACCCCATGAAGTAACACAATATGTAAGAATGCACTGGCCTATATAGCCTTTTAAACTGAGATTAATAACTTGCGATCTGCAGCGATTAAATTTTTTTTTTAATTTTTTTTCTAATTTAATATTTTATTAAAAAATATTAAAAACATTTTTTTTTGTATTTTGGTTTTAATGGATAAAATAACCTAAGCATAAAACGATATCTGTATTTTTTACAGATCGTTAAATTACCTAGTTATTGATACTTGTTTCTTGCCCTGATTTTGAAAAGCTTTTCTAAAAACAATCAAATGTTCAATATCCCTAGTTTGTGTTAATATGTGTATATCTATCGTAACACTCGTAGTGTTACTGGTCGCGTCATCGGCATAGTTTATTTACGTAATTCTCAACTTTATTATACGAGTTTTCACCTTTGTTATGATTGCAGTAAGAACGTTGAGAAAGCAATAATTACAGCATATCAATTGTGCATCTGGTCTGTGAGAAGCAAATAATTAATGTTGTTAATTGTGGAACAAAGGATCTAATAGATTTCCGATATTTCCGCTAATTGCAGTGCCATTGCGGCAGCGTTTGGTCACGCAGCATCGCCTGGCAGAAGGCAGTTTGAACTAAAATTGTACACGCAGTACATAGTATACGTAGTATACATACAGCGCTGCCTATATTACGATGATTAATTAATTTTAGGATCAATACATGTTAATATTATGTGAATCTGTTCACTAACGTTTTTGCCTGTAATCAATATGCTATCTACAAAACATAAATAAATAAATATAAACTTCTCTTAGAAATGAGAAGTTACTATCCCATTATTAATATTATAAAGGCGAAAGTTTGTGAATGTGTGAGTGTGTATGTTTGTTACTTCTTCACGTTTCAACCACTGGACGGATGAAACTTGGCATACATATATGTTAGGTCCTGGAATAGCATATAGGCTACTTTTTATCCCGAAATTCCCGCGGGAATAACTATAACCGAGCCTAAACGAACTATAGTTATAGCTTCAACTTGATATAGCAAACTTCATTAGTGGAATTAATGAGTAAATCACAGTCGCCGATAACCGAATTCAGAGCGGGCTAATTAAGGAGTAAATCCCAGTATCAATACTGAGATTAAATAAAGGAGTCCCACGACGATAACCAAATTTAGAGCAGGGCGGCCGCTAGCAAAATCCATTAATTACTAGCTATCCCATTAATATTATAAATGCGAAAGTATTTTTTACGTGACTATAGGAAATCCTGAATTAAACAAGATAGCCTCGTCGTGTTTGGGCTCGTTTGATTTACATGACAACTACTCTTGTCTTAATTATCCAGGGTCTGATAATGAAACCGGAAGGTGACTACAGGACCTCTACGATGAAACGACGCAACCACATCTAGTCTAAGCTCGTTTGATTGGTCATGACAAGTACTCTGGTCTTAGATGATATCCTGGGCCTGATGATGAAGCCAGAAAGTGGCTACAGGAACTAGGTGATGAAGCAATGCAACGACATTAAGTTTGGGCTCGTTTGATTTGTCGTGACAAGTACTCAGGTAATAGAGGATTTCCAGGATCTGATGATGAAGCTAAAAAGTGGCTCCAGGAACTTTGTAATAACACAGTACTAAAAAGTATAAAATGAGAAAACGTGAAAAATATTTAAAACCATGCTTATTATTTATGCAAAAAGTTGAAATAAGTATAAAAAATGACTTGTTTTAAATCCAAATATAATTTTTTATGAAAAAATTTAATATGGTGGCAAACAAGCCTATGGACTCTTGCAACATCTGGGGTATATGGCACCTTCAATGCCGACAGAATGAAATTATTGCTTACGCTGTGATATAAGTATAGATTGTTGACCGTGAAATCAATTTTTTTTGACTACTTCTACAATTCAAACTTTCGACTAAATACACAACGACAACGGCACCAACCGACGGACACATGCGTTATCTTAACTAGCTGGAGCTCGATCGTTTCAATGATACACAACTAAAGTAGTGGCGAAGGAGTGCACACAATACTAAAGCGCCTGCACTAGCAAAGTTGTCTATACCGGAGAACGGGGAGAACCAGACTGAGAACTCACCGTGAGTGTGAACAGTGCACCTATTTCTCTTCAAGTCTCCCCGAACCTTATCGGTGAGACTTCTCTGCGTGAGTCTGTGCGGCCTATTACAATACGTTAATGCTTGGATAAAATTAAAAAGGTATGGATATGGTATCGCGTAACACCAATAATAGTCTCTGGGTAACTGTGGTTAAAAGTGCTCATCAGCAGCAAAATTCGGTAACCTCAGTCAGTAAGAAGTATTTGTGGAGTTATCATATGATGTATTTGAAGAAAAAAAATTATAATTATGTTGTTTTGGAACAAAAATTGATGCAGATTTTAGTTTTTTCATCTTATTAGTGTTATGGTCAGATCCATACATCGTAGACTTACTTACGATTTACTACTCCACCCTGTGCAATTGAATCTCCGATATCCACGTGAAACAGTGTCTATATGTAGAAGTACGTGAATGTGGATTATGAAGGAGCAAGACAGTAACAAAAGTTACACTACAACGTTTGTATTGTTTCATTAGCAAAGTAAGAAGTAACAATAAAAACGTTGCCATTCTAACTATGGTCTATGGTCGGCTCCACAGTGTCAATTCTTTTTTTGTCAATTTAACATTTTTTCTGACTTAGTACTTATACCAAACAGTGAAATTATTATTGGAGACTCTTGTAAATTTGTATTTTCTGATTTTTATAACTTGGAATCCTGTAAAGGGTGAAGTATACAGGTGGCTATTACGTACTTAATGTGCAACTGCCAATTTAGTTTTAGAAACATATTTAGTTCTCAAGATATAACGCTTTATCTATGTCCTTTACAGAGCAATTTGGCAGGTTGTAGATTTTACTATAGAGAAGCTTCACTGGTACTGGCGTAAGCAATATCCATGATTGGCGGTCGGCGGTGCGTCACAAAGCTGATTGGTTTTCGCTACCGTGCGCCGAGTGGCGCGCGCGCAACCTCTGTGGTCATTTTGTTTGGTACTTACGGGTTTAGATTTCGTCATCGTTGTATTGTATGCGAGTAAGAAGTCTTTTCGCAAAAAGTATATATTTTTTAAGTTGTTATAGTTTTAGTATTACGACTGGATGGCAATAAATTTGGTTAAATTTAGGATCGTAAAATAATTTTTTGAGGAAGTTATATGCATTTATTTTGATTTTATATTCTATACAAATACTTGAGCAGAACCTATTTGAACCTCCTTCCTTTTTTCGTTTATTTCACATTTCCGAAAATAGGTATTAATCTGTAATTACAGTTTAAAATTTACTGTGACCGTAAAATCTCAAAAAAATCATTTTTTAATTTTTTTTTAAATGAATCTGAAATCTGAAACATTAAGATGCTTGCTTGAGTGTTTTACAATTAGAATAATAATGCAAGATCCAATTATAAATCTTTTTATCCGGCAAAAGACAGGGCTTTCATGAGACATATATGCTAATAATACTTAAGCATGTTCACATATTTCCTTATAGCTCCTAAGATATTTTTTTAACCACCTAGGTGGCAAACAAGCTAATGGTTCCGCCTGATATCCGGGTGCACGGGTGCCAGCCCAGAGACAGCAGGAGTACTCCATATGGGGCAGGACTTGCTACTTGTAAAGCAGAAACCTTTGCTCCGACGTGAGGTACTGCTTTGCTCTATTGAGTACTCCAAGTTTTTTGGACGCCAACTTCACCTTCGCTTTTAAGTGATCTTGAAAATGACATCAAACTCAGACCTGATGCAAAGACTATATGCAAATACCTCCCGCTGACTCTCAATGGCTAGTTCCCATCGGTGTGTGAGATACACTAGAAGGTCACCAGTCGAGCGACCGTTTCTACAGCCATATTGACGGTCGCTGACTAGGTCGAGTTTTTCTAGGTATCTTAGAAGCTGTGTGTTGATCACACGCCCCGTCATCTTGAAGAGGACAAAGGAATAGCGATTGACCTTTTGGGCATCGGATGCATATTCGCAGTCTTCAATGAAGATGGAAATTATTATTGGTGTAGGACCACATGGATGGGCTCGCAAGTCGCCCACCTATTTTGCCAATGAATTGAAATTTAGCTGTGGCAGTCTGGTAGTTCGTTCTAAACCATAAACACACCTATATTTGGTATTCTTGTTGTAAAAGGTACCAGCTGAAAGAATCCATAGGTCAGAGTAAATTCTTGAGCAGTTATTCCTCCATAGTTATTGGTCTGAGTACTTACCTGTATAGATAGTTATACTTACTGCAGTTATAATCACTACTTGTGTTTGTAAGATTCAAACTTCCTTGAACTTATTTCACAATATATAACATTACGACCGGTTTCGCGTTTTATCGCATCGTTAGGTAATATACAAATACAATTTGAACTATATGTAAAATAAGCCGACAATAAGGGGAGGTGCTATTTTTTAAAATTCAAGTTTTATATTGTGAAGTAAATCATTGTGACAAATCACACTTTGATTTCAGATTCAACTGTAAAAGAGAAAGTCCCTACATTGAAGGTGTTCAAAATATACATATCTATACATATAAAATGCTTTGTCCAAAATGACTGACTGACAGATCAACGCACAGCCTAAACCGCTGATTGTAGAGACCTGAAACTTGAAGAGTGTGTTTTTTGTTCATACAGAGAAGGCATCCGATAAAAGAGGATTTACTTGAAGGGTCAAGTGCGAGTCGGATTCACGTAATAATAAACCGATTGTAATGAAATTTTGGTAAGTTGTTCTACACACGCAGAGGAATGTTTCTGAGAAAGAAAAAAAGGGTCAAATGCGAGTCAGACTGGGTCAAGTGCGAATCGGACTGAGTCAAGTGTGAGTCGAACTCGAGCAATAGGTGTAAACCGATTGTAATGAAATTTTGGTAAGTTGTTATGGACACGCCGGAGAAGGTTTCTAAATTATTACAACCCTATTAGGTTTTCTTTAAAAAGGGAAACAGCGTTCCCCGGTTCAGCTATATATATTTTTATAAAAGAAGAAACTGACTAGCTGACTGACTAATCGATCAATGAACAGCTAAAACCGCTGCGTCCAGAAGCATGATAGTACAAACGTTCCTTAAATGACGTTAGTGTGCACTAAGAAGGGTTTTTTGGAAGTTAATCGCCTGAGGGGCATATTTTATATGGGTTGAAAGTTTGCATGGAAATGGCTAAAACTTGGCCTAAACGTTAAAAATTAAGATTCACGTGATTCACCGTTTTTGAAAAATTATCCTCTAGAAAGCAAAATAGTGGATGAAAATATGTATGAGAATTCCGATGTTATTGTATGTAAAACATTAAACAGTCAAAATCCGTTTTTTTTTAAAGTTTATGCAGACGAAGTACTAGACTAGTATTGTTATATAGCGACGTATCTGGGCTTGCTGGCTTTGTTTGAAAACATATTTATGTGTCAAAATTTATGAATTATCGATTTGTGATAAAATAATCGTTATTAAATTAGTAAATAAGCCACATCACTTGTTAGTGTTCCGTTCCCAGAGGATGCCAACGGAGCCCTATTACTAAGACTACGCTGTCTGTCTGTATGTCTAACCGTCTGTCCGACCATTAAAAGGCTCTATCTTTTAGATCCAAATTGGTAGAAGCATGAATTTTTCACAGAATATGTATTATAATGGACATGGACATTAATGCTGGTGTCCCGCAAGGCTCTGTGCTGTCTCCTACGCCGGTTTTTGCATATCAATGACATGTTGGACATCAACAACATACATTGCTATGCAGATGACAGTACTGGAGACGATTTTTACACGGGTCGTGCAAACATCCCTCGTTCCGTTGTGGAGGAAAACCGCGGAGGACTTGTGTCTCAAATCGATACCACACTGTCCCAGGTCTCTGACTGGGGACGGGTAAACTTGGTCCGATTCAACCCTACAAAGACACAAGTGTGCGCGTTCACCGCTAAGAAAACTCCATTCACTGCGGTCCCACAATTCCAGAACACTCCCCTCTCCATCTCCAAGAGCATTGGGATCCTTGGTGTCGACATCTCCAGCGATGTTTAGTTCCGAGATCATTTACAAAATAAGGTGAAGCTGGCGTCCAAAAAACTTGGTGTACTCAACAGAGCGAAGCAGTACTTCACGTCGGGGCAAAGGTTGTTACTTTACAAGTCGCAAGTTCGACCCCATATGGAGTACTGCTGCCATCTCTGGGCAGGTGCACTCGGATACCAGCTTGGCCCTTTTGACTCGGTTCAACGACGGGCTGTGAGAATTGTCGACGATTCCAAACTCACTTGCGGTATCGAGCCCTTAAGTCTGAGGAGAGACTTTGCCTCACTGTGTGTGTTCTACCGCTTGTACAATGGGTTGTGTTCTGAGGAATTGTTCGAAATGATGCCCACGGCTACTTTCTACCATCGCACCGCTCGCCATCGGCAGGGAATTCATTCTCACACTTTAGAACCTAAATGGTCGCGTACAGTGCGGTTTCAGAGAAACTTCCTCCCGCGAACGCTTAAGTTGTGGAATGAGCTCCCTGCCAAGGTTTTCTGCAAGGACTACAGTATGGAGTTCTTCAAGAAAGAAGTTATTAGATTTCTGAAGGGTCGGCAACGCGCAAGTGATACTCCTGGTGTTGCAAGCGTCCATAGGCTACGGTGACCGCTTACCATCAGGCGGGCCGTAAGCTTGTTTGCCAACGTTAAAAATATTTAAAGTTAAGCAATGTCGGGCTTGGTCAGTACTTGGATAGGTAACTGCTTAGCGGCACACTTTTTTTTTTGTTTGTGTTTATAAATTACGTAAATGGTTGTAGGTACGTACCTTGGTGCGCGCACTTGGCCGGTTTCTTTAGGTATTATATAATTTGTACCAACATAATTTATGTTTTTTTTTATATCTTTACATTTAATATCCGTTTTGTAAATCAAACGTACGTATCTAAAAGTGTTTAGGTAAACAAATATAAATTTGTTTTACAATTTTAATTTTCTAATGCACAATAATGCACATAGGTGATTTTAAATTACAAACACTAAGCTGGTGGACCCGTCACACTGCATCTCTGTTACCCAAGTCAATCTTGTGTTAATTTAGTTTGGAATGTATTAGTTGGCGAGGATTACAATCAGTATATTAAGTAGGTAAGCACTAAGTAGCTACGCATCCGTCTATCATCATATTACCCATATTATCATTCACTTCTCTGCCAATTCTTATTCAAATGCTTTTAGTGGTGGACCCTTGACAACCTGCCAAAAAGACGGACAAACATGTTTTTTGTATTTGTAATAAAGGTGAGAAAATACAAGTGTATTTATGAATATTCTCATTTAATGAGTTTTTTGTTTTGAAACGATGTGTTCCGAAATCCGAAAATCGAAATTGCTGAATTTGTATTTTCTTTACGTTTTGAGACCTGGGAAATCATTTTTGACTATTTTTAGAATGATGTCTGTATGTGCGTGCAGGTTTGTACTATATGTACAGACACGATCAAAACCCCAGTCCCGTAGTAGACTGAGGTCAGAAACGTATGGTGCCGGTCTACCTTGTTTGACCAACTCAGAAATAATCAAATTAAATCAAATAATATTTATTCAAGTTGAAGAAGCACTCATTAATAATAGGTACTGTAGAGGTTAAGACCTCTCGTTAGGTGAAAAGGAAGCATAAAATCTAAAACTAAACAAGGGATAAACACTTAACTACAGATTGCGATCTATTGAGATTCGTTGCATGAGATTGGCGAAGTAATCGCAATACCAACAGCTTATTGACATTCGTTAGGTTACAGATACTTCAAGCAATCCCAGCAGCCTATATCCCTTCCAGGTAAGATGACTCAGGAAATCTGTTTACTTATTACAAATGCCATAAGATATTTAATAAACGTTTGTTTCGTAATTGCAGCACGACATGGTGGGGGTAACGTTAAAACGCTCCAACGCCGACTCGCCGCAAACTTAAAGCTGCCACGAATCAGAATCAGATACGAAGATGCACGCGTCCCATATCAATATTTCTAGGAGGTAGATTGGTTTTCTGGTTTTGACACCAAACATCAAGGTAGCCAGGTGCAATGTCCGGCGTGCAATCATTTTCAATAGCTTGGCATTGGTTGAGTAGGGAGTTACATGCATTCTAGATGTAGATTTACTTAAGTAGGTTTCTGTGAACTCTTTTGAATCTTCAACACAATCTTTTTAACCCTTAGCTGGTAGCGCTACTATATATCGCGGGTAAAATGTACCCCCATAGGAAAAATCAATGAAGGAAGTCATTACGTGCAGTTAAAGCGGGTGCTAATACCAAAATTACTCTCACGGGCTTTTTCTTTGTATGTTTTACTTTTCAAAGAAAAGCGGGAATTCATAGAACTCAGCAGCGATAATGACATATGACCGCACCGCGGGCGCTTTACGTACTGTCTATTCTATCAAGTATGAATGAAATCGTTATCTGGTCAAGGTACTTAGTATCTACGCGCAAAGCGAGCAATTACAAGTTTTAAGCCTTAATTAGGCGTATGGGGTCAGTGGTTGAAGTGCGCCAGCGGTCCTTCTAGCTTCGTAACTTCCCGCAGGGTTCGCAAAGTAATCGCGACCAGATTTGAATTTTTTTCTTATTTTAGTTTTTTTTATTTATTCGTTAATTTTTTTAGTTATTTTTTAGTTATTATAAAACACTATCTTGATATGTCTCATAATAAATAGTTTGTTTTATTTATTTTTTATTATATTTTAATTTAACAAACAAAATAAAATTAAAATATATAAAACTTAAAATAATTATGGGTTAACTTGAGCCAAAACTTTTTTATTTATGAATTCTCTAGATATCTAGCGCATCTGCGGTGGCGTTATTTATAATTATATTCCCGTTATTTCTATTGCGTTTCGGTAGAGTTTATTTATTTTTTTACCTTATATTTTTATTTATTTACTCGTAAATGTGATAAAAAACATTTTAACACGGGCGGTACAAAAAATATGAAAATTATAAAAAAAAACACATAAACAAATATTATATTATGTCTATATCTTTTCAAATTAATATTGATAAAAAAGAAATATCTGGCTCAACTTTGATGTTTTGACCCCAAAATGGATAGTATCTCCGCTTCTGCTGCATCACGAGACGTTATGAGATGACATAGACTTGCAGGAGTTTGGGTTTTAAACCATAAAATTATTATGAAAAGTCTGATGTCCTGGAGTAACTTTTGACCAGTTTACAATGTTAATTTCTGCTCAAAGCCGGTACGAGACATAACTACATATTTAAGAGGGCGATATAGGCCAGAAAGCTAATTTCTGTAATTCTAACGTTGTGTATGTAAATCTTAATATATATAAATCTCGTGTCACAATGTTTGTCCTCAATGGACTCCTAAACTACTGAACCGATTTTGATCAAACTTCGTAAATATCTGTTATTTGATCCAACTTAAAAGATAGGATAGTTTTTATCTCGATATGTCAAGTGCGAGCCGGACTCGGGCACTATAGGTAAAAACCATCCGTTATATATAGGTTCCGAGATCATTTACAAGATAAGGTAAAGCTGGCGTCCAAAAAACTTGGTGTACTCAACAGAGCGAAGCAGTACTTCACGTCGGGGCAAAGGTTGTTACTTTACAAGTCGCAAGTTCGGCCCCATATGGAGTACTGCTGCCATCTCTGGGCAGGTGCACCCGGATACCAGCTTGACCCTTTTGACTCGGTTCAACGACGGGCTGTGAGAATTGTCGACGATCCCAAACTCACTTGCGGTATCGAGCCCTTAAGTCTGAGGAGAGACTTTGCCTCACTGTGTGTGTTCTACCGCTTGTACAATGGGTTGTGTTCTGAGGAATTGTTCGAAATGATGCCCACGGCTACTTTCTACCATCGCACCGCTCGCCATCGGCAGGGAATTCATTCTCACACTTTAGAACCTAAATGGTCGCGTACAGTGCGGTTTCAGAGAAACTTCGTCCCGCGAACGCTTAAGTTGTGGAATGAGCTCCCTGCCAAGGTTTTCTGCAAGGACTACAGTATGGAGTTCTTCAAGAAAGAAGTTATTAGATTTCTGAAGGGTCGGCAACGCGCAAGTGATACCCCTGGTGTTGCAAGCGTCCATAGGCTACGGTGACCGCTTACCATCAGGCGGGCCGTAAGCTTGTTTGCCACCTTAGTGGTATAAAAAAAAAAAAAAAAAAAACCAACTTTCGCCGGGTACAGAGGGACGGCAGCGGAACAACGTTCGCCGGGACAGCTATGTCCTATAAATCATTAGATTATGTCATATACATTACTATGAGATATATATGTTATATACTTCTTAAGTAATTTATACCGTAATGTCGCCTTGAAACTTTAAACTTTTTGTATGGAATTTAACGTTATTACCGTTTTGTAGTCACATTTTTTGACTTTTCGCTACAACTTAGAGTCAATGCACTAGATAACAAGCTATTCTTATTATTAAACCAACTTTCATTACAAACAAATGCAAAACTCGCTTTGAAAATTTGCACAAGTGTTGAAACAACGGTTACTTCCAGATTTTTTATTGCATTAAATACAATAAATTAAAATCATTCAGTACGGTAATGCACTGGACAAAAGCAAGTTTTATAACATATATTTTTTTCAATGCTTTAGAAGCTATAGTTTAGCCACAAAATTTGGACAAAAACGGCGTATTTTCGCGGTCTAGACTATACCCTAAAGACTATGCCTTAAAGATGTACCTACATAAAGTTAGCAGAACAACTATCGCAAATCGAAATGAAATAAGTTGGGTAATTTGCCGCTAATTTTCCGTGATTTATCCGTGAAAAAATAAAATTTGCCGCTTTTATATTTCTTGAGTTACAGGGTTTAAGCTTACTTTACGTAAAGTTAGCAGAACACAAACGAAAAAAATGGGATTTAGAGAAAACCAAATACTTATTTATTTTATTTTTATTTATTTATTTTATTTATTTTTACATTTTCAAGAGGAACTCACAGCATTACAATAAATAACATGAAAAATGGTAAAGATACGCCAATTAAGAGTTCCTTCAAATAAATACAAAATAGCATAAAAGAATTGCTAACAAGTAGGCAACTATACTCTATTCTCTACTTTATTATACTCTATAAATACATGATTATATAGGTTTAGTTACACAGTAATTGGTGTTACTTCAACTTGGAAAAAAACACTTGATGACTCCGTGCTGCTTGTAAATATGTCAATTTCAGAATTAACATGATTAACATAGTCACACACTCGCAGTAAGTAAGAGTTTCGCCGATAATTAGTCAAGACATAGGGCACATGTAGAAGTGGGTGCTTCCTGCGAGACCGTGAGTGAGGGGACACATAAGGACAGTTCGCTAAGAACACTAGGGCAATCGATAGTTCTATTAACAATACGAGATAGATATGTAACATCAGCTATATTTCTTCGGAGGTTAAGGGGTAAAACATGAAACCTGCGACACCTTGACTCATAATCTGGATCTTTAGTAAGACACTTATATGAAAGGAAACGCAAGAAACGTTTTTGGACAGCTTCGATTCTGTCAATATATATTTTATACTGTGGATTCCAGATTTGACAAGCATGTTCCAAATGACTTCTTACGTATGCATAATACAATATCTTTATGGTTTTAATCGATCGGAATTCTTTAGAGCATCTTTTGATAAAACCTAGAGCTTTGGATGCTTTGGCAACTAATTGATCAATTTGCATATTAAAAAGCATTTGACTGCCATGAATTACTCCCAAGTCCTTAAACTGAACTCTAGGAACTAATTCATTGTTTAAAAAATAATCGTGAGTCAGCTTAATTTTCTTACGAGTTCAACTCATGACAGCACATTTGGGCACGTTCAGTTCCAATTTATTTTGTAAACAATAGTCAGTAAGTCGGTCTAGGTCATCTTGTAGTTTAAAGCAGTCGGAAGTGGTTGCAACATTTTTAAGAATTTTCATATCATCGGCAAACAATAGATAGTCCTAATGCTTAAAACATTTACCAATGTCATTTATAAAAAAACACAAAAAGCAATGGTCCGAGAAGCGAGCTTTGTGGTACTCCAGAGGGAATAAATTTCCAGCGAGACTTGTATCCATTCACTACTACAGCCTGCTTTCTATTGTCAATATAGGACAAAAACCATTTGTATAGATCACCATGCACCCCCGCTTTATAAAGTTTTTGTAACAAAATTACATGATCTAGTCTATCAAAGGTTTTACTATAATCTGTATAAACCGCGTCAACAGCGGACCTAGAGTCCATATGTTCAGTAATGAAATCATCACACAGGATCAAGTTGGAGACGGTGGATCGATTTTTGAGAAAACCGTGCTGCTTAAGATCGAAATGCTGTTGGTATGATTCATACAGTTGGGTATAGACGATTTTTTCTAAAAGTTTAGCAAATATGCAAAGCTTACAAATAGGTCTATAGTGTTCTACATTGCTTTTAGAACCTTTTTTATAAATGGGGTTAACATACGCAGATTTCCACATTGATGGCACGATACCTTTACTTAATGAGCGTTGAAACAAAAGGGGAAAAAGAAGGGTTAGTTAGTCGGCACAGTTAGTAATGAAAATGGGGGATATGTCATCGGGCCCTGCGGACTTGGTCAGGTCCAGCCCAAGCAAAAGCTCTTTTACTATAGACGTTGACACAGAGATACTACTAAGGGAATGAGTCTCAATCTTACCTGCAGGATATTCAACACTGGTTTGGGCTGCCATTGTACTTGCGGCGTCAAGGAAGGTTGAGTGAAAGTATTCTGAAAACATTTCACTAATAGTGACTCCTGATTCGCTAGCGTTAGTCCCATAGTACATTATAGATGGGTGAGCAGAAGATTGAGATTTGCTACTAACATATGACCAAAATGCTTTAGGGTTCTTTACAATCGAGTTCTCAATGTTAGTTAGATAGTCACTGTAGCATTTACGCAACAGAATCTTGACACGATCTCTGAGTAGTTTAAAAGATATATAATCGGACTGGTTTCCATAGGTTTTGTACTTCTTGTGGTATTTAGCTTTTTCTTTTATCATCTTTATTAAAGAGCTGCTGAACCAGGGAGGATACTTACTGGGATAAATTTTTTTCTTTGGTATAAATTTGTCAATTAGGTCATAAGTTAATTTATAAAATAGGTCGACGGCCTCATCCAAAGTACCAGTTGATAAGATTTGAGACCAGTTTATACTAGCCAGTTGCTGGCGTATGGACGAAAAATCCGCTTTATTATAAAGGTATTTGGCTCTAGGTGTTAGAGGTAATGGTTACACATTTATGTTAGATGGTTCAATGCAGAGTGCTTTGTGATGGCTATCTTCAGGAACAAGGGGACTTACATAGTGACTTATGGACAGTAATTGGTTAGAGATAGCCAACTCCAAAATTCGGTGGTTTACATTAGCGACCCAGTTATACTGTAAGATGTTAAAAGTACTGCATGTATCAAAAAAATTAGATTGGTGCCGACCAACAATGTTGCTTGGAATTAAAGCAGAACCATCGCAAGTCAATGACCATTGAACCGAGGGCATATTGAAATCACCTAGAACTATATAACTGTCTTCGTGTTCAGACAGAGATGAGATGATTTTAAATATTTTTTCCGAAAAACATTCGAGTTGTGACTTGAAGGTAGAACCAGGGCTTAAGTAGACAGTCGCAACGTGCCTTTTATAAGAAACATTCTGTTGATCCTTATATTTAATATTGACCCAAAGATCTTCTACACTGGACCTCCAGTCAAGACGTTCCTCTGAAATAATTTCTTTTCGAACAGCCAATAGCACACCTCCTCCAAGAGACTGTACTGATACTGCGTATCGTCAAAAAGTTCTTCGCTTTTGATGTCATCTAAAAGCCAAGTCTCGGTACGACATGATGTCATACGAGTTAAGAAGAATATTTCTACGAAAATCATCAGTCTTTGTGCGCAGCCCTCTTACATTTTGGAGGTATATTTTAAGGGTAGCCATGGGGGAAGCCGGTATGTAAACGCAATATAGTTATTATATAGCTAAGATCGAAGTTAATAACAACATAAAGTCAATGTAGTTGGAGAGCGCGCACAGAAAACTTATTAAGCAAGAGCTGGTGGTTAAAATAAAAAGAGTGAAAGAAGAATAAGAAAAAACTGTGGAGAAATAAAACATATTTATGTAAGCTATTATATATCCCTAAGGGCCTTTTTTTCTTTATCCCCACGTAAAGCCACGGGCAAAATCTAGCGGTCAGTTCTTTAACAGAATGCATAGGCAAGTAACGTTGTATGCAAAAATATATGCAAATCACTTCAATGTATAATTGATGTAGGCAAAGCTTGCAGCATTGCGTGTAAAAATATATAAATCTTACGTGAGTAATTATTTTATTTTGCCACTGGTATTGCATATAAGTTTTGTTACCTATTATAATAAAATAAATTGCTTCATTGATTATAAGTATAAACAAGCAAAACTGAGTGAGTAAACATGTTAATATAATAAAAATACATGTTATATTCAAGCAGGGCCGCGGGGTAGTAAATGTTTGTAATATAATGTGCACAAACATAGGATTTAATGCGCTATACATGAATAATATTAGCGATTTTGTAGGCAAACGTAACTGCGTGCAAAAATATATAAATATTATACGTATAATTATTTTTGGTTGCTGATAATATTGCGAATGCATAGTAAAAGTTAGGTTACCTAAAATAATAAAATAAATCGAATCAGTCACTAAAGATCTAAGCAAGCAGAGCCGCGTGCAGAAACATGTCGATATAATAAAAATAAATGTATTATGCAAGCAGAGCCGCGGGTATAGGGGAGTGAATAATTGCAGTTCAATAAGATTTAATACGTTATAAATAAGTAATATTATTAGTTCTGTAAATAACATGACGTGTTTATAGGAATTAGAATAGATACCTACGGTATTAAGATACGGTGGGTATAATATAAAGAACCAGTGCAAAGCGTAGTACATGGGAAACAAATTAGCAACCAATACGAAAACAATAACAGTTATACTAACTAGCACATAGTGATAGCAGAAACAGATAGCAGCGGACTGATCTACCTGAGCACAAAGCCTGACCCCACCCGTCGTACCGGTTGCAGTAGCGATAAGCTAGCCTAATGAGCGGCCACAGTTACTCAAACTTAATAAGATTGTGAACTGATTAAAGTTATATAATACGTTCATCAAAAGAGTTTCAATTAAGCAGAACAAGCCAAAAAAATTATAAAAATAATATGCGATTATACAAAAACAAGCTAAGAAACAGAGTAAGTAAAATAATATCCATCACAAGATCTTCCTTAGATCACGCTCAGAATATATGGTGATTGTCTGCGATGTTTCATTTTTTCTTGCAAGAATTTTAGAGTGCTTCACCCACACATACAAAAAACCACGTTCTTTTGCCGAGGCCTTTGTTTTCGTCAATAACATTTTATTAGTTAATGTAAGATGATCATTGACAAACACACGCTTATCATCTGAAAAGCCGAGATCATTAGCACATAAGTATTGCGGCCTGAACAAATGCTTCTTTCAGGTGGTAATTGCTGAAGGCAGCTACAATTGAATTGAAGTCTTTTTTAAGCGTGAGGGTATTCTCGCCACAAAATTGAGTTGGCTGGAAGTGACAGGACAGTTAATCTTGGAGCCCAATTTAATCACTACATCAAGCAGATTTTCAGTTTTAGTGAACGGAATGCCTTTTATTTCTAAATTATTACGGCGCGACTACTGATCCTTGTCGTTCAGTTTTACTTCTAGCTGGTTCAGTTTGTTTTGAAGGTGTGTCATCTCATCATTTGTCTTTTCCACTGCCGAGAGTCTTGACTCAATTTTTTGTACTTTATTAGTGAAGTCATTAATAAAGGAAAGAGCCATTTCGACTGAATTTTTTAAATTTTGAACATCATGCTTAAGTGATTTCATATCATCCGACAGAGATTTGATCGGAGCCAGCTCAAGCCTGATACCTTTGATTTCAGCCATCAATTGTTCAAGGGAGACAGGTGTTGGTGAATTGTTTCTGGACGGGGCGATTACACTTGGTGCTGCTTTACAGGATGCACACTTCCACTGAGATTTGCGATCGCCAAGCTTCCTATATCCGATTACTGTAATTCCTGCACAAGGAAAGTCTAAAGATTGCTTACAATACTACATTGAGCACCATCATAAGCCTCGGTTTTGCAACGCGCACACTTGAACATTATGAACTTGTAGGTTTAACTTTGAGAAACACTGGAATTACAGAACACAGCTGCATACGTACACTCGTTAGCAAGTCTGACTGACTACTTGAATACGCAGGAATTTGCCGTGATTTATTAGTGAAAAATTAAAATTTGCCACTTTATATTTCTTGAGTTACTGAGTGTTCTGCTAAGTTTACGTAAAGTTAAAACCCCGGGTTGGAAGGACAAAGCGGCTGCGTTTACGGCACGTGAGAGTGCATCAGGTATCACTTTTTCAATGCTCTTTCGATGACCCTGGTAACAAAATTAAACGCTGAGAGTCTAACTCCCCATTGTAGTAAATCATTTTTACTCCATTGGAAAATGACCCGTATTTCATAATAATGAGTATGCATGTTATGCAATCAGTATTAAACAAATGCATTTAACCTAAATATTATAAATTGCATAAAAGTTAACTTGGCTTAAAATTGTAAGTTTCACGCAGTTATTGCACACTTGAGTCTGGGAATGCATATAAAAAGTCCATAGCTCAAGTTATACTGGTGGTGTTCCTCATATTAAATTCATTTTTGTAAAAAACCATAATATTCTTACCTTGTTTATCTTAAAAATAACGTATTAAAAGAAAAGAGAAAGGAATATAAACTATTTCCCACGTTTAGTTGAAGGCGGCGAACAAAATAACTATAAACATTAGAAAACAGTAACATAACACATATTCTTATCAAAATAAAGTTCAAATTAATAGTAAAATACAAAAGTAAACTAAAATAGTCTTTTTTTTCTTGTTAGCAATAAATTCAATATCGTTTGACATAATTGGGAGCTAAAGCTAAAAGCAAATCCTAAAAGTTATAGAGTGTCGAGACGTGTCAGGTAGGGTTAGCAATATCTTAAATTAGTATATTAATTAGAATTTTGGTAGGGAGTATCATGTTTATTAGTCGATAAATAATAAAGATTTTAAAGATAGAATATAAAGGATTAATGTGAGTCATCTTTGGGAAATTCAAGAAAATTGTAGTTTTCTTGTCTTATCTAGAAGAAATTACAAAAAATTGGAAATTTACATAAATATCAATATTATTAACTGTAAATGTTTTATAAAGGTGACTTTAAAACATATTACCAAAAAAGCTAAATAAACAATAAGCTAGTAAATTCATAAAAATAATAAAATTTATAAGTAAAACTAGTACAAACTTAATGATATAGTTTGGTTGTTGAAATAGGGTATAATTAAAATCATATTTTTGATAGAATTTTTGATTTATTTTGAAAAATTTTAAATTCCAAATGTCATAAATTTGCGACAACCCTACATACTTGGTCGATGTTAATGTATAAAAACTCCAAGACTTTGTAAATTAAATAGCACAAAGCTGAGTTTAAATTTTTTTTGGATTTTAAGTGATTGGAGCTTTTGGAACAAAAAACACCCAGAATACTTGAAACTATAAATATTAGATTTGACAAGCAATATTGGTGTGAACTATAAAGGTTAAGGGGTGAAGAAAGTACGAGAGGAGGGTGAAATTTGAAGGAAATAGGAAGCTACATTACTATGGTATTAGAGGCAAAGCTCTCGACCTTTTGACCTCCTGCATGAAAGATCTCCGGGATCAGCAGTCACTATGGGAGTCCTTCATGGCTCATTTTGAGGCCCTTTCCTATTTATTATTTACATTAATGAGCTCCCCTATCATGCAAAAAAAACATGATAGTCTTATTTGCTGACGACCTCTCTTTTCTTTTGAAATTTAAGTGATGACAGACATGTTATGGTGAATTAAATAATGCCATTTCTAAGATTGTAAATTGATTTAACTCTAATAATTTCTTACTTAATGAGACAAAACCAAATGTGTTAAATTAACATTAACAAATGTTAGTCAGATGCAGACTTGTATTAATATTAATGGCGAGCAATTAGAACTTATTGATTCAACAGTCTATCTTGGCATAGCGCTGGACTCCAAACTTCAATAGGGTCCTCACATTCATAACCTAGCCAAAAACTCTCCTGTGTATGCTGAAAATAAGACAATTGACCGATGTCGACACTGCAACAATAGTATATTTTAGCTATTTCCATAGTTTTAGACATATGGTATCTTATTGTGGGGTAGCGCTGCTGATGTATATAAATACAACTGTTACAAAAAGGGAAATTCGGTCCCAAAAACAAATTAGGATCCAGCATGTCTCTTAGAGCGATTTAGGGAAGTAAATATTTTATCTTTCTATTATATGTTCATAAAAATATTCATAGTTTCAGAAAGTAACGTTCTCAAAGTAAATACTAGAAGTGAAAATAAGCTGTTGGTGCATGATACACGTCTACAAAAAATAAGTAACTCTTTTATGGGGCAATGTATACACTTTTGCAACAAAGTTATCAAACAAGTAAATTTCATACTTTTGTCAAACAACAACTTTGTAAAAAGTATCCCACAAAATTTTAAACTACGAGTATATAAATGATAAAAATCTATGCGTCTTTTATTCGTTTTTTTTATTACAATACAATAAATAAATGAACTATGGTTACTACGAGCATTCTTGTTATTAAATGTTTAACGGAACTATTCACATTCGTAATATTTCTGACATCCATTCGGGACACACTTGTGATATTACTAATTTTATTATATTTATATTTATATGGCAATAAACCAAAGTCGTAAACATAAGAGCTTTTTAATCGATAAAAACAAAAGAGATGCAACTGAGTGACTCACTCATTTAATCACAGAACAGTTAAAATTAATCTGTTCTTTATGGACGTGGTTTAAGATTCGTTATATTGTTATGTTCGTTAGTCAGTTTTTTTCTTAAATTAAAAATATAAAAAGTGCTGTCCAGCAAAATTCTCAATGAAACCTAATTCCATTGTGTTTCCGAATCAGTTTCTTTTATAACCTAAGTTATAGATCCTTTTTAGCAACATGATATACAAAATAAGATTTATTATAGATTTTATTCTGTATAATATTTATATTATAGATGCAAATGTTTTACAATAAAAATCAAGTTGGTGGGTCTAATATGGCGTCCACTTTATTCGAGGGTGCTGAATTAAAATTTTCATCATTATTTCAAAAGAAGGTGGATTTTATGTGACGCGCAGTTTTTCGCAAAAAATCTTCGATACCAAGACAAATCTTAAATAGATCGAATATATGTACATACTCCAAAAGCCATTTTTTGTAATAAAATTAAATTCATGTATTTATTCTCAGAAAAATAAATACACTTGACACGTAAGTGCCGAAGTAATCAATACACACATTATTAGAAGTGTATCAACGCCGCGCATCCAGTGTCTATAAAGCTGGCGTAGCTAAGTAATAAGGTCACGATGCGACTTATATCATATACCTACCAAAAAACCTTATACCAAAAAAATGATTTTGTGCTCCACCAGTTTCCGAGACACCGTGGTCCTGCTAGCTTTAAACTAAAGCTAACGTAGCCACCATCGTATCTTTGGACCTATTGCACCTATCAACACGGGGTTTGCACCCTATTTTTTTTCTATTCTTTGGCAAAGGAACTGATTTTTTTTGCTCCACCAGTTTTTGAAATACCATGGTCTTGCTAGCTTTAGACTTAAGCTACCATCGTATCTCCGGACTTATTGCATATACCAACGCGGAGTTTGCACCCTATTTTTTGCTAAGTAGGGAGGAATTGCGGGGTGCTGGAGTACGCAGTCGAGCAAAGCGAGTAATGTATCACGAAGAAACTTGATATTAATAATAGAGTAGCACTTTGTTTAAAAATGAATGTTTAAGAGATACTATGTGTATAATCAGATCAAAGAATCATAAAATATTTACTCAAAACATCAATAAATTGGTTCTCAATAGGAACGAAGATAAAAGACAAATAATGGGAACTAATATCGCCTTGAGGTCATTATAGTACTATATTTTAAGAAGTCATAACTAAGTGATACTAACCGCTCGTTCGCAGTTTGAAAATAAAATAAAAATAGTATGATAAAGATAAACCTCACTAACATAATTAAAAAAACACTTGAATATATTTTTTAATTAATTTAGAATATTTAATGTATTTTTTTTTTGTTCCTGGCATTTTTCTTATTTTAGAAAGAGGTATGCTTAGCTGTAAAGACGAAATTATTATGTTGTACTTTAAGCTTATAATCAGCCTTTAGCAAATAAGTAAATAAATTAGATCGTATTTCTTGCTTATTGTATCGTGTCCAAAATTAAAGCATTTTTTTCTTGTAATCGACTTTTAGTTATTTATTTTTTTAATAAATCAATATCATTTGCATAAATGTTTTTTTTTATTTTGTTACCTCTGACTTTAACTAAAACATACTTAATTTAACTATAAAAGAAACTCAAAATTGGTAGGTAATGAAATAAAATAAATTGCAAAAACAAAATTAAATATTAATTTATTACGTATACTCTCATTGACATAAATACTGTAGATATAGATACTGTGAGGACTATAAAGAAAGTGGAACAGAAAAGAGGTACCTTCGACAGCGCAGGGCAGTGGTTCCAATATCAGCTGATTTCCTTTTGCAGCACACTCACAAATTAGAGTTTTTATATATAATATAATTAATAAGTAAAAGTCCACAACACTTCAAAATAGTATTTCAATGCGTTATTTATATTTTTAATAATTTTTAAATGACAGAGCGGACGCGAGGCATGCCATTCAGCGTGGAGGCGGTTGCGTAGCTGTTTTCTTGCTAATTTACGATAGATGGCGCTTCAATCTTTTTGTTCATGAACAGGAAGAGGAAGCACGGGAAATAAGTTATATTTAAATGTGTGTAGTGTTATACTAAAAATAAATATAATTTTATATATATCTTAGCAGACAATCTTTTATTTAAAGCGGCGCTTGCAACTGTTCCCGCCTGGAGGTTTCCTCCAGAAAGAAAATGAGAAGAGAATGAGTAAAACAATGAGAAAAAAAAAATAGAGAAAACTAGAATTAATTTCTTATGTTTTAATTTAATTTATTAAACTATTTTTATTGAAGAGGAAGAGGGCAGAGTCTTACGACAGGACGTACGTAGACTCCTGTGGCGGTTCGAACTTTTGCGGTTCTTACTACTTTATCCTTTCCAGGATAAAGTTCGTCAATCACTCCCAATGGCCATTACATAGGATGGGTATTATTATATTTGATAATTACAATAGTTCCTAACTCAATCGGTTTGGTTGGAGTCAGCCCCTTCTGACGTTTATACTTGAAGGGGTACTATTGAAAAAATGATATGGGGTTAAAGCAGTGACATCTGTCGTTGGTTCTGGCTCACTATCCGCCAGCCCCCAAACCCCTCGCCTAAAAAAAAGCTCTCACCAACTTTTGTGCTCTGTACAACTCGTGCTTGACCATTCTCTCAAAACCACCCCCTGTGTCTGGGGTGTAGCGACTCGCGCTTGGCCACTCTCATAACCATCCCCGTGTCTGGGGCACGTCGACTCACGCTTGACCAAAACTACCGCGTGATGTCACAGTGGCTTCTGTATAACTTGTTTCTAGTTTTGTTATGTAATTATATCATTATCGTAATGGGTCTATTATGTTTTTCCCGTTCATAATTAAGTTATTGTTATTTAATTACAATGCTGTTGGTGGTGACATTCCAAAAACTAGTCCCCCGAGGGTGTATCTCAAGATTTTAGGGGTGTGTCCACTTACGCTTTACAAAAACTTAACCTGGAGACGTGTCGGTTCACGCTTGACATGACTTGACATGTTATACCTACAGAAAATCTTCAATTCAAGTCGGTCGAAGTTTAAAGAGAAAAGCTGATAATAGTGTTAAAGATTTACAACTAGCATCGACGTCAACATGATGTGTCAAATATGTGATTTACAGGTTAACCAAAGATTCTATGCTCAGCACTTACGATCTAAGAAACACAAATAGAAATGTCTTATTCTTAATCATAATTTACTTTATGTGTCTGTTATATCACTCGTGAAGTATTTATAGCATCAATTGAATAATCAATACTATTTTATTATTCATGCAGATTTTGATCAGGAAACAAAAGATTTAAAAAATTCTTTTGAATTTTTAAATTTGACTATTAGGAATTGGATAAAAATTGTTGAATTAGAAAATTATTCAGAACCTTTAAGTGATGACATTAAAAATAAAATGTGTAATGACACATAGTGATTTAGAAAAAAAAGAAAATGGTAGACCTTAAAAAAAAACAGTTCTTAGAAATGCATGTTAATAAGTTCATTCCCTTACGGGGATCTTCGTATATTCGTAAAAAAGAACGATCAACAATGTTTTAAGTGGACTATATCCTGCAAATACACATTCCGATAGGGTATCATCATACATGAGGCATCAAAATAAACTAACGTTCAATAATATTCAGTTCCCAATCAAATTATCTGATATACCCAAGGTAGAAAAACAAAATGACATTAGCATTAAGATGTTTGAATTAGAGTATAACAAAGAAAAAAAAACTTTACAAAATGTTCTAATTAATTACAAATTAACTTATTATTTTTAAACAATGGTTGAAATGGTCATTATTGTATTTATCACGCTTGGTAAATAAACAAATAACAAATCGAAATGACGCTATTCATATCTGGGCCGGTTGCCGTATCTATTTTTAATCTAAAGTTAATTTAATTAATCACCAGAAATAAATTGTTACTGAATAACTAGGAATTCATAAAAAAGAAAAATATTGGTTTAATAGGGAAACAAATAATGATGAAATCTATTTTGATAAATTTCAAAGAATATTAAAATTACTGTTTATAATATATGCAGACTTTGTAGCTCATTTAAAACCCGTCACCTATTGTGTCCCTGCTCCATCGAAGTCATATACGTAAACAATACATTGACCATGTAGTTTGTTCTTATGGATACTATATAAAATGTTCATATGATGATAAAATGTCTATATACAGAACATACTCAGAGCCTAATCGTACAAAAATGTTTATGGAAAAACATTAACAAAGATATTAGCAATATACATAGGATAAATTGTTTTCAAAAATGTCCACTTTCTTTAACTAATGAAGAGAAGGAATCTATAAGACAATCGCAATTATGTTATATTAGGTGATGAAATCACAGTAGACTATGAGTGGAATACTAGTAATTTTAGAGGTGTTAGTCACGAATTATTTAGTAGCACAAAGTATCGTGTTCCATTTTTCATTCCTATTCTATTTCACAATCTAAACAATTATGATGCTCATTTTATTGTTCATGCTTTGAATTTTAAAGATTGAGAAATAAAAATAATTCCGCAAAATAAGTAAAAATATATTTCATTCTCATATAAACCTAATATGTCGTATAGTTCATTTGCGGTTTTTAGATTATTTTTAATTTATGATCTACTAGAGTTTAGATATATAGAATATTATATAAAGACCAATTTGCAGAATTAAGAAATCAATTACAAACGAATTTTAATAAACTTATTAGGAAAGGTGTTTTTCTTCATGAATTTGTTAATTCTTATGAGTCCTTAAAAATTACATCTCTTCCAAATCAAGACGCTTTCTTTAACTCTTTAATACCAGTGTATCAAATTATAATTATAAACATGCTCAAAACGATGTCAGCCCAATTTAAATGTAAAAATATGTTGGAATATTCCAATCTATATTTAAGAACTTATGTAATGCTACTCACTGATATTTCTGATAACTTTAGAATTTTTTATATCTAATGTGATATTATTGTAATTATTTATTTTCTTCTTTTTACACTAAGCTGTACACCTATCTATAATATATTTTTCCACGAAAAATGAGCTCTTTTTTAAAATTAACCTGTAACCTTAAGTACCCTGAACATTTACATGATCTTAATTCAGATTTACCTTTATGCCCTGAAAAACATTGTAAACGGTTACAGTAAAGATAAAAAAATAGTATCGAATTTTTATAATAAAACTAAAATATAATTTACTATAGAAATCTCAAACAATGTTTACAACTGACTATGAAGTTAATTAGGGTTCATAGAGTTTTACAGTTTAAGCATAGTCCTTAGTTGAAATATATATAGATTTAAATACACAAGTAAGAACTACAGCTAAAAGTGACTGAAAAAGATTTTTATAAATAATACATTCTTTGGAAAAACTATGGAAAATGTTGAAAACCGTGTATTTGTGAAAAAAAAGATATTTATTTGGATAATTATAAGAAAGATTTATAAGTCGTGTGAAGTCTGT